>LS990916.1:14577553-15184849 GCA_900464855.2 Musa schizocarpa | reverse complement strand
AGATACCACTAGGACTATGGAATGCTTAGGCAATAGGGCATCCATCGACCATCCATCATTAAATTGGCGGATCATGTGATGAACTTCGTTCTCCGATGAGCACTTGTCTTTGTCCCGAGTGTCCCTACACGGCGACTATGAGACCAAGTCGTCCATGCGTATGAATGGGTATACAACACGCAGTCTATCGAGTTGTCTGCAGTATCCCTCTCGAGTAACCTATGGCCAAGGGATTATTTAGGATATGTGTTTAAAAGGTGAATCGATCTCACTATCGATGATCTCATCACGATGATTCCATGCACCAAATCAAGGACATCCAATATATATATATGCATTTATCACGATAGTTATAAAAAAGTGATATATGCCGTAATATAATAAAAAGATTCTATATTAAGTCCACCGCGTGCCATCGCCTCCATTGATTGGCTTGTTTGGGCACCATATTTGGCGTGTGTGACTTGACATTCTTTTTGCTTATTGTCTTGATATTTTTTATCTTTATATTGTTTGTTGCTAAATATATTGTGATGTCCATGGACTCTATACAATAAAATTGGATAAGTGATGAGATCAGATCGAATGTGAGGTTCAGGTGCACCTTTAGATCCTATTAATCTGATAAATGTGATTACAAAGAAGAACGTCGAATAATCAGGGAACCCTGGAACGTATCCCGTCAGTATGATGAATAAAAAAACTGGTCTTATAGTTGCTTTTCGAGGGATAGAGTGTAGGCTTCGTTGAAGGGCAGTTCGTGTGGTCAAAAACATGAATGGTTGATGATACTACTGTATCAACAACGTTTTGTGGTCCTGGTGGGTATGTGGCCTTGAACTGGTTATCGATGTGTCTGTATAAAACCACTCTTTGATATATTAAACTTATAGTCTATAGTAATTCCATGTCTGTGGTGTTTGGGGGTGGCACTTCGAGGACTGACAGAGGCCAATGAGGATCATCCTCTAGAATGATAAAGAATATCCCATGTACTAACTTGGGCAGAAATCTTTGTCCATCTGGGGAAAGAGGGTTCTCCAAAGGCCCAGGCCAAACGAAGGCTGGATTGAAACTTCACCATGGATCTAACAACCTTGCACGATTCACATATCTCAGGATATTTGATGGATGAGGAACATATTTTGTAAACAACTTAATGCTCTAGGTCTTGATGGATTGAAACCCCTAATGTCATCTGTGGACTAGGGTGTGGTGGCAATTATAAATAAAGCAGGATGGAAGTCGAAGTGGTATTATGGAGCAATAATAGTCATTAGAGATAAAGTTTTGGAGGGCAATCATTGAGTGCAGAAGGAGAAAGAACGTATAATAATAACATTCGCGATGAAAGGGGTTGGTCTTGGCATTATCCGTTGGAAGCCTATCTTTGGATGTGAGAGACCAAAATTATTGGATCATGGATGAGATCTAATAAGAGCCCATGAGGATTATTGGATAGAGATCACTAATCCCAGAGGAAGCTTAGATGGATGAAGATTCAATACTAATGGGATCATTGGGGTTAAGTTGATAGAGACCTCTATAAATAAGGAGGAATCCGGTGGTTGCCAGGCAAAGAGCTTTTTGGTTGACTCTCACATTCTCCTCCCTCTCTCACCTCAAATAGCGAGCTGATGTTTTTTGAGAACATGCGTCATGACTGCATGTGAATCATTACTAAGAGGGGGCGCTTGACCTCCTTTACCCTCTCTTAGAAAGGATTCAAGGATATCGATCTCTCTGGGTAGCGTAATCTATCTATATCTGCGATTTTAAGTTTCGCGATTTTGCACGATCTTAATGCGATGATGTTTACATAGTTGGGAATTTTGGGTTTTGTTTTTAATTCTTCAGGTGGGCGTGTGATGTCAAATCTGCAAACCCCAACATTTTCCTCCGAAACTTAGTCTCAGAGATTGTCCAAGCGGTGGTACCACCCAAACACTGGTCTAGCGGTGATGCCAAATTGATATTATCCATCTAGTGTTGGTCGTTGGGGTTGTGCAACCGCGTAGCGTGTCTTTGCTAGTACCTACAAAGCAGGGATGGGCACTTTTAAGCTCCAAGTTTGAATCACTTAGTCATGATTTAACAAACCAATCACATTGAGTGATGGCAGTGTGACTTTTAATCTTTTTCGATTATATTTTGATATTTGTCTCATTTATATTGATTATTGTATATATACATATATATATATATTGTGATGCCCTTGGATGCATGCAGTGAAATCGGATCTGATGAGATCATGATAATGAGACCGATTAGCCCTTTAAACCTGGAGTCCTAAATAATCTAGTCATGGGTTTTTCGAGAGAGACATCCGAATAACTGATGATTAATATGTTGTATACCGTCTACATATGATGGATGTGGTTGGTTTCATGGCTGCTCATCTTGGGACACTAGGGGATATAATCTGGTGCTCATTGGAGAATGGGTTCACTAATTGATCCACTTACGGAATTTGGATGGGCGTGATACCTTATTGTCAAACAATGATTGGTAGTCGGTGGTTACTACGGTTCTTAGACTTTTTTTTTAAAGGATGCTACTGTATAGTACTCCACTCTTTGATAACATACTTATAGGTTTGAATGTCAAGATCCTAGGTCTGATCGGTCATTGGGGTGATAATTCAATCTTGAGACTGTGAGTATCGATAAAGGATCATCTCGTTATTATGAGGGCAGAATATCTCATGTGTTCCTTTCGAACAAATCCATGGCCATGGTCTGTTCGGTTGAGAGAAAGAATTTCGGGAAGAATCAATTGAAACCAAGACTCGGTAAGCTTGGTATGGTTTACAACACCATGCCTAGTATATAGTCTTTGGGATATTAGATAGATGAGGGACTATAAATACGTAGTGCTTGGGGAATGACATATCGATGGATTGGATTCCCTAAAGATGGATTTTGGGGCCAGGTGCATGGTAACCTAGTATGTATTCAAGTAGTCAATGAGTGGTGAATTATTATGAAGATAATGATTCATTGAACTAGAAGGGTTTTACCGGGTATGACTCTGCGGCCTGGGGTATTGGGCCTAGAGGGTCGCATACATATGATGCATTATGATGAGTAGAGGATCAAATATGAGATATATCATGAGCCTATCTTATTAGATATCCAATAAGCCACGAATTATTGGATGTTATGGACGAGAATCAATAAAAGCCATAGAGAATTATTTGGTCCCTCCACTAATCTAGAGGCTGGGTAGTTGGATGAGAAGATCTAACCCCAATAGGAGGATCCATTAGGAGTTAAGTTGATGGTGACCTCTATAAATAGGGCGAATTGATGATTGATTAAATGGGCTAGAGCCTTTTGCCCTCTCTATTCTCTTCCCCCTCTCCACGTCTCAAAGTGGGCTTGGAGTTTTTGAAGGCATCATCATAGCCCTCTTGTGTGGATCAGCTAGAGAGGGCTTGGCCTCCTTCACCCTCTAGAGATATAGGATTTGGGGATGATCTCCCTAGGTAACACAAGCTTCTCTCTATATAGGTTTTAGTTTCATGAATTTTTATTGTACCAATCTTGGCACAATGACAAACAAATGTTTTAAAAGAATTAGGTTTTGTTTCCTATTTTTCCGTTAAGAATATAATGTCACCCCCCAAGATTTCCCAACAGTTGTATTAAACTAAGTTGTTTGTGCGATAGATTGGTTTTGAAGCTGCGTGTGTTGTGTTTTGGAGAAGATTTTAGCATCAAAATTGTTGATGGAAAAAAGGAAAGGGTATTAATTGTTGCTGCCCTTACTGTGATCGATGATGGCGTGCCCCTACCATCTTCATGCAAGCAAGCTGCTTGTGCATGGTTGCAACCTGGATGGCAACATGGTGCTACTGCAGGCGATTGCCTGGTGCTAAGCTCGTGGGTGGGTGGCCGTGGGGTGATTACCACCTGCAGCATGTGACTAGAGCAACCTGCCCGGAGAACTCCTGGGTTGGTTTAGTGCTCTCAGAAGAGGCAGTGGCAGATGGGGCTCACCAGTGGGCACAAGCAGCTCTTGCCAGGGGGCATGGGGCCTGTACTCCGCAGGGTGCAGCTGTGGAGAGTGTCCCTTCCCTACGGGCACAGTGCTCATGGGGTCTGCGCCGCTTGGCATCCCCAGAAGGATAAAGATGTTTGCCCCTCGAGAATTTCAGAGAAATTCTAGATTATGTCATTTTATTAGAAATTATAAAAATGCCCTCAAATTTAAAAATTCCACTACATGTCCCTAGTTTAAAAATATTAATTGATTAAAATATTTAATTGATTATTATTTTATTATTATCGAAAATAGTTCTACATGATGATGATTTATACATATGATGCATAATGTGTGGACGGAGTGATCATGGGCCAGGTGTGATGTGTGTATTGATTATTATTATTAGCCCAGACCTCTGAGCCTCCATTATATTTCTCATTTATTGTTGAGCTGCGTGCCTATAGTTAGTTAATCATACAAGGAGGCATGGCGAGGAACATGGAAGCGATAAGCGGAACCCAGGCAGACGTGATGTGATGCATGGAGATGCATGAGATGTCAGATGGGCAGCGAGAGGATGAGATGGACGTGATCAAGGCATATGGATGCACCACTACACACATGAATAGATAGTGGTACAGTGATTGGGTCCACTAGCTGGGGCCTAAATAACATTAGGTTGTGGTCCATGATCATTTGGTGTGGTTGCTTATACAATATATATATATTTGTATATGATGTAGACTATATATTAAATATGTATATATGTGACATACCATATTAGGAACCAAATGTTGGTACTTTTTCGCTTGATAATATTAAGTCGATGGCATTGAGGTAATTAGGTGACCCGTGGCCTTCCATTGTTATAGATAGGGGGATTCAGGTATATGGTTGAGTTGGTGAGTCCCTGAGGCTCACCACCATTTTGCTATCTTGCCTATGATATGAGATATCCCTTGGTGACACTGGGACATGGTATGCTGGTTTGAGTCCCTCAAGGGCATATCATCGAATCATACTTATCTTGTATGATAGGTATTGGCTTAACCGAACATCATGGTTGGTGAGAATTTTCCAAGACCATGTAGTGGTGATTCGGAGGGAACTCAGGATATAGTGAATCTGAGTTGTGATCGGTGGGGATTACCCTACCTTTAGGACTTAGTGTGATTGGTTTGAGTCCTCGGAGGTTACCAAGGCTGATTGAATCTGATCCCCCACTAAGAAGTGCAGCGTGGAGACTTTCTTTTCATGTGCTGAGGGTGTCAACATTGACTGACCAATAAAATAGTGGGAGCATATTAGATGAAGTCCATATCTTGATTATTTATTTTTTTGTAAAAATCTGTATTATTTATTTCTTCTTTTTCAGGAAAATACTTTCAAATTCTTATAGACATACTAGTGTCAACCACCTCACTAGTCCAAATGCTCACAGTTGGCTTCATAACTTGAGGTTGTTCTCATGGTAGAAATTAAGCCACGTCCTGATATAGTGATGATGCCATGCAGAGGAAGGGCAAGTGATGTTGAGATAAACTATGTAAATACATTGATGACTCCACTCTTGCTGAGTATTACATGTTGGGCTCTATGACTCTGAGTTACAATAACATAAAAGATGGATGCAGGATCCATACTATTACATGTATTGTTTAAGGCAATGAGGGACTTGGCGATATGATATCCAGAGCCTCTTAGAACTATGATGGTAAGGGGACACAGTTGAACCATGTCTAAAATGATTGAGTGGATAAAAATATGGATGGAATGGTGCATAGGATAACTTATTGTGTGGACATTGTGTTTTGGTCCACTAGATTCCTTTTCATGGTTAAATAATAAATTTTAATATAAATAAGCAGGGTGACTCTCCCAAGCTCCTGATATGTTGAAGGAAATGACACTATCAAGAAAGTAATTCTCTGCTGGTGAGACTAGAAAAAAATGAAAAAAAAAATCCTTAAGATAGGCAAGGGGTAGGGCATGTGGTGATTAAGAACAAAAACAAGGTTGTTAAAAAACACAAAGGATAAAGGCCAATGCTTCCTTTGGTCCCAGCAAAGATGAGCCTTTGGAAGAGGGCACCAAAGGTACCGAGAAGGGCGAAACAAAAACTTAGAAAGCTTCGGATGCATTTCTTGACCAGTCTCCATTTGTTGAGACTCTTATGATAACACATAGAAATTATTGGATACGGTAGTGCTTATCATCATATTACAATTCGTGAATTCTAGCAAAGCCTAGGAGATTGGCGAGAGGTGAGATGGACCACTCAGATGGGCAATGGAGAAAGTTGCTGGGTTGCTATTAGCCAAAGGTCACCTACATCTGCTTGGTGGATTTATTGCATTAGATGCCATGTTATTTTTGTTCCTTCTCTATTATCAAAAAACATTATCTCATTTTCATGCATGGAATGATGTATTGAATGAACGATTATGCATGATTTTATGATGATGTGTTACAAATGTTGATGATTAAATTTGCTTTTGGCTTGAATTTAATTTGAATAACAAGTTCTATCAATACCTGACATATTGATAAAGGGGGGGTTTAAGGTTAACTTCTCGTCATCAATTAGTTATCATTATAAAAATGGAAGATATTGAATCTCATATTTTGATGATGAAACTAATTGATAGTATTTATAATTTGATCTACATTTTAGGTGATGCAAAGCTTGATCAGGGGACAAACAAATAAAACGGAAGAATCATGTTAAGTAGGATAAAATATGTCAAAGATTAGGTAGCGTGCTGCGAAAAAGATCGATCGACATATGGATGAAAACTTGAGACCCATGGTTTGTGCATCAACCAAGAAGAGTGGATTTTGCATTAAGGAAATCAGAGTTCACGGTGACGGCCCGGCTTTTAAGAAGGGCGATGAGAATCAAGCGAAGCAATGAAGGACATGTTGGACCGCGATTAAAGAATCAATCTGGGTGGGCTTTTGAACAAGATTGCTATGATGAACAAGTAAAATGACGTTGGACAACATTTGAAGTTAGAACAGTAATAATTAGTTCTGGAACAAGAAGTCAAAACTTGGGCTTTACAAAAGCTTATGCAAAAGATTAACTATGAAAGCAAGGCATTCTTTAAAGATAAAATGAATTCCCGAAGATCAAGGAAACGATTTGCGAAGAAATGAACTAAGGGATTCGTTTGCTTGAGTGTATGTCTTAACGTTCATAGTTAGCACATAATTACAGAAGTCAATTGCACCAACTTAGTAGGCTCAAACTAACTTAAAATGGGTTATAATTTGCCAGTCCAAGCCCAAGCTTGCCAATAGGTAGCACCATGAACATTACGAGGCTGTCGGTATGAAGTGGCTCAGTCCACGAACAACTGGTGCCAAGACTCAACCTAGACTGTTAGGATTGGTATTTGTTTGGTGTACCACTTAGACATAATTCATAGTTATGAATGTCTTTGCCATACTAGGTGGTGATAGAGCCAAATCAGATGCTAGGGCGGTGGTACCACCCGGCATAAAGCGATGTGCCCTTCTGGGATTAAAATAGGATCAGGTCTTTTAGGCTCCAAGTTTGAATCCTGCACCAAAGGCCTCTCATCTCCTCATCCCTAGTTAACAGGCAAAATAAAAATAAAAGAAAAATTTGGCAATCTTGTAGAAACTCTCTCGAAGCTTCGAGTGTGGGTTTGGTTTGAGAGAGGGTAAGGGGACTGTAAAGGTTCTCTCTAAACTATCAAAAGGAGAATCCAGTTGTAAGGTGGTTAATCTTCCCCTTGAAGAAGGTCATGCGGTGGATGCTGGTAGCCTTGGCGGAGGAGGAAATGGTGGGGTGGATGGCGGTTTTGACGATGAACCATTATAAAATGTTTGCATTTCTATTCCCCACTGTTGCTCTTTTATTGCAAACTGATTTACTTCCTCACTACTTTTGTGCACACCCTTAGTATACTTTCAAGATTAATATCTTTCCAGCTTGAAGGTTTTTTATAAAATGCGAAATTTTTGAGCCGACATGATTTTTGAAGTTGCACTAGATACCCCCGCTTCTTGGGTGTTCCTAATAAGAAGGTTGGCCTATTGAGGAAATGAAATGGGTGCAGTGGATGAAAATCGAGGTCAGATGTAGTCGACGATCAGAAATATTATAAAACTTCGGTTTGTATTTCTTTTGCAATTTAATTTCCTTCGCCTTACTTTACTACTTTCACTATGCTTCCATATATTTTCAAGTTAAACTCGCATTTACATTACAAGCTTTTTATCGAACGAAAGATTTTTTAACATTGTTTTATCCTTTGCACTAATTCACCCCCTCTTAATCTACCCGACTTGATTTCTAATGGTGGTATCAGGCCATGTTCTTTCTCATTTGGTTTTACACAGAGAAATAGCTCTTTTCTACTTTCAAAAGGTCACTCTATCATTTATTCTCCACTATTCAATAGGATGGGACTATGCATATTAGAAACTTGAATGAGTTTTATTTTTTTTTTAATTTTGATTTATGGGAATATTATCGAAAGCGGTTTTTAAAAAGTCTTCTCTAATGAATGAATGAAATGATTTGGAAAAGTTTTTCCCTTAAATGCTAGAGCTATGAATATTTTTAAGCTTTAGATAAAAAATGAATTCAAAATAAGTTTCTATTTATGAAGCTTTTTGACATATGACACATACACTTGAAATCACACACAAAGGTAATAATAAGTTAAAGATTTAAGTGTTTTTGAATTTTTGGATGTTTTTGGATGAAACTAAGTGAGACCATTGGAGACGCTGCGTGATTTATGGATGTGTTGTCAATAGTCTAAAGCTTGGTAAAAGTTTTTTCTAACTTTGAACTTCGTTAACCAAAATATTGAGATCCCTTCCCCTAAAGAGTTGGGACCTAAGTAATGGCCTCAAGGGCCAAATTTGAACTATTTTCTTGAAAAGAAACATTAAGGTCTTTAATGACCCATGAAATGAGTTGTATGGCATAAAACAAATATGAGAACAACCTTCGAAGAACAAGAAAGGATTTTGACATTTTGAACAATAGAGAATACCACTTGGCTATAACTAGTGATGATGATGATGACTTTGAATTTCTCTATAAAATTTAAAAAGTTCATGAAATATAAAAATTAAAGAATAAAAGTGAACTTAAAAAAAGAAGTTTCCAAGAAAGAAAGAAAATTATTCCAAGGTAACTTGGGGCGAAGATAGAGTTTCATCCAGAAAGGCAGAAGAGCAAAACCAACAAGAGCAGGTGGCGAACTTCTTTGGCTGACTTTTAAAATCCAGACAGCGACATCAATCGAATCTCTTTTTCTTACTATGAAATTACTTAATGCTTTCATGATTAGTTTTAAAATATATATATATATATATATATATATATATATATATATATATATATATATACAATTGCATGTTTTGTAATAATTCTTTTATCAAAAATGGAGATTCCTTCTATGTTATAAGAAACAATTATGTGTATCTTCATAATTTTTGTATTGCTTTTTCTATTTTTTTAAAACAAGATGGATGGTTTTATATGAAATACTTGAGCATACTTATATAAAATCAATCACTAGGAAACACATAAAAAGAAAAATATATTATCATTGGAATTAAATGATAAATCAAAATCTCTTGTTTAAAGCCTTAGGTTTAATGTGTTATATTTTTTTTTTTCATGATTTTTTAGGATAAAATTTATTTTTGGGTCTTAAACAATGATACATGTTTTGATTTAGCTTGGGCAAAAAGCGATAAATAAATCAAACTAAAAGGAAAATATGTTCTTAAAAATTTCTCAATCCCTATCTTATCAAGTTTTCAAGGAGATTGATGAATCTATTTATAATTTCTTGGACTATGAAAAAAGATTTTGATGATTTGACAATTTGAATTTAAATGTGATTTTTTATCCAAATCATGAACTTTTCTTCAGATATCTTCTATTTTATATGAATCAAGATCTCTTTCTTTTATTCTTCTATGTTTCTTCTTACCATTTACTAAGAGGAGATTTTCTATATAAAACATAAGAATTTTTTATGCATGAATTGAAATCATTTTTTCTTATGTTTTCTTTTTCTGCGATTTACAAAATTATCTTTTTCAGAATTCATGACTTAAAAACTTCTTTTGAACATATTTTACCATTTTGATCTCCTAAGATTTTCCTTTTGATTATTTAGAGGGAGATTTGTAAAATGAATCATGTCTTTTGTTATTCATATATTCTCATCTTTCATGATATGAGTTTGTATAATTTCTTATATTCATGAAGTATATCTCATCATAAAAATTTTCTTGATATCTTCTTGTGATGACTTGAATATTTACCTTTGCTGTTATTCCCCTCTTTTTGCCTATAAAAGACAAAGAAAAAAAGATTACTAGTGTGCACATCTCAAGAAAAACATAATACTAAGAAGAATAGAAACTTGTAAAGCTTGCACATTGGGGAGATAGTTTTGCTAACTTAGATAAATTGGTGTAAAAACTTGACATACCTTCAAACACTTGCATTGTTGAATGATTCTCCTTTTGCCTATGACAAAAGGGAGAAAATAAATGATGAATGTTTAGTATCAACAATCATGAAGTAATAAATGTTTAAAATATTGATTTAATGTTTTGTTATCATGAATACTTTAGTAGTATTCATGGGAAGAAATTATAGATGTTTGGTATCATAATCAAATATTGATTTAATGCATGAAATAATAAATGCTTAAAAATTTTAATGTCTTAGCATCATGAATGTTATGCCCAAAATGATATATCATGAATGTTTGGTATTATGTATGATATGCCTATGGTGATAATTGATTTTATTTGTGGTATCATGCATAGTAAGGATGAAATATAAGGTTTTGAAATTATGCATGTTTTTAATTTGAAACTATAATGATGCACAAACATGTGAAATAAGATTTATAATTTACCTTTGTTATGATTTGGAAATTGATGTAGGGAAAAGAATTACAAAATTGTTTTCTTCCCTTCTTTTGTAATGACAAAGGGGAAAAGTTGTTAACTTGCATAACAAAGAAAGCAAAAGCTGCTGGTTTTGCATCAAGAGAAGCAAAAGCTTGCTCATCTCAAAGTGTAAAAAATTTTACAACTTTTTTCATATGTGTAAAATTTGCTAAACGTTATGCTCTAAAAATGATGTAAAATTACTAGCTTGTACTTCAAAAAGAAGAAAAAACTTGCTATCTTGAACATCATCAAGAATTTGCTAGCTTCAAAAATTTATAATCTTACACATCTTTAAAATTATGATGATTTGGTGATTATGCATGTTGTAAAGTGATGAGAAAATTTGCTAGCTTTGTATGTTGTAAAACGCATATATAAAAACTTAATGGTTACTTCTCCCTTTCGTTGATGATAAAGGAGAAATTATGACAATCATGCATGAAATGATGTATCAAAATTTTGATTATGTATGATTTTATGATGATGTATAGCAAATATTCATGATTAATTTGCTTTGACTTGAATTGATGTTTATCAATATGGCATATTGATATAAAACCGATGGTTGTCATCATCAAAGGGAGATTGTTGAATCTCATATTTTGATGATGAAATCAATTGATAAATTATTTGATCTAATCTATATATATTGAGATAAGTGTGTATGATTAGCTTCTAATTGTGGTAAGACATAAAGCAAATGTTGTTAATGGGAATCAAGACAGTTGTTGAGAGTTTGTCCAAAGTTGTCGAAGTTCTCTGGGAATTGACCAAAGGAGTCCAGAAACTTACCTAAGAAGTTCGAAACTCACCAGATCATCGTAAAGTCCAGGGGCTTGCCGAGAGTCCGTTTGAACATTGTCAAAGAATGGTTGTAATATGTCGTTGAAAACATGGGAAGAATAATTGACATACGGACTAAGATTGATTGTTAATGTCTTAGGGTATACATTAGTTAGACATTAAGTTAAGTTAAATTAGGAGGTAATCCACTAACTATGTTAGGAGCCAAACTAACTCTTAACAAGGTTGAATTGAATTGGTTGAATAGCCTATTGACTTTGAAGTCCTGACGAATTTGGTGCTTGGGACTTGTTTCCCAAATTATACAGGTGATGATACTACGGTGGATTAATGCTATCAGCGATGGTACTATTAGGATCAAAGGCACTAAGAGGTGGATGCGGCAGGAAAACTTTTCTTGATTAAAACTGCGTTAAATGCGATACAAAGCGTTTTGTTGAAAAAAAGCGTTCATAAATCACTTTTAACTTGTGATTAAGCAAGATACGATTAAAGTGAATCTACAAAACACAGTTTTTCAGTTATGATGGAGCTCGAATGTAAGCCTTCCGAAATAAATATGATGTTAAATGCGATAAAGTAGTGATTTACATCTAAACACCAATTGGAAAATACTAAACTTTGAAACACGATCGTAAATTCATAGAAGATAGTAAGCTATTAAGGAGGTTTGCAGTAAAGATAATATACTCAGTAAATGCAAACCGGGAGGCACCACATTTTTAGAGTGTTCAGTCAATCTTGACCTACATCACTGCGGCTTCCTCCAAGCGAGGTCACATCCACTGAAGCCTTCCTTGGTGGCCGAGGCCAACCACCCTTTTACAGTTTTAGTTCTTTTGGCCAGACAGGAACAACCCTTACAAGAATTTTTCTCCTCTCTTGAAAGATGTCAGGAACTTGGAAGAAAAGGGGAGAAGAACTTTTAACTCATACCACACTTTTAGCTCTAAAATCAGGTAAAATCAGGATTTCGATGGTTTTGTTGCTCTTTTATTACTTTGAAAGAATGGGGGGGTATTTTATAGGCCCCAAACCAGTTTGAATTCGAGCTCAAACTTTCTAAATTCCTGGAATTCGGGGTATAGTAGGTTTGCAATGCCTCGTGGGAACTCGGAAGCTGAGCCTTTAGGTCAGTGTCACCGTCTTGTCAAATGGTTGCACCTCAAGGCTTCAGGAGACGGAGCTTACACCTCTATCAGAGCAAAACTAGCTCGGAGGCTGAGCGAGGAGGCTCCACCCGTCGACCCTGCCACCTCCCGTAAGAGGAGGTTGAACCGTCCATTGACCAATTTGAGTCTTTCAGGCCGGATTGCCCCAAGATTAAGTAAATGGGATCCTCCATTTGCCTAACTTAAATCGTGCTAACTGCCACCTAAGACATTCATAATCTTGCTGCAGTTGCATCAATAATTCCGTGATTGGGGTGAGCTTTCAATGGGCCTGATGCTCCAATGGACTTAGGCAAAATGGGATCTCCCATTTATAACTTTTAATCATCTAGACTTCTCGGATTTGTTCCATAAAGACATTTGCGGACTTGCTGAGCTTTGAACTCCCAATGTGATCATAAGAAAGACTCTGAAAAACTCCTGCCATCTTTCTTTCATAAAGTTAATCATCAAATAAAACCCTGAGAAAATTAATCCTAAACAATGGACTTAAATGTCATTGGTCCCTTGAACAGGATTTTTCGGTGCAATCCTCCACTTGGCTTATTTAAAACCCAGTTGACTCCATAACTCAGACTCAACGAAGCAATACTTCTCGGACCTAATGTTCAGGGTAGAACCACACCGGTGCATCGGCCAAGATCCATCGGCTCGAAACTTCGACATGAACTCCAGGCACCTTTGATTTTTCCTACTGGTGTCTTATCACCAGTCGAGCATCCCATCACTCAAACTAAGATTCTTTCTTTCATTGGTAGTTAATCCTCGCACACTTAAAATAAAACTTTTCGATGAGTTTAAACAAATCCCTCTATCAAATTATTGATAGACCTTGAATTCAAACAATTCAAGTCATTGGTCCATGAATACTTGCAACATGTCGAATTTTTAACATATCATGTTATCAACATCGTCCCCCTCTTGTCATCAACAAAGAACTTATTGCTTGTGTTTTGTAATGTAAGTTCAACTCATTGCATGAAAAACATGAGTATCATCATATAATTTTGCTATCATCATAGATATGCAATGTAGTAATATACCAAAGTTCCACAACATCAAGCTTGCAAATTTTATAATATTTTAGAACATGCAAGCTAGCGGGGTTTTGAATGTTCGAAAGCAACTCTTGCTTCTTTGAAATGTAAAATTGTCAAGTTTTGCTATATGTGCAAGTTAACATTTTGCCTCATGGGAGATAGGCATGATAGCACATTTGCTTCTTTGAGATGGTAACTTTTTTGCTTTTCTTTAGACTACAAACTAGCAATTTTTTCTGATATGCAAGGTTCACAATATAAAAGCTAGCAAAATTTCAACAAAATGCAAGATAGCTTTCTTTGTGTAAGCTCATGATTCTTGCTTCCCTATTACAGTATTGCAGGTTGCAAGTTTTGCTTCTGGGAATAGGCAAGATAGCACTTTTGCAATTTTGTTTTTTTCTTCACGATAAGGCAAGCTTGTGATGTTCAAGATAACAAAATCTTTCTTCTTTTGAGAAGTGCCATTTTGCTTTCTTTACAAAGTGCAAACTAGCAAAGTACCAAACTAACCAGAGATAATGTTTTACATGATGTCCGCTAAATTTTTTGTCCGCCTTTTTCCCATGTGTAAAAAGGAAGACCCTTATATCAATTTTTCATATTATGACAAAGGTAAAATATCAATCTTATTTGTGCGTAAAAATATATTCAAATTAAAATTATAGCCAATTTTAAAACCTTATTTTCTTACGATGCGAAAAAAAATCAATCATCATTCAATAGGCATATCATACATGATGCTCAAACATTAAAATTTTTTTTAACGTTTATTAACATATTGATATCAAACATTAATCATTTAAAGCATTCTGATACGCATCATATGCAATAAATACATCTGTACATCATTATCATAAGTATTACATACATCATTTAACTTCATGGATATTTCATCATTGCATGCATCATGCCATAACATTTCAAACCAAAACCAAGCCATAAATAAAAATCGTAATCATGAAGGATAAAATCATTTTGAATACCAAAAGGCTTGATTCATATAGTAAATATCTTCTTTAAATAAAATATCAAAGAAAATCATAGAATGAGAAGAGAGATCTTGTTTTAAAAAAATCAAATATATCTCAGAACTCAAAGGAAAAATCATGATTCATTTAGAAATCTCCTCAAAAGATATCAAAGTAAAATCGTGAGATCAATTAATGAGAGGGCACGGTTATAATAAAAATCTCAATATGCTCAGATGTAATAAATCAAAATGATGATTTATATAAAAAATATCAAAAGTTATATTGAGAAAAATCATCATTCATTTTCAACTCATTCAATTTGTCATCAATATTTCTTAGATATACATGATACAAAACATGGTTTAAATCTTCAACATATAACATGCATAAATTCAAAAATTGAAGGAAGGGAAGAATTCAAAGATACGAAGATTTCAACCATCTCATAAACAAATGTAAAGACCAGTCATGAATCTAAAATTCCATGAATCAAAATGATCATCAAAGGGTAATCTCATGTTATTCCAAAAAAAATTAATATCATGATTTTGATAAAACTCATTTCAAATTTAAATTATCAAAATCCTTTTATGGTTCTAAAATTCATAACATATGTAGATTCATGATTTCATTGAGAATATATTTTTCCCTTTTTTTTTAAGTTTTGATTTCATTAGCATGCTTTTCATTTTATGATAAATAAAAACAATGCATCAACATTGGGATCGAAAATGAATTCGTCATAAAACCATCAAGATCAATAAATTCTCAAAAATGGTGGTATGGTCAAGAAAATTCAAAAATAAATTTAACACTTTCACATTGGGACATGGTTTTGCCATATATCTCACGAAAATAACATACTTATCATCATGTATAACTTAAAAATCTCATGCATAAAATTGTCAATCATTGTAAAAAAAATATTTAATATTTTCATTACATCGTATGCATTACTTCAAATCAAACATGATATCATTCAACGTTAATCAAACATGAGTACATTATTACTTCTTAACTATGATTTATTATTTTCAATCAAAATCATTTTGTTTTGTTTATCATAAAATATGCAATATTATCATTTTCAAAATTACTAGCATGATCATAATTTTTTATATTTTTATTTTTAAATATGTTTTTTTAAGATAATTTAATTCTAGACTAAAAATGAAAAATACATCAAGAAAGCATCAAGTATTTTAAAAATAAATCAAGGATTTCAATTACCTTATCATTAAAAGCGGTTAAAAGGCGTGGTTTGCTTACCTCAGCCTTTCGATTCTCCTAAGTCAGGAGAACTCGATTCATCAACTGTTCCTTCTTCTTTGGCCTCTTATAAGATTCAAATTTCATTATTTATTTTAGAATTTTTGTTTAATAAACTTATTAAGATTTAGTGTTGAAGTTCAAGTTCATCATTGTCCTCACTTGAGTCATCGCTCCAGTGGTATTCATTCATCCAAATTCAAATATTCACTGTTCTTTGGAAGGTTGTTTTGTTCATCGTGTTATTAAATGCATTGTTGTACACCATTCGTATATAAATTGACGACCAATTAGTTCTTAGGTGGTAAGTTGTTTGGGTTTTAACTTCTTGTATTGCAGTTACCTTTGAATCACTTCTATAGAAGAACACAAAATCTTGTTTTGATTTCAAAATCTGAAAAACATTTGCCAAGGCTCTTAAACCATTGGCGACATCAGGTAAAAGCGGTGCGATGTCACCAATCAGTTTAAGCGAATTTCATTTGAAAACTGAAATCTGCGCATCAAAGTTAATTTTTCGAATCTTTAACTCTAAAAGTGCCTTCATATGTGATTCAAAAGAGTGTACTAAATGTCAAAAACGTTTTAGCACAAAAGAAACCAATTGAACTCATTTTGTCTAAAAGCGCGAAAATAAAGGCATTACATGGCCTGTTTTTTAAAGAAAAAAATACTTCTTCTCCAAATCCAGACCATTTGTTTCGTGGTTTAGGAAGTTGAAAACCATTTTTCAATAATATTTGATAAAATCAAATTCATAGAAATCGGAAAAACTTCGAGTTTCCAATAAGTGTAGTCCAATGTCGTTGCTCAGTGATTGGACGAACAAGCGATAAACCCTCTTGAAAGCCATGAAGAGCTATTTCTCTAGGTGTGTAAATCTAAAATAAATACTGGGCTCCGATACCAATTATTGGGATTAAGAGCACAAAGAGGGGGTAGAATTAGTGCGGAAAACTTTTCATCGTTAAAAAAGCTGCGTTAGATGCGATAAAGCGATTTGGTAGAAAACCGATTCATAAATCACTTTAACTTATGATCAAGCAAATGCAGTTAAAGTGAATCTATAAGAGACAGTTTACCAATTATGATGGAAATCAGAATGTAGCATAAAGCCGAAATATGATGTTGATACGATAAAGCGGTTTCACGTCTAAACACCGATTCGGAAAATACTCTGACTGTTGAAACAGATAAGTAAATTCAGAAAGGTGGCTAATGGGAGGTTTGCAGTAAAGATAATATGCTCAAAGTAAATGCAAACCGGAGAAGCACCATGATTTTAGAAATTAAATGCGGTTAAATCTTGACCTACATCCCGCCCGGCTTCCTCCGAAAGCGGTCACAAACATCCACTAGAGGCCTTCCCTTCTAATGGTGAAGGCCAACCTTTACAATTTCACTCCTTTTGACAGGCTTGGGAGACAACCCTTACAATTTTCTCTCCTCTCTTGAAAGATCAGAACTTGGAAAGGAGGAAGAACTTTTAACTCATACAACACTTTGAGATCTAAAAATCGCAGTAAAGATCAGGGATTTGGTGGTTTTGGTGGCTCTTTCATTTCTGAAAAAAGTGGGGTATTTATAGACCTTAAACGGTTTGAATTGAACTCAAAGCTTGTCAATTCGTTCTCTCCGGGTCCGATTTGGTGTAGCGGTTACTGCCTTTGGCTTTGACTTATCGAGAGGCGGTTGCACCCGTGCCACCGAGCTCAAATCCATTTTGACTAGTCGGTTCCGGAGCCAGAGCTTCAATGATTCCCTGCTCCTTATTATTAGGATCACCTACCATTTTAGCAATTATTTTTTTTAACTACGAATTTCCAAGACACATTTGCAACTTGCTCCGGTCCGTCCAATGCGCTTCTTAGCCCGACTTGGGTCGATCATCGATGAACCCTCAATGATGCTCTGGGTTTCCCAGAGCCAAACATCCTGGACTTCGACAATCCATGGCGAGTTCAAGCGAACTTCTTAACAGCAGCTCACGGACTTCTCGGATTTGTTCATGAGGAACCTCTAGGCGATGCGTGGGACTTCGTCGGCTCTGGAACTCCAAAGCGTGATCATGGTCTTGACTTCGAGCGCACAACTCCTGCATGTGTCTTTCTTTCATGTGTATATTAATCCTATACACTTAAAATAAAACCTAGATTTGGGATAATTAATCTAAGCAATTAACAAGTTGTAAGGCATGTCATTGGTCCCTCGGCCGGTTCGTCCGTTCTTGGCGCTCGTCCTCTCTTCGACCTATTGCCCAAACGACCGGGTTGACTCATAACTCGATATCCTTGGTGCAATCGCAGCGTTCTTCTTGGCCCAATGCCGGGTCCACAACCCGAAGCGCCGACCGATACGTCGACCGATCAATCGACCGGCGATCAATCGCCAGACATGTTCCTCCGGTTACATCTTGATTTTCTGCTTTAATTATCTCATCACGATGAAGCATCGTCCACTCAAAATCGTATTAACATATAAACCTGGTATCAATTGGTTTCATCGCTCAAAATACGATTCCATGATCTCCCCTTTTGATGATGACAACCAGTGATGATGGCAATTAAACAACTCGGGAGTTTAACAAACTCCCCCCTATCAAATGGCATATTGATAGAACATTGAATTCAAAAGCGAATTCAAGTCATTACAATATTTATCATGAATACTGGCTCGTCATCATGAACTTATGCATAACATGTCATGTCATCGTACGCTACTCCCCACTTTTGTCATTAACAAAAGGAGAAGTATAACTGATTCTTTTTTTGTAATATAAGTTCAACTCATTGCGCTAAAAAACATAGTATCATCATACGATTTTTGCTATCATCATAGATATCTAATGCGGTAAGATAGTTCCACAACATCAAGCTAACAGAATTACATAATATTTTTAGAACATGCAAGCTGCAGGAGTTTTGAGATGTTCAGAAAGCAACTCTTGCTTCTTGAAATAATATAAATTATCAAGTTTTGTTAGATGTACAAGTTAGCATTTTTGCCTCTTGAGATAGGCATGATAGCACATTTGCTTCTTTAGATGTAACTTTTTTGCTTTTTCTTTATACTACAAGCTAGCAATTTTTTCGATATGTAAGTTTTCACAATATACAAACTGGCAAAAATTTGAAAGCAAATGCAAGATAGCTTTTCTTGTGTAAGCTCATGATTCTTGTTTCTATTGTGCAGTATTGCCAAGTTGTGAAAAAGTTTTTGCTTCTTGGAATGAGCAAGATAGCACTTTGTATTTTGTTTCTTAAGATATAAACAACATGATGTTCAAGATAACAAACATTTTCTTCTCTTTTTTTGAGAATTTTCCATTTTAACTTTCTTTGCAAAGTGCAAGCTAACAAAATGTAAACAAACAAAGAGATAATGTTTACACATGATGTCCCTTTAGAAATTCTTTATAAACTTTTGTCATTGTCGGGGAAGACCCTTATATATCAATTTTTTCATATTATGACAAGGCGAAAATCAATCTTATTTATAAATCGTATATATTCAAATTAAAATATACATAATTTCAAAACCTTATTTTTCATGCCGATATCGAAAAATAAATCGATCATCATTAATAGGCATATCATACATGTACTCAAACATTAAAATTTTTAAGCGTTATCAACATGTTGATCATGATACCAAACATTTACATCATTTAAAGCATTCATGATACACATCATATGCAATAAATACATCATTTACATCATTATCCTAAATTGCATACATGTTTAACTGCATGAATATTTCATCATTGCATGCATCATCCCAAAACATTTCAAAGCCATTGAAATACATAAAATAAAAGAAATCATGTCATAGAGGATAAAATCTGTTTGAATTACCAAGACATAATTCATATAGTAAATATCTTCTTTAAATAAAATATCAAAAAAATCAGAAATTACAAAGAGATCTCATGTTTTAAAAGAAAATCTGGTAATAACTCCAAGAACTTATAAGGGAAAATCATAATTCATTTTAGAAAATCTCCTCTCAAAAGAATATCAGTAAAAATCGTGGATTGATTAATGAAATTTTGATTTATAATAAAATCATGTATCAGATAATAGAAATCAAAATAATTGATTTATGTAAAAATATCAAGTTATAAAACTAAAGAAAAATCATCATTCATTTTTTTAACTTTCATTTAATTTATCATCAATATTTCTTAGAATATGTGATCCCCAAAACATGGTTTTAAATTTTCAATATATAACATAAATTCAAAATTGAAGGAGAAAGGAAAAAAATTCAAAGAATAGGAATTTCAACCATCCTCATAAACAAATGTAAAGACCAAGTCCTTGAATCAAATTCCATGAATCAAAATGATCATCAAAGGTAATCTCATGTTGTTCAAGAAATCAATATCATTGATTTTTGATAAACTCATTTCAAATTTAAATCATCAAAATCACTTTTATGGTTCTTATAAAATTCATAACATTAGTTAGATTCATGATTTTATTAATAATATTTTTTTTTTTTTTTAAAGTATTTGGTTCATGTTAGCGTGCTTTTCATTATATTAAATAAAACAGCATCAACACTCAGGATCGAAAAATGAATTTCGTCATAAAACCATCAAGATCAACAAATTCTCAAAATGAATTATTTATGGTCTAAAGAAAATCCAAAATGAATTTAACACTTTCATGCATTCGGACATGATTTTACCATATACACTCATAAAAAATAACATGCTTATCATCATAACTTAAGATTAAAATCATGCATAAAATTATCAATCATTGTCTCAAAAATATTTAATATTTTCATTTACATCATGCATTACTTCAAATCAAAACATGAGTTTCGTTCAACAATGTTAATCAAAATATGATACATTATTACTTCTTAACCTTGATTTCATATTTTCAATCAAAATCATTTTGTTTTGTTTATCATAAAATATCTTAATATTATTATTTTCAAAAATTACTAGCATGATCACTTAATTTTTATATTTTTTATTTTTAAATATGTATTTTTTAAGAAAAATTATTCTAGACTAAAAATGAAAATACATCATGAAAAGCATCAAATTAATTTAAAATAAATCAAAGGGATTTCAATTACCTTATCATTAAAAGCGGTTAGTAGTTTGCCACCTAAGCCTTTCTTGTTTTCTCTCCTAGTCTTGGACTCGATTCATCCACTTTGTTCTTCTTCTTTAGCCTCTTCCTCCCATTCAAGTTCATTGTTTTATTTTAGATTTTGTTTAATAAACTTATTAGATTGTTGAAGTTCAAGTTCATCATTGTCCTTATCCTTGATTCATAATTCAAGTGGGTATTTATTTCCAAGAGATTCAAATACTTCTGTTCTTTGAAAGGTTGTTTTGTTCATCATGTTCATCATATTACATTGTGCACCATTTCATATGTCATCCTTGAACCAATTAGTTCTTCAGTGGTAAAGTTGTTTTAGGTTTTTAACTTCTTGTATTATGGTTACCTTTGAATTCCACTTCTTAGAAAGAAGCATAAAAATCTTGTTTCTGACAGTTCACAATCAAGAAAAACATTGCCAAGAGCTCTTAAACCATTGACAACATCAAGTAAAAAGCAGGTGTACACATCCTAAATGGTTTAAGCTTGGCTTTGTTTGAAAAAAAAAGCTCGAAATCATGCATCAAAAGTTGATTTTCAGATCTTTAACTCTAGAAGTGCCTTAAATTGATGTGATTCAAGAGTGTGTCATATGTCAAAGCCATTTCGACAAAAAACCGATTGAACTTTTTTTTGTCAAAGCCAAAATAAGGCATTCATAGCCTTTAGCGTTTAAAGAAAAATACTTCTTCTCCAAATCTGACCATTGGTTCATTAGTTTGAGGGAATTTGAAAATGGTTTTGAAATAATATTTCATAAATCCAAATTCATAGAAATCAAGAAAACTTCGCATTGAGTTTTCCAATAAAGAATAGTCAATCGTTAAACAACGTTTGAATGAGAATAGCGATAAGCCCTCTTGAAAGCCATGAAGGAGCCATTTCTCGGGTGTAAATCCAAATGAGAAATACTAGGCTCTGATACCAGTGTTAGGATCATGAGCACTAAGAGGGGGTGGGGGGTCTTGATCGGAAAACTTTCATCAATTAAAACTGCGTTAGATGCGATAAAACAATTTAGGTGAAAAACGATTAAAGTAAATCACTTTAACTTGGCTGATTAAGCAAGATGCAGTTAAACAAATCTATTAGGGTAGTTTGCAGTATGATGGAAATCAAAAATGTAAGCACAAATTGAAATATGATGTTCATCTGATAAAATTGATTTTACGTCTAAACACGATTAGGAAAATACTAAACTTTGAAACCACGATCATTAAATTAAGAAGGCAGTAAGCTATTGAGGAGGTTTTGCAGTAAAAAGATAATGCTCCAAAGTAAATGCAAACTAGAGAAACGCGATTTTAGAATTGGTTCGATCAATCTTGACCTACATGGACTTTTCCACCCTTGGCGTCACTAGGGCCTTCCTTCCGATGGGCTTAGGGAGACAACCCTTTTTAATTTTCTCTCCTCTCTTGAAAGATCAAACTAAAGAGAAAAGGGGAAGAACTTTAACTTATACAACACATTTGATCTAAAAAATCAGTAAAAAGAGAAGGATTTGGTTTTTTGGTTTCTCTTTCATTGTTGAAAGAGTGGGTATTTATAGGCCCCAAACAAGTTTGAATTCATGCTGAAAAATTGTCAATTCCCGAAATTAAAGGGTTTGGCGGTTACCGCCTGGTAGAGAAACTTCGGAGACTAAGCCTGCAGGTGTGCCACCGCTTATCGGCCGGTTGCACCTCTGTGTCTTGAAGGCCCGAGCTCAGCGGTTACACCTTTGTTTAGGAGGTTACCACTTAGCCGAGCTTCGAGAAGGCAGGCCGGCGGTGCCATCAGCGACAGCGGTGCCACCTGCCCGACTGAGCGATGCCCTAATCGACCCGGCGGTGCCACCTACGGCCAATGTGTCCGGGTGCTGAATGGCTGATCCATTCGCCCAATTTGGGTCTTTCAAGGGCCCAATTGCCCCAAGATTAAATTAATGGGATCACCTCCCATTTCTAACTTAATCATCATGCCTACCAATTTTTTCAAGACATTTACTATAACAACGCTCTGGTGCGTCAATGCGGCTTCCGACTGAAGCTCGGTGATCATCCAGATGAACCCTATTAATGCTCCTATAGACTTCCGACAAACTCCTGGACTTTGCGACAAATCACTTGGCGGTTCGGCGAGCTTCCTTTAGCAAGCTCCGGACTTCTCAGATTTGTTCACATAGAACCTCCGACCGACCGTCGGACTTCCATCATTTCTCGAACTCCCAACGCGTGATCATAGTCTTGACTCGCGCAACTCTTGCTGCATATCTTTTTTTCGTGAATGTTAATCCTGCACTTAAAACAAAACTTGATCGAGATAATTAATCTTAAACAATTAACCAAGTAGTCCGGCATGTCATTGGTCCCTCGATGCCGTCAGATTCTTGACGCATTGTCCTCTCTCTTATTGCCCAATCAGCTAGTTGACTTTTAACTCCGATATCTCGCCGTAATACCGGCTCTTCTTGGCCCAATGCCCGAGTCCACGACCGAAGTTTTTTCGATCGTCGGCCAAATCCATCGACTGACGTCAATCTTCGACATGTTCCTCCGGCACAACTTGATTATTCTTGCTTTAATTGTCTCATCGATCCATCAAGCATCTTACGCGATCACTCAAAATGCGATTAATACATAAACACAATTATCAATTGGTTTTCATTATCAAAATCTGAGATTCAACAAGTGCTAGAGCTCGGTCTCAAGCTCTATCAAATGATCGTCCTGCCCAAACTGAGCTGTGTATGGTCGATTAATGGAGTCTATAAGCAATGATGCTACTAATAATGGTGGTGGTACTGCTGGTACCGAAAATCCATACTTTTTGGTCCAATTCAGAAGCTATTGGGGCCTATAAATATCCACCTTTTTGCATGAAAGAGCACGAAAGTGTGAACAAAATCTTAAATTTTTGGGGTGTTAAAGTGTTATAAAAGTAAAAGAGTCCTCCTCCTCCTTTCTAGTGTTGTGATCATTCAAGAGAGGTGTGAGGCTTGTAATGATTATCTCTTATGCTCAAATTGAAAATGAAAAACATTGTAAAGAGGTGGTGGTCTTAAGCTTATTAAAGGAAGACCATTAGTGGATACCGAGGACCTCGTGGAGGGGGAATCATAAGTGGATGTAGGTTTTTTGATGGAACCACTATAAATTCTAGTTTGCATTTCTATTATTATCATTTTACTTACTTTGCAATTGTTTTACTTTCTCGTTACTTGGCTTTTACTACCCTTACGAACAAACATGCTCTCAAGCTATCTTCTAAGATCAATTTTTAATATATGAAGATTTTTAAACGATGTTTTTTTTCTTGCTAATTAATTCCCCCCTCTTAGTGTTGACTCGATCCTAACAAGTACCAGAAAATGGGGGATGAGACATTTTAGGCTCTAAATTTTAATCAACGAGGCCTATAAATACCCCTCTCATCCTTGGTTAACATACAAGGGGTGAGCAAAAAAAAGGAAGAAAACACTATTGTAATTTTTGTGAGAACTCATCTCAAACTCTAAGTGTTAGTGAAGTTCAAAGAGGAGGTAGTGGAGGTGTAAAGGGTTCTCTCTTGGGCTTTGTCAAAGGAGAATAGAGTTGTAAGAAGATGGTTGGTCTTCTTTGTTAAAGGAAGGCGCTAGTAGATGCCGATGGCCTTGTGGGAAGAGGCCATCGAGGCGGATGTCAGTCGATGACTGAACCACTATAAAACTTCGGTTTACATTTTTTATTTGTGCAATTTTCTTTACTACAAACTGCCTTACTTATTCTTTGCTTTTGCCCACACTTGGTACATTTTCAAGTTAAACTCATTTTACGATATAAGTTTTTTATCATCGAAAAAAGATTTTGGTGACATCATTTTTTTATTTGCTCGCTAATTCACCTCCTCTCTTAGTTTGACTTGATCTAACAAAAATACTATATATCATAAAAATTATAATAATTCAAATAGTAAAATTTTAAAATTTAAAATATAAATAACAAGAGTAGAGGATTTACCGCTTCTTTGGATCCTTTCAATGTTCTGCTACCAACTTTCAAGATGGTCAACCACTAAAAATCCTTTTTTTTTTTTTTAATTTATTTTTCACACATAAAAATAGAATTATAATATCTATTTCTTATAATTCATACATAAAAATAAAATTTAAAATAATTACTTTCTAAAATCACATCACTCATTAGGAAATAAATAAATTAATAATTTTTAAAATTTTAAATTATTAATTAATTGACTTTTTTTCTAACTTGTCCACCATAAAAAAAAAAGAATTTTAATCATATTCTTAATCATATTACAGAAACAAGAAATAAATAAAGCAAGTAAAACAACATTAATTAAGACAATTTGATATATTAATCAAATAAATAAATTTGATGTATGTAAATAAAACAAAATCCTAGTCATTACATAAACTCAAGGCTAAGTAGGAAAAAAAAGGATTTATCATCCTTTATTTTGCAGCCCAAAACATTCTTAATTTTTATACAAAATCATCTACAAACTTTCAAATAAGTCATCTTTATAAAATCTCAAACCATATAATAAAGTTGATAATTAAGGTTTGTGAGAATTTGATCTTATTGAAATTTGATTGTAATGTTTGCAGTGTGTTGGTTCAGTGATAAAATCAATGTAAGTTCATTAAAAATTATTGTAGCTAAAGAATGCTTCATCCATTTTATTTTAATTTTTCAAAAAATAAATAAAAATAAATATTATGACTTTTAAAGATTTTATATATATTTAAACTTAAATATAATTACCATCCTTTGTCTTGAAATTATTTCAAATATATCAAATGATTCTTAATTTCCATCAAAAATCACCAAAAACTTCTTAAATAAATCATTGTATAAAATATTAAAATATATATCAACATTGATAATTAAGGTTGGTGGAGATTGTTTTTGGTTAACTCTGTTAATAAAATAATTTAGCATTGAACCAGTTTGCTTTTGGCGGGTAGAAAAGCTAAAGACTGTCATATGTTAGTGAGGCTAGTTTTATCATTTAAAAAAAAAGATTTAGGCTCTTTGGGAAACATTTTGAAATGAGGGTTGCAATATGGAAAAACATAACAACTTGAGGGGTTTTCCGATATATATATATATATATATAGTTTGTTTTAGTTCATGTACCCAAAAAAAAGCCTAATTCCTCACCCGTAACTTCTAACTGATTTGGGATTCAATTCCGGCCTCCGTTTCCTTCGACAACGGACCGCCGCCACCGCTGTCGTCGTCGTTGTCTTGTGCTCCTAACCACAGTAAGCTTGTTAGGCTTCCGAGGCGCGGTCCTGCCCTCAAATCCTCCTGCAAAACCACCTCTGTCCTCTGAAGCCGTCCTCAATCCAGACGTAGCCCTTTCAATCTCAATTACTTCGATCATCTCCCACTACCGAGTAAAACTGTTCATCTCGGGTTTCTTTTTCCTGTTTTTCCTTGATTCTTAAGTTGCTAATTGGAGGCATTTAACAGTCTTCGAAAGGCATATCGGCGATTGCCATGGATGGGGATTCGGACCCCAGCTCAAACAAGCAGATGCAGATAGATTTGGAAGAACCACTTGTAGATGAGGTTTGGAACAAAGGAATATCTTATGTTTTTTCTGTCAGAAGTCGATCCTTTATTCACGTCTGATTGATTGTTCATCGTGCTTATGATTTAGTCAAATTCAAAGGTCAAAATGAAGGATGATATTTCGGAGTCGATAGAGAATCTGCGGATATCCTGAGTCATCGAGTTCTAGCTTCAAAAGGAAGCCTGTGATCATCATCGTCGTTGGAATGGCAGGCATGTTATTTCCCCGTAAATAAAAAGAGGAGGTTTGGTCCTGACGTATTTTTCTGAATTCTTCATTGCCAGTAGATTTTCCATCTTGCAGGAGTGGGGAAAACCACATTTCTTCAGATTGGTCTTCCACACTCCAATCTTCGAACATCCGTGGATATGTGCTGAACCTTGACCCGGCAGTGATGACCCTTCCTTTCGGAGCAAACATTGACATAAGAGACACTGTTCACTACAAGGAAGTCATGAAGGAGTACAACCTTGGCCCTAATGGTGGAATTCTGACTTCCCTGAATCTATTTGCAACAAAGTTCGATGAGGTTGAATGATTTTCTTTTGCCTTTTTAGTTGTGGTTAATGCTTACATTTCCCTGTAACTTCCTTGTAAGCTAAGGTGCTGTTGCACTTTGTGTTGGATAGGTGATATCAGTGATTGATGAAAAGAAGAGCTGATCAGCTTCGATTATGTTCTGGTGGATACCCCTGGTCAGATTGAAATATTTACTTGGTCAGCTTCTGGAACAATAATCACTGAAGCCTTTGCTTAGCGTTTCCCACTGTAATTTGCTTACGTTGTTGACACACCTCGGTCTGCCAATCCAGTAACTTTTATGAGCAACATGCTATATGCTTGTAGCATACTTTACAAGACAAGGCTGCCTTTAGTCCTGACCTTTAACAAGGTTGATGTGGCCAAACACATGAGTTTGCATTGGAGGTAAACTGTTCCTAACTGTGTTTCTTCTTACTTGTCCTAGATTGTGCTGTTTTTTCATTTATAACATAATTGCTTCATCAACATGCTCTATTATTGTATTCAACATGCTTTGTAGTTTTAAGATTTCAAATTTACATGACCTAGCTACACAGATTTCTAATTTAAAGTGTCAGTTAGTTTAGCTGGTAAAAACTTTGACAGGATTTCACAAGATCTTAGACTCGAATCCTATCTTCTCCACTTATCCTTTGCACACAAAAAAAAAAAAAAAGATTGCTAATCAGAATTCAGACTTTCCTTCTCTCTTCTCTTAATTAGTTGTTTTATTTGTTCTTACAAGTCACTTTGCCCAAATTACCAATGTTGTTTGAAAATTGTATACATGTTTTTTCTCCATGATAGCAATGATAGATATTCGGATCTCAGTGGTGATGCTGTTAAAGCTTTATGATGAGTATCATGATGAAACATGTTTTTTTTTTAGGTTTTTTAGGCAAAGAAGCCAAATGAAACATAATTGTAGACTTGTCTATCGTTTCTTTGGAACCCGGCCTTTCATTTCTGAATGTAAATCCATATGGGGTCATTTTGTTGATTCATGATGGAACTGCCCTGAGCTTCTAGATCCATAATTAGTATATACCGGAAAGAACAAACCAATGATGAGAAAACATGAAATGAGTTCTACTTGTGGTATGCTATTGAGATGTACTTTCTGTTAGTCCTATTGAGTTGGTTCACATGTGTTTTAGTTGTTGATGGTAACTGATTATTGGAATGAGAATACAATGAAATGGTGGGTTATAATTATCTGCTGAGGCTTTTGAGCCAGAAATAAAAAAATTATATATAATAGAAGAGTTTATTAAACAAGTTTGAGACTTCCCAAATTTTTGTATCCTACCTACTGATTTAAGGGTTCAATCAAATCTATAGTTAAGAAATTCCTCATACATGGAGTGGCTGTCCCTACTAAATATGGAAAAAGAGCTGGCCTTAAGCAATTTAAAGCCTTAGCTCATGAAGAGGGGATTTGGATGTTATTATTTTAACTGATGATGCCAGGAAATCAGGGTCTCTTTGTATAATCATAATGTGCCTGTCTTCACTTGAAATTTCAATTGTTGACCAATAAGGTCAACAATTCTGTGGCAATTAACATTTTTTGGGACATCAAGATGGATTCAGTCCTTTCATCTTCTGGATGTTCTAATGAATTTACTACTATGATACTTGACGAAGTGTTGTAACAACTTGTATTCTTTTGAAATCAGTGGATGCAAGATTTTGAGGCCTTCCAGGCATTGGACACTGATTCATCATATACATCAACTTTGTCAAAGGAGCCTATCGCTTGCACTTGATGAGTTCTATAAAAATATGTTCTGTGGGAGTTTCAGCCATTTCTGGTGCTGGAATGGAAGCCTTTTTTGGTAGATAGAAGAAAGTGCTAAAAGAGTACATGGAAAGTTACAAGTAATAAACCAACTTTTGACCTGACTTTGTTTCTGAAACTGACTTTGAAATTATGTTCAAGATTTTATCTATTCTCTCCTGCAGAGCTGATCTCGACAAGAGGCGGGCTGAGAAGGAGCTGATTGGAAGCAGACCATGGGAAGGAGAACATGGAGAGACTACAGGAGAGACATGGGAGAAATCCAAAGGACAGACAGTGGTGCTGAGCACTGGTCTGAAGGACACGTGGAATCTCCTAAAATGGATGAGGATAAAGAGGACGGAGAAGAAGAGGGAAGAAGAATTGGGAGGATCTGAGGTTCTCAGAGGAGGAAACAGAGGAAGATGAAGGTGAAGATGGCGAGGTTGCTCTTTGGCTTCTGAAGATAATGTACAATTTGCTAATTTCCACTTTTTGAATGCATCTAAGACTATTTTCTAGGACCATTTCTAAAAACCTAGCCTTTTTAATGGCTGTGAAAAAAACTTGTCTGTGGATGTCTTACTACCCTTTATGTTCAAACTGTGCATGTTGTTCTTAAAATGTTTTGGAGTCTCCAAGCTGAATTTTCTCGACTTTGATGGCATGTTGTGTGTAAATTTTTTTTTTGAGAATTAGTGCCATATTAATTTTGGCCATTATCACAGTTTGTTGGGACTTGTATATCAACTAATAGGTTTTAGTAACATGGAGTGTACTCCATGTATCTGGCTGTAGTTCTTGAGCAGAAAGATGATGCATACGGTATCATTCCATAATTTTGCTCGTTAAGTAAACAACCATCTGTAATGTCTTAGCTATTTAATGTCTTAGCTATTTGTGATCGGCTATGTAGTTTGATGTTGTTGGGATATTGGCGACGAGCAAAATTATTATTGTGTAAGCAACAAGTTAAAATTGATATTTGTCCTAATATATGGTGTTGGTTTTTCTTATTCTCATATCCTTTGTGTAATAAGAAAGCACTTTAAAACATCAAATCTTCATTTCTCATATTTATGTTGGCTTACTTTGGTGGGCATAATCTTTATCAGTGCAGATGGTATGGTAAAGGTGTAGCTAAGCATTATTAGCTGCCAAATTAAGGGACTGTGATTCTTGCAGACTCCGTCAAGATATTCTACACAGTATATAAACATAATATAAAAAATATGTGTTTTTTATGTCTATCCTTTCCAAGTTTGCAAACAGCACGTTTATCCTTCCCAAATTTTAAAAACAGCATGTATCACTTCAAGAATATATATATATATATATATATATATATATATATATATATATATATATATATATATGCAGTTTCTGTGGATGGGTTGGAATGTTTGTAGTGGATCTTGGCCATGTTATTTCTAGAGGGTTGTTATTATCGAAAGTTTATAAAAAAAAACTTAGTAAAATTGTTTGATATCCACTTTTGAAGAAAGATGTATTTAAATGGACAAAAAAGCTATTTTTTATTTTCTAAAGTATGCAATGACTACAACGTTAGTTTTCACTTTACTAGATTTTAACAAGTTATTCAATCTAATACTTCTAGAGTGGGGTATTGAGCTATGCTAATAAAAAAAAGGTCAATCAATTATTTATACTAGTAAAAGCATTTTCTTTATCTCATTTCAGTTTATCTATTTATGATAAGGAGATGTTAGTTATTATTCATACAATCACTAAGTGGTGGAGGCCTTGTTTAATTGGTCATGGTTTCAAATACACATCGATCACAAAAGTCTGAAATATTTTCTTAACCAAAGGGTTTCTTTTTAGAATAGTAAAAATAAATCACTAAATTATTTTTTTTTTTGACTTTGAGATTATTTATTAGAAGGGAGGAGAATTTAATTGGCCAGATGCACTTTCTTGCATGCACGAAAAAAGTGAACTAGTGGCTATTTCTATTTCTACTACAAAAATACTAGAACTTATTAGGAGTGAATGGTTGAATGATCCTAAAAATTTAAAATGTTATTAAAAAAAAGATATAACTTCCATTCCTTAGTACAATTGAGATCTCATAAATTTATATATAACGGCAAAAAATTATCTTGGTAAAAATTAATTCTTCTAGCTAAAATATAATTTTGAAAGAGTTTAATTTATTACAAACTACAGATCATTCTAGATTTCTTTATATATACAAATACATTGGTCAACATTTTTACTAGAACGATAGGAAGAAAATATAATGTTCGTCAATGCCATAAAGGTGAGACAATTGCTACCCTTAGTTTGTCTTAGCATCTTCCTATTCCTAATGATGCTTGGACTAACATATCCATAGAACTTCCACCATCTCAAGGCAAAATCACCATCTTTGTGGTTGTAGATTTACTTATAAATTATGCTTTATTTTTTTATATATAACAAACATCCTTATACTGTTTCAAGTATTGCTCACACTTTTTTTAGTATATAGTCAAATGTTTTGGAATTCCATATTCTATTGTTTGGGATCGAGATAAAGTTTTTACTAGCACCTTCTAGAAGGAGCTATTTCGCTTACAGGATACTTAGTTGAATATTAGTATTGTTTATCACTTGCAAACAGATGGACAGACTAAAGTGGCAAACATATGTCTAGAAAATTATCTAATATGTTTTACTATTGATAAAACAAAGGAGTTGATGAAATAGCTTCCTTGGGCAAAATGATGGTATAATACCACTTATCACTTTTCTACTAAAATATCGTTTTGAAGTGGTTTTATGGTTGACCTCCTCCCATGATTACATAATACATGTTATATTATTCTAAGGTTGATCAAGTAGATAGGGAATTACTTGATAAGGTTAAAAATCATTCTACTTCTAGGAAATAATCTCACAATCATAAGCTAGAATGAAGTAACAAGTTGATAAGCATTATAGTGAGCGGAGTTTGCAGTGAGTGATTGGGTTTTCCTTTAACTTCAACCTTATAAGCAAACTTTTATAAAAGTTCGATCTTCTATGAAGTTATCTTCTCGATTCTTTGGGCCTTATAAGGTGTTGGAATATATTAGCTTAGTTGCTTATTGTTTGGACTTGCTAGTAAGCTCTAAAATACATCCAATTTTTCATGTTTTTACCATAAAAAAAATTAGGTGAGGATGATGTGGTGCAACACCATTTGCTAGATATTTTTTCTACTAGTGAAGTTCAAATCCTACCTCAAGCCATACTTGATTGATGTATTATGATGCATCATAGATATCTTGTCACGGAGGTGCTTGTTCAATAAGCTAATTTACTAATTGAAGATACCACTTGAGAGTTTTACAAAACATTGGAGGAGAAGTTTTTATAATTTATTACTGCTCAAATTTCAAGACAAGGCTATTTTGGAGAGTTAAAATATGTTAGGATTCCTTAATTTTAGAAGTTCTTAATTTTAAGAATTTAATATTACTTTTTATTTTTTATTTAATTTTTCTTAATCATGATGGGAGTTTTTTTAAAAGTTTTCTAATTATGTTAAGAGTCCTTTGATATAGCAAATTAGGAATTAATATTTTTATTTATTTATTTTATTAGAAATCATAGTCCTAGTTGACTAAGGATTAAAATATATATATATATATATATGTATATATATATATATAATATTTTATTATTTATTTTAAGCAATCAAGTATAATTTAAAAGGTTGATCCCTTTGAATGATCAAAAGATTGATCCCCTGAAAGTGATCAAATCTCAATCTATTTACTTAGATAAATTCTTATAATTTTATCATCTCATTAGTTAGCTTTGGTCATATCAACTGTGGTTTTTATTTTTTTCTGGTTGATATTTGAGTGCAAATGTAAATTGTTTTCCCATCTTATTCCAAAATTGAAGAGTTGCAGGATAAAAAAAAAAAAACTGTGTTCCTTTCCCTGCATTGAATCCCCTAATTGGCTTCTAGTCATCTGCCATCAACAGTTTGCTTGTGGTAAGAACTGCTCTGCTGTGCTCTCTTATCATGTGCTAAAAGTGCTTTTGATGATCAGCCACTTATGTTGATGGTGTTAAATACATAACAGTCTCATCAGTGGTGAATATGAAATTAAATGCCTTCTTTTCTTCTGACAGAGGATGTGAATGATGGCTGACTGATTTTGTAAGTTGCTAACATTTCAAATCTGAAATCACGATGGTATTATGAAATTAAATACATAACATTCTCATCAGTGGATATGAAATTAAATACCTTCTTTTCTTCTAACAGAGGATGTGAATGATGGCTGACTGATTTATAAGCTGCTATCTGACATTTCAAATCTGAAATCACAGTCCATGCAGTTGTCTACAAAGTGAAGCATTAGATGTTCACTGTTGTTCACTATCATTGAAGTAGGAGTGGAATTGAAGGATGAGATTGCAAGATGAGGAAAACAGCCATGGTAGGGGAAATATAGTTCCATCAAAAGCACTTTACCCTGCTTTTCTAAAGTTTGATCCTAATGAAGGTAATTGCAGATACCAACCTCAAATAGGAGTTTAACTGAGGTGAGGTTTGACCAAAATATAAACTTGGTGTCTCTCACAGCACGGTGTAGACACGGCCTATTCCACAAAATGACCACTATCAAGAAACTTTAATTGCAAATCAAACATAAATTTGGGTTTGTTCACATGCATGTCTTATAATATCATTACTCCACATAGCATCTACTCGTGTCAATCACAAGCCATCCATGAGAGTGGTTCCTGTTGCATTGTTCAAATTTATGTACTGTTGAAAATTGATTATATTTACTTATGTTATGTAGTTACCATATTTCAAATAATTTTAGTCATATTGTAAGTAAGTTTTATAAGAGTGTGTATTTATGGATATTTTGTAAGTATTTTTTGTTTTACCTCTCGTTTTAATATTATTTTGGTTGAAAGTATTATGTTTGAATTACATTTTAATATTTTATTTTTATCATTTCTTTTGTGGTATTCGTTCCGTGGGTATTATAGCTTCTAATGATGATTTTATATCTCAATCCCTTATTTTTATTTTCTTGGATATATATTATGAATTTTGGAGTATCAAGATAAAGACTTTATTTAAATCTTAATATCTTTAAGGTTTAATAGAGAATAAATATGTAGATCTAGATGAAGAAATCAAGCCAAGAGAGAATAGAAAGAAAGATTCAGTAACATTGTTTTTCATACAATAATCTATGTATGAAACAATCATCTAAAATATTGTAGCATCTACTCTCTCTAAATAAGCTTAGTTGATATTTTAAAATAAATTTTAAAACTCGACAAAAGTGATTATAGTAAAACTTAATGAATTGGTGTAAGATTTTTTTCATGAAAAATAATGAATTGGTGTAAGATTTTTTTCTTGAGTGATTGAAATTATTAGTTAAATAAAATCTTATGACGAACATCTTCATGATCATATTATTGTTATAAAAATTTTAAAAAGTTTAACTCTGAAATTTGATTATATTGTTGTTGTAATTAAGGATTCAAAATATTTATTTACTTTATCATTTCATGAACTAATGGGTTTGCACATAAAATAAGGTTAAATGGGTCATTTGAGAAAAATAAATACAAAGTATTTTAGATTAAGGAAAAATCTTTTACTTCAAAGAAGAGGCGAAATTTAACAAGAAGAGAACATGCTAGTGGAGGATTTCTGAGAAAAAAATAAAAGAGGAAGATAATACTTTTGATAGGGCTAATTACATATTACCCACTTAAGTGTTGAATCTCAATTTTGATGATGAAGTAATGATCTAATATGCATTTGAGTGACGAAGGACTATCTTTGATCAGAAAAGACACATCGATTGAAGTAGGAAGAATCAGACATTGGGTCTGAGTGAATATGTCAGATGGATGTCGGACCGAAGGATCGGTCGACGTGTCGGTAGAAGGACTTCATGCCATGAGTTTGGGCATCGGACCGAGGGATCATATATTGCACCAAGGAGATCGATTAGGCAATACACCGAAGGAGAGAACGATACGTTGAAGGATCAGATGAAGCGCCGAATGAACCAATAACATGCCGGACAAAGGATTCATGCTTTGTAATCATTTATCTAAATTGAAGTAGTTTAGGCGGCATATTGAGTTAGTTTTTAGTATAATAATGCTAACTGAATTAGGGATCAATTGGGCCTAAATGGAGACTAATTTAGGCTCACTGGGAGGCCCATTTAGTGATCCAAAAGTTAGGTTAAAGTAGCACCACCTGTGGCGATGGAATTGCCTATGAGTTGGAAAAAAATCAAAAGCATAATTATCTAGGGTGTCGTGATGGTACCGCCCTATTATCGACTAAATCGATGGTACCACCTATGAAGGAAGACCTTAAAAAAAATTTAAATGTTTAGCTCCATTTTTGAAATCATTTGGGGCCTATAAATATCCTACTTGGGCAAAAAGAAAGAAGCAAAGAATTCTTAAAAAAAAACTGAGAAAACTCTACCAAAACATTGAGTTCCCTCCTCTTGAGCTTAGAAGTTGATTTTGTCAGGATCATAGCAGCACTAAGAGGGAGGGGGGTGAATTAGTGCAGCAGTAAAGTATGATAAACTTTCGACGATTTAAACACTTTCGGAAACTTCATACGATAAAAGCAACATTTCGTTTGAAACCGTTTTGATTGCGTTTTAACTTGAAGGCATCGAAGAAGGAGACAAAAAGTAGAGCATCAAAGTGAAGATGGTTTGCAGTAATATAAATGACAATAAGATAAACGAAAATTGATTTATAGTGGTTGGGTCATGCGACCTACATCCACTCATAAGCCTTCTTGATGAGGCTCCCAACTTCCACTACCAAATAACTTTGAAGGGAAGGACAAATACCCTCTTACAACCTTTTTACAAGTGGTTCACCCTCTTACTGATTTTCAAAAGAAAAGAGAGGTGAACACTCAAATATTGAAAACAAAAACTTGCTAAAGACTTTGCTAAGACTTTTTATCTCAATCTCTTGCTTCTCAAAAGTTATGATCTTAGCGAGAATTGAGGGGTATTTATAGGCCCTCAAGAGGATTCAAATTTGGGCTCCAAATTTTGAATTCTCTTGGGTTTCGAGGGGCGTTGCGCCTTATTAGTGTCTCACACTAATAGTGTCTTGGCGGTGCCACCACCGGACCTCTCGGGTCAGCGGTGCCACCACTCAGTCCAGCGGTGCCACACCTTCGGTTCTCGGGTTCTAGCGTAGGCGGTGCCCACACACTATTTCAGCTCATTGGTTGGGCTCCAAACTTGGCCCAAACCAGTCCGAACTCAGCCCAATTGGCCCATGTTTGGGTTATAGGATTAACACATAATCCTAACCCTAATTAATATGCTAACTATGAATTTAAAGACATTTCTAAGCTATTACAAAGTCCTAAGTCAAGACTTCTTCCGGCGAACTTTCGCCATCTTCCGATAAACTCGAAAACCATTATGCGGACTCGGCAAGCTCCTAGACTTCACGATTTGATCTTAGCGAAGTTCCAACGAGCTTCTTCTAACAAACTCAATCTTTCTCGACGAGCTCCTTGAACTTAAAGCGAACCTTCCATGAAGTTTCCGAAAACCCTTTGGCAAGCTCCCCTACTAATTCTCAGCTAGTTTTGGCAAGCATTCCCAATGAAGATCTTGGACTTCAGTTTCGAACTCTCGAACTTCAGAGCGAATCCTTCGTTTTTGACACTTTGTTTCGCTTTATGTCTTTGTCGTTATCGTAGTTAATCCTGCACATACAAGCCAAAACTCTACTTCGATCTAGACAATTATTACAACACGAATTGACATTCTGTTGCCCGGCATGTCATTAGTTGGCACTTCATCCGATTCTTCAGTGCAACGTCCTTTTTTGCGGCTTATTGCCCAATCGGTGGTTGACCTCCGCAACCCCGATATCCTTGGCGCAATTCCACTCTCCTTGGCCCGATGCCCGACGTCCGAAGCCTTCTGGCGTCCAATATCCTAACGTGATCTCCTCCGGCGCAACGTTAGTATCTCCTACGTCAGCTGTTTAATCCTGATCGAGTAGATCTGCATCACTCAAAATGTAGTTAAACATCTAAACAATATCAATTAGTTTCATCATCAAAATCCGAGATTAAACAATCTCCCTTTTTTGATGATGACAACTAATTGATGATCAACTGAAGTTAACCTTAACTCCCCAAAGTTTAACTAAACTCCCCCTATCAATATGCTATTGATAGAACACTTGGATTATCCCAAATCTAAGTAACATTCATCACATGTTATGAAAAACATTTAAACCATCATGCAAATATATATAAAATATTCAATTCAATGCATGAAGTCATCAATATACTTCTCCCCCTATGTCATCAACAAAAAGGAGAAGTATCTCTAGCTATTTTAAAAGATACGCAAGTTTTTGCAACATGAAGCTAGATTTTCATCACAACATATAAGCACAAAAGCATAGCAAGATTCTTAAGTTCAATCATAGCAATTCAACACTTGAATTTTTGTGCAAGATTGCACTTTGCTTTTCTTTGCAAGTAACAATATTTATGATGTTTGATATAGCAAATTTCTTCATTACAATGATCGAGCTAGCAAATTCTTCATTCAAGTGTGCAAGCTAGCAATATCTTTCTCCCCTTTGTCAATGTCAAAAGAAGGAGATGAACCAATGATTTAGACTTTTACATCAACTTTGCATCAATCAATATTTCAATCATGATGCATATAAGATAAAAATACAAAGAAATCATTTCATGAAGGATACCAATGTGAAAATTCACCAAGGATCACATGAAACAATCATAAAATGATGATATCATTATGCGATACATCATGAGATGATAATTTATCATATCAATGAAAGATATCAATTGTTAAACATGATATGATAATAGTCTCAAAAAATTTAATTTATGATACATGTGATACATTGCGATACGCTAAAAAATTTATTACGATGCTTTTAAGGATATCAATATATTTTTGATACAAAGCATGGCAAGAGCAATTTTGTTGCAAGTTTTCTAAGTTTTGCACTTTTTGCTTCTTTCGATAAGCAGTATCTTTCTTATCTTTTTGAGAAGTGCAAGCTTGCAAGTTTTACTTCCTTAGCATGCTAGGAAGTTTACTTTCATTTTTAATGCACAAGCTAGCAAAACCTTCTCCCCCTTTATCAAAGTCAAAAAGAAAGGGAGGACTCAATGGCTAAAAATTTCAACCATTCAACAAGCTAAATATGCAAAGAATTCATGAAATATATCAATAAGGATCAATTCATGAATACCAAAGATATGATTCATGGTTCATTAAAATTCTTCTTAACAAGTTTACGATCAAGATTCATATAATTCATAATAAAGCAAATTGATGTACAATCATCACATAAGGCATACAAGGCAAAGAAATCTTGTTATTTCTATATTATGAAATATATGATATCAAGACTCATGATTCATTTGAAAATATATAGCACAAAGAGCAACTTGAAACATTCTTATCAAGATCACATTTTAAAATATTCCAAGTATCAAGTGTTTAGAGATAAAAAGTTCAATACATTGTATGAAAAAAATATAATATCAAGTTTTATCATCATGCAATGTAGCAATTACAGATGTGCAAGTTTAGCATTTTTGCTTTTCTTGAGTTAGCAACTGTTTGCTTCTCTACAAGCTAGCAATTTTTATTATATGCAAGTTTTACTACATACAAGCTAGCAAATTTAAAGATTTGCAAGTTAGCATATTTACTTTTCTTTGCGATGTGCATGATAGCATTTCTTTGTAATGTTTAAGCTAGCAAATTGTACATTATGCTAGCTAGCAAATTAAAGATGTTCAAGAAAGCAAACACTTTCTTCTCTTTTGAGAAGTGTCATTTTTTGCTTCCTTAGCAAAATGCCAATATAGCAAGGGACAATGTTTTACATGAGGCAAGCAAACAATTTGGCAAGTGTTACATTTGCATCTTCTCTTTAGATGTGCAAGAAAGTAAACAAGTTTTTATATTTTCTTGACTTGTGCAAGCTAGCTAATTTCTTTTTGAGATGACCCTTTACATCAATTCAAGATAGCACATTAGCAATTCTTTCTCCACCTTTGTCATTGGCAAAGGAAAGGAAGATTCAAATTATGAATATCAAAATAATAATTTTATCATGAATATTTCATCATTGTGTACATCATTATCATATGTTAAAGTATTGCATACATAATACTAAATCATCATATATATTTTTAAAACATATAAACTCATTATTATATGCATGATTCTAAATCAGCATTCATATTATTTCAATCATTGTTTCAATCATCACTATAACTCATCATGCACAAAATGTAAAATCATCTAACATGATACAAACATTTATTTTCAAAATATTTATCACTATTTTCATGTATGATAATAAAGTATTCATGATACACATTATATGCATATAACATCACAATAAAAAGCAATTGCATGCATAATTTTAAATCATAAATGTTTCAAATCATGATGGTATTAACTTGTCAAATTTCATCCTACCATTCATGATCATAACTTTTCATCAAAACAAATTAATGAATATTTCATGTATTCATATCATCACATAAGAAATATCAAGGAGAAAATAATTGGGTGATGAGATAAACATTTCATGAATACAAGGAATTACATAAAAATCATATCATAAAATATTAGAATATGTGAACGCCAAAAGACATGATTTCTTTTTGAAAAGCCACCTCATAAATAATCAAAGGAAAATCTTAGGAGATCAAATAATAAGAGATTTTTAAATAAAATTTTAAGTCAAGAATTTTCAAAAAGGATATTCTCTTTAGTAAATCACAAAAGGAAACGTAGGAGAAAAAGATTTCAATTCATGCATAAGAACACTTAAGATTCATATTGAAAATTTTCTGAAAATGTAAGAGAATAAATAGTAAGAAATCTTGATTCATAAAGGATTTCATGTTATAAATTTCAAGAGATCAAGATCATGATTTCGATAAAAAAAAAATATTCAAATTTAAATCATCAAAATCATTATCAAAAATCCAAGAGATTCACAAAGATGATACAAATGGATTCATCAAAATCAATAAGATTGAGCAAAAAATAATTTTCAAGAATGTTTTCCTCTTTTCGGTTGTTTCAAAACATATGATTTTGTTTTATTTATGCCAAATAAAAACATATATCATGTTTAAAACCGAAAGTGTAAGATTTGTTACAACAAAGATTAATAAGGAACTTTCATTATGATAAAAATCAATAATCCATAAATCACAAGATTCATCATGTATAATTTCAAAATTTATTAAGCATGATCATTATGCATGACATAAAATCATCAAGATATACATGCATGGATTAATCCTAAGCATTAGCATATATCATATAATTATCATCCCTAATGTTACATACATCATTTAATATTTCAAAACATAACATACATGAAACTTTTGCAATATACTTTTCATGATCAAATTTTTAAATTTTTCAAAAGATGCTAGAAAGAAAAACATGATATAATTTTTAAAAAATAATTTTTTATTTCCTATTCCTACTATCTAAATTAAGCACTCATGAAAAACTTCAAGTACTTTCAAAATAATTCAAGAGAGTTGAGTTACTTACCTTGTAGTCGAAGCCCATCAAAGCCCAATTCGTCGTTTCACCTTTAGAAGTTCTTGATTCATCCTTGGTTGCCTTCCTCTTCTTTGGCCTCTTCCTCCGTTCAAGTTCATTGTTTATTTTAAATTTTTGTTTAATGAACTTATTAAGATTTAGTGTTCAAAGTTCAAGTTCATCATTGTCCTCATCACTTGAGTCATCGCTCAAGTGGTATTCATTTGTTCGGAGTTCCAAATCCTTCCTATTCTTTGGAAGGTGGTTCAAGTGCTCATCGGGTTCAAAATGTTCCATAAGTGTCATTTCATAGGTCATTAATGACCCGATTAATTCTTCTAATGAAAAATCATTTAAATTTTTTATCTCTTGTATTGCGGTTATTTTAGGATCCCACCTTTTTGGAAGGGATCTTAAGATTTTACGGCTTTGAGATCAAAATTCGAAAAAAAGATTTACCAAGAACTCTTAGATTATTGATGACATCCGTGAAACGGGTGTACATGTCGCCTATAGTCTCGCTTGGTTGCATTAAAAAAGTTCAAAATCATGCAATAAAATATTAACTTTCGAGTCTTTGACTCTACTAGTTCCCTCATGCGTGATTTCAAGTGTTTGCCAAATATCAAAAGCCGTTTAGCACATAGAAATCCGATTGAACTCATTTTTTGTCTAAAAGCGCAAAAATAAGGCATTCATAGCCTTGCGTTTAAAAAAAAAAATACTTCTTCTCCAAATCCGACCATTGTTCATCGGTTTAGAGGGAAGTTGAAAACCGTTTTCAATAATATTCCATAAATCCAAATTCATAGAAATCAAGAAAACTCTCATTCGAGTTTTACAATATGTGTAGTCCAATCCGTTAAACAACGATGGACGAACAACCAAAAAGCCCTCTTAAAAGCCATGAAAAGCCATTTCTCTCGGGTGTAAATACGAAATGAGAAATACCGGGCTCTGATACCAATTGTTAGGATTGGAGCAGCACTAAGAGGGGGGGGAATGAAGTGCAGCCGTAAAGTATGATAAACTTTCGACGATTTAAACACTTTCGGAAACTTCGTACGATAAAAGCAACGTTTCGTTTGAAACCGTTTTGATTGAATTTTAACTTGAAGGCATACGTAAGAAGGAGACAAAGAAGTAGATTATCAAAGTGAAGATGGTTTGCAGTAATATAAATGACAATAAGATAAACGCAAACCAATTTATAGTGGTTCGGTCATGCAACCTACATCCACTTGTGAAGCCTTCTTCGATGAGGCTTCCAACTTCCATTAGCAAATCACTTTGAAGGGGAAGGACAAATACCCCTCTTACAACCTTTTACAAGTGGTTTACCCTCTTACAGATTTTCAAAGAGAAAGAGGGAGGTGAACACTCAAGCTATTGAAAACAAAAACTTGCTAAAGGCTTTGCTAAGACTTTTATCTCAATCTCTTGCTTCTCAAAGGTTGTGATCTCAGCTGAGAATTGAGGGGTATTTATAGGCCCCAAGAGGATTCAAATTTGGGCTCCAAATTTTGAATTCTCTTGGGTTTCCGAGGCTGGCGGTGCCATCGCCTGTTAGTGTCTGACACTGATAGTGTACTGGCGGTGCCATCGCCGGACCTCTCGGGTGCTGGGTGGTGCCACCACTTAGTCCAGCAGTGCCACCACTTGGTTCTTGAGTTCTAGGCGGTGCCACCGCCTAATCTAGCGGTGCCACCGCCTACACTATTTCAACTCACTAGTTAGGCTCCAAACTTGGCCCAAACCAGTCCGAACTCAGGCCCAATTGGCCCCTACTTGGGTTATAGGATTAACACATAATCCTAACCCTAATTAACATGCTAACTACGAATTTAAAGATATTTCCTAAGCTATTACAAAGTTCGTAAGTCAAGACTTCTTCCGGCGAGCTTCCGGCGAACTTTCGACGATCTTCCGATAAACTCTCGGAAACCATTCTGCGGACTCCCGACAAGCATCTAGACTTCACGATTTGATCTTGGCGAGTTCCAACGAGCTTCTTTGGCAAGCTCCAATCTTTCTCGGCGAGCTCCTCGAACTTCCAATGAACCTTCCGGCGAGCTTCCGAAAAACCCTTCGGCAAGCTCCCTACTCATTCTTGGCTAGTTCCGGTAGCATTCCCAATGAATCTTCGGACTTTCGTCGAACTCTCAAACTCGGAATGAATCCTTCGCGCTTGACTCCGATACTTTGTTTCGCTTTATGTCTTTGTCGTTATCGTAGTTAATCCTGCACACATAAGCCAAAACTCTACTACGATTTAGATAATTATTACAACGCGAATTGACATTCTGTTGCCTGGTATGTCATTGGTTAGCGCTTCGTCCGATTCTTCAACGCATCGTCATCTCTTGCGGCTTGTTGCCCAATCAGCGGTTGACCTCTGCAACCCCGATATCCTTGGTGTAATTCCACTCTCCTTGGCCCGATGCCCGACGTCCGAAGCCTTCTGCCGTCTAATATCCTAACGTGATCTCCTCCGGCGCAACGTCAATTCCTCCTGCGTCAACTATCTAATCTTGATCGAGTAGACCTGCATCACTCAAAATACAGTTAAACATCTAAACAATATCAATTAGTTTCATCATCAAAATCCGAGATTCTATAAAACTAAGAGAGGTGGTGAGGGTTACTTGTAAAAAAGGGTTGTAAAGGTTCTCACCTGAGCCTTCAAAAGGAGAAAAGAGTTCTAAGATGGTAGTTATTCTTTACCTGTTAAAAGAAGAACGTTAGTGGATGTCGGTGGCCTCGACGTAAGAGGGATCGGGAGTGGACGTAGGACACGATGACCGAACCACTATAAATTTGGTGTGCTTTTTTCCTTGCTGTTTACTTTTGTTGCTAATTAATTTAATTGTCTACTGCTTTTTCTTACACTATACATTTAAACATATTTCTGATACGGGCTTTATTGAATGAAAGTTTTTCAAACTGACGTTTTTACCAAAGCAATAATTCACCCCTCCTCTTAGTGTTGATTTTGGTCCTAACAATTAATATCAGAGCTAAGTATTTCTTGATTGATTTAACACCCAAGAGAATGACTTTTTTTGGCTTTCAAGATGGTCACACTTATTCATCCTCCTATGTTCAATGGGGTGAACTACACAAATTGGAAAACACGTATGAGATTTTTCTTACTTTCCATAGATTTAAATTCATGGAATGTTATTGAAAATAACTTTCAAAAACTCTCTAGACTAATGAATGAATGGATTAATCTAGAGAAGTAAATATTTTCTTTAAATGCTAAAGATATGAATGCTCTATTTTGCACCTTAGATAAAAATGAATTTAATCGTATTTCTTTATATGAAACTACACATGAGATTTGACACACACTAGAAGTAACTCATGAAGGTATGAATAGAGTAAAAGAATCTAAGATAAATCTTTTGATATATGATTTTGAATTATTTTGAATGAAGTCAAGCGAAACCATTGTTGACATATACACCCGTTTTACAAATATCGTCAATGGTTTAAAAGCTCTTAGCAAATATTTTTCTAATCTTGAACTTGTAAACAAGATTCTAAGATCCCTTCTAAAGAGTTGGGATTCGAAAGTAACTATAATACAAGAGGCAAATAACTTAAATAATTTTTTACTAGAAGAACTAATTGGTTCGTTGATGACATATGGAATGATGTGCAAGACACATGATGAACATGAGAACAACTTTCTAAAGAACTGGAAGGATTTGACACTTAGAATAAAAGAAGAACTCCTCACAAAAAAATTCAAAAAGTTCATGAAAAAGAACAATACTACGTTAAAACAAAAATCTTAAAATGAACTCAAAAAGGACATAACCACTTGCTATGAATGCAAAAAGCCGAGTTACTCCAAAGATGAGTGTACAAAACTAAAAAAGTTGTCAAAAAAGAAGAAAGCATAGTGATATGGGACGAATCGAGTATATCCAAAGACGAGGAGCAAACCAATAAAGGTGAGATGGCGAATTACGCCTTAATGGCTCTCACTGATGAGGTAAGTGACTCAAATAAATCTTATTTACTTTACGATGAATTACTTAATGCCTTTCATGATTTGTTTGATGAATGTAAATTAGTTGGTAAAAAATATATATCATTAAAAAAGGATCATACTTCTCTTTCTAATAAATTTAAAATTTTTAAAAATGAGTATGATAAATGCTTGTTAACCCCTTGTATTAAGTGTGAAGAATTATATTCACTTAAGAAAGAAAATGTAGTATTACAATAAATGTTAGAAAAATTTAAAATTGGTAGAAAATTATTAAACATGATTCTTACCAATAAGGGTCATGTTCGTAGAAAGGAAGGTATCGACTTTGTGAGTAACTATACTCAACAAAAACTAACTACTTTTGTTAAAGGACCCATATTGTATGTTACCTCGAAGGTTAAGTGTAATTTTTGCGGTAGATATAGTCATTTTGCATATAAATATTCATTTAATAAGTATGGCTCATGTAAATTGATTTGGGTTCCTAAAGGAACCATGAATGACTTAATGCTAAAAATTAAGATAGGTAGATCTAAACATGAGGCACTCAAAGTCAAATAGGTACCTATAGCAAACCTACATTTCTTGTAGAAATATCTACAATCGAAAACTAGGAGCAAAAATGATATATTGATAGTGGATGCTCAAGTCATATGACTGGAGATCCAACATACTTCACAAAGCTCACTAGTCGAAACAAAATGATTTTGATTGAATATACTTTATGAAATCATGCTTAATGAGTTTATATTTTGAAATTATGCATGATGATTTTTTTTGATAATTTTTTTGTTTTTTGGTTTTAATCAATGATGCATGTATTTGGTATAGAAAACAAGGACATGCTTGTATGAAATCAATCGCTTAAATTAAAATAAAAAAATGTATTATTCTTGAAAATATCTCTATCCCTAAAAGTTTATCGAATCTTTTCAAAATGAGATTAATAAATCTATTTATGTTATTTTTTACAATGATGTTGAAAATCTATTTATCTATTTATGTTGAAAATCTATAAATCTATTTATCGAATTTTTTCAAAATGATCTCAACTTTTGCGTCGAAGGAGGTATGAAAAATTTAGAAGACTAAAATTTTCTTTCAACGAGGGGAGAGTGTAACATTCCTTATTTTTGAAAATTTTATAATGGCCTATTCGTCATGTAGGGACCAAAATATAAATATTAGAAATATGATATGATTTGTAAAAGATTCATATTAGGTTTAAAAAAAAAAATGTTGGACATGTGTCACTAGCTAACCTTATGTTTGTTCTAAGGATGACACCTAAGCCCCTTTCATGCATGTTTGACACCTTGCAATCTTTATATTAGCTAAATCTAATGCATTAGAAAAGAAACTAAAGGAGGAAAACTTTAAGAGCTATAGGCAATATGGGTTTGAGAGGAGAAAGGAAGAGGAATTGAAGTAGAAGGAGAAGAAACTTTGCTTTGCTTGAGGTTTTGCATCAATTCCCCACATTTAGGAATCAAACTTTTCTAAGGCAAATGTTCTAACCCATTTATAGAGAACTCTTAATCTCTGATTTTATCTTAATCCTGAAAAGTTTGGAAGACTTTGGCTTCAAACATGATATTTCTTTCATTTGAGAATAAAAATGTGAATCTGAAATTATTTAATGATTTGACCTTTGTAAATTGTTTTAGCCATAACATTCTGCACTACTTTTGGATTCAGTTAAAATTAAATATATCCGAAAGTAGACTTATAGCTCTTTCTTTTGATATTAAGATTGATAAATTTGGAGTCTATTTGTCTATCTAAACTGTTATTTAAATTGACTATATGAAATCTGTAAAACATAGACTATTGGTTTAGACCTTTCAGTACTATCTTACTTATAACTCTTTGTTAGGAACTCGGACTTATAAAAAATATGATTTATCAAAATCTAGACTCATAGATCTTTCTATGTATATCTAATTCAAATGATTTAGATTATAACTGACTATTGAATCATCTATTCAAATCAACTATATGAATTCTGCAAAATGGAGATAATGTTCTTTGACCTTTAGTTACTAAACTATTAAAAACTCAATGTTGGAATGTCCAATTCATACAAAACTTAATTTATCTAAATTTAAATTGATACGTCTTTTGAATGATGTCATTTTGTACAATTTGGAGCATATTTAGTTATCCAAATAATTCATGAAATATGCCTCTCAAATTCTATCAAAATCGAGCTTTGGTCGATTTCATATATTCTTGTTTCATCTCTTTGAAAATTGATTTCAGTTAAAATCCATACTTCAATTGAGCTTTACATTATTACTTTGAAATCTTGTATACTTTTGTCCTTCAATTATTTACATACCTGAATCTATTAGATAAGGTTAATGTTTGTATCCCAATATTGCATTGTAGGCATATGCATTCCGTTGTTCCGCATGTGTTTCCGATATGTCCCAATTTATTATTCACAATACCCATTTTTACTATGGTATTTATGAGATTATTTGAACCTTTGATAGAAATAGTAAAGGGATTATTTGGACCTTTATTAGAAATGGTAAAGGGATTATCTGGACCTTTGATAGAAATGGTAAAAGGTATGTGCTTAGAGCCCGCGAAGCTCGAGATTATGTTTGGTGGTTATTTAGAAATGGATGAACCATATTATGTCTGGTATCCCACATCAACTTTTATCTACTTGATATGATATCTAGAGCTTTAGTTATGTGCTTTTATATATGCTTTGGGTAAGAATGAAATGTGTGCAACGTCAAATACGACGTTTGAGCTTCTATTTTGTATTTGTCCTTGATATACTCCAAAATGCTTCATATGCCATTGATATATTTTGAATCATTTCATCCACTATTGATATATTCCAAAATATTTCATCTGCCATTGATATGCTCCAAAATGCTTCATATGCCATTGACATGTTCCGAAGCATTTCATCCGTCATTCGTATATTCTGAAATGTTTCATTTCTTATTGATATGCTCTGAAACATTTCATACGTCTTTAATATGTTCTGAAATACTTCATATGCCATTGATATACTTTGTAATATTTTATATATCATTGATATGCTCCGAAATTCTTCCTATGCTATTGATATGCTCTGAAATCCTTCATATGCCATTGATATACTTCGAAAAGCTTCATATGTCATTGATATATTCCGAAGCATTTCATCTTCCATTGATATGTTCCAAAATATTTCAATACATCAATAATTTACTCCAATTAGTCTTTACTCTTTTGTTATGAACAAAATATGCTTCAAACTAAAATGACATTATAATTCTGCATTCGTTGACCTCTTTGTATTTGGTACCTTATTTGTTTTGAAACTATTCTTTTTCACTATTGATATGTTAGTCGCCTTTGAGCTCTCTATGTCCTCACCTCATTATTATATAAAATTTTCAGGATAGTTTTGTATTTAAAGCTAGAATATTTAAACTGAGCTATAATAGTAGAAAGTTAGAAGACTTTGGGCAAACCTTTAGTGAATTATATGTTGTTTTTTTGTATAAGTACACTTGATGTTTAATGGAATATTGATGGTAAATATGAACATATGAGTTTTGTAAAAGTTTAAAGAACCTCTCATATTTAGGATTTTGGAGTGTTATGTAAATTTCTATAATGATATGAGCATATAGTAAACATTGGTTTTTTGTGATTGCGTAGAATACCACACTTATGGATTTATGAGGTGGTTATTGTTTGGGTGAGTTGGTTTTAGATTTTACTATCCATTTATTAACACGGTGTATAATTTTAAACCGCGTAGGTTTGATGAATTGGGGAATTATGGATGTGAATGACTATGAATGTTTTCTCAATCTTCTCAAATGTCTGATTGGATCCTAGAATGAAATATGTTATTAAATTATAATATTATTGAATATTTATGGAGCTTGATAGAGTGGTATCAGAGTACGATTTGAGGATCTCTAAGATATTTGATATGTTTGATGTGCAAAATATATTGAGGTCTAATGAACTATAATGATCGATAAAAAATTTCTTTGATATCCTTTAGGAATCTATGATGTCGAGGACGTATGGTCCTCTTACTTCATCTTCTTTTGAGTAATTGAGTAATATAATAGTGTTGATTGGGGACATCAAATTAGAATGCACTAGGAATGGGATAATTTAATGAGCTTAGTTCTCCTAGTTTTAGTGGTGAGCCTAATCCAACGGTCGTAGAACAATGGAAGTTATTAGAAAAAAATTTTGATTTGAATGTTATGAGGAAAGGGCAAGACTCAATGATGTTGATGGCCTCAATCCAGGTGCAATTTAGATCTCAACTTTTGCGTCGAAGGAGGTATGACAAATTTAGAAGACTAAAATTTTCTTTCAACGAGGGGAGAGTGTAACATTCCTTATTTTTGAAAATTTTATAATGGCCTATTCGTCATGTAGGGACCAAAATATAAATATTAGAAATATGATATGATTTGTAAAAGATTCATATTAGGTTTAAAAAAAAAATGTTGGACATGTGTCACTAGCTAACCTTATGTTTGTTCTAAGGATGACACCTAAGCCCCTTTCATGCATGTTTGACACCTTGCAATCTTTATATTAGCTAAATCTAATGCATTAGAAAAGAAACTAAAGGAGGAAAACTTTAAGAGCTATAGCCAATATGGGTTTGAGAGGAGAAAGGAAGAGGAATTGAAGTAGAAGGAGAAGAAACTTTGCTTTGCTTGAGGTTTTGCATCAATTCCCCACATTTAGGAATCAAACTTTTCTAAGGCAAATGTTCTAACCCCTTTATAGAGAACTCTTAATCTCTGATTTTATCTTAATCCTGAAAAGTTTGGAAGACTTTGGCTTCAAACATGATATTTCTTTCATTTGAGAATAAAAATGTGAATCTGAAATTATTTAATGATTTGACCTTTGTGAATTGTTTTAGCCATAACATTCTGCACTACTTTTGGATTCAGTTAAAATTAAATATATCCGAAAGTAGACTTATAGCTCTTTCTTTTGATATTAAGATTGATAAATTTGGAGTCTATTTGTCTATCTAAACTGTTATTTAAATTGACTATATGAAATCTGTAAAACATAGACTATTGGTTTAGACCTTTCAGTACTATCTTACTTAACACTCTTTGTTAGGAACTCGGACTTATAAAAAATATGATTTATCAAAATCTAGACTCATAGATCTTTCTATGTATATCTAATTCAAATGATTTAGATTATAACTGACTATTGAATCATCTATTCAAATCAACTATATGAATTCTGCAAAATGGAGATAATGTTCTTTGACCTTTAGTTACTAAACTATTAAAAACTCAATGTTGGAATGTCCAATTCATACAAAACTTAATTTATCTAAATTTAAATTGATACGTCTTTTGAATGATGTCATTTTGTACAATTTGGAGCATATTTAGTTATCCAAATAATTCATGAAATATGCCTCTCAAATTCTATCAAAATCGAGCTTTGGTCGATTTCATATATTCTTGTTTCATCTCTTTGAAAACTGATTTCAGCTAAAATCCATACTTCAATTGAGCTTTACATTATTACTTTGAAATCTTGTATACTTTTGTCCTTCAATTATTTACATACCTGAATCTATTATATAAGGTTAATGTTTGTATCCCAATGTTGCATTGTAGGCATATGCATTCCGTTGTTCCGCATGTGTTTCCGATATGTCCCAATTTATTATTCACAATACCCTTTTGTACTATGGTATTTATGAGATTATTTGAACCTTTGATAGAAATAGTAAAGGGATTATTTGGACCTTTATTAGAAATGGTAAAAGGATTATCTGGACCTTTGATAGAAATGGTAAAAGGTATGTGCTTAGAGCCCGCGAAGCTCGAGATTATGTTTGGTGGTTATTTAGAAATGGATGAACTATATTATGTCTGGTATCCCACATCAACTTTTATCTACTTGATATGATATCTAGAGCTTTAGTTATGTGCTTTTATATATGCTTTGGGTAAGAATGAAATGTGTGCAACGTCAGCGATCAGGATCGACGTTTGAGCTTCTATTTTGTATTTGTCCTTGATATACTCCAAAATGCTTCATATGCCATTGATATATTTTGAATCATTTCATCCACTATTGATATATTCCAAAATATTTCATTTGCCATTGATATGCTCCAAAATGCTTCATATGCCATTGACATGTTCCGAAGCATTTCATCCGTCATTCGTATGTTCTGAAATGTTTCATTTCTTATTGATATGCTCTGAAACATTTCATACGTCTTTGATATGTTCCGAAATACTTCATATGCCATTGATATACTTTGTAATATTTTATATATCATTGATATTCTCCGAAATTCTTCCTATGCTATTGATATGCTCTGAAATCCTTCATATGCCATTGATATTCTTCGAAAAGCTTCATATGTCATTGATATATTCCGAAGCATTTCATCTTCCATTGATATGTTACAAAATATTTCAGTACATCAATGATTTACTCCAATTAGTCTTTACTCTTTTGTTATGAACAAAATATGCTTCGAATGAAATGACATTATAATTTTGCATTCGTTGACCTCTTGTATTTGGTACCTTATTTGTTTTGAAACTATTCTTTTTCACTATTGATATGTTAGTCGCTTGCTGAGCTCTATATCCTCACCCCATTATTATATAAAATTTTTAGGATAGTTTGTCGCTCGCTAGAATATTTAAACTGAGTTATAATAGTAGAAAGTTAGAAGACTTTGGGCAAACCTTTAGTGAATTATATGTTATTTTTGTATAAGTACACTTGATGTTTAATGGAATATTGATGGTAAATATGAACATATGAGTTTTGTAAAAGTTTAAAGAACCTCTCATATTTAGGATTTTGGAGTGTTATGTAAATTTCTATAATGATATGAGCATATAGTAAACATTGGTTTTTTGTGATTGCGTAGAATACCACACTTATGGATTTATGAGGTGGTTATTGTTTGGGTGAGTTGGTTTTAGATTTTACTATCCATTTATTAACATGGTGTATAATTTTAAACTGCGTAGGTTTGATGAATTGGGGAATTATGGATGTGAATGACTATGAATGTTTTCTCAATATTCTCAAATGTCTGATTGGATCCTAGAATGAAATATGTTATTAAATTATAATATTATTGAATATTTATGGAGCTTGATAGAGTGGTATCAGAGTATGATTTGAGGATCTCTAAGATATTTGATATGTTTGATGTGCAAAATATATTGAGGTCTACTGAACTATAATGATCGATAAAAAATTTCTTTGATATCCTTTAGGAATCTATGATGTCGAGGACGTATGGTCCTCTTGCTTCATCTTCTTTTGAGTAATTGAGTGATATAATAGTGTTGATTGGGGACATCAAATTAGAATGCACTAGGAATGGGATAATTTAATGAGCTTAGTCCTCCTAGTTTTAGTGGTGAGCCTAATCCAACGGTCGTAGAACAATGGAAGTTATTAGAAAAAAATTTTGATTTGAATGTTATGAGGAAAGGGCAAGACTCAATGATGTTGATGGCCTCAATCCAGGTGCAATTTAGATCTCAACTTTTGCGTCGAAGGAGGTATGACAAATTTAGAAGACTAAAATTTTCTTTCAACGAGGGGAGAGTGTAACATTCCTTATTTTTGAAAATTTTATAATGGCCTATTCGTCATGTAGGGACCAAAATATAAATATTAGAAATATGATATGATTTGTAAATGATTCATATTAGGTTTAAAAAAAAAAATGTTGGACATGTGTCACTAGCTAACCTTATGTTTGTTCTAAGGATGACACCTAAGCCCCTTTCATGCATGTTTGACACCTTGCAATCTTTATATTAGCTAAATCTAATGCATTAGAAAAGAAACTAAAGGAGGAAAACTTTAAGAGCCGCAGCCAATGTGGGTTTGAGAGGAGAAAGAAAACGGAATTGAAGTAGAAGAAGGAGAAGAAACTTTGCTTTGCTTGAGGTTTTGCATCAATTCTCCACATTTGAGAATCAAACTTTTATAAGGCAAGTATTCTAACCCCTTCCTATAGAACTTTTAATCTCTAATTTCATCTTAATCCTAAAAAGTTTGGAAGACTTTGGCTCTATATATGATATTTCTTTCATTTGGGAACAAAACTGTGAATCTAGAATTTTTCGATAATTTGACCTTTCTGTATTATTCTAGCCATAACATTCTGCACTGATTTTGGATTCAGTCGAAATCAAATATATCCAAAAGTAGACTCAGGGCTCTTTCTGTTTTTATTGATTTGATAAATTTAGAGTTTATTTGCCTATCCAAACTATTATTTAAACTGACCCTATGAAATCTGTAAAACAGAAACGATTGGTTTTGACCTTTCAGTTAGAAACTCTGATTTATACAAAACTTAGTTTATCAGAATCTAGACTCATAGATCTTTCCAATCATATTGATTTGAATAATTTAAAGTATAACTAACTATTGAATCATTTGTTCAAATCAACTATATGAATTCTACAAAACGGAGATAATGTTTTTGACCTTTGATTACTAAACTATTGATAACTCAATGGTGGAATGTCCAATTCGTACAAAGCTTAATTTATCTAAGTTTAGATTGATACATCCTCGAATGAATCCTATTTTATGTAATTTGGAGTATAATTGATTATCCAAACAATTCATGAAATCTGCCTCTCAAATTCTATCAGAATCGAGCTTTGGTCGATTTCACCTATTTTTGTTTCATCTATTTGGAAATTGATTTCAGCTAAAATCCATGCTTCAGTTGAGCTTTACATTATTACTTTGAAATCCTATTTACTTATATCCTTCAATTATTTCCATACCTGAATCTATTATGTAAAGTTCATGTTTGTACCGTAATGTTGCATGTAGGCACATGCATTCTATTGTTCCGCATGTGTTTTCGATATGTCCTAATTTATTATTCATAATACCCTTTTATAATTTGATATTTGTGAGATTATTTGGACCTTTGTTAGAAATAGTAAAGGGATTATTTAGACCTTTGTTAAAAATAGTAATGGGATTATCTGGACCTTTGCCAGAAATGGTAAAGGATATGTGTTTAGAGCCTACAATCCTCTAGATTATATTTAGTGGTCATTCAGAAATGGATGGACCATATTATGTTTGGGATCTCATATCACCTTCTATCTGCTTGATATAATATCCAAAGCTTTGGTTATGTGCTTCTATATATGCTTTGGGTAAGAATGAAATATGTGCAACGTCAAATGCGATGTTTGAGCTTCTATTTCATATTTGTCTATGATATATTCCGAAATGCTTCATATGTCATTGATATGTTCCGAAGCATTTCATTCACCATTGATATATTTTGAAATGTTTCATCTGCCATTGATATGCTCCGTAATGCTTCATATACCATTGATATATTCCGAAGCATTTCATTCGTTATTGATATGTTTTGAAATATTTCATTTGTTATTGATATGCTCCGAAACATTTCTTACATCCTTGATATGCTCGGAAATATTTCATATAACATTTATATGCTTCGTGACATTTCATATGCCATTGATATGCTCCAAAATTCTTCCTTTGGCATTGATATGCTCCGAAATCCTTTATATGCCATTGATATACTCCGAAAGCTTCATATTCCATTGATATATTCCTAAGCATTTCATCCGCGATTGATATGTTTCGAAATATTTAATTATGTCAATGATTTGCTCCAATTAGTCTTTACTCCTTGTTATGAACAAAACATGTTTCGAATGAAATAATATTCTAATTATGCATTTGTTGACCGGCTATCTATGAACTCTTGTATCCCTACCTTGTATTTGGCACCTTATTTGCTTTGAAACTGTCATTTTTCATCATTGATATGTTAATCACTTGTTGAGCTCTATGTGCTCACTCCGTTGTTAATAAAATTTTAGGATAGCTTGTCGCTCGCTAGAATATTTAAATTGAGCAATGACAATGGAAAGTTAGAAGACTTTGGGCAAACTTTTAGTGAATGATATGTCTTTGTTATATAAGTACACTTGGTGTTTAATGGAATGTTGATGGTAAATATAAACTTGAGTTTTGTAAAAGTTTAAAGAACCTCTCATGTTTAGGATTTTGGAGTGTTAAGTAAATTTGTATAATGATATGAACACGTGGTAAACATTGATTTTTTGTGATTGTATAGAATACCACACATATGGATTTATGAAGTGGTTATTATTTAGGTGAGTTGGTTTTAGATTTTATGATCCATCAAGTAACGTGGGGTATGATTTTAAACTACACAGGTTTGATGAATTGGGGAATTATGGATGTGAATGACTGTGAATGTTTTCTCAGTATCTTCAAATGTGTAGTTGGATCATAGAATGGAATGTGTTGTTGAATTATAATATTATTGAATATTCTAGGGGCATGACAGATAGGGTGGTACCACCGCTTGATTGGGCGGTACCATCACTTGGCAGTAATAATTGCCAACGGTACCACCATCCAGTCTAAGCGGTACTACTGCCTAGATCACCCGGGAGGCTGAGCCTAAAGCGATTCCACCGCCCACCCTAGGCGGTGCCACCGCTTGACAAGGTTTAGCAACCTGTTCGGGCCTTGAATCCAGCCCAAACCAATGCAATTATAGGCCTAATTGGCCCTTAATAGGGTTAATGGGATTACCTCCCAAACTTAACCCTAATTATGTGCTAACTATGATTTTTATAACATACACAAAATAAAACAAGCTTAGTATGTCTAGGCTTCTTCCAGCGATCTTTCGGTGGACTTTCGATGATCTCTTGACAATCTTCCAAGAGACTTCCAGCAAGCTCTTTGAGTTCCCGACGATCTTCTTAGCGAGTTCGAATGAGCTTTGTCTTGGTCAATTCCGGTAGTATTTCAAACGAACTTTCGGAATTCCGACGAACTCTCGAACTCCCAACAAATCTCGATCTTGACTCTGGCACTTCATTTTGCTTTATGCCTTGTTCGCTCTCATAGTTAATCCAGCACACGTTTCTCAACATATAGATTAGATCAAATAATTTACTAATTGATTTCATCATCAAAATCCGAGATTCAATGGGTTTAACACCTAAGAGAAATTGCTTTTACCGACAATCAAGAGGGTCTTTCTATCTTTCTATAGAACCCTAGTGGATTTTAAGCTTGGGGTTGATCTCTTATGGGATCGGCCTCCTTAGAACTCTTTAGTGGTTCCTTCCTCCAAGTTATTGCTCAAAGGCTGCTAAAAAGAATCATCTATTGCTTATCAAAAGAGGATGAATACATGACTATTTATAGGGCTTTTAAACCCTAACTCCAAATAGGACTCCTACTCAAGACTCCTACTTTTAACCAACTCCTAATAAAACTTCTACTCAAAGAAGCCACCTCCCAACTAACCCTAACCCTAGCCGGCCTCTTCACCTCTTTAATAGGGGTCGACTAGGTGGGTTTTACATGAATGCCCCTTTCAATAAAATTTAATTAGGACTCTAGCAAGGAGAGTCCTAATAGACCCACCCTCTTTAAATCAGCCATATCCTCGAGGTTGACGATCCAAGAATTTTGGGAATTTAATCTTCGAGTCGTCATAGTTCTTCCCATTGGAATCTTCTGTTGATAGATTCGCCCATTGTATTATCCCTTTAGTAGTGGGTTATCATCATTGAGTTATGATCCGTCGATTAATAATGACACTCGGCTGGGTCTAGAGTTCTCCTTGGGCATTACCAAAAATTCATAGTGGTCATTTTTCGTTTGAAAGGCGATTTTCGTTATGTCTTCTTCGCACACTCATATTTGATTATACCTAGATCGATGGTTCAGTTTTGTGAAGACTAATGCTACCTTTAATTCATCAAGCAATTCATCTACTACTGGAATAGGGTATTTGTCCTTGATGGTTATTGTAACATCCCTCATTTCTAAATTTTCGTATAAATTTCTAGTTGTAATGTAAGAATCCATTTTAAATTTGATTAAAAAGCCAAAGTATAAATCTAAGAAATTATTCATAAGATTTGGGGATCTGTTCGAAGAGAAAAAAAAAACTAAGGACTTATATATAAACCCTGAGGACCTAATCATAAATAAAATAATCCAAGGACTAAACTACAAAATGCATAAAATTACAAATCCCACCGCTTAAGCCTCTCTACCTTTGTTCCGAAGGAACAAGAGAAGGCAACTGCGTGGAAGAATAGAGGAAGAGAGAAAGAAGAAGAAAAAAAAAAAAGGGGGAAGAAGAAGAAGAGAAATTTAGGGCTTTGGGGTTTTCTTTGCTCAAATCTTCCCATTTGGAGTCATTCTCAAAGGCAAGTGTTATAATCCTATCGTATAGAAATATTAGTCTTTGTACTCATATTAATTCTGAATAATCTGAAATATTTCTGCTTAGAACCTAATATTAATCTTTTTAGACACAAAACCATGGATCTGAAAATTTTTCGGTAAACTGACCCCTAAAGATTGTTTCAGTCATAATTTTTAGCACAAAATGTGGATTTAGGCAAGACTTTATTCATTTGAAATTAGACTCTTATACATTTCTTTAGACACTGATATTGAAAATTGTGTACACCGAATACTTACCCAAACTTCTGTTTCAAATAAACTTATGGATGCTGCAAAACAGAGATCGAAATTTTTGACCTTTCGAGTAAAATGCCTATAAGTCTCTGTTGGAAATTTTGATTTGTACCAAACTGATTTCATTCGAATCTAGACTTATAGATTTTTCGTTTGATATATAGACTGAAAATTTTAGAATTAAAAGCCTATCCTGTTATCTATTGAACCCGATCCTATGAATTATGCAAAACAGTGATTTTGTTTTTGACATTTGGTTACTAAATCAATGGTAACTCCTTGTTGAAAACCTTGATTCATACGAAACTTATTTTATCAGAAAATAGATTGATATACCTTTCAACAATAGCTTTCTTTAGAGTATTGGAGCATAATTGACAATCTGAAGTATTTGTTCAATGTGTCTCTCGAAATCTGTCAGAAATCGAGCTTTAGTTGATTTAGCATATTTTGTTTTCATTCATTTGGAAATAGATTTCATTCAGTTTCCTTTACTCAATTAAGGTTTATATTAATGCTTGAATTTTGGTTTGCTCTTATCTGTATGTTATTTACATTCTTGAAACATATTGTGTAATGTTTATGCTATATCGTATTGACTCATATAGGCACATATATATCTCAGTATTCTGCATTTGCTTTCGATATGTGCCTATTCCAGTTTCATTCCTTTCGATATTGAATTCATCTAACCTTCGTATTTGAATTGAGCTATATATGATTGTTTGGAATCTTTGTGTACTCTTGCTTTCATCTTCTGTTAAATCTGAATACATTTATGAATGATTATTGCTTGCATTGTATTGACTCATAAAGGTATATGTACTTTTGGTTGTTCCACGTGTGCTTCGGATATGTGCTATTTATTATTCATACTACCCTTTTGTACTCTGGTGTTGTGGGATAATGTGAACCTTTACTATAAATGGTAAAGGGAGTTATGCATAGAGCCTGTAATGCTCTATCGCCCCCCTTTGACTTCACCTAGACGTGAGTGGATGGAGCTCCCAGACGTGGGAGACTTCTGTCTAGTGTTTATTCAGAAATAGATGAATTACATTCTGTCTGTGGTCCCACTACACCTTTTGTATGTTTGATATAATATCCAGAGCTTTGGTTATGTATTTTTGTATGCGCTTTGGGTAAGAAAGATATGAATGCAACGTCAAATACGACGTTTCAGCTTCTATTTCGTATCATTCTTTGATATGCTTCGAAATGTTCATATACCATTGATACACTTTGAACTATTTCATATGCTATTGATATGTTCTGGAATGTCCTATATGTCGTTGATATGCTCAAAAACCTTTCATACATCATTAATAAGCTCTAAAATGTTTCATTGGTTATTAATATGCTCTAATTACTCTATGCTCTATCTATTATAAACCAAATATGGTTGATTGAAATGACATTGTGATTCTACACCTAATGAGATTACATCTATGAATTCATATATTCTGCCTTGCATTTTGAAACCTATTTGTTTAGAAACTATCCTCTTTTGTCATGGATATATTAGTCACTTATTGAGCTTTATATGCTCACTCCGTTGCTGTATAAATTTTTCAGGATAGCTTATCGCTTGCTTAAATGTTTGCATTGGGCTTAGGCAATGGAGAGCTATTCAGAATTATGGGCTAGTCTTGTTGGTTATTATGTCATTGTTGTATAAGCATATTTTGTATATAATGAAATGTTGTTGATGAACCGAAATGGATATACTTAGTAAAAGTGTTAGAAGATCTCTCTTATTTGGAATTTCAGAATGTTAAGTCTAGTTTACGATGATATGAACTTTTGGTAAATGGTTGGAGTTTTTATTGTATAAATTACATAGCTTATGGATTTATAAATGTTGTTCAGGTTTGTTAAGTTGGCTTGGGTTGCCATAAATGTGAATTATCGAGTGATGTGATATATGATTATAAACTGCATAGGTTTTATAGATGTGAATTTGATAGAATGTTTTTTAGCGTCCTCAAATGTTAGTTTAGATCTTGTATTGGTTTGTGATGAAAATTTTAATATCATCAATATTTTTGAGGGGCATGATAGAGGTGGTATCAAAGCCGACCTAGCATTTAGGCAGGGTGAGAGGGCTCAAGTAGGAAAGGGCTACCCGTGGATGGAGTCGAGAACTTATCATAGCGTGGAGCCACCACTGAGTTAAATCTCACATGCACTATGCTAGGGTTCGATCTGGGTTATGTTGGGTCTTGACGAGGACATCAAGCTAATTGAGTTGGGGATATTATAACATCCCATTAGTCTCACATCGGAAGTGGGCAATGTGTGTGATTGGCTTATATGGGTCTGATGAGTGGACTATGTTAACTCCCGCTTAAGCATTTTGGTTCATGGTTGAAGGACCAAAATGAAGTTATTGGCTAGTTGGCTCATCAGACTCGGGTCGTGACATTTGATATCAGAGCATGGTTTGAGGATTACTAAAATATTTGATATGTTGACATGCAAAATAAATTGAGGTCTAATAAACTATAGTGATTGGTGAAAATTTTCTTTGATGCATGTTAGGAATCTGGGATGATGATGACATTTAGTCATCCTTTTTCATTTGTTCCTTATATTGGAAGTAGAGGCTATTATTAATGGGAATAATGAAAAGAATTTCTAGGACAAGAATAGCTAGGACAAGTTTACCAATAAAATTATGATTGAAAATGAATTAGAAAGTGATAACAAGAGGGTCAAGGCACTTAGATTTGAAAAGGGAAGTCATAACAAAAGACTCAATCATGTGTGAATTGCAAGTTAAATTGTGAAACAAGTTTGTGTTTGTGGGTTACTAGAATCTATTTTGCTTGTGGAAAGTTGGATCATAAAACAAAAGACTGCCCTTTAAACAAGAAGAAAGAGTCACTGTCTCCTAAATCATCAGCCCATGTTAGAGTATATGCTATCACTAAATATGATTCTAAAACTTCTGAATTAGTTGTCGAAGGTATTATTCATGTTTATGAATAAATGCAAATATTTATTTGACCATGGGTCCCATCTGTGATTTGATTCGTAATATTTTGCTTATCACTTAGGGTATTCAACCTAGACCACTACATTATTTGCTACATGTAAATACGATCATTAGAGATTCTTTGATAACAAACTTGAATATGGTCCTCTTGTCTCATTTTTATTGGAGAACTTGAACTTTTTTGCTGATTTAGTTCTCCTAGAGATTTGGAGTTTTGATATTATACTTGGTATGGATTGGCTATCTTCTTATCATACCAGTATGGATTGTTATATAACAAATGATCACTTTTTGCATATTAGATCAGCCCATCTTTTATTTTGAGAGTATTGGACATGATTTATCTCCTTGCCTAATGTATCCAAGGATGACTTGTCCGGATTATCTCCAAACGTGACTTTGCTTTTGGTTTAGTCTTTGTGATAATCCCAATATCTAAGCCTCTCTACAGAATGGCACCACTCGACTAAAGGAATTAAAGAAGCAACTACAAAAATTATTAGATAAGGGTTTCATATGACCCAGCATTTCACCGTGAGGTGCTCTAGTACTATTAGTGAAGAAGAAGGATGAAACATTGAGGCTTTGTATTGATTATAGACAGTTGAATCAGGTGACCATAAAAAACAAGTATCCCATACCCAGAATTGAAGATTTTTTGATCAACTGTAGAGTGCACAAGTATTCTCTAAGATTGACCTGAGATCAGGTTACTATCAGTTGAAGATCAAGAGGAGGATATTCCAAAAATAGCTTTTAGAACTCAATATGGTCACTATGAATTCTTGGTGATGCTTTTTGGTTTGACTAATGCCCCTACAGCTTTTATGGAACTAACGAATAGGATATTTCAACCACTTTTGGATCACTGTGTAATTATATTCATTGATGACATATTGGTATATTCAAGGAGTAATCAGGAGCATAAGGAACACTTGAGAAATGTATTATCCATACTAAGAGAAAAGAAGTTGTATGTAAAGTTCAACAAATGTGAATTTTGGTTGAATGAAGTTGCTTTCTTAGGCTATTTGATTTTAGGGAAGGGCATATCTGTTGATCCAAGAAAAGTAGAAGCTATAGTTAAATGGGAAGTACCAACAAATATAACAGAAGTTCGAAGCTTCTTGGGCATGGCAAGTTATTATAGGAGATTTATGGAGGAATTTTCTCAAATCACTTAACCTCTTACCAAACTCACTAAAAAAAATGTGAAATTTGTATGGGAAGATGATTGTGAGCAAAGTTTTCATGAGTTAAAAAGAAGATTGACTAGTACCCCTATTCTCACTATTCTAAGTGGTAGTGAGAGATTTGTAGTTTATACTGATGCTTCAAGAAAGAGCCTTGTATGTGTTTTGATGCAGGAAGGGAGAGTGATTGCTTATGCTTCTAGACAACTAAAAGGTTATGAACTGAATTATCCTACTCATGATTCGGAATTGGCAACAATTGTTTTTGCTCTAAAGATTTGGAGACATTATTTGTATGAGCGGCAATTTAAAATCTTTACTGATCACAAGAGTTTAAAATATATTTTCATTTAGAAAGAGTTAAACATGAGGCAGCAAAGATGGATAGAACTTCTAAAGGATTATGATTGTACCATATGTTATCATCTGGGCAAAACCAATGTTGTAGTTGATGCACTTAATAGAAAATTTACAAATTTTATGGCTAGTCTAGTCATGAAGCAATGGAAGTTATTAGAAGAAAATTTTGATTTGAATGCTATGAGGAAAGAGCAAGACTCAATGATATTGATGGCCTTCATTCAAGTACAATATGATCTTACTCAACAAATTAAAGAAGGACAATTATGAGATCCACGTTTATCTACTTGAGGAATGAAGTAGAAAGGAAATTGAAGCCAAAATTTTAAGTTTCAAAGGATGGCTTATTGAGATTTGGGAATAGAGTATGTGTACCAAATGAACCAGATATCAAGAACCAAATCCTAAAGGAAAGTCATACTTCAAAGTACACCATGCATCCTAGGAGCACTAAGATGTATAGAGATCTCCAAAGTCATTATTGGTGGGAAGGCATAAAGAAGGAAATTGCAATGTATGTTTCAAAATGTTTGACTTGTCAGCAAATCAAAGGAGAACACCAAAGACCTGGAGGGTTGATGCAACCTTTAGATATTCCTGAATGGAAATGGGAATGTGTTACAATGGATTTTGTTTCAAGACTACCCAGAACCTCTCAAAAGCATGATGCTATTTGGGTTATCATTGATAGGTTAACAAAATCAGCACATTTTCTACCAATTAATATGACTTATTCGCTTGACAGACTTGCAGATTTATATGTCAATGAAATAGTAAGACTTCATGGTATTCCAAAGGAGATCATATCTGATAGAGACTTCAGATTTCTCTCTAGATTCTAGAGAAGATTATAGGAATCTATGGGCACTAAAGTCAAGTTTAGCATTGCATATCATCCTCAGACTGATGGTAAGTTAAAAAGAACAATTCAAACACTTGAGGATTTACTTAGAGCCTATGTTATAGATTGGAAAGATGAATGAGATATAAATATTTCACTTATTGAGTTCACTTATAATAATAGTTATCATTCAAGTATTCAGATGGCTTCTTATGAAGTTTTATATGAGCGAAAGTGCATAACACGTATACGTTAGGAGGAAGTTGGTGACAAAAAGTTGTTAGCACTAGACAAAGTACAAGAAACTATCGAGAAAATTCAAGTTATAAGGAAAAGGTTGAAAACTGGTCAGAGTAGATAAAAGAGTTATGCTAACAATAGAAGACGAGATATTGAGTTTGAAATCGAAGATTTTGTGTTCTTAAAGGTCTACCCTTCAAAGGCATTATAAGGTTTGGGAAGAAAGGAAAGTTAAGCCCAAGATTTATTGGACCTTTTGAGGTCATTGAGAGGGTTGGTTCTGTCGCTTATAGGATTGTCTTGCCACCATCATTGTGCCATATCAATAATATATTTCATGTTTCGATGGTTAGAAAGTATATACCTGATCCTTCTCATATCATTAAGTATGAGCTAATGGAGATCGATAGAGATTTAACTTATGTGGAAGAGCCCACTCAGATTATTGATAAGAAGGAAAAGACCCTAAGGAATTGGGTTATCCCTCTAGTTTAAGTAATTTGGAGACATCATTCTATAGAGAAAACAACCTGGGAGTTAGAGAAGGAAATGAAAAAGGTTTATCTCATCTTTTCATCGATAGAGGTATGATAAATTTAGAGGACTAAAATTTTTTTTTAAAGGGGAGAGAGTGTAACATCCCTCATTTCTAAATTTTCGTATAAATTTCTAGTTGTAATGTAAGAATCTATTTTAAATTTGATTAAAAAACTAAAGTATAAGTCTAAGAACTTATTCATAAGATTTAGGGATCTGTTCAAAGAGAAAAAAAAATCTGAGGACCTATATGTAAACCCTATGGACCTAATCATAAATATAATAATGCAAGGACTAAACTATAAAATACATAAAATTATAAATCCCACCGCTTAAGCCTCGCTGCCTTCATTCTGAAGGAACTAGAGAAGGCAGCTGCGTGGAAGAACAAAGGAAGAAAGAAAGAAGAAGAAAAAAAAAGGGGGAAGAAGAAGAAGAGAAATTTAGGGCTTTGGGGTTTTCTTTGCTCAAATCTTCCCATTTGGGGTCATAATTCTCAATGCAAGTATTCTAATCCCATCCTACAGAAATACTAGTATCTCTTCTCATATTAATTTTGAATAATTTAAAAGATTTTTGCTTAGAACCTGATATTTCTCGATTAGACACAAAGCCATAATTTTTAGCACCAAACGTGGATTTAGGCAGGACCTTATTCATTTGAAATTAGACTCTTATATCTTTCTTTTGAGACTAATATTAAAAATTATGGACACTGAATACTTACCCAAACTTGTGTTTCAAATGAGCCTATGGATGCTACAAAACAGGGATCAAAATTTTTGACCTTTCGATACAAAAATGCCTATAACTCCCTATTGGAAATTCTGAATTATACCAAATTGACTTCATTTGAAACTAGACTCTTAGATCTTTCTTTCTATATATAGATTGAAACTTTTGGAATTCAAAAGCCTATCCTGTTATCTATTGAATCTGACCCTATGAATTCTGCAAAACAGTGATTTTGTTTGTGACATTTAGTTACTAAATCAATGGTAACTCCTTGTTGGAAACTTTAATTTGTACGAAACTTATTTCATCAGAAAATAGATTGATATACCTTTCGACAATAGCTTTCTTGAGGGTATTGGAGCATAACTGATAATCTGAAGTATTTGTTCAATATGCCTCTTGAACTCTCTCAGAAATCGAGCTTTGGTCAATTTCGCATATTCTGTTTTCATTCATTTGGAAATAGATTTTATTTAGTCTCCTTCACTCAATTAAGGTTTATATTAATGCTTGAATTCTAGTTTGCTATTGTCTGTAAGTTATTTACATTCTTGAAACATATTGTGTAACATTTATGCTATATTGTATTTACTCATATAGGCACATGTATATCCTATTGTTCCGCATTTGCTTTCGATATGTGCCTATTCCAGTTTCATTCTTTTGGATATTGAATTCATCTAACCTTCTTATTTGAATTGAGTTATATATGATTGCTTAGAATCTGTGTCTACTCTTGCTTTCATCTCTTGTCAAATCTGAATACATTTCTGAAAGATTATTACTTGCATCGTATTGACTCGTAAAGGCACATGTACGTTTGGTTGTTCCGTGTGTGCTTCCGATATATGCTATTTATTATTCATACTGCCCTTTTGTACTCTAGTGTTGTGGGATAATATGAACCTTTGCCAGAAATGGTAAAGGGAGTTATGCATAGAGCTTGCGATGCTCTGCCGGCCCCCTCTGACTTCACCTAAACGTGGGTGGATGGAGCTCCCAAATGTAGGAGACTTCTGTCTGGTGGTCATTCAAAAATAGATGAATCACATTCTGTATGTGGTCCCACTACACCTTCTGTATGTTTGATATGACATCCAGAGTTTTGGTTATGTATTTCTGCATGCGCTTTGGATAAGAAAGATATGAATGCAACATCAAATACGACGTTTCAGCTTCTGTTTCATATCATTCTTTGATATGCTCCGAAATGTTTGTACACCATTGATACACTTTAAAATATTTCATATGCTATTGATATGTTTTGGAATGTCCTATTTGCCGTTGATATGCTCAGAAACCTTTCATACGTCATTGATAAGCTCCAAAACGTTTCATTAGTTATTAATATGCTCCAATTAGTCTATGCTCCATCTATTATGAACCAAATATGGTTGATTGAAATGACATTGTGATTATGCACCTAATGAGATTACATCTATGAATTCATATATTCAGCCTTGTATTTTGAAACCTTATTTGTTTAGAAACTGTCCTCTTTTGTCATGGATATGTTAGTCACTTGCTGATCTTTATATTCTCACTCCGTTGCTATATAAATTTTTCAGGATAGCTTGTCGCTTGCTTAAATGTTTGCATTGGGCTGAGGCAATGGAGAGCTATTCAGCATTATGGGCAAGTCTTGTTGGTTATTATGTTATTATTGTATAAGCATATTTTGTATATAATAAAATGTTGTCGATGAACCGAAATGGATATACCGTGTAAAAGTGTTAGAAGATCTCTCTTATTTGGAATTTCAGAATGTTAAGTCTAGTTTACGATGATAAGAACTTTTGGTAAATGGTTGGAGTTCTGATTGTATAAATTACATAGCTTATAGATTTATAAATGTTGTTCAGGTTTGTTAAGTTGGCTTGGGTTGCCATAAATGTGAATTATCAAGTGATGTGATATATGATTATAAACTACATAGGTTTTATAGATGTGAATTTGATAGAATATTTTTCGACATCCTCAAATGTTAGTTTGGATCCTAGATTGGTTTGTGATGAAAATTTTAGTATCATTGATATTTTTGAGGGGCATGATAGTTATGCCATTGAGAGCTCGATAATCAAGACACTTTCACCATGTTCCATCCGTCTTTCGTACGAGGAGCACTGGTGAAGAGTAGGGGCTGTAACTTGGCTGAATAACTCTTATTTCAAGCATTTGTTTTATAATCTTTTCTATTACACCCTTCTAGAGATTTGGATACTGATATAGCGGAGTATATGCTAGAGGTTTGCCCAGAAGAATCGGTATACAATGATCATGTCGACATGTAGGATGTAAGTTGCACGGTTTGTCAAATATATCTGAAAATTTAGCAAGCAAAGGAAGTAGGTTTGATCTTCAAATTTTATTGCATCTCCCTTAGTTTGCTGCTCAAGTTGTACCAAAAAGTCAATGCATGCTTTATGAAAAACCTTCTCCATTTGTTGTGTGCAAATCGTCATTACGTCGCCCTCACGTTTCCCATGCAGTGTCACTTGTTTCCTCTTACTATAAAATTTCATAATTAGTTTCATAAAATTTTAGGAAACATCACCTAATATTGTCAGCCATTTGATGCTAAGCATGGCCTTATAATCATCAAGAGGGAGGAGGAAGAAATATACAATTATCTCTTGATCCTACAGCAATAGTTTCACCCACGAGTACTTATGATCACACTTCAAAATTCGTCTGTCGGTGACCTTAACTTCAAACCTGCTACAATTCTCGATAGGCAAGGCCATCCAAATAGCAACCTTGCTATTCATAAAATTATTAATACTCCCATTGTTAATAAGAATGGTGATAGGTTGTTGCTTCAGAAGTCCTCTCACTTTCATTGTTTGCGGGTTCGTGTAACCGGAAAGGGCATGCATCGTAATATTAACCAGCTACTATTCTTCATTTGTGACCTCTTCCTCATGCTTCTGGACCTCCTCCTCCATGTCTTCAAGAGGTTCAATCAGTAGGACTTCTCTTGTAATATTAACCGGCTCGTAGCAATGCCAACAAAGACCCTTTGCTGATCGGTCACGTAGTTCTTCTCTTGTCAATTTTTTTAGTAGCAAAGGATGGCTTGGAGCAAAATGAGGTTTATATGCCATGGGTCTAGGAGAGGTTCTTATCCTCTAAGCATCTTGGTTGAGCAATTCTTCTTGTATTCGGGTGAAAGAAATCATAATTATCATGGTATAGGGCTACCGTACCTTAACCTCCCCTTTTATCTCTGGCTTGAGTCCTTCGATGAATGTTCCTAACAATTGATGATCAGTCCAATCATGAGCAAGGTAAGATAGCTTCTTAAACCTGGTTTGGTACTCTTGAATCATAGAGGTTTGTCGAATCTTTGCAAGTTGGCTATCGATATTTTCATACTCCGTAGGTCCGAAATGATTCAGTAGTGCATTCTTAAATTGATTCCATGTTAGAGCCCCATGATTGTATTCTAACCAATTGTACCATAAAATAGTATCTTCTTCAAGGTGGATGACAGCAATTTCCACCATAGCATCATCCGACATTCGGTAGTAGCGAAAGTAACGTTCGGCACGCGAAATCCACCCCCCCGGGTCTCCTTCCCATCACGGGAAGTCCACCCTCATGCATGGCTGAATCATGTCCGAGGGCTATCCCTCCTTCTTTGGAGGCCTTTCTAAACTCTCTCCTTACTAAAATTTGGTTGGACTCGACAGTTGTCCAATTCTGAATTCTGCAAACAAAGCATGCAATTTGTCATCCAAGCATGATTCAAGCCGCGATTCAATCCAATATTTCCATGCTTCAAATTTGGCATCAATTGGATCTTAAGAAGCCATAGCATATGCATGTAGATTAGAGAGATGTCCTTGTCTTTTTTCTATTGGTGGGTTAACGACATGGGGTGGTGGAAGGTTAAAAAAAATTATGGATCACGGAAAGGTACTGCAGCATATTTTTACATCTAAAGTGTAGCAGCTTGGACGAAAAGGGTCAGTGGTTTATATTAAGAATTTTTTAACAAAACTAAAGGAAAATCTACTATTAGGAAGTGTCAAAGCTGTCATAAAAATTTCATAGAGATTTGGACAAAAAAAACACAATAGCAAGATAAAAAAATCTGTGCTATATGGCTGGAATTCTGTAGTGCATCTAGTAGTTTGGGCATAAAAGATTAGTAGTTTATATTGGAATTTTTTTGATAAAACAAAGGGAAATATGTTGTTAGGAAGTGTCAAAGCTGTCATAAAAATTCCATAGAGATTTGGATAGAAAAAATACAGTAGCAAGAACAAAAATACTATGCTATGCGGTTGGAATTCTGCAGTGCATCTTTCGTCGTAGAGATCAAATATTTACAATGAAAAGTTTTTGCAACAATATAGGAATGATTTTTTTAGATTTTTGAATAAGGATAACTAAATTGTAGTAGCAAGAAGGTAGGAAACCAGAACCTATTACAATTCATAGGGAGATCAAATGATGATCCGCAATGGTGGAATTCGACGACGATCTTTTAAGAAATTGTAAGAATTGCTTTGAGCGGCTATGGAGGGCTGATAGATGGTTGGATTTTTGAATATGAAGAACTAAATTATAGCAGTAGTAAGGTAGGAAATCAGAACCTATTGCAATTCATGGGGAGATCAAAGGATGGTCTGCGGTGGTGGAGATGACGGTGGAATTCGACGATGGTCTTTTAAGCAATTGTGAGAATTGCTTTGGGTGACTATGGAGGGCTAATGGATGACCGTGAAAGGGCAGAGAGATGCCTAGAACATTGCTCTAATACCAAGAGGTAGAACCCTAGTGGATTCTAAGCTTGGGGTTGATCTCTTTTGGGGATCAGCCTCCTTGAAACTCTATAGGGGTTCCTTCCTCCAAGTTGCTACTCAAAGACTGCTAAAAAGATTCATTTATTGCTTGTCAAAAGAGGATGAATACATGACTATTTATATGGCTTCTAAACCCTAATTCCAAATAGAACTCCTACTCAAGACTCCTACTTTTAACTAACTCCTAATACGACTACTACTCTAAGAAGCAATTGTTAGGATTAAGAGCACTAAGAGGGGGGGGTGAATTAGTGCAGCGAAAAACTTTTGACGATTTAAAAATGACTTTCGTACGAAGAAATATGTTTTTGATGAAAATCGTTTCAGAAAGAACTATAACTTAAGATAGAAATGGAAGTATAGTTGATGTAAAGTAACAAAGGCAGTTTATAGTTAATATAAAGAGCAGAATGTAAATGCAAACCGAGATTTAGAGTGGTTCAGCCAATCTTGACCTACATCCACTTTTGGCTTCCTCCTCCGATAAGATCACTGACGTCCACTAGAGGCCTTTCATCAATAGGCGAAGGCCAATTACCATTTTACATCTTTACTCCTTTCGACAGGCTTAGGAGACAACCCTTATAAATTTCCACTCCTCTCTTGAATGATCAAAACTTAGAAGAAAAGAGAGAGAAGAACTTCTAGCCTTTTACAACACTTTTAAGCTCTCAAATTCTCAGAATAAATGTAAGCTTTCGGTGCCCTTTCATGTAGGAAAGGGTGGGGTTTATATAAGCCTCCAACTAGTTCGAATTTGGAGCTAAAAAATATCATCTCTCGGATTTCCAAGGCCTTGGTGGTACTACCGCCTAGCATTGCTCGGAGACCGAGCTTAGGTGGTACCACCACCTGATAGGGGCGGTACCACTACTCAGCTTTGCTCGAAGACCGAGTTCAAGCGGTACCACCGCCTGGCATTCCTGGGAGACTGAGCTCCTAGGCGGTGCCACCGCCAACCTAAACAGTGCCACTACCGGCTAAGAATTCTGGGTCCAAATGGGCTAATCTATTTAGCCCAATTTGGGTCTATCAAGGGCCCAATTGCCCCCAAATTAAGTTAATGGGATCACCTCTCATTCCTAACTTAATCTACATGCTAACTATGATAATTAAGACATTAATACTGTAACTTGTTCCAGTGCGTCAATCGCTTCTTCTAGCGAGCTTCCGGGGAATATTCGATGAACCCTCAATGATGCTCCGGGGGACTTTCGACAAACTCCTAGACTTACGATGATCCACTTGGTGAGTTCCGATGAGCTTCTTTGGCAAGCTCCTGTACTTCTCATATTTGTTCACGTAGAATCTCCGACGACCGTTCAGACTTCTATCGAACTCTCGAACCCCCAATGTGATCATGGTCTTGACTCCGACGCAACTCATACTACATGTCTTACTGCCATCATAGTTAATCCTGCACATGTAAAGCAAACTTCGATCTAGAAAATTAATACAAAGCATTAATCAAGTTGTCTGGCATGTCATTGGTCCCTCGACGCTTCGTCTGATTCTTTGGCGCATCGTCCTCTCTTGCGACATATTGTCCAATCGGCTAGTTGACTCCATAACTCCGATATCCTTAGCGTAATATCCGCTCTTCTTGGCCCAATGCCCAAATCCACAGCCCGAAGCCTTCTTTCGATATGTCGACCGATCCACCGGCCCGACGTCCAATCTTCTGACATGTTCTCCTCTGGCACAACTTGATTTTTTCTGCTTTAATTGTCTCATCTTGATCGAAGCATCCTGCATCACTCAAAGCACAGATTAAAACATCAACACAATTATCAATTGGTTTCATCATCAAAATACGAGATTCAACAATCTCCCCCCTTTTGATGATGACAACCAATTGATGATTGAGTTAAACTTAAATCCTGGAGTTTAACCAAACTCCCCCTATCAATATGCCTTATTGATAGAAACTCTTGGATTCAAAAATCCAAGTAACATGTTATGATCAAATCATGACATACAATGAACATACTTCTCCTCCTTTGTCATTAACAAAAAGGAGAAGTACAATTATCTTGTGTTTAAAAATAAATTCAAATTGTTGCATGAAAAACATAAACTTTTATCATCATGCAATTTGTAAGCTAGAAAATTTGGCAAGTGTTACATCATGCTTAAAATATTCAAGCTATCAAGTTGTAGATATGCAAGGTAGCAAGATAGCATGTTCTACTTCATACAAGCTAGCAAATTTAAAGATGTGCAAGTTGGCATATTTGCTTTTCTTTGCGATAGGCAAGATATTATTTCTTTATAATGTTCAAGATATCAAGTTCTACGTCATGCTAGCTAGCAAATTAGAGATGATCAAGAAAGCAACTCTTGCTTCTTGAAATATGCAAGTTGCAAGCTAGCAAATTTTTGCTTCCTTTGCAATATTTGAGCTAGCAATTTTGTTTCATTTCCAAGTGCAAGTTAGCATGTTTTGCATTTTGCGATAAGCAAGATAGCACTTTTGGTATACAAATTTATAGTATGCAACCTATCAAATTTTACACATAAAGAAAGTTAGCAAAATTTTACATCTTTTGAGGTATGCAAGATGGACTATTTTGCCTCTTTTTGAAATGTGTAAGTTTTGAAACATTGCTTCTCTTGAGATTTGCAAGATAACACTTTTTGCTTCTTTTTTTAGATTAGCAAGCTAGCAAGTTTGCATTTTTTTTTTTTTCAAATTGTGCAAGCTAGCATATTCGCTTTCTAGCATGTTTTGCTCTCCCTTTATCATTGTCAAAAAGAAGGGAAGACCATTTATGTCAATTTCTAAATTATGACAAAGGTAAGGTAACAAAGATGAAAAAATCAAGATGTGAGTGTCAAAACAATTTTTCATCATGAATATTTTATCATTACATGCATTATTATCATAAGTGTTCCATGCATTCATATCATCACATGAAGAATATTAAAAAGAAAATAATTGGGTGATGAGATAAATATTTCATGAATATAAGGAATTGCATAAAAATCATATAACGAAAGATTAGAACATGTGAATGCCAAAAGGCATGATTTCTTTTCGAAAAAACTCCTTATAAATAATCAAAAGAAAATCTTAGGAGATGAATTAAAGAAAAATCTTGATTCATAATAAAATTTCATGTATCGAATATCGAGAAATCAAGATGATGATTCAAAAAAAATATCATAAGTTATATTCAAAAGAAAAATCATCATTCATTTTTAATTCATTCAATTTGTCAAATCAACATTTCTTGGGTATCCATGATATCAAAACATGGTTTCAAATCTTCAATATATAACATGCATAAATTCAAAAATTGAAATGAGAAGGGAAGAATTCAAAGGTACAAAGATTTCAACCATCTCATAAACAAATGAAGGATCAAGTCATGAATCCAAAATTCCATGAATTATTTCAACAAATCTCCTTTTAAATAATCAAAATGATCATCAAAGGAAATCTCATGTTATTCCAAGAAATCGAGATCATGATTTTGATAAAACTCATTTCAAATTCAAATCATCAAATCATTTTTATGGTTCACAAAATTCATAACATAAGTAGATTCATGATTTCATTGATAATATAGTTTTCTTCCTTTTTTTTTAAGTGTTTCATTTTAAGTGATTGATTTCATGTTAGCATGCTTTTTCATTTATGTCAAATAAAAAAATGCATCAACGTTTAGGATCAAAAATTGAATTTTGTAATAAAACCATCAAGACCAATAAATCACAAAAATCATCATGTATAATTTTAAAATCTCATTCATAAAATTGTTAATCATGGTATCAAAATATTTAATATTTTCATTATATCATTAGGCATTACTTCAAATCAAATATGATTATATTTAATCAAAATCAAGAAATAACAATGAAAATCAATATGATACACATTATTACTTCTTAACCACGTATAGCATGATTTCATAAGGCATTTTTAATCAAAATCATTTTGTTTATCATAAACAGTAATTTTCATGATTATTTTCAAAATTACTAGAATGATAAGCATGATTCCTAATTTTTGTATTTTCATTATTAAATTATTAAACTTATAATTTTTAAGAAAATTAATTCTAAACTAAATAAAAAGGAAAATACATCATGAAAAATTTCATGTAATTTTGAAATAAATTAAAGGCATTTTGATTACGTCATTGTCGATTGCTGTTAAGGCATAGTTTGCCATCTCGCCTTGATTTTCTCCTCATCTTTGGAGGAGCTCGATTCATCCTAATTTTTATTCTTCTTCTTGTGTTCAAAGCAAATAGTTGCATTCTTTCTGTTTTTAAATTTTTGTTTCATAATTTTCATTGAAAGTTTGAGTTCACCATCACTTGAGCTTATGCTCGAGTGGTCTTCAAATGTTCTATGTTCCAAATCCTTCATGTTCTTTGGAAGGTGGTTCTCAAATTCTTCACATGCATTACTCGTTAATTCATAGGTCATAAAAGACCCTATTAGTTCTTCGAGAGGGAAATAGTTCAAATCTTTTGATTCTTGAATAGCAATTAATTTTGAATCCCAAGTTTTATTAAGAGAATGCAAAATCTTGTTTACAAGTTCAAAATCCGAAAAACATTTGCCAAGAACTTTTAAACCATTGACGACATCCGTAAAACGGTTGTACATGTCAACAATGGTTTCACTCGGCTTCATTCGAAAAAGCTCGAAATCATGCATTAAAAAATTAACTTTAGAATCCTTAACACTACTTGTGCCTTCGTGTGTGATTTCAAGAGTGTGCCATATGTCAAAAGCCGATTTGCAAGTAGAAACCCGATTAAACTCAATTTTGTCTAAGGCACAAATTAGAGTGTTTATAGCTCTAACATTTAAAGAAAATGTTTTCTTCTTCAAATCATTTCAATCTTTCATTGGAAGAGAAGACCTTTTAAAATCGGATTCGACAATGTGCCATAAATTTAAATCCAATGAAAATAAGAAAACTCTCATTCGAGTTTTCCAATAAGTGTAGTCCATCCCATTGAAAAAGGGAGGACGAATAAGAGAGTGACCCTCTTGGTTGCTGAAAAGAGCCATTTCTCTTGGGTGTTAATCCAAGTGAGAAATAACCTCGCTCTGAAACCAATTGTTAGGATCAAGAGCACTAAGAGGGGGGGGGGTGAATTAGTGTAGTAGAAAACTTTCGATGATTTAAAAACGACTTTCGTATGAAGAAATCTGTTTTCGATGAAAACCATTTCGGAAAGAACTTTAACTTAAGATTGAAATGGATGTATAGTTGATGTAAAGTAATGGAGGCAGTTTGTAGTTAATATAAAGAGTAGAATGTAAATGCAAACCGAGATTTAGAGTGGTTCAGTCAATCTTGACCTATATCCACTTTTGGCTTCCTCCTCCGACGAGGTTACCGATGTCCACTAGAGGCCTTCCTTCAATAGGCGAAGGCTAACCACCCATTTACAGCTTTACTCCTTTTGACGAGCTTAGGATACAACTCTTACGGATTTCGATTCCTCTATTGAATGATCAAAACTAAGAAGAAAAGAAGGAGAAGAACTTCTAGCCTTTTACAACACTTTTAAGCTCTCAAATTCTCAGAATAAATGCAAGCTTTCGGTGCCCTTTCATGCAGGAAATGGTGGGGTTTATATAGGCCCCAAACTGGTTTAAATTTGGAGCTCAAAAATATCATCTCCCGGATTTTTGGGGTCCTGGCAGTACTACCACCATAACTGGGCAATACTACCACCTCGCATTGCTCGGAGACCGAGCTCAGGCAGTACCACCACTTAACAGGGGCGATACCATCGCTCAGCTTCACTCGGAGACCAAACTCAAGTGGTACCACCGCCTGGCATTCTTGGGAGACTGAGCTCCTAGGTGGTACAACCGTCGGCCAGGAATTTTGGGTCCGAATGGGTTGATCCATTCGGCCTAATTTGGGTCTATCAAGGGCCCAATTGCCCTCAGATTAAGTTAATGGGATCACCTCCCATTCTTAGCTTAATCTATATGCTAACTACAATATTTAAGATATTAATACTGCAACTTGCTCCGGTGGATCAATCGCTTCTTCCGGCGAGCTTCCGGCGAACTTCTAGCGAACATCCGACGAACCCTCGGTGATGCTTCGGCGGACTTCCGGCAAACTCCTAGACTTGCGATGATCCACATGGCAAGTTCTGACGAGCTTCTTTGGCAAGCTCCTAGACTTCTCAGATTTATTCTCGTAGAACCTCCGACGAATGTCCGGACTTCTGTCGAACTCTCGAACCCCCAACGTGATTATGGTTTTGACTTCGGTATAACTCCTACTGCATGTTTTACTGCCATCGTTGTTAATCCTGCACATGTAAAATAAACTTCGATCTAGATAATTAATACTAAGCATTAATCAAGTTGTTCGGCATGTCATTGGTCCCTCGACGCTTCGTCTGATTCTTCGGTGCATCGTCCTCTCTTATGGCCTATTGCCCAATCGGCCAGTTGACTCTGCAACTCTAATATCCTTGGCGCAATATCCACTCTTCTTAGCCCGATGCCTGAATCCAAAGCTCAAAGCCTTTTGTCGATATGTCGATCGATCCACCGGCCCGACGTCCAATCTTCTAACATATTCTCCTCTGGCAAAACATGATTTTTTCTGCTTTAGTTGTCTCATCCTGATCGAAGCATCCTACGTCACTCAAAACACTGATTAAAACATCAACACAATTATCAATTGGTTTCATCATCAAAATACGAGATTCAACAACAACCTCCCAACTAACTTTAACCTTAGCCGACCTATTCACCTCTTTAATAGGGGTCGGCTATATGAGTTTTACATAAATGCCCCTTTCAATAAAATTCAATTAGGACTCTCCTAGCTAGAGTCCAAACACATTCATCCTCTCATATAAAATAGGACGGATTACAAATTTGAGTTTTCTTGCTTTCTATGGATTTGAATTTATAAAATATTATCAAAAATGGTTTTCAAATATCTTCCAAACTAATGAATGAATGAAATGTCTTGGAGAACAAGACTTTTTCTTTGAATACTAGAGCTATAAACACTCTATTTTATATTTTTAAAAAAATAAGTTTAATTATATTTCTTTATACGAAACTACAAATGAGATTTGGCATACACTAGAAGTAACTCATAAAGGCATAGATAGAGTTGAAGAGTCTAAAATAAAATTTTTGATGTATGATTTTGAACTATTTCGAATGAAGCCAAGCGAAACTATTATTACATATATACCCGTTTTACGGATGCTGTCAATAGTTTGAAAGCTCTTGGCAAATATTTTTTAATTTTTGAACTTGTAAATAAGATTCAAATATTTCTTTCAAAAAGTTGGGATCCAAATGTAACGACAATACAAGAAATGAAAGACCTAAACAACTTTTCACTCGAAGAACTTATCGGGTCTTTAATGACCTATAAAATGACTTATATGGAATATGATGAACACGAGAATGACCTTCCAAAGAACAAGAAGGATTTGACACTTCGAACAATAGAAGACCACTTGAGTGAAAGCTCTAGTGAAGATGACAGAACTTTTGACCAAAAAATTTAAAAAGTTCATGAAAAAGACTAATTATAAAAATAAACTTAAAAATGACACAATAACTAGCTATAACTTGAAGAAGCTACCAAAGAAGAAGAAAGCATTCAAGGCGACATGGGATAAATCAAGTACATCCGAAGATGAGGAGCAAACTATCAAAGACGAGGTGGTGAACTATGCCTTAATGGCTTTCGATGATGAGGTAAATGACTTAATCAAATCTCATTTATTTTACAATGATTTGCTTAATGCATTCCATGATTTATTTGATGAATGTAAGCTAGTTGGTAAAATATATAACTTATTAAAAAGGATCATGCTTCTCTTGCTAATGAATTTAAAAAATTAAAAAATGGCATGATACTTGCATATTAACTCCTTGCACTAAGTTTGAAGAGTTAAACTCAGTTAAAAAGAAAATTTTATTTTTACAACAAACATTAGATAAATTTAAAATTGGTAGCAAATCTTTAAACATGATTCTTGCCAATAAAAGTTATATTAATAGAAAAGAAGGAATTCGCTTTGTGAGTAAAACTTAACAAAAGCCAACCACTTTTGTTAAAGGACCCACATTACTTGTTTCCCTGGAAAATAAATGTTATTTTTCTAATAAACATGGTCATTTTGCATATAAATGTCCATTCAAAATGTATGATTTGTATAAATTAGTTTGAGTGTCTAAACGAACCATAAATGACCTTAAGTCAAAAAACAAGATAGATAGATCCAACCATGAGGGACCCAAAGTCAAATGGGTACTAATAGCAAAAATAAAATTTTGATAATGGATGCTCAAGCCTTATGATTGGAGATTCAACACACTTCACAAAGCTCACTAGCCGAAATAAAATAATTTTGATTGAAAATACTTTATGTTTAATGAAATCATGCTTGATGATTTAATGATTTAATTATTCATGATAATTTAAAGTAATGAAGATTTTTATAATTTATGGTTTATTAATCTTGATGATTTTTATGAAGAAATTTGCTTTTTTAGTTTTAAACGATGATGCATGTTTTTATTTGGCATAAAAGATAAAGGCATGCATGTGTGAAATAAATCACATAAATTCTAACAACTAAAATAGAGGAAAGCATTTTTCTTGAAAATTTCTAAATCCTTATCTTATGCGGTTTTCAAAAAGAGATTGATGAATCTATTTATATATTTTTTTTTATGAATCTCTTGAACTATGAAAGTGATTTTGATTATTTGATGATTTGAATCTAAATGAGATTTTTCCAATCGAATCATGAACCTTCTTGATTTTTTAACTTGGGATATCTTTATGAGAATCAAGATTATTTATCTTCTATGATTTCTTCTTTTTAACATTTACTAAAGCAAAGACTTATGTAAACAAACCATGATCTTGATATTTATAACTTTAGATTTTTTTTATATAAATCAAGATCTCTTCTTTGTTCTCCTTTGTTTCTTTTTGCCATTTACTAAAGAGGAGTATTATCCATATGAATCATGGTTTCTCTTGATTTCTCAAAATTATAACTTGAGAATTTTTTTATGAATCAAGATCATTTACTATGATTCTTTCCTTTCACTATTTGACTTATCCAAATACAACATGATATGTCACTTGACTTCTTAAGGTTTTCCCTTTTTTTTATGTATAACTCCTTTGTATCAATGGTTGTATACCTTTTGTCTTGATTTGAAAATTGATGTAAAGAGAAAAGAATTACAACATTATATTCTTCTCTTCTTTTTGACAATAACAAAGAGGGAGAAAAGTCTTGCTAACTTGCACATCACAAAGAAAAAAAAAATTGTTAGCTTTGCACCTTGCAAAAGAATTGTTAGGTTGCATATTTCAAAGAAATAGCAACTTGCTATCGGCACATCTCAAGAGAAAAGTACAAGCTTACTCATCTCAAGATAAGCGAAACTTGCTAACCTAAAGAGGAGTAACGCGTGCTAGCTTGCATGTTCTAAAGTAATGAAAAACTTACTAAATTACTAGCTTGCATATCACCAAAATTTTTTGATGACAAAGGGGGAGAGGTTATGATGATGATTTGAATTTGTAAATCATGCATGTTATACCTTGATAATTTGAAATTATGTATATGATTTTCATGATTCAAAGTTTCTTTCAATATGACATATTGATATGGGGAGTTTAGTTTAAACTCCATCATCAATTGATTGTTATCATAAAAAACGGGTAGATTGTTGAATTTCAGATTTTGATGATGAAATTCATTGATGAGTTTACGATCTAATTTATATTTTGAATGACGTAGGACTAATTTCGATCAAAAAAGATAAATTGATTAAAGCAGGAAGAATCAGATGTTGGACCAGAGTGAAATAAGCTAGGATATTGGACATTAAGCCGGAGGATCGATCAACGTACTAGTAGAAGGTCTTCGTGCCATGAGTTCGGGCATGGGGCTAAAGGATCAAATATTGCGCTAAGAAGATCAGAACTTGTGGGAGTCAACATGCCAATTAGGTAATACGCCGAAGGAGAGGACGATGCGTTGAAGGATCAGACAAAACATCAGATGTACCAATGACTTGCCAAACAATATAGGATTTATTCTTGTAATCAATTGTGTCTAGATCGAGTTAGCTTAAGTGATAATTGAGTAGGTTTCGGGTGTAACCATGCCAACTCAATTAGGGCCCATTGTGCATAAGTTGGGATTGTTTTGGGCTAAGTGGAAGGCCCATTCGGTCAACCAAGATTAGCCAAGATCCAAACTAACATTTGAGGACACTGAAAAACATTCTATAAAATTGACATCTATAAAACCTATGCAATTTATAATCATATATCACATCACTCGATAATTCACATTTATGGTAACCCAAGCCAACTTAACAAACATAAACAACATTTATAAATCCACAAGCTAAGTAATTTATATAATCAGAACTCCAACCATTTACCATAAGTTCATATCATCGTAAACTATACTTAACATTCTGAAATTCCAAATAAGAGAGATCTTCTAACACTTTTACAAGGTATATCCATTTCGGTTCATCAACAACATTTTATTACATACAAAATATGATTATTCAATAATAACATAATAACTAACAAGACTTACCCATAATTCTGAATAGCTCTCCACTACCTCAACCCAATTCAAACATCTCAAAGAGTGACAAGCTGACCTGAAAGATTTTATATAACGGAGTGAGCTAAAAACAGCTCAGCAAGTGACAAAGCATATTCAGAATAAAAGGAACAATTTCAAACAAGTAAGGTATCATAATGCAAGACAAAATATAAGAATTCTCAAGGATACCATCTCATTAGATACAAAATCATATGTGTCATTTCAATCGAAACATATTTGGTTCCAAAATAAATGGAGCATAGAGTAATTGGAGCATATCAATAGCGTAGGAAATGTTCCGGAGCATATCAACGACATATGGAATATTTCGGAGCATCCCAATAATAGATGAAACATTTCGGAGCATATCAACGACATATGGAATATTTGGAAGCATCACAATAATAGATTAAATATTTCGGAGCATATCAATGACATATGGAATATTTCAGAGCATAACAATAGCAAATGAAATATTTCGGAGCATAACAATAACGAATGAAATATTTCGGAGCATATCAAAGGCGTATGAAATGTTTCGGAGCATATCAATGACAAATAAAACATTTCGAAACATATCAATGGTATGTGAAGCATTTTTAAGTATATCAATGGCATAGGAAATATTTTAGAGCATATCAATACAAAATACGAAATAGAAGCTCAGACGTCGTACCCTAGCATAGTGCATGTGAGGTTTAACTCAATGGTAGCTCCACTCCGCGATGAGTTCTCGACTCCATCCATGGGCATCCCTTTCCTACTCGAGCCCTTTCACCCTGCCCAAGTGCTAGGTCAACTCTGAATTTTATATTAAACAGATAGAAGGTGAAGTTGGATTCCAAACATAATATGGTCCATCCATTTTTGAATGACCACCAAACATAATATAGAGCATCGCGGGCTCTATGCACATACTCTCTACCATTTCTGATAAAAGATCAAATAATCCCACAAACACTAGAGTACAAAAGGGTATTGTGAACAATAAATTAGGATATATCGGAAGCATATGCGAAACAACGAAATGTACATGTGCCTTTATGAGTCAATACGATGCAAACATAATCCTTCACAAATATATTCAGATTTGAAAGGAAATGAAAGCAAGAGCATATAAGGATTCCAAGCAATGACATATAGCTCAATTCAAATAAGAAGGTTAGTTGAAATCAATTTCCAAAAGAAAGAAACTAGAATATGCGAAATCGACCAAAGCTCGATTTCTGGCAGAATTCGAGAGACAAATTGAACAAATGATTGGGACACTTACAATAGGAAAGATCAGAATACTTGCAATAGGCAGGATAAGAACACTTGCAATAGGAAGGATCGGAACACTTGCCTTTCAAAGATTTTGATATGATGATGGTGTACGCCCGAATCCTTCTTCTATTTTTCTTTGTCTCCTCTTCCTGTTTTCATTTTCTGCACCAATATTCTTTCTTCCTCCACAACTACAGCTCGTGCAGAACATAGGGGCACATTCACATGCTCTCCCTTACTCTCATTCCCTTTTTTTTTTTCTTTCCCAAATGCAGCTACCTCAGCCACCATCGCTGTCGTTGCCATAGTCGCAACCCCTTCCACCGCAATGACTTCTTCCTTCTCTTCTTTCGTAGACACAGCTGCTGCAAACTTATCCGCCGCCGCCGCAGCCACAATAATGGCCGCACCCTTTTTTTTTCCCTTTTCTTTCTTTCTCTTTCCCAAAAGCAGCTGCTGCAGTCACCACCGCTGCTGCAGCTATCGTAGCCATTGCCGCCGCCACAGCTGCTACTGCAACTGCAGCCACAACCACCTTCCCCTCTTCTTCCTGCCCTGCTCTTTTTCTTCTCTTCTTCTCCTCTCCTTCCCTTCTCCTCCCCGGCGCCACACACACCCTCTCCTCTGTTTCCTCCTGCAGGAAACAGAGGTGTCACAACCTCTTCTCCCGCTTCTCCTTCTTCTCTTCCTCTTCTTCTTCTTCTTCTTCTCCTTCTCTTCTTCTCCTCTTCTTCCCTTCTCCTCCCTGATGCCCCACACCTCCTCGCTGCAGCCCTTGCCGCAGCCACCCTCCTCTGTCTTCTTCTTCTTCTCTTCTTCTCCTCTTCTTCCTTTCTCCTCCCCCTACGCCCCACAGCTCCTCGCTACAGCCCTTGCCGCAACCACCCTCCTCTTTTCTTCTTCCTCTTCCTCTTCTCTTCTTCTCCTCTCCTTCCCTTCTTCTCCCCGACGCCCCACACATGCACTCCTCTGTTTCCTCCTATAGGAAACAGTTTTCTTTTTGCAACTTAACAGTTTAGTCCTTGAAATTTCTATATTTACATATAGGTCATTCAATTTACATATAAATCCTTATTAATAAATTTAAAAAGATGGATATTACAACTCAGAGGAGCGGGCACTGAGATTGGAATTCAAAGGAATGACCAACCCTTCACGCAAGAAGCACCATGAGGACAAGCAAGCTTGGAAGAATATGTAGCGCACAAAGGTTGGGATGGCTGAGTTCGAGCTACGGCTCAACGTTGGCAACCATACTTGATGGTGCTCAAGACAAGTGAGGTGCTTCATAAAGGATGAGATAGTGCAAGGTGGAATGGGTTGTTCAGTGACTGAGAGAGTTGTGCAAAGCTCATAGAGGTGAGGGAAATTATTAACTCAAAGAATTTGGTACTCATGCAAGGGCTTGTATGCGAACGATGGAATATTCGTGGCCATCCCAAGGTGATAGAAACTTGGCGCTATAGAGCACTGAAACTTTCTCTTTAGCATGAGAAGGATGTTTGTAGGAGGCCGAAGTGTGCAGCAAGTTCAGCATGTTGCTAGGCCTTGAGGGGTGTAGCAGGGGCTGTATCAGCGAGGAGTCCCAATCTAGTAAGTACATTTACGGGGGTAGAATAATGCATAGTTTATTCAGCAAGACAGAGTAGCCCAAGGGGTTGGTGGTCTCCAAAATTTCCAAGGGAGGGATGCGAAGAGAGATGTTGCTCCAACAAGACATATACCTTGGAGAGATAAGCCTCAGTTCTCTAGAGGAAGAATCATATGCAACAGACCGCACATGTTAAAGAGGAGTCCCTCAAGACAACAATCCTACAAAGCTTAATGGACTGAGTGAGTGGCAAGGAGTTGTCACATGATATCGCATGAGATAATACATTAAGGGATGCATTACAAGATCAAGTGGGGGGAGCGACCTAAGGTAACACAAATGAAGACACACTTGGAGCCGAAATGGAGATCAGACTCAACAAAGGGCTAACCCGTGGAATGGTGGGTGCGAGGGCCACCATCAACTCAATGCAAATCGAGAAGCGGAGCAACTTGGGTGTAACTTGGTAAGAACCCAAGCCACATGAAGGGAGTTGGCATAGAAGATGGAATATGGAGCGGAGGCACGAAGCTTTCTTTAGATAGAGGTCTAGGACATGAGCTCTTGCAAAGGCAAGAGTGGGATCATGTCATTCTATGGGTCCCTCATTCTGATGGAGCAGACTCATCTTACATAGTGCCAAAGACGAAGGGAACTTCGAGGCACAGGTATATTATCTTAAAGAAGCATTTGATAGAAGAACTAAGGCGACTCAACTTGCGGAGGTGAAGTTGGGTTTAGAAGACCTTGGCACGAGAGAAGAGGATGTGGAGACAGGTGCTCTTGAAGAATATGCCACAGTGCTGCCATTCAAGTTGCCATGAAGGAAGCGTTCATAACTGAGATTGTGCTGGTAGGGGTAGAGGCCTAAGATCAAAATAATGGTGCACCAATTTCAGCAAAGTCGGTGGACTTCGAGAACTACTAGGTGATGGACTGTCATAGAGTTGTGCTTCATCTGGGTATGACTCGAGAGCGGGTGGACGAAGGTTGATTATCAAAGGAGTGAACACAATCGAAGGTGGAAGAGGCCCTACGATATATTGGCAGAGGCCATACATGGAGGGATCACAATCCGAGTTCATCCCACTAAGGATCAGAATGTAATGGAGATATCACCAAGAAGCAACATGGTATAGCAGATCGTGGTGGAACAGTTCATGGCAATGTAATACACACGAATCTAGTCCCGTGAGGGATTAGATCATACGAAGGTATGATCGAGAGCTACTAGGAACTCTACTTCGGTGAATGATAGGATGGAAAGAAAGGCTATGGATTCAAGGAGTGAATGCCATGGTATCGTAGAGGCGGGTCTTCCATGCATGCATCAAATTTTGTATCGGATAAAAGCCTTGGTTATCAGCATATGGGGATATGTACTGTCGAGAGAGTACACTAAATGCAAGTACTAGTGAGTCCCATGGGAGAGACTTGATCATGTAGAGGTTTAATCAGAGCAGCTGGAGAGTTGGATTGCTCTAGAGCTCATATTCGCTTAAGGGAGCCTAACAAGTTGGAGGATAAGGCTGAGTAAGCGAACGTTGCTACCAAAGAAGCTAAGGAGAATAGAATCGGTGCAAATCCTGTAACATGATGGCAGAGGCCATGCATGGGAGTTATAGTCTGTCTTTCTATCGACCAAGAGGAATTGCTTGGAGAACACAAAGGTGTTGAAGTAGGGGGTCGAAAGGGGTGAGGAAGCGATGACAAGTTCTAAGGGACTTAGATACCCAAAACCAAGCATCAGTTAGAATGAAGGTGGACTCGGAGGAGTGCCATAGTGCCACAGAGGCAAATCTATTGATCGCGAAGAAAGGGATGCAGATGCAAGATGACGGATAGTAGGGCCATGGGCATGACAGCGCTATGGTACTGCAAAGGTAGGACTTCCGTGAAGTCATCGATCCCTTGCTTTCATGGAGGGAGAGTGCTTGGTCATGAAAGGGGCCGAGGAGGTGGAGAATAAAGAGTCAAACTCTAGGTACCAAGATAAGGCTGAAGAGTAGAGGCTAGGAAACTTCGTAAGATCGGTGTCAATGAACTTCTCATCAAGATAGTCGAAAGTGAAGGACTTCGGGTCGATGCAAGAGTGCTTAACCAAGGAATGAAGTAGATAGTACGTGGTGTTGTACCTTTGCAACTCAAAGGAGTAGGCAACAAAGATGATGGAGAAGATGGTAATCTCAAAGGCGACCAAAACTACTAAAGACTTGCTCTAAGTTAGGGTGAAAATTTCTTGCATTTTAGAAGTTCGATGGCATTGAGAAGGTGAATCATAGTAACTAACTCAATGCAAGGAGTATAAATACTTCGAGTGCTCTAGAAGTGTGAGCAAAGAGCAAGTGAAGGCTACTAACCATTGAATCTCATATTTTAATGATGAAACCAATTAATAAGTGTTTATGATTTGATATACATTTTGAGTGACGCAAGAAGCTTTGATCAAGGAGAGATAATTGAACCAGGAAGAATCATGTTGGGCCGAAAAAACATGTCAGAAGATTGGACGTCGCGCCGAAGGATCGGTCGACATATCGATAGGAGGCTTCGAGCTATGGTTTTATGCTTAGTAATAATTATCGATGGACTAATAACATGTCAAACGACACTATTCATGCTTAGTAAAAATTGTTTAGATCAAAGTGTGTTCTTATGTGTGCAGGATTAACTACGATAGTAAGACATAAAGTAAAATAAAGTCCTGAAGTCAAGAACGTGATTTCGTTGGGAGTTCGAGAGTTCGTCAAAAGTCCTGACGTTCGTCAACAGTTCTGCTGGAATTGACTAAGAAGTCCTAGAGCTTGCCAAAGAAGCTCATTGGAACTTGCTAAGAAGATCGTCGTGTAGTCTGCCGGAACATTGCCAAGAGGTCATCAGAAGTTCGTCGGAAGATCGCCGGAAGAAACCAGACTTATTTTTCTTAGAATATATCTTAGGAATCGTAGTTAGTACATAATTGGAGTTGGGATTGGGAGGTAATCCCATCAACTCTATTAGGGGCCAATTGGGCCCGAAGTTGGGCTGGTTTGGGTCTGATTCAAGGCCCAACTAGGATGTTGAAACCTTGGTCGGCGGTGACATCGCTTGGGAGACTCAGTCTCCAAGGTGGTCTAGGTAGTGGTACCGCCTAGATTGGGTGATGGTATCATCAGTAATAAATGCTGCCAGCGGTGGTACTATTAGAGCTCGGTCTCCGAGCTCTGTCAGGTGGTGGTACCGCCCAGTGTAGTGTCAATGTCAGACTGACATTGGTGATGGTACCTCCCAGCACAAGCGGTGGTATTGCTCGTACCCAAGAAACACAGGATAAGATATTTTTAGGCTCCAAGTTTGAATCAACTTGAAGCCTATAAATACCCCTCTCATCCCTGGTTAAGACACACAAGCATAAAGAGTTTAAAAGTGAGAAAACGCTATAAAAATCTCTTGAAAAATCCCCTCCTCGAGCTTAAACTTAGAATTCTGTTTAGAGAGGAGAGTGTGCTTATAAAGGTTATCTCCTAAACCTATTAAAAGAAGAAGAGGGGTGTAAAACGTGGTTGGTCTTCGCCTATTGAAGGAAGACCGATAGTGGATGCCGGTGGCCTCGACGGAAGAGGAATCGGTGAAGTGGATGTAGGTCACGATGATCGAACCACTATAACTCGGTTTGCATTTACTTCTTGCAATTTATATTTATTACAAACTGCCCTTCTTTACTTGCTTTACATCGCCTATGCTCGCATATGCTTTCAAGTTTCTGAAATCAGTTTTCAACGTACGAAAGAATTTTTCAGAACCGACGTTTTTACCGCTGCACTAATTCACCCCCCCCCTCTTAGTTCCGACTCATTCTTAATAGTTGGTATCATAGCCTCATTTATCATATTTGGTTTAACTATTAGGATCAGAGCGGCACTAAGAGGGGAGGGGGGGGTGGGGTTGAATTAGTGCAGTGGATTGAAACTCATAAGTTTGAAATCGATTTCGTAAATGTGTAGAGATTTCGATTCGACGAAAGATGACTTAGCTAAAATAGCTCGAGTAAAGGTAGTCAAGAGTAGGGAGATAAAAACCGAATGATTTGCAGCTAAGTAGAGAAATGATTCAGAAAATTAAACACTCACACATTCAAGGAACACTACGATGTATAGTGGTTCGATTAAATGACCTACATCCACTTTCGAAGTCTTCTTCGATGAGGCTCCCAATTTCCACTAGCAAATCACTTTGAAGGGGAAGGACCAAATACCCCTCTTATAACCTTCTTACAAGTGGTTCACACTCTTACATATTTTTCCAAAGAGAAAGAGGGAGGTGAACACTTAAGCTATTGAAAATAAGATTTTACTAGAGCTTTTTCACACTTTCTAATTTTCAAAAAGGTGTGATCTTTGTTGAGAATTGAGGGGTATTTATAAGCCCCAAGAGGATTCAAATTTGGGCTCCAAATTTGAATTACTTTTGGGTTTCCTGGTGCTGGCGGTGCCACCGCTTGTCAGTGTCTGACGCTAACAGTGTACTAGCGGTGCCACCGCCGGACCTCTCGGGTTTTGGGCAGTGCCATCGCCCAGTCCGACGGTGCCACTGCCTGGACTGTTCCAGCTCCCTAGTTGGGCTCCAAACTTGGCCCAAACTAGTCCAAACTCAGGCCTAATTGGCCCCTAACCGGGTTATAAGATTAACCCTTAATCCTAACCCAAATTATATGCAAACTACAAAATTAAGACAGCCCTAAGCAAATTTTTAATTGGCAACATCGAGTTTGCTTTCGGTGAGCTTTTCGACAAACTTCCGGTAGACTTTCGATATACCCTCGGATTTCTTTCGGCGGACTCCCAGCAGGCTCTCGGTCTTATGGCGAGTTCAACATGTTTTTGGCAAGTATCTGAACCTTCTCGGTGATCTCCATGAACCTTCAATGATATTTCCGGTGGACTTTCGAAAACTTTGGCAAGTCCCTGATTCTTTCTCGATTGGTTCTGGAAGCACTTCTGATGATTCTTCAAACTTTCAGCGGACTCTCGAACACCCATTGAACTTGACTCCGGTAAACTTAATTTATGTCTTCAAGCTATTATAGTTAATCCTACACACTTAACTCAATAATATGGATTAGATCAATTAACTTATCAATTGACTTCATCATCAAAATTGTAGATTCAACAATCTCCCTTTTTTTTATGATGACAATCAATTGATGATGGAGTTAATCATAACTCCCCCTATCTATATGCCATATTATGAAAAGATAAAAACACTTGAATTCAAGCTTAAACCGATAAGTTCTATCTGTTGAACTTATTGTTATTCTAAATAAGCATGAGCAAATACGAAACTTCGTATTTCTCATAATTTCAAGGCATGAAAATTATTTTCAAGCTGAATGATAAAAGATAATTATCATTTCGACAAGAAATAATAATAATTTAAAATTTCAACATGGATCTCATGATATAAAATGCAAGGCATGATTTCATATGACCATGAGATGATTGCTTATCATATATATATAAAAAATGATAAACATGATACGACAACCAATCTAAAATCTTTCATATGTGATATGCTCAAAAAAGTTTTATGATGCTTTTAAGGAATATAACACATATAAGATATTTTCATTATATTATACAACATATAAGCTATTGCAATACGATACATATAAGTCATGCTAATTTCGTATTTACACAAGTCATCAATCTTTTGCACATTTTTCTCCCCCTTTGTTATAAACAAAAAGGAGATGAGTTTTCAAGCATAAAACTTGTGATCATTGAAGCCATTCATAAAATCATCTCATAAGAAAAAAAATCTTGAAAAGGAGATGTCAAAATTGACAAAGCTTCAACTTGGCATTAAGATCGATCATTCAAAGAAGACATTAAATCATCCAAAATAACATGAAGGTGCCATCAAAATGTTGACAAAATTTCAAAATGAAACATCCAACATCATATACTAGGATAATGTCAAACGCATATCAAGGTAGTATAGAGGTTTACAATAATAAGAAAGGTTTAATACAACGATTATTCCTTAGTAAGAATTCCAGTGTTCCTATACATGGCATCTATCTTCTGGTTCATTTGTCGTAGTTCCCTCAAAATTTTAACTTACTGTAATTGGATTTGCTCTTGCTGTGATTTGAGTTGCTCTGGTTGTGATTTGATTTGATTTAATTTTGCCATGATGGGATCTTCAGAAGATGAAGCAGGAGCTGGTTCTAAAGGTGCTGCACCAAAGGGACTAGGAGGAGGAGATTCATTTCCCCTAAAAATGGGTGTTTCAGGGTGTTCTACTAATGGGGGAACTAGATCAGTCCTTCTAAGTTGCCTAATCTAAATACCATTGCCAAAAGTGCACCTAAGTCTCTTGAGTAGGTTTCTGTTTATAGTGTTAAATCGATCGACCTAGATTATTTCTTCATCGGGTGAGACACAAATATTATAGGCAAGCATTAATCGAGTGACTAACCCCCCATATGATAACATTGAGTCTTTAGCTATTATGTCCTACATATATTGCCGGATTAAGTATTCAAAACAATTATTTTGGTCTGTCATAATCGAATACATAGTACTTAACTCTATTTGATTAATCTCATCATGATGAAATTGTTTAGGAAGTATGATGCTTATCATGATATGATGAAGAAATTTAGAGTTAAAGGGCAACAAGTGCTCACAACTTTTGGGAATTATGCCTAGGTTCGGATTTACAAAAACAGTTTCTAAGGCTTCAGAGTAAGTTGCTCCGATTGCATTGATATTCTATTTACTTCTAAAATAACAACCCCTATCCTTTTCGGCAATTCCAATTAACTCACATATAGTACTATCAAAGATTCGAATTTATGTTCCTAAGAGGTAGGTAGTTAAGCTATCATTGTCCACACTTAAGTTTGCATAAAATAACCTAACCAACCCAGTGTAAATCGATTCATCAATTTGTAGGATAGATAAGACATCTAAATTTGCAAATCATCTAATGGGTTCTAGGTTTCCAAGTTCATCTAGATCAACATGTTTGCCCTTATGTATTGTTCTTGTTTCGAAATTAAGATACGTAAGGGCTACTTCATTAGATCTAAAGAGGATTTGATCATAGGAATCTCCTTCCACCCTTTCCCTTTGGTTCTTAATGATATCTTAGGAGTCATATCTAATCATGATGATGAATTAAGAGAGAACTTTAAAGAATAGGCCAAATAATGAGAAGAAGAAAAAAAAATTTCAGATCTTACCTTATATAAGTTTCCTTGGGAGGTAGAGAGCTTGATCCAAGAAGAACCCCTCTCTTCGAGAGGCTTAGAATGAGGTTGAGAGAGGTTTAAAGGGCTTTGTGAGAGTGCTAGGGAGGGTGCTTTCAGGTTGGGGGCAGTTCCACCGCCGACCCTAGCCGACCCTCTTTATAAGGGGGTTCTTGGGTACTGCCACCGCCAACCGAGTGGTGCCACCGCCTGGGGACTGAGTGTTAGGATCGGAGCGGCACTAAGAGGGGGGGGAGGGGTGAATTAGTGCAGCAGATTAAAACTTGTAAGTTCGAAAATGATTCTGTAAAATGCAAGGAGATTTCTCTTTGATTGTAACTTGAGTAAAATAAAAACCGAAAACTTGCTGCTGTGTAGATAACGATTGCATAAAGGTAAGTACTCACATATTCAATGAACACACCAATTTAAAGTGGTTTGGTCAAATGACCTACATCCACTTGCGAAGCCTTCTTCAATGAGGCTCCCAACTTCCACTAACAAATCTCTTTGAAGGGGAAGGACAAATACCCCTCTTACAACCTTTTACAAGTGGTTCACACTCTTGCAAATTTTGAAGAGAAAGATAGAGGTGAACACTCAAGCAACTTAAGGCAACACTTGCCAAAGACTTTTCTAAGACCTTTATCTTAATCTATTGCTTTCATCAAAGTTTAATCTCAGTTAAGAATTGAGGGGTATTTATAGGCCCCAAGAGGATTCAAATTTGGGTTCCAAATTTTGAATTCTCTTGGGTTTCCGAGGCTGGCGGTGCCACCGCCTGTCAGTGTCTGACATTGACAGTGTAATGGCGGTGCTACCGCCGGACCTCTCGGGTGCTGGGCAATGCCACCGCTCAGTCCAGCGGTGTCACCGCTCAGTTCTTGGGTTCTAGGCGGTGCCATTGCTTAATCTGGCAGTGCCACCACCTACACTATTTCAGCTCACTGGTTGGGCTCCAAACTTGGCCCAAACCAGTCCGAACTCGGGCCCAATTGGCCCCTACTTGGGTTATAGGATTAACACCTAATTCTAACCCTAATTAACGTGCTAACTATGAATTTAAAGACATTTCCTAAGCTATTACAAGGTCCGAAAGTCAAGACTTCTTTCGGCTAGCTTTTGGCAAACTTCCGGTGGTCTTCCGATAAACTTTCGGAAACCATTATGCGGACTCCCAGCAAGCTCCTAGACTTCACGATTTGATCTTGGCGAGTTCTGACAAGCTTCTTCGACAAGCTACGATCTTTCTCGGTGAGCTCCGCGAACTTTCGACGTACCTTCCTGTGAGCTTCCGAAAACCCTTTGGCAAGCTCCCTACCCATTCTCGGCTAGTTCCAGCAACATTCCCGATGAATCTTCGGACTCTCAAACGTCCATCGAACTTGACTCCGGTATCCTTGCTTTATGTTTATAGGCTATCATAGTTAATCCTACACACTTAACTTCAATAATATGGATTAGATCATTTAACCCATCAATTGATTTCATCATCAAAATCCGAGATTCAACACTAAGCGCCCAAGCGGTGCTACCACCAGTTCTGGCGGTGTCGCCGTTGGCATGCTAAAAACTAATTTTTTTATTTTTGTTTTCAGAAGTTTTAATGTGTTTGATTTAAGATAGGATAGTGTCTTGGATCACTCTTTAAGATGTCATTCAAAATTGGAAAGAAAGAAGTCAAATCCATGAAAACCGAAAAGAGGATGAAAAATTTTTGGAAAATATATACAATCAAGCTCATTCACAAGGACAATTCAACATGCCTAATTCCCTTCTAATAAAGTCAAATTGATCTTCATTTAATGCTTTTGTGAAAATGTCCACTAATTGATGCTTTGTATCAATAAATTCTAGAATGACATTGTTATTATTGATATGATCTCATATAAAGTGATGCCTAATATCAATATGCTTAGTTCTAGAGTGTTGAATTGGTTAGACAAATAGCACTTGTATTATCACATTTTATGAGAATATTCTTTAAGTAGATTCTTTAGTCTTCCAATGTATTTTTCATCCAAACAACTTGTGCACAGCATGCACTTACAGTTATATATTCAGCTTCTATTGTAGATAGTGCAACCGAATTTTATTTCTTGGAAGTCCAAGAAACAAGTGCATGTCCTAAAAATTAACATGTTCCAGATGTGCTTTTTCTATCTATCTTACATCCGCCAAAATCGGCATCTACACAAGCTATTAAATCAAAATTATCGGATTTTGGATTTCATAATCCTAAACTAGGAGTTCCTTTAAGATATCTAAGGATTCTTTTAATACTTTTAAGATGAGACAATTTAGGATTAGCTTGAAACCTAGCACAAAGTCCTATACTAAACATAATATCCGGTCTATTTGCGGTGAGGTAATGTAAACTACCAATCATTCCCCTATATGTTTTTTGATAAAAGCTTTCACCACTTTCATCCATGTCTAACTTAGTAGAAGTACTCATAGGAGTGTTTATAGCTTTTGAATCATCCATATTAAATTGTTTTAACAATTCTAATATATATTTAGATTGATTAAGAAATATACCATTACTAAGTTGTTTAATTTATAATCTAAAAAAGAAGGTTAATTCTCCCATTAGGCTCATTTCAAATTCATGACCCAAACACTTGGTAAATGATTCACATAGTGATTTATCCAAAGAACCAAAAATAATATTATCAATATAAATTTGAACAATAAGAAAATTATTTTCAAAATGTTTGATAAACAATATAGTATCAACCTTTTTTTTTGTAAAATTATTTAAAATAAGAAAGGAATTAAGCCTTTCATACCAAGCTCTAAGAGTTTGTTTTAAGCCATAGAGAGTCTTAGTCAATTTAAATATATGATTAGGAAGAGGAGAATTTTCAAATCTGGGAGGTTGTTCAACATACACTTCTTCGGAAATAAAACCATTCAAGAAAGCACTTTAGACATCCATTTGAAATAGTTTAAAATCATTACTACTAGCATAGGCAAGTAGCATCCTAATGGCTTCTAATCTTGCCATAGGAGTGAAGGTCTTTTCGTAGTCGATACCTTCTTCTTGGTTGAAATCTTTGGCCACTAGTCTAGCCTTGTTTCTAACCATGATTTCACATTCATCTTGCTTGTTTCTAAAGATCCATTTAGTACCAATGACTAAATGGTCACTAGGTCTAGGAACAAGCTTCCATACCTCATTCATCTCAAATTGGTTCAATTCCTCTTGCATTGCAATAACCCATGAATCATCTTTTAAGACTTCATCAATGCATTTAGGTTCAATTTGAGAAAGGAAGGTGACGTTAGCATAAAAATTCTTGAAGGAAGAATGAGTTTGAACCCTTTTTGATGTATCTCCTATAATTAGCTCCTTTGAATGAGCATCTACATACTTCCATTTCTTGGGTAAGGAAAATTCGGAAGAAGATGCATCCAAGTTGCTATTTTGAGGAAGGGGTTCATTTAAATTCAAATTATCAAAACTACGATCATCATCAAAATTATTTTTCTTTAAATCGAAAATTTAATTAAAAACTAAATGAATAGACTCTTCTATAACTATGGTTCTTTTATTAAAAACACAAAAAGCCTTAGAAATGGAAGAGTAACCAAGAAAATTGCCTTCATCGGATTTAGCAACAAATTTTCCTAAGCATCCTTTTCATTCAAAATAAAACATTTGCAACCGAAAACTTTAAAATAAGAAACATTTGGTTTTTTGTTATTCTATAATTCATAGGGAGTTTTTAATAGAGATGGTCTTATTAGAACCCTATTCATGACACAAATCAAATTAACGGCTTTGACCCAAAAATACTTAGGTAGACTATGTTCATTTAACATGGTTCTTGCCATTTCTTGTAAATTTTTATTTTTTCTTTCAACTATCCAATTTTATTGAGGATTTTTCGGAGTGGAGAAGTTGTGATTATATCTATTGGATTCACAAAAACTTTGGAAATCACGGTTTTGAAATTCGCCACCGTGATCACTTCGAATTGATGAAATCATGAAGCCTTTTTTGTTTTGAGTAAGTTTACAAAATATAGAGAAACATTTGAAACAATCACTTTTGTGAGCCTAGAAATAGATCCAAGTGTATTTACTATAGTCATCTACAATTACGAAGGCATATTTGCTTCCTCCTAGACTCGTTGTGTCAATTGGTCTAAATAAGTCCAAATGGATCAATTGCAATGGTCTGGTGGTGCTAATTTGATTTTTTTCGTTTGAAACTAGTTTTTATTTGTTTTCCTAGTTGACAAGCATCACACACTTTGTCTTTAACAAACTCATATTAGGAATCCCTCGTACTAACTCTCTAGATGAAATCTTAGATATTAGTTTCATACTTGCATGGCCTAATCTCCTATGCCAAAGCCAAGCATCATCATTTAAAGTGGAAAAGCACATTTCATTACTAAGTTCATCAAGGTTGATGGTGTAGACATTATTTTATTTTAAGGCAATCATTGATATGTTATTGTTTGGTTTTTCAATAATGCATACATTAGATTCAAATCTAATGATATAACCTTTATCGCATAATTGACTAATGCTTAAGAGATTATGTTTTAATCCATCAACTAGCAACACATCATCAATTAAAAAACATGATTTGTTAACTATGGTTTCCTTGCCAATGATTTTACCTTTGTTGTTGTCTCCGAAGGTGACATACCCTTCTTCTTTGCTATTGAGCATAGAGAAATGAGATGGATCTTCAGTCATATGCCTTGAGCATTCACTATCAAGATACCATCTCTTGCTCCTAGCTTGTGAGTTTGTCTACAAAAGAGGATGGTTTTTAGATACCCATTTGATTTTGGGTGCCTCAAAAATTGATCTACTAATTTTGTCATTCATCATTGAATTAGTTATAGTTCCTTGAGGAACCCATTTCAACTTATGTGGACTAATTTTTTTAAATGGACATTTGTAAACAACATGTTCGGGTTTACAACAAAAGTTACATTTCAAATAAGGTGAAACATATAATATGGGTCCTTTAATGAAGGTGGTAGGATTTTGGTGAGATCCTCTCACAAAACCAATTCCACTTCTATTTGCAACATGACCCTTGTTTGCAAGGATCTTGTCCAAGCCTTTGCTACTGACCTTAAACTTATTTAAGGTTTCCTTAAGTAGCAAATTCTCATTTTTTATGGCTTCTAAGTATTCACACTTAGAGCATGGAGGAGTTTGAAGACTATCAAGCTTATTTTGTAGTAAGACATGCTCTTTCTTTAATAGATTGAACTTCTTACTAATAGTTCTACACTCATCAAATAATTCGTGAAAAGCGATAGAAAGTTCATCGAAAGATAAATCTTCATTAATTAAATCACATACCTCTCCTCCTAAAGCCATTAGTGTGAAGTTTGCCTCCTCTTTGTTGTTAGCTTCTTCATTCTCGGAATCACTTGAGTCATCCCAAGTCACTTTTAAAGCTTTCTTCTTCTTTGGTTGCTTCTTCTTGGCTTGGGGGCATTTATTTTTGAAGTGCCCCAGCTTCTTGCATTCGTAGTATATTACTTGGTTCATTTTATGTTCAAGTTTATTTTTGATATCATTTTTAAATTTATTTTTTTTATAAATTTTTAAATTTTTTAAATTAAAAGTGCAATGTCATCACCATTATCCTCATCACTTAATGTTCTTTTCAGTGGTCTTCTTGTGTTTTAAGTTCCATATCATTCATGTTCTTTGGAAGGGGGTTCTCAAGCTCTTTATGAGCATGACACGTTATTTCGTAGGTCATTAGAGGCCCAATAAGTTCATCGAGAGGAAATATTTTAAGGTCCTTGGCATCTTAAATGGCCGTAACTTTTGGATCCCAACTCTTTGGAAGGGATCGTAAAATTTTAGTTACTAGTTCAAAGTTAGAAAAACCTTTACCAAGAGCTTTGAGTCCATTGATGACATCTGTGAAATGGGTGTACACGTTTCCGATGGACTCACTTGGTTTTATCCGGAAAAGTTCGTAAGAATGCACAAGAATGTTGATTTTGGACTCTTTCACTCGGCTAGTGCCTTCATGAGTGACCTCAAGTGTTCTCTAAATATGAAAAGCCGAATCACAAATCGAAACGCGATTAAATTCATTTTTGTCAAGTGCACAAAATAAGGCATTTATAGCCTTTGCATTTAAAGCAAAAGCCTTCTTCTCTAATTCATCCCATTCGCTCATCGGAAGAGAAGATTTTTGAAATCCATTTTCAACAATATTCTAAAACTCAAAATCCATGGAAATAAGGAAGATCTTCATACGAGTCTTCTAATATGTGTAATATGACCCATTAAACATAGGCGGATGTGTAAAGATAGTGAGATAAAAACTGAATGATTTGCAGCTAAGTAGAGAAATTGTTTAGAAAATTAAACACTCACACATTCAAGGAATACCACGATGTATAGTGGTTCGGTCAAATGACCTACATCCACTTTCGAAACCTTGTTCAATGAGGCTCCCAACTTCCACTAGCAAATCACTTTGAAGGGGAAGGACCTTCTTACAAATGGTTTGGTCCTTCTCGGTTCGTGGAGATCACCGAGTCCACCGAGTCTTTGGCAAGTATCCGAATCTTCTCGGTGATCTCCATGAACCTTCGATGATCTTTTCGGCGGACTTCCGAAAACTTCGGCAAGTCCCTGATTCTTTCTAAGTTGGTTCCGACAGCACTTCCGATGATTCTTCGGACTTCGGTGGACTCTCGAACACCCATTGAAGTTGACTCCAGTAAACTTGCTTTATATTTTCAAGCTATCATAGTTAATCCTACACACTTAACTCAATAATATGGATTAGATCAATTAACCCATCAATTGACTTCATCATCAAAATCTGAGATTCAATATTAACACCCAAATAGAAATAGCTCTTTTCGACTTTCAAGAGAGTCACTCTCTCATTCGTCCTCCCATGTTTAATGGGATGGACTACATGTATTGGAAAACTCGAATGAGAGTTTTCTTGCTTTCTTTGGATTTGAACTTATGAAATATTATCGAAAGCGGTTTTCAAAGGTCTTCTCTTCCAATGAACCATTGGAATGATTTGGAGAAGAAGACTTTTTCCTTAAATGCTAGAGCTATGAATGCTCTATTTTGCGCTTTGGATAAAACTTATTTTAATCAGGTTTCTATTTGCAAAATGACTTTCGAAATATGGCACACTCTCGAAATCACACACGAAGGCACGAGTAGAGTAAAAGATTCTAAAGTTAATCTTTTAATGCACGATTTTGAACTATTTCATATGAAACAAGCAAAACCATTGGAGACATGTACACCCATTTTACGAATGTCATCAATGGTTTAAAAGTACTTGGTAGAAGTTTTTCAGATTTTGAACTCATTAATAAGATTTTACGATCGCTTTCTAAAAATTAGGATTAAAAAATAATGGCAATACAAGAATCAAAGAACTTGAAACATTTTCCAATTGAAGAACTTATAGGGTCTTTGATGACCTATGAAATGATGTGCAATGCACGTAATGAACTTAAGAACTACCTTCCAAAATACATAGAGGATTTCAGACTTAGAACAATTGAAGACCACTCGAGCATAAGCTCAAGTGATGGTAAACTTGAACTCCTCATGAAATTTTTAAAACGAGAATGAAAATTAAAAATGAACTTAAAAAGAAGAAGAAGGCGATTTGGATGAATTGAGCTCATATGAAAATAAGAAAAAAATCAATAAAGGCGAGGTGGCAAACTATGTCTTAATAGCATTCAACAATGAGGTAAATAACTCAAACGAAACTTCTTTAATTTATTTTGAAATTACATAATGTTTTCATGAGTTATTCTTACATTAGTTTAGAAAAATTATATATATATTTTTTGAACTGCATGTTTAATGAAAATACAAAAATAAAATTGGATCATGCTTACCTTTCTAGTGATTTTAAAAATAATCATGAAAATTATATGTTTTATGATAAACAAACAAAATGATTTTTGATTAAAAATACCTTATGAAATCATGTTTGATTTGAAGTAATATCATGCTTAATGAGTTTATCTTTCGAAATTATGTATGATGATTCTTATGATATATGGATTATCAATTTTTACCATAATGAAAGTGGCTTTTTCAGTTTTAAAAAGGATACATGCCTTGATTTGGCATAAATGACAAAGGAATGGTTATATGAAATAATGTAAGTATCATGCTTGACGATTTTATATTTAATTAAGTATGATGATTTGATGAAATGATGATTTTATATTTTGAACTTATGCATGATAGTTTTTGTGATCTTTTGAAAGTTCTTTTTTGGTGTTAATGAATGATGCATGGATTTGGCATAAAAGAAAAGAACATACATGTACGAAATCAATCAATAAGTTGAAACAAAAAGAGAAAAGCATTTTTCTTCAAAACTTCTCAATCCCTACCTTATCGATTTTTCACTAAGAGATCAATAAAATTATTTATGACATTTTGAATCTCTTGAAAAAAATGTTGAGATTTTGATGATTTTGATGATTTGAATTTAAATGAGCTTTATCAAAATCATGATCTTGGTTTATTGGAATTACTTGAGATTTTCTATATGAATCATAAGATTTCTTATGCATGAATTGAAATCTTTTTCTCATATGTTTCCTTTTGCAATTTCCTAAAGAGAATATCTTTTTCAAAATTCATGACTTAAAATTTCATTTGAATATATTTTTCGAAATTCATGACTTAAAATTTTATTTGAATATCTTTTATTATTTGATCTCCTAAGATTTCTCTTTGAATATTTAAGAGGAGATTTGTTAAAATGAATCATGTCTTTTGGTATTCAAATGATCTCATCCTTCATGATATGATTTTTTGGCTTTGTATAATTCCTTATATTCTTGAAGTATATCTCATCATCTAATTCTTTTTGATATTCTTTATGTGATGATATGAATGCATGAAATACTCATGATATTGTTTTGATGCTCTAATATAACATAAATTTGCTAGCTTATGAGTATCATGTATGATATGACGATTGATTTATGTTAGTATCATGCATAGAGTAAGGATGATATGTAATGTTTTAAAATTGTGCATGTTGTAAATTGAAACTATAATGATGCACAAACATATTGAAATAATGATTGAAACATTAATGTAATTATGAATGATGATTTGATATTATGCATGCAGTACTTCAGCTTATGAGAATGATGCATGTAATGATAAAATATTCATGATGAAAAATTGTTTTAACATTCATGACTTGATTTTTCATCTTTGTTATTTATCTTTTGTCATGATTTGAAAATTGTTGTAAAGAAAAAAAGAGATACAAAACTGTATTCTTCCCTTCCTTTTGACAGTGACAAAGGGGGAGATAGCTAGCTTGCATAAGTCAAGAAGATGCAAAAACTTGCTTGCTTGCTTGCTTGTACATCTAAAGAGAAGATGCAAATATACTTCATGTAGCTTGCTTCATGTAAAACATTGTATCTTGCTAACTTGTTATCTTGCATTATTTTTCAAAAACTTGCTAGCCTTCATACTTTAAAGAGAAGTAACACTTGCCAAATTGCTAGCTTGCATATTGTAAAATAATATAAAATTTTGCTAGCTTGCACTTTACAATGAAAGCAAAAAATGACACTTCTCAAAAGATAAGAAAGAGCTTGCTATCTTGAACATCACTAGCTTGTCTATCTTACGAAGCAAAAATACAAACTTGCAAAATTTATAATCATGCACATCCTTAAAATTAATAATGATTTGGTGATTATACATGTTGTAAAGTGATATAAAATCGCTAGCTTACACACTTCAATAAGAAAGCTATCTTGCATTTGCTTTCAAAATTTTTGCTAGCTTGTATGTTGTAAACTTGCTATCTTACTACCTTGTATATCTACAACTTGATAGCTTGCATGATGTAGTACTTGCTAAATTTTCTAGCTTATATATTGCATGATGATAAATACAATGTTTGAACTTATATTTTCAAACACTTGAAAGTTACACTTCTTTTTGTTGATGACAAAGGGGGAGAAGTATAATTATGTTATGCATGATGATGTGTTACAAATATTCATGATGAAAGTTGCAATGACTTGAATTCAGCTTGAATTCAAGGTTCTATCAATATGGCATATTTATAGGGAGAATTGAGGTTAACTCCGTCATCAATTGGTTGTCATCATCAAAAAGAGGTAGATTGTTGAATCTCATATTTTGATGATGAAACCAATTGATAAATATTTATGATTTGATATGCATTTTGAGTGATGCAGAAAGCTTCGATAAAGGAGAGACAATTGAAGCAGGAAGAATTATGTTGGGCTAGAAAAACATGTCAGAAGATTGGACGTCGCATCGAAGGATTAATCGATGTATCGACAGAAGGCTTCGGGCCATAGTTTTAGGCATTGGGCTAATAAGAGCGGATATTGCACCAAGGATATCGGAGTTGCGGAGGTCAACTGGCCGATTGGGCAATAGGCCGTAAGAGAGGATAATGCGCCGAAGAATCAGACGAAGCGTCGATGGACCAATGACATGCCGGACGACATGATTCATTTTTAGTAATAATTGTCTAGATCAAAGTGTGTTTTTATGCGTGCAGAATTTACTACGATAGCAAGACATAAAGCAAAACGAAGTCCCAGAGTCAAGAACGCGATTTCATTGGGAGTTCGAGAGTTCGTCGGAAGTTCGGACGTTTATCGGATGTTCTACCGAAATTGATCGAGAAGTCCCAGAGCTTGCCAAAGAAGCTCATCAGAACTTGCTAAGAAGATCATCGTGGAGTCCGCCGGAACATTGCCAAGAGATCGTCCGAAGTTCGCCGCAAGAAACCATACTTATTTTGCTTATAATATATCTTAGGAATCATAGTTAGCACATAATTGGAGTTAGGATTGGGAGGTAATCCCATCAACTCTATTAGGGGCCAACTAGGCTCGAAGATGGGCTAGTTTGGGTCAGATTCAAGGCCCAACCAGGATGCTAAATCCCTGGCTGGTGGTGGCACCACTAGGGCCAGTGGTGGCACCGCCTAGGAGACTCTGTCTCCTAGGTGGTTTGGGTGGTGGTACCACCGATAGTAAATGTTACCAGCGGTGGTACCACCCCTATCAAGCGGTGGTACTGTTAGAGCTCGGTCTTTGAGCACTATCAAGTGGTGGTATTGCCCAGTGGTAGGGTGCCAAGCAGTGGTACCACCTAGTGTAGTGTCAAGGTCAGATTGACACTAGCGGTGGTACCGCCCAACACAGGTGGTGATATCGCTCGTACCTAAGAAACCCTAGATGAGATATTTTTAGGCTCCAAGTTTGAATTATCTTAGAGCCTATAAATATCCCTCTCATCCCTTGGTAAGACACACAAGCACATAGAGTTTAAAATTGAGAAAATGCTATATAAGTCTATTGAGAAATCCCCTTCTCTAGCTTAAAATTAGAATTATATTTAGAGAGGAAAGTGTGCTTATAAAGGTTATCTCCTAAACCTATGAAAAGGAGAAGAGGGGTATCAAAGGTGGTTGGTCTTCAACTATTAAAGGAAGATCGATAGTGAATGTCGGTGGCCTCGACGGAAGAGAAATCGGTGTAGTGGATGTAGGTCACAACGACCGAACCACTATAACTCGGTTTATATTTAGTTCTTACAATTTACATTTACTATAAACTGTCCTTCTTTACTTGCTTTACATCGCCTATACTCGCATACGCTTTCAAGTTTCCGAAATTGATTTTCAACGTATGAAATAATTTTTCAGAACCGACGTTTTTACCACCGTAATAATTCATCCCCCCCCCCCCTCTTAGTACCAACTCATTCATAATAGTAACCAGCTTGTAGCATAGAGTACAACCCTCGAGGAGACTAGCGAAGTTAAGTAACCTTTGTCTTCTCAACTCTTAAGAGAATGGGCTGCTAGTCATAGGTGCCCTACAAGCTAATCACATGAGTGATGGCATATGTGACATAATACACATTCTTTTTAATTATTATATTTTTGATATTTTATCACTTTATATTATTTGTTGTATATATACATATAAATATTATGATGTCCATGGATCTGTGTAATGTGAATCAAATCGTGATGAGATCCTGGTCATAGGTTACTCGAGAGGGACATCGAGATAATCGGATAAACTGGTGTGCTATATACCTATCCATATGATGGAGGCAGCCGGTCTCATAGCTGCTTATGTGGGGACACTAAGGATATAGTGCATATGCTCATTAGAGAATAAGTTTATTGATTGATTCACTCACAGAATACTAGATGGCTAATGATGCCTTATTGTTAGACAATGATTTTGTAGTCTCAATAGTATATATGATCCTTAGACTTGAGACACTAAAGATGTCCTGTATGAGTACTCCACTCTTTGATAGCAGACTTATAGGTTTGAAAGTTTCAAATCTAGTGCAACTAGTTATTAGGAGTGACAACCAACTTTACGAGGTCTATTGAGTGTTGATAGAGGATCATCTTCTCTCGGTATCATAAGAGAAATATCTTGTGTATTCTTACTCAAACAAATCCTTGGCTAAGGTCATTTGGATTGAGAGAGAAAGAGTTCTCCGGGAGAATCTAATTAGAGCAAGACTCGAGGAGAAACCATATGGGCCTAATAGCACCATGCTCGGTATATGGTCTCTGAGATATTAGATGGATGAGAGACTATAGATACATAGTAATTGATGATAGATAGGTCTAAAGGATTAGATTCTCCTGTATTGTCTAGGGACTACAGCATCGTAGCCTAGTACGTTTGTAGTCAATGAGTCGAGTGAATTATTATGGAGATAATATTTCATTAAGCCAGAAGAAGTTCTGATAGGTATAACTCATGACCAGCTTAATATTGAGCCTAAAGGGTTACACACATATGGTAGGTGTTGCGACGAGTAGAGGTTCGGATATGAGATATCCACTGGAGTCCCTATCTTATTGGATATCCAATAAACCCCTGAATGATTAGATCCCATGGATGAGATCCAATAATAGCTAATAAGATATTATTGGGTAGAGACCCACTAATCTAAGAGGCTTGGGTAATTGGATGGAGATCCAGTACCCAATAGGGTAGGATTCATTAGGGATAACTCAGGGCCTCTATAAATATGAGAGAACTAAAGGCCTATAGGTTGGGGCTTCCTAGTTGCTACCTCCTATACTCCTCTCCCCTCCTCCTCCTCAGATAGCAGGCGTGGAGATTTGAGGAGCATCATCGTAGTCCTATTGTGTGGATCACCGCTAGAGAGGAGGACCCTTGATATCCTTTATCCTCTCCTACAAATCTATAGGGATTCAAGGATATACGATCTCCCTTGGTAACACAACTATCTTTCTGACATGCAATTTTTCATTTTACGGATTTTGCGTACCAATCTTCGCACGATAACGAACACATATTGGGAAATTTGGATTTTTTTTTGTTCTTCCACATATAAGCAAAACCGAGTACCCCAATTCTCTTATCTATCTAGTAGAGGAGCTCTACACAAGTTCAAAGACCCTTCAAAGAAATCTAATGGAATATAATAGTTGTCAAATCCTCACCAATAGTGATCGGTGCTACTAAGAGTAGATTGCCTACTTCATTTTCTAACAAAATACTAATCGAAAGCGGAAGTGATATGAATCTACTTGAAAGTGACAACTAAGTGAAAGAAGGGTTGATGGGCAAATTTTATGGAGGAAGGATCCAAAAACATCAATAGTTTGTGAGGTAATGCTCGTTAAAGCTCTAATAGGCATCCACCCAGTTCAAGTAGTATGAAGCATTTGAGAGACTAGCATATACTAAAGATGATTTTTTCCTTCATCTAAAGGATCTGTAGGAACCAATAGTGTTCAATACAACTCAGCCAACCCCACACTAAAGTCAAAGTCATTAGCGAGTTGAAGTAGCATGGCATATTAAAAGTTCGTTTACTCAACAACAACAGTAAAGAGCAATTGGGAGCCAAAAGGTGTATTGTAGTTGGAGCAAAAGATTGAAGATTCAGCAAAGGCGAGGAGTTATAGTGTTGGTAAAGGCTTCGATGAGGATATCGAAGGAATAAGTGGGAAAAAATGTTATAGACAAAATTATAAATGGGGTGTTCGATTTAATGCTTATGTATGTCTATATCTTTTATTTTATTCATACTTTGCACATGTAGAGGGATGGTCAAAGGCTCAATAGCCCATTTTAGTTGGATTTCGTAGTCATTTTCAACTTGTAAATAAAGGTTGTGTCATGTGAACACTTGTGAAGATTTCGGTCTATAGTGGACCATTTTGGACCCTTTGTTATGTATTTACTAAAATAATTGCTTGTAGATCCCGGGTGAGACATTTTCTCTAACATACTTTTTCTTTTGTAGGTCGTAAGGGACCATAGGAGGTTTCTGGGAGGCTGATCTTTATGGACAGACACGTATGGGTATCATATAACTTAGGCAAAACCGACTAAGTGCGTGATAGTATATTGACTAATAGTTTATTCTATTTCATTATTTAGTGTCTCCTTCCAGAAAGGAGCATCTAGAATGCACATGACATCTTGGAATAATTTAAGTGTCATCAATCATATAGGTGACAAAATTATTACCAAGTTCATTCCAATTCTCCCAAGTGACATCTTCTATTAGTAGGTTCGCCCATTATATTAGCACTTCAATAGTGGGTCGTCGTCGTCGAGTCATGATCCATTGATTAATAATGGCACTTGGCTGGGTCTGAAGTTCTCCTTGGGTAGTCATATTTGGTGGGTGCCTTTGGGCTGTCTCCAAGCACCTATTTACAACTTCCGTTTGGCCATCGGTTTGTGGGTGATATGCCGTACTCCTTTTCAATTTAGTACCCTACATATGGAATAACTTTATCCAAAATCTGCTCGTAAAGATACAAGTAGAATTTGTCATAAGTATAATGCGTCCCTTATAGCGCAATACTTTTGAGTCCCAATTGTAATGAGCTATGGGGCTTGGTGCTTCCTCCAATTTTTTTATGATCTTATTGGTCTCCAAATCTTCTTGTCATTCCATCTTAATATCCTAAAGGAAGTCGTTAGTCGAAAGTGAAATGGCCAAAAATTCAGCTTGCTCAGGTAGTAGCGAAAGCGCATCTGCAACAACATTCTCTTTCCCCTTTTTGTAAGTTATTTCATAATCAAATCCAACAAGTTTTGTTACCTATTGTTGCTGCTCAGGAGATGATATCTTTTGCTTCAAAAAGTACTTGTGGCATTTATTGTTGGTTTTAATTTGAAATCGTCGACCGATCAAGTAAGGTCTCCACCTCGTTGCTGCATGTACAATGGCGAGCATCTCCTTATCATATAATGACATATTTTGATGGGAGGAAGACAATTCCTTACTAGTGTATATGAGTGGTCGACCATCTTGCATAAGAATGGCTCCAATTTCGACTCCAGATGCGTCGGCCTCAATAATGAAGGGTCGGCTGAATTCTGGTAGTGCTAGCACCGGCACCGTTGTTATGGCTACCTTAAGTTTGTCGAAGGCAACGAAGGCTTTCTCCGACCATTGGAAGACATTTTTTTCAGTAAGGAAGTAAGTGGTGCACTGATCTTTCCATAGTTTTTCACGAACTTGCGGTAGTAACCTATTAAGCCCAAAAAGCCATGTAGTAATTTTATATTCCTCGGAGTCGGCCAGTTCTGCATTACTTCTATTTTAGAGGGGTCCACCATCAAATCTTCCTCTGATATGATATGCCTAAGATATTCCACCTTTTGTTGAAGAAAGCAAAAATTCGTAGTGGTTGTTGTGTGTTCGAAAGGCAATTTTCGGTATGTCTTTTTTGCACACTCGTATTTGATAATACCCGGATCGAAGGTCTAGCTTTCTGAAGATTTGTGCTCCCTTTCATCTAGCAATTCATCTACTACTAGAATAGGGTATTTATCCTTGATGGTTATGCCATTGAGAGCTCGGTAATCAACACATATTCGCCATGTTTCGTCCTTCTTGCGTGCAAGTAGCACTAGTGAAGAGTAGAGGCTATAACTTGGCCGAATAACTCTTATTTCGAGCATCTCTTTTACAATCCTTTCTATTTCATCCTTTTAGAGATGTAGATACTGATATGGCCGAGTATTTGCTGGAGGTTTGCTTGGAAGAATCGTTATATAATGATCATGCTGACGGGTAAGAAGTAGGTTGTACGGTTCGTCAAATATATCTAAAAATTCAGCAAGCAAAGGAAGTAGGTTTGGATCTTCAAATTCTATTGGCTCTCCCTTAATTTGCTACTCATGTTGTACCAAAAAGCCACTGCATGCTTTATGCAAAACCTTCTCTATTTGTTTTATGCAAATCGTCATTACGTCACCCCCATGTTTCCCGTGCAGTATCACCTGTTTCTCCTTACTGTAAAATTTCATAATTAGTTGCATAAAATTTCAAGAAACATCACCTAATGTCATCAACCATTTAATTTTGAGTATGGCCTCATGATCATCAAGAGGGAGGAGGAAGAAATATGCAATTATCTCTTGGTCCTGCAACACTAGTTTCAATCGCGGGCACCTATGATCATACTTCAAAATCCATCCGTCGACGACCTTAACGTCAAACCTGCTATAATTCTTGATAGGTAAGGCCATCCAGACAGCAACCTTACTGTTTAGGAAGTTATTAGTACTGCCCGTGTCGATGAGAACAGTGATCGGTTGTTGTTTGAAAAGGCCTCCAACTTTCATCGTTTGCGGGTTTGAGTAGTCGGCTAGTGCATGTACCGTAATTTTGGTCGGTTATAGATCTTCTTATGCATCTTCTTCATGTTCAATGCTCTCTTCTAGATGTTCAATGACCTCTTCTTCTACTGGTTTAATCATAAGAAGTCTCCCTTTATTACAGCGATGCTCACGGCTCCACGACTCATCGCAATGCTAACATAACCCCTTCGCATATCGCTCCCGAAGCTCTTCTCTTGTCAACCTCTTTAGTACAGGGACTCGGTCAATAGTATGGGGGCTGAGGGCTTCAGTATTTCTAGTTGAGGAGCGACCCTAGTCCTCCGAGCTTTACGGTTTAATCGCTCCTCTTGATGTCGTGCGAAAGAGATAGCTGCCATAAACGTGTACTTTTATCACGCTTTAACTTCTCCCCGGATCTTCAGCTTCAAGCCCTCAATAAAGGTCCCTAATAGCTATTTTTGAGACCAATCATGAGTTTGATTAGATAACCTTTCAAACCTGGTTTGGTACTCCTGAATGGTGGAGGTTTGTCGGATCTTTGCTAGTTGTCCGTCAATGTTCTCAAAATTGGTTGGTCCGAAGCAGATCAGCAGTCCTTCTTTAAATTATCACCATGAGAGGATTTTATAAGTGTGTTCAAACTAGTCAAACCATTGTATGGCATTCTCTTCAAGATGTATAGCTACAATTTTCACCATAGATGCATCTGCGGTTTTGTAGTACCGAAAATATCGCTCCACGCGCGAGATCCAACCAATTAGGTCTCCTTCTTCCCATCTAGGAAAGTCCACCCTCATGTGTAGATAGTTGAGGTCGGTCATCGAGCCTCCCCTCCCTTGGAAGTCATCTCTTCGGGCTTAGTGCGATTGGGCAAAGCTCTCTCCTTGATGTGATTTCTTCGGGCTTAGTGGTCGGCCCAATCTGAGTTTGATAAAGAGCGTCCGAATCTTATCCTCCATTCGCACCTCGAAGGCTTCGAATTTAGCATTGAATACCTCCTCAGATGCTATAGTATATACCTTTAAATATGTGATGCTAATATCTCTCTTTTGTTGTCAGTTTAAAGGCATGTATAGGTTGAGAGAAGTGATGGTCGAACGGGTTGGTGGATCGGTGGATGTAGGCTACGGTTTAGGCTTGTTTTGTGGCTTTTTTGGGTGCAGTTTGAGGGTGTAGTTTGGTGGAGTTTTTAGGGCTATGGATGAAAGTTTTAGATCTATGGTAGATGGTAGCAAAGGTTTGATAGAAATCAGTGGAAGTTTGTTGCAGAATTGTCATCAAAGAAATAGTGGTTTCTCGATGAAATTTCCACCAAAAACTTGAGAGATTTGAGGAGGGAATTGACAGCAATATCTCAGTTTATATGACATCAAGGATGTCCAATTTAATCAAGAAAATTTTGGCAGTAACAGCAAGAAAATTGGTGCAAGTTGCGATAGCAGAATTCTCTTCTAAAAATTTCAGCAGTTTACGATGAAAATTTACAGCAACACAAAATCATTTTTAGAGATGAATTCCTTAATAGATCAACCTTAGATAGAAGCCAAGATGATCTATGAAGTGTATAAGATATTTCATTAAAAAAATATTGCAAATAGATAGGTTAAGGCAACAATATGCAGCTAAAATTTTCTACAGCACAGATTTTCAAGTGTAGCGGATTAGACGTAAAAGATTAGTAGTTTATATTAATAATTTTTCAACGAAACTAAAGAGAAATCCAATGTTAGAAGTTTCAAAGCTATCATAAAAATTTTGTCAAGATTTGGATAGAAAAAATGTAGTATCAAGATCAAACAATCAGTGCTATGCGGCTAAAATTTTACAGTGTAGATTTTCAAGTATAGCAGATTAGACGTAAAAGATCAATGGTTTATATTGAGAATATTTTGACCAAACTAAAGGAAAATCTGCTGTTAAGAAGTGTCAAAGCTGTTATAAAAATTTCGTAGAAATTTTGGATAGAAAAAATGCAGTAACAAGATCAAACAGACTATTCTATGCAGTTGGAATTCTGTAATGTATCTTTCGTCGTAGAGATGAAAACTTTGTAATGAAAAGCATAAGCAGCAATATAGGAATAATTTTGTTTTTAGATTTTTGAATAAGGATAACTAAATTGCAGTAGTAGTAAGGTAGAAAACTAGAACCTGTTACAATTCATAGGGAGATCAAAGGATGATCCGCGGTGGTGGAGATGATGACAGAATTTGGAGACGATGTTTTAAGCAATTGTGGGAATTGCATTGGGTGGTTGTGGAGGGCTGATGAATGGCTATGGAAGGGCAGCAAGATGCCAAGAATTCTACTCTAATACCAGATGTTAGAACCCTTGCAGATTTTAAACTTGGGGTTGATCTCTTTAGGGGATCGGCCTTCTTGGAACTCTATAGGGGTTCCTCCCTCCAAGTTGCTGCTCAAAGGCTGCAGAAAAGATTCATCTATTGCTTATAAAAAGAGGAGGAATACATGGCTATTTATAGGGCTTCTAAACCCTAACTCCTAATAGGATTCCTACTCTAGACTCCTACTTCTAACCAACTCATAATAGGACTCCTACTCAAGACTTCTATTCCTTTACAACTCCTAATTCTTCTCTAAGAAACAACCTCCTAACCCTAGCTGGCCTCTTCACCTCTTTAATAGGAGTCAGCTTAGGTAGGTTTTACATGAATATCCCTCTTGATTAGGACTCTCCTAGCTAGAGACCTAACAGAGCATTACCGAGAGTTTGTCAGATGTTTGCCGGAAGTACGTCGGAAGCTCGTCGGAAGAGCAATTGACGCACTGGAACATGAAGTGCAGTAATTAGATCTTAATTATCATAGTTAGAGCATAAATTAAGTTACGATTGGGATGGGATGAGCCGGATTCAAGGCCCAACCAGGATCCTGAATTCCCGGTCGACGGTGGCACTGCTAGGGCAGGCGGTGGCACCGCTTGGGAGACTTGGTCTCCCAGGAATTCTGGGTGGTGGTACCACCCTTATCAGGCGGTGGCACCACCGGCAGTTATTGCTGCCAGCGATGGTACCGTCCCTGTCAAGCAGTAGTATCGCTAGAGCTCGGTCTCTGAGCTTTTGTCATATGGTGGTACCGCCCAAACTGAGCAGTAGTACTACCCAGTGTCAGGTGTCAAGTAGTAGTACTGCCTAGTAATGGCGGTGGTACCGCCTGGACCCTAGAAATTCATGATTAGTTATTTTTTTGCTCCACTTTTGAAGCTATTATGGCCTATAAAAACCCCACCCTTTTTTGCATGAAAGGGCACAAAACCTATTGTCATGATCTTGAGTTCTTGAGCCTTAAAGTGTTATAAAAGTTAGAGTTCTCCTCCTTCATCTCTTAGCCTTGTAACTATCTAAGAAAGAGGAGTGAGACTTGTAAGGATTCATATCCTAAACCCAGGAAAAGGAAAAAGTGTTGTAAAGAAGTGTTCGGTCTTCACCTATTGAAGGAAGGCCTTTAGTGGATGTCGGAGACCTCGTCGGAGGAGGTATCTGAAAGTGGATATAGGTCACGTTGACCGAACCACTCTAAAACTCGGCTTGAATTTACTTTGAGCAACTTTATTTTGTAGCAAACTACCTCTCCTCCTTATTGTGCTTTAATTATGTTTACATACACTTTCAAGTAAACACCTTTCGAGATCAGCTTTAATCGTACGAAGACTTTACGAAACTGACGCTTTTCATTTGTGTAATTTACATTACTGCAAATCACCTTAGTCTTCTCTTGCGCATTCACAAAAGCTTTCAAGTTCAAATTCTTTCCAAAATAGATTGAATCGAAACCATTCTCGTCGGAATCGATTTTAATTGAAACAAGTTTTTGGAAATAATAAAATAGTTTCGCTGAACTAATTCACCCCCCCTCTTAGGTCCGCTCTTGATCCTAACAATTGGTATCATAGCAAGGTTCACTCTCATTTGGTTTTAAACCCAAGAGAGATGGCATTTGCCGGCAACCCAGAGGGCCATTCAATTACACATCCGCTCATATTCAATGGGATGTATTACACATATTGGAAGACTAGAATAAGGATCTTCTAAATTTTAATATATTTCAAATTATGGAATATTGTAGAAAATGGCTTTCAAAAGTCTTCTCTTCCAATGAATGATTGAAATAATTTGGAGAAGAAGACTTTCGTTTTAAACGCAAAGGCTATGAATGCCTTGTTTTGTGCATTAGATAAAAATGAGATTAATCGAATATCGATTTGTGGAAAGACTTTTGACATTTGGCACACACTTGAAGTGACTCATGAAGGCACTAGTAGAGTGAAGGAGTCAAAAATTAATCTTTTGGTGTATTCTTATGAGTTGTTTTGAATGAAACCGAGTAAGACCATTAGAGACATATATACTCGATTTACGGATGTCGTCAATGGTCTAAAAGGACTTGGTAAAGGTTTCTTAGATTTTGAACTCGTTAATAAAGTTTTAACATATCTTCCAAAGAGTTGAGACCTTAAAGTCATAGCCATTCAAGAGGCCAAAGATTTAAATAACTTTCCTCTTGAAGAACTAATTGGGTCACTAATGACCTATGAAATGATATGTAAAGCTCATGAAGAGCTTGAGGACACCCTTCCAAAGAATAGGAAGGATATAACACTGAGAACACAAGAAGACCACTTGAAAGAAAACTCAAGCGATGAGGACTTTGATGATGATTTGGCACTCTTAACAAGAAAGTTCAAAAAATTCATCTAAAGGAATAAATTTAAAAATGATACTAAAAATAAATTTAAACCCAAGAAAGATCAAGTAATATGCTACGAATGCAAGAAGCCGGGACACTACAAGTGTGAATGTCCCCAAGCCAAGAAGAGGACACCAGAAAAGAAGGCTCTCAAAGCAACATAGAATGACTCAAGTGAATCCAAAGAAGAGGAGCCAACCAACACCAAGCAAGTTGCTCACTATACACTGATGGCTATTGAAGATGAGGCAACATGTTCAATTATTACAAATTTATCATTTAATGAACTATTAAATGATTTTCATGATTTATTTGATGAATGCAAATCAATTAGTAAAAAATATAAATTATTAAAAAAGGAGCATGTTTCTCTTGTTAGTGAATACAATATATTAAAAGTTGAGCATAATGATAGTTTAGCTCAATGTACGTAATGCCATGAAGTAAAAACACTTAGAAAGGAAAACTTGCTATTTAAAGAAACCTTAGAAAAATTTGAGGTAGGTAATAAGTCCTTGAACATGATCCTTGCCAATAAGGGTCACGTTTATAAAAGAAGTGGAATCGGATTTATGAGTAGCTCTCACCAAAATCCAACCACCTCTGTTAAAAGCCTTATCTTGCATATTTCACCCCAAAATAAATGTAACTTTTGTTGCAAACTTGGACATGTAGCTTATCATTGCCCATTTAAGAAGTGTAGCCCACACAAATTGATTTGGATTCCTAAAGAAACCATAGAGAATTTCATGCAAAATGATAAGTTAAGCCGATCGATTTTTGAGGCACCCAAGGTCAAATGGGTACCTAAAAATCATCCTTTTTTGTAGAAATGTTTATCATCACAAGCTAGGAGCAAAAGATGATACCTTGATATTGGATGCTCAAGGCATATGACCAGAGATCTATATCAATTCTCTAAGCTCATTAGCATAGATGAAAGATATGTCACCTTCGGAGACAACAACAAGAGTAAAATCATTTGCAAATGAACTATAGGTAATAAATCCAACTTCTTTATTGAAGATGTGTTGTTAGTTGATGGCTTAAAGTATAACCTCTTGAGCATTAGTCAATTGTGTGATAAAAGATATATTGTTAAATTTGAATCTAATACTTGTATTATTGAAAAACCATACAAAAACACATCTATGATTGCACTAAAATAAAATAACGTATACACTATTAACATTAATGATCATTGCAATGAAATATGTTTTTATGTTTTGAATGATGATGCTTAGCTTTGGCATTGGAGATTAGGTCATGCTAGCATAAAACTAATCTCTCAAATTTCATCTAAAGAACTCCTGAGAGGAATTCCCCATATCAAGTTTGTCAAAAATAATGTGTGTGTTGCATGTCAACGAGGAAAATAAATAAAAGGTAGCTTCAAACCTAAGAACAAAATAAGCACCTCTAGACCTTTGCAATATGGACTTGTTTGGACCAATTACTACATCAAGCCTAAGAGGTAGCAAATACGAATTTGTCATAGTAGATGATTATAGTAGATACATATGGACTTATTTTTTAGCACACAAAAGTGAATGCTTTAGATAATTTTCTAAGTTTTGTAAACTTGTTCAAAATGAAAAGGGTTCTATGATTTCATAAATTCGAAGTGATCATGGTGACGAATTTCAAAACCATGATTTTCATGAATTTTGTGAATCTAATGGATAAAACAACAACTTCTCTACTCCAAAAAATCCTCAACAAAATATAGTAGAAAGAAAGAATAGAAACTTCCAAGAAATGAAAAGAACCACATTGAACGAACATAGCCTACCCAAATATTTTTGGGCTGAAGCCGTAAACATGGCATGCTATGTCATGAATAGAGTTCTAGTAAGACCCTTACTCACAAAAACTCCTTATGAGTTGTGGAACAACAAAAAACCCAATATTTCATATTTTAAAGTTTTTGGGTGTAAGTGTTTTGTCTTGAATGAAAAAGATGCTTTAGGAAAATTTGATGCTAAATCCGATGAAGAAATTTTTTTTTGGCTATTCTTCTATTTCTAAAGCATTTCGTATCTTTAATAAAAGAACTTTGATTATAGAAGAATCTATTCATGTTGTTTTTAATGAGGTTTCCAAAGTTAAGAAAACTGATTTTGATAATGATGTTAATTTTGATGCTTTGAATTTAATTGAAACCCTTTTTCCATCTAGCAACTTGGATGCATCTACTTCCAAAACATTCTTACCTAAGGATTGAAAGTATGTAGATGCACATCCTAAGAAGCTAATCATAAGAGACGTATCTAAAGGGGTTCAAACTCGTTCTTCTCTAAAGAATTTTTGTGCCAACACCGCTTTTCTCTCCCAAATTGAACTAAAATATATTGATGAAGCCTTGAAAGATGATTCATGGGTCATTGCAATGCAAGATGAGTTAAATCAATTTGAGAGAAATTAGGTGCGTAAGCATGTTCCTAGGCCAAATGACCATTTAGTTATTAGTACTAAATGGGTCTTTAGAAACAAGGAAGATAATTTTGTTGAATCTTGGATTTTGATGATGAAACTAATTGATTGTGTTTAGATGTTTAACTACACTTTGAGTAATGCAGGCCTACTCGATCAGGATTAGACAGTTGATGCAGGAGGAATTGATATTGCGCTGGAGGAGATCACGTCAGGATATTGGATGGCAGAAAGCTTCGGACGTCGGGCATCGGGCCAAGGAGAGCGGAATTGCGCCAAGGATATCGGGGTTGCGGAGGTCAACCGCCAATTGGGCAACAAGCCGCAAGAGAGAACGATGCGCTGAAGAATCGGATGAAGCGCCAACCAATGACATGCCGGGCAACGGAATGTCGATTCGCGTTGTAATAATTGTCTAGATCGGAGGAGAGTTTTAGTTTGTGTGTGCAGGAATAACTACGATAATGAGAAAGACATAAAGCAAAACAAAGTGCGGATTCAAGCGCGAAGGATTCATTGGGAGTTCGAGAGTTCGACGGAAGTCCGAAGGTTCATCGGGAATGCTGCCGGAACTAGACGAGAATGAGTAGGAAGCTTGCCGAAGGGTTTTTTGGAAGCTCACCGAAAGGTTCGTGGGAAGTTCGCGGAGCTCGCGGAGCTCGTCGAGAAAGATCGAAGCTTGCCGAAGAAGCTCGTTGGAACTCGCCAAGAACAAATCGTGAAGTTTAAGAGCTTGTCGGGAGTCCGTAGAATGGTTTCCGAGAGTTTATCGGAAGACCGTCGAAAGTTCACCGGAAGCTCGCCGGAAGAAGTCTTGACATATGAACTTTGTAATAGCTTATAAAATATCTTTAAATTCATAGTTAGCATGTTAATTAGGGTTAGGATTAGGTATTAATCCTATGACCCAAGTATGGGCCAATTGGGCCCAAGTTCGGACTAGTTTGGGCGAAGATTGAAGCACAACTAGTGGGCTGAAACACTGTAGGCGGTGGCACCGCCTGGGCTGCGTGGTGGCACCGCCCAGTGCCCGAGAGCTAGGCGGTAGCACCGCCTGGGCTGGGCGGTGGCACCGCCTAGCACTGTCAGGGTCTGACACTGACAGGCGGTGGCACCGCCAACATCGGGAACTCCAAGAGAATTCAAATTTTGGAGCCCAAATTTGAATCCTCTTGAGGCCTATAAATACCCCTCAAATCTCAGCTGAGATAACAACCTTTTGAGAAGCTAGAAGTTAAGAAAAGCTTTAGGAAAAGTCTTGTTTTCAATAGCTTGAGTGTTCACCTCCTTTCTTTTCATTGAAATCTTTGTAAAAGGGTGAACCACTTGTAAGAGGTTGTAAGAGGGGTGTAAGAAGGAGGTTGATCTTCGCCTAGTAAAGGAAGATCATTAGTGGATGCCGGTGGCCTCGACGGAAGAGGAATCGGAGGAGTGGATGTAGGTCACCATTGACCGAACCACTATAAACTACCGTCTTCTCTGGTTTGCATTTATCTTATTGTCATTTATATTACTGCAAACCATCTTCACTTTGATGCTCTACTTCTTTGTCTCCTTCTTACATATGCCTTCAAGTTAAAAACGCAATCGAAACGGTTTCAAACGAAACGTTGCTTTGATCATACGAAGTTTCCGTAAGTGTTTAAATCATCGAAAGTTTATCATACTTTACCGCTGCACTAATTCACCTCCCCCCCCCTCTTAGTGCCACTCCGATCCTAACAATTGGTATCAGAGCCCGGTATTTCTCATTTCGGATTTACACCCGAGAGAAATGGCTCTTCATGGCTTTCAAGAGGGCTTATCGGTTGTTCGTCCACTATTGTTTAACGGATCGGACTACATTTGTTGGAAAACTCGAATGAGAGTTTTCTTACTTTCTTTAGATTTGAATTTATGGCACATAGTCGAAAATGGATATGAAATGTCTTCTCTCCCAATGAACCATTGGAATGATTTGGAGAAGAAGATGTTTTATTTAAACGCAAAGGCTATGAATGCCTTATTTTGTGCTTTGGACAAGAATGAGTTCAATCGGATTTCTACGTGCGAAACGACTTTTGATATTTGGCGAAAACTTGAAATCACACACGAGGGAACTAGTAGAGTCAAAGACTCGAAAGTTAACATTTTAATGCATGATTTCGAGCTTTTTCAAATGAAGCCGAGTGAAACCATTGTTGACATGTACACCCGTTTTACGGATGTCGTCATTGGTTTACAAACTCTTGGCAAATGTTTCTCAAATTTTGAACTTGTTAGTAAAGTTTTACGATCACTTCCTAAAGTTTGGGAATCAAAAGTTACGGCAATACAAGAAACAAAAGATTTAAATATTTTTTCACTTGAAGAACTTATCGGCTCATTGATGACTTATGAAATGGTGCGCAATGCACATAATGAACATAATGAACACTTGAACCACCTTCCAAAGAATAGGAAGGATTTGGAACTCCAGACAATTGAATACCACTTGAGTGATGACTCAAGTGATGAGGACAATGATGAACTTGAACTTCGAATACTAACTCTTAATAAGTTCATTAAACAAAAATCTAAAATGAACAATGAACTTGAATGGAGGAAGAGGCCAAAGAAAAGGAAGGCACCCAAGGATGAATCAAGAACTTCCAAAGGTGAAACGGCGAATTGGGTTTTGACGGGCTTCGACTACAAGGTAAGTAACTCAACTCTCTTGAATTATTTTGAAATTACTTGAAGTTTTTCATGAGTGCTTAATTTAGATAGTAGGAATAGAAAATAAAAAATTATTTTTCAAAAATTATATCATGTTTTTCTTTTTAGCATCTTTTGAAAAATTAAAAAATTTTGATCATGAAATGTATATTGCTAAGGTTTCATGCATGTTATGTCTTTGAAATGTTAAATGATGTATACAACGTTAGGGATGATAATTATATGATATGTGATAAAGCTTAGGATTAATCCATACATGTGTATCTTGATGATTTTATGTCATACATGAGTTTTTGATGTAAATGTTGATTTGAAACTCTCATTTTAGACTAACATGTGTTTAGTCTAATTGGTTTTATGATATATTAAGATGACATAGTGCATGTACATCTATGTATGAATTTCTTGATAGTCTTTTGATGATAGATGTGATATCATGATATGTTTGGTCTTGACGGCTTCATGACGAAACTTACGTTTCGATGATGATACATGTTTTCACAAAAGACTTGAATACACACATGAAATTAATTGTATGAAATGGAAATGAATTTTCTATCCTATTGAAAATAATGAATTTATTTTACTAATTTTGTGAATCTCGAAATTGATTTTGATGACTTGATTATGAATTTCAAGTTAACAATTTGATTTAAATGAGTTTTATCTAAATCATAATCTTGATCTTGCAAAATTGGAATCACAAATAATGTCTTTTAGTATTCATGAATTGATACTCACAATATGAAAGTATTGTTATTCATGACTTGAATTTGATTGAAACATTGCATGCTTAAATTAATCATTCTCCTATATTTCAAAAATTCTTTAAATGACTTATGTGATAATTGAAAATTAATTTACTTTATGATAAATCTATGGATACCATTTTGAATCTCTTGAAAGTAATATTGAGATTTTGATGATTTGGACAATTTGAATTTGAATGAGTTTTTTCCAAAATCGTGATCTTGATTCCGTGATATTTACAAATTAAGATTTATTATGAATCAAGATATTTTCATTAATCAATCTCCCAATATTTTCTTTTGATTATTTATGAGTAAGTTTTTTTTACAAAAAGAAATTATGCATTTTGGTATTCACATATTCTAATCTTTCATGATATGATTTTTATGCAATTCCTTGTATTCGTGAAATGTTTATCGCATCATCCAACTACTTTCTTCTTGATATTCCTTGTGTGGTGATATAAAATTATGCATGAAATACTCTTGATATTATTTTGATACATATAAATGAAAAGTTGTGATCATGAATGGTCGGATGAAATTTGACAAGTTAATACCATCATGATTTGAAACATTTATGATTTGAAATTATGCACGCAATTATTTTTTATTGTGATGATATATGCATATAATGTGTATCATAAATGCTCTAAATGATGAATGCATGGTATCATGATCAAAATATTGATAAATGCTATGATTTATTACCAAAATAATGTATCATGTATGATATGCTCATAATGTTGATTGATTTATTCAATATCGTACATGAATGAAATATAAGGTTTTTTAAATAGTGCATGTTTCAATTTGAAAATATAATGATGCACAAATGAGATTGATACTTACCTTTGTTATAATTGATGTAAAGGGTCTTCCCTTCTTTTTGACAAAAACAAAGGGGGAGATAGCTAGCTTGCAAGTCAAGAAGATGCAAAAACTTGATTGCTAGCTTGCCTATCTTAAGTAGCAAAGATTACTAACTTGCTTATTTCAAGAAGCAAAAGTTGTCTTCTTGAACATCAGTATCTTGCCTATCTCAAGAAGCAAGACTTGCAACCTACACATTACAATAGGAAGCAAGAATCGATAGCTTACACACTCCAACAAGAAAGCTATCTTGTATTTGTTTTCGAAATTTTTGCTAGCTTCTATGTTGCAAAACTTGCTCACTTTTTCAAACACTTTGCTAGCTTGCACTTTGTAAAGGAAGCGAAAATAGCACTTCTCAAAAGAGAAGAAATTGCTATCTTGAACATCACCGAGAATTGCTAGCTTGAAACATCAAGAAAATACAAAAATGTGCTATCGTGCTTATCTCAAGAAAAGCAAATATGCCAACTTGCATATATTTGAATTTGCTAGCTTGTAAAACTTGCATATTTCAAAAAGCAAAAGTTGCTTTCTTGAACATCTCTAAATTGCTAGCTTGCAAATTCTAAAATGTTGTAAAATTACTAGATTGCATGATGATAAAAATTTAACATTATGTTTTCATGCAATGAGTTGAACCCATATAACAAACACTTGATTGTGGTACTTCTCCTTTTTGTTGATGACAAAGGGGGAGAAGTATGTTGATGACATGACATGTGATGCATAAGTTTTATGCATATGTTCATGATGATGTGTTGCAAGTATTCATGATGAATATTGCAATGACTTGAATTCTGCTTGAATTCAAGGTTCTATCAATATGGCAATTGATAGGGGGAGTTTGTTTAAACTCCGGGGAGTTAAGGTTAACTCCGTTAGTCATCAATTAGTTGTCATCATCAAAAAGGGGGAGATTGTTGAATCTCTGATTTTGATGATGAAACTAATTAATTGTGTTTAGATGTTTAACTGCATTTTAAGTAATGCAGGTCTACTCGATCAGGATTAGACAGTTGACGCAGGAGGAATTGACATTGCGCCGGAGGAGATCACGTCAGGATATTGGATGGCAGAAGGCTTCGGACATCGGGCATCAGGCCAAGGAGAGTGGAATTACGCCAAGGATATCGGGGTTGCAGAGGTCAACCGCTGATTGGGCAACAAGCCGCAAGAGAGGACGATGCACTGAAGAATCGGACGAAGCGCCAACCAATGACGTGTCGGGCAACGGAATGTCGATTTGCATAGGAATAACTACGATAATGAGAAAGACATAAAGCGAAACAAAGTGCGGAGTCAAGCGCGAAGGATTCATTGGGAGTTCGAGAGTTCGACGGAAGTCCGAAGGTTCGTCGGGAATGCTGCCGGAACTAGCCGAGAATGAGTAGGGAGCTTACCGAAGGGTTTTTTGGAAGCTCACCGAAAGGTTCATGGAAAGTTCGCGGAGCTCGCCGAGAAAGATCGGAACTTGTCGAAGAAGCTCGTTGGAACTCGCCAAGATCAAATCGTGAAGTTTAAGAGCTTGTCGGGAGTCCGCAGAATGGTTTCCGAGAGTTTATCGGAAGACCGCCGAAAGTTCGCCGGAAGCTCGCCGAAAGAAGTCTTGACTTATGGACTTTATAATAGCTTATAAAATGTCTTTAAATTCGTAGTTAGCATGTTAATTAGGGTTAGGATTAGGTATTAATCCTATAACCCAAGTATGGGCCAATTGGGCCCGAGTTCGGACTAGTTTGGGCCAAGATTAAAGCCCAACTAGTGGGCTGAAACACTGTAGGCGGTGACACCGCCTGGGCTTGGCGGTGGCACCGCCTAGCACTGTCAGGGTTTGACACTGACAGGCGGTGGCACCGCCAGCATCGGGAACTCCAAGAGAATTCAAATTTTGGAGCCCAAATTTGAATCCTCTTGAGGCCTATAAATATCCCTCAAATCTCAGCTGAGATAACAACCTTTTGAGAAGCTAGAAGTTGAGAAAAGCTTTAAGAAAAGTCTTGTTTTCAATAGCTTGAGTGTTCACCTCCTTTCTTTTCATTGAAATCTTTGTAAAAGGGTGAACCACTTGTAAGAGGTTGTAAGAGGGGTGTAAGAAGGAGGTTGATCTTCGCCTAGTAAAGGAAGATCATTAGTGGATGCTAGTGGCCTCGACGGAAGAGGAATCGGAGGAGTGGATGTAGGTCACGATTGACCGAACCACTATAAACTACCGTCTTCTCTGGTTTGCATTTATCTTATTGTCATTTATATTACTGCAAACAATCTTCACTTTAATGCTCTACTTCTTTGTCTCCTTCTTACATATACTTTCAAGTTAAAAACGCAATCGAAACGGTTTCAAACGAAATGTTGCTTTTATCATACGAAGTTTCCGTAAGTGTTTAAATTGTCGAAAGTTTATCATACTTTACTGCTGCACTAATTCACCCCCCCCTCTTAGTGCCGCTCTGATCCTAACAAATTTGGTATCATGGTTAGAAACAAGACTAGATTAGTGGCCAAAGGTTTCAACCAAGAAGAAGGTATCGATTATGAAGAAACTTTCGCTCTTGTGGCATAATTAGAAGTCTTAAGGATGCTCCTTGCCTATGCTAGTAGTAATATGATAAGACCCTAAAGTCTTATCGTAAAAGAAGAAGAGAAGGGGATGATCACTTCGAGGGGATCGGCCTCCTTGATCGCTTCGAGGGGATCGGCCCTCCTTGATCACTTCGAGGGGATCGGCCTCCAAGGGTTTGTCAAAAGACAAAATAGTATCTTTTCATAGACTATTGAAAAGAAGCAGTTACATCCCTATTTATAGAGTTCCACCCAGAGTCCATCAGGACTTGAACTCTAATAATAAATAAATATTAAATAAACCTCTATTTAACTCTAACTGAACCAAACTGACTCAATAAACAACTAGACCAAACATACTCAATAAACATTATTCAAAAGCTCAGAAAAAGGGTCCTAACATAATAATTTTAAGTTATTTCAAATGGATATTAAAAGTGTATTTCTTAATGGCTTTATTTTCGAAGAAGTTTATGTTGAAAAACCTCCCGAATTTGAGAATGATAATCTCCCTGATCATGTATTTAAATTGACTAAAGCTCTCTATGGATTGAAATAAGCCCCAAGGGCTTGGTAAGAGAGACTTAGCTCATTTGTTATCGAAAATAATTTCTCTAAAGGCAAGATCGATACTACATTGTTTATCAAAAATTTTAAAAATAATTTTTTTATTATTCAAATTTATGTTGATGATATCATTTTCAATTCTACGAATGAATCTCTAGTGAGTCATTTGCGAAAAGTATGAGTTTTGAATTTGAAATGAGTTTGATGGGGGAATTAACTTTCTTTTTGGACTTACAAATCAAACAACTAAGTAATGGTGTATTTCTTAGTCAAACAAAATATGCTTTAGATTTGCTAAAAAGGTTTAATATGGATAGCTCAAAGGCTATCAACACTCCTATAAGCACCTCCACTAAGTTAGAAATTGATGAAAGTAGGGAAAGCTTTGATCAAAAAGCTTATAGGGGTATGATAGGAAGTTTACTTTACCTCACTACAACTAGATCAGGTATCATGTTTAGTGTAGGACTTTGTGCTAGGTTTCAATTTAATCCTAAGATATCTCATCTCAAAGCAGTTAAAAGAGTACTTAGATATCTTAAAGGAACTATAAATCTAGGATTATGGTATCCAAAATCTGATAACTTTGAGCTAATTACTTATGCTGATGTGGATTTTACTGGATGTAGATTAGATAAAAAAAGTACATCCGGAACATGTCAAATTTTAGGACATACACTTGTTTCTTGGTCTTCCAAGAAACAAAACTCGATCGCATTATCTACAACTGAAGCTGAGTACATTGCAGCTAGTGTATGTTGTGCACAAATTGTGTGGATGAAAAACACTTTAAAGGATTACAAGATTCATCTTAAAAACATTTTCATAAAATGTGATAACACAAGTGCAATATGTTTAACAAAAAATTCTATTCAACACTCTAGAACAAAACATATTGATATTAGGCATCACTTTATACGAGATCATGTTACAAATCATGATGTAATCTTAGAGTTTATTGATATGAAACATCAATTAGCTAATATTTTTATAAAAACTTTAAGTGAAGAACAATATGATTTTATCAGAAGAGAGTTATGAATGTTAATTTATCCAAATACATGAATTTGATGTATATCTTTTTCGGATTATCTTTATGAATTTCTTGAATGGAGCTTTCATGAGATTATGTCATATCAAGTTTACTTCATACCCTTGCTCCATCACTTTTGATACACTCAATCACCACATGGATTTCATTGACAAATGCATCTCTCGGATTTATCTCTTGTGAATTTTTATTAAGAAATGGATTTGATGTGATGCTCCTCTCATTATGAAGATTTATTTATGGAATTTCTTTTATCCATAATATGATGATTCTTTCACATGAATTCTTTCTTAATAAATGAAGAATTTTTGTGAATTTTTTTGTACGAGATGAACACTTGCAAGAATGAGGATTTGATTTCACATGAATATTTTGATCCTTATGAAAATTGAAGCACGATTAAATAAAACTCTTTCATCATTTTTTATTTGATTCAAATTATTTCACAAAGTTAGTTCTCAATGAATTTCTTCCTTACCTTCCTTCTTCATGCAAAGTTTTGATGAAAAATAAAAAGGGGTGAAGTTGACGGAAGCCATCTCTTTAAATATTTATAACTTTTAATGTGAGAACTTTTGAATGATACCATGTCATGAATGCTTGAAATATAATTGGTATGAATTTTTACAAATTGAAATGTGGCATGAATTTTTACCACACTTGCATTTATAAAATTGTTCTCCTTTTTGTTAATGACAAAGGGGGAGAAATAATACCAAAATGTGGTAAATTAATGACAAATGTATACAATATATTTCATTATATATACTTGAAATGTTTACTTGATAAATTTTCTTCATTACGATAAGATATCTAGAGATTAACTTACAATTTTACAAATTGATATCTTGCCATAAAATGATGAATTTCTATCTTTGTCATCTTTCATATTTAAAATATCATACTTGAATGCCTTGACATCATTTTGAGAATGTTAGATCATGATAGGAATCATGATGTGCATATTGATAAGTTTAATAAATTTAATTTATCGGTTTGATTCTTGAATTCAAGAATGTCTTTTCTCAAGTATAGCATATAGATAGGGGGAGTTAAGGTTAACTCCGTCATCAATTGATTATCATCATAAAAAAGGGAGAGATTATTGAATCTTGGATTTTAATGATGAAGTCAATTATAATTTGTTTGATCTAATCTATATGTTAAGAAAAGTGTGCAGATTTAACTATGATGGTAGTAAGACATAAAGCAGGTGTTGTGCCAGAGTCAAGATTGAGATCTCATTGGGAGTTCGAGAGTTCGACAGAAGTCTGGATGTTCGTCAGAAGTTTTGCAGAAGCCAACCGAGAAGTCTAGGAGCTTACCATAGAAGCTCGTTAGAAGTTTTGCAGAAGCCAACCGAGAAGTCTAGGAGCTTACCATAGAAGCTCGTCAGAACTCGCCAAGAAGATCGTTGCAAAGTCTAGGAGCTTGCCGGGAGTCCGCCGAAGCATTGCCGAGAGTTCGTCGGATGTTTGCCGAAAGTATGCTGAAAGCTCGCTGGAAGAGCAATTGACTCACTAGAACATGCGGTGCAGTAATCATATCTTAATTATCATAGTTAGAGCATAAATTAAGTTACGATTGGGAGGTAACCCCACTAACTTAATTTGGGGCCAATTAGGCCCTAAGTTGGGATGGTGTGGGCTAGATTCAAGGCCCAACTAGGACCCTGAATTCTTGGTTGGCGGTGGCACCGCCTGGGAGACTCGATCTCCCAGGAATTCTGGGTGGTGGTACCACCCCTGTTAAGCGGTGGCACTGTCGGCAATTATTGCTGCCACCAGTGGTACTTCCCCTATCAGGCGGTGGTGCCGCCATAGCTCGATCTCCGAGCTATGTCAAACGGTGGTACCGCCTAGACTGAGCGGTAGTACCACCCAGTGTCAGGTGTCAAGCAATAGTACCGCCTAGTAATGGCTGTGGTACCACCAGGACCCTAGAAATATGGAATTAGACACTTTTTGGCTCCATTTCTGAAGTCGTTGGGGCCTATAAAAACCCCACCCTTTTCCGCATGAAAGGCACGAAACCTATAAGCATAATCTTGAGTTTTTTAGCCTTAAAGTGTTGTAAAAGTTAGAGTTCTCCTCCTTCATCTCTTAGCCTTGTAACCATCTAAGAAAGAGGAGTGAGACTTGTAAGGGTTCATCTCCTAAACCTGGGAAAAGGAGATAGTGCTGTAAAGAGATGTTCGGTCTTCACCTATTAAAGGAAGGCCTTTAGTAAACGCTAGAGACCTCGTCGGAGGAGGAATCTGAAAGTGGATGTAGGTCACGTTGACCAAACCACTCTAAAACTTAGTTTGCATTTATTTTGAGCAACTTTCTTTTATAGCAAACTGCCTCTCCTCCTTACTGTGCTTTAGCTACATTTACATACGATTTCAAGTAAACATATTTCAAGATCGGCTTTAATCATACGAAGACTTTACGAAACCGATGCTTTTTATTTGTGCAATTTATATTACTACAAATCACCTTAGTCTTCTCTTGCACTTTCACAAAAGCTTTCAAGTTCAAATTCTTTCCGAAACACATTGAATCGAAACTATTTTCGTTGGAATCGATTTAATCGAAACAAGTTTTTTAAAATAACGAAAGTTTTCCACTGCACTAATTCACCCCCCCCTCTTAGTGCTGCTCTTGATCCTGACAATTTCAAGTTGTGGAACATTGTTGAAAGCAGTTTTGAAAAGTCTTCTAAACTACTGAACGAATGGAATGATTTGGAAAAGAAGACTTTCTCCTTTGATGCTAAAGCGATGATTGCTTTGTTTTGTGCTCTTGATAAAAACAAATTTAATCGGGTTTCTATATACGAAACTGTTAGGATTAAGAGCAGTACTAAGAGGGGAGGGGGGTGAATTAGTGTAGTGGAAAATTCTTCGATTTCGTATAAAGTTTGTCTCGATTTAAATCATTTCGGAAAGATGTTGAACTTAAAACTTTCGTAGGAATGTAAGGAGAAGCTCAAGGAGATTTGCAGTAAAGTAAATTACACAAAAGAAAAAGCAAACCAGAATTTAGAGTGGTTCAGTCAATGAGACCTACATCAACTTTGGATTCCTCCTCCGTCGAGGTCACCAGCGTCCACTAAAGGTTTTCCTTCAATAGGCGAAGATTAATCACCTTTTACAATGCTTTCTCCTTTTGTCGGGTTTAGGAGACAACCCTTACAAGTCTCACTCCTCTTTCTTGGATGGTTACAAGGTTAAGAGAAGGAGGAGAAGAACTCTTCTCACATTTACAACACTTTTCACACCCCAAACACTTAGAATTTTTCACACATATAATAGCACTTTGTTACCCTTTCATGCAAAAAAGAGTGGGGTATTTATAGGCCCCAATGGCTTCAAAAGTTGGAGAGAAAAAATTCAAATCCTTGGATTTCGGGATGCTGGCAGTAACACCGCCTAACAGAGCTCGGAGACCGAGCTTTGACGGAACCACCACTTGACAAGGGCGATACCACTGCTAGCAACATTGATTGCCAGTGGTACTATCACCCAGTCTGGGCAGTACCACCACCCAGACCACTTGGGAGACTGGGTCTCCCAAGCGGTGCTACCGCTGGCCATGTTTTCAAGGGCTGAATGGGCTGTTCAATCCGGCCCAATTCAGCCCTATTAAGGGCCCAATTGGCCCTTAGTTAAGTTAGTGGGATTAGCTCCCAATCCTAACTAAATTTACAGACTAATTACAATAATTAAGATAAATTGACAAAGCATTCTTGTTTTGATACGTCAATTGCTCTTCCAATGAGCTTTTGGTGATCTTCCGGCGAACTTCTAGCAAGTTGTTGGACTTTACAACGATCTTCTTAGAGAGTTTCAACGAGCTTCTTTGGCAAGTTCTTGGACCTCTCGGTTGGTTCCGGCAGAACTTCCGATGAACATTTAGACTTCCGACAAACTCTTGAACTCCCAATGAGATCTCAATCTTGACTTCGACACAACATCTGCTTTATGTCTTACTGCTATCGTAGTTAATCCTATACGCTTTTCTCAACATATTGATCAGATCAAACAATCTACAATTGATTTCATCATCAAAATCTGAGATTCAACAATCTCTCCCTTTTTTATGATAACAATCAATTGATGATGGAGTTAACCTTTACTCCCCCTATCTATATGTCATACATAAGAAAAGATATTCTTGAATTCAACGCCTTTAAATTCAAGTATCAAACCGATAAGCTAAGTTCATTTAAACTTATCAACATGCATATCATGATTTAACATTCTCATAATACGATGCCATGTATTTATCAATGAAAATGATGTCAAAGCATGACATCCATTTTCAAGTCCACATTCATTATTTGTAAGTATGAAACAAATTTCAAATATGAAAAATAGCCAGATGACAAAGATAGCAATTCATCATTCCATGGCAAGATATTAATTATAGAATATCAAGCTAAGCACAAGATATCTTATCATAATGAAAGACATTTATCAAGCATTCACAAAGCATATAAGTGTTTATGATAAGCATTTACGATAAGATACATTGCATACATTTACAATGCCAATTTGTCATCAATTTTTTTTTACCATTTTTGGTATTATTTCTCCTCCTTTGTCATCAACAAAAAGGAGAACAATTCAACAATGCAAGTGTGGTAAAAATTTATGCAAGTTTCACACTAATTTATTTAATCAATATTGTATTGTTGCATGGTAACATTCAAAATTTCTCAATACTAAAGAGATAGATTCCATCAACTTCTCCCCGTTTGTCATCAAAAACTTTGTGTGAAGAAGGAAGGTAAGGAGGGAATCCAATAAGAACCTAATTTGTGAAATGATTTGAATTAAAATATCATTTGAAATCAAATCGCCATTCTTGCAAGTAATCATCTCATATGAAAATTCATCTTTCATAAGAAGAATAAGGAAGAATTCATGGGAAAGAAGCAAGGATAAAGGAAATTTCATGAATAAACCTTCATAAATCAAATCCATTTCTCATTTAAAGATTCATAAGAGTGAAATCCGTGAGAGATGCATTTGTTAATGAATTTCATGTCAAACATCATTAAGTGATGGAGCAAGGATATGAAGTAAACTTGATATCAAGTAAGATAAACTGAAATAAATTCATGAAAGCTCCATTCATGAAATACATTGAGAGAAGGCACCAAGTTCGGAAAAGAAATACAACAAACTTATGTATTTGGACAATTTAACATCCCTATTTCCCTTCTAACGAAATCAAATTATTCTTTATTTAAGGGTTTTGTAAAGATATTGGCCAATTGATATTTTGTATCAATAAACTCTAAGATTACATCATGATTATTAACAAGGTCTCGTATAAAGTGATGCCTAATGCCAATCTGTTTAGTTCTAGAGTGTTGAATAGGATTTTTTGTTAAATATATTACACTTGTATTGTCATATTTTATAAAAATATTTCTAAGATAAATTTTATAATCTTCTAATGTATTTTTCATCCATACAACTTGTGCACAATATGCACTAGCTATAATGTATTCGGCTTCGGTTGTGGATAGTGCAACCGAGTTTTATTTCTTGGAGGACCAAAAGACAAGTGCGTGTCCTAAAAATTGACATGTTTCGGATGTGCTCTTTCTATCTATTCAGCACCCAACAAAATCAGCATCGGTATAACCAAACAATTCAAAATTTTTAGATTTTGGTTACCATAATCCAAATTTAGGAGTTCCTTTTAGGTATCTAAAAATCCTTTTGATAGCTTTTAAATGAGATTGCTTGGGGTTATATTGAAATCTAGCATAAAGTCCTACACTAAACATGATATCCGGTCTAGTTGCGGTGAGATATAGCAAACCACCTATTATACCCCAGTAGGCTTTTTGATCAAAGCTTTCACCACCTTCGTCAATGTCTAACTTGGTGGAGGTACTCATATGAGTATTGATAGCCTTTGAACTATCCATATTAAATCATTTTAGCAAGTCTAATGCATATTTTGTTTGACTAATAAAAATATCATCCTTAAGTTGTTTGATTTGTAAGCCTAAAAAGAAGGTTAGTTCTCCCATTAGGCTCATTTTAAACTCTAGACTCATGCTTTTGGCAAACGATTTATATAAGGATTCATTTGTAGAGCCAAAAATAATGTCATCAACATAAATTTGAACAATAAGAAAATCAATTTCAAAATTTTTGATAAACAATATAGTATCGACCTTGCCTTTAGAGAAATTATTTTAAATAATACAAGAGCTAAGTCTCTCATACCAAGCCCTTGGGGCTTGTTTCAATCTATAGAGAGCTTTAGTTAATTTAATTATTAGGGAATATATCATTCTCAAATCCAGGAGGTTGTTCAACATAAACTTCTTTGGAAAAAAAGCTATTAAGAAAAGCACTTTTAATATCTATATGAAATAACTTAAAATTATTACTACTACCATAGGCAAGGAGCATCCTTATGGCTTCTAATCATGCCATAGGAGCAAAGGTTTCTTCATAATTGATACATTCTTCTTGGTTGAAATATTTAGCCACTAATCTAGCATTGTTTCTAACCATGATACCAAATTCATCTTGCTTGTTTCTAAAGACCCATTTAGTACCGATAACTAAATGGTCATTTGGCCTTAGAACAAGCTTCCATATCTCATTTCTCTTAAATTGATTCAACTCTTCTTGCATTGTGATAACCCATGAATCATCTTTCAAGGTCTCATCAATACATTTAGGTTTAATTTGGGAGAGAAAAGTGGCATTGACACAAAAATTCTTAAGAGAAGAACGAGTTTGAACCCCTTTTGTTATGTCTCCTATGATTAACTCTTTCGGATAAGCATCTACATACTTTCATTCCTTTGGTAAGGATGTTTCGGAAGAAGATGCATCCAAGTTGCTAGATGGAGAAAGGGTTTCATTTAAATTTAAAGCATCAAAGTTAAGATCATCATCAAAATCATTTTTCTTAATTACAGAAACTTCATTAAAAATCATATGAATAGACTCTTCTATAATTAAAGTTCTTTTGTTAAAGATATGAAAAGCCTTAGAAATAGAAGAATAACCAAGAAAAATTCCTTCATCGGATTTTGCATCAAACTTTCCTAAGGTATCTTTTTCATTCAAAATAAAACATTTACACCCGAAGACTTTAAAATATGAAACGTTGGGTTTTTTATTGTTCCACAACTCATAGGGAGTTTTTGAAAGCAATGGTCTTACTAAAACCCTATTCATGACATAGTATGCCGTATTTATGGCTTCGGCCTAAAAATATTTGGGTAGGCTATGTTCGTTTAACATGATTCTAGCTATATTTTTTGTAAGTTTCTATTTTTTTCTTTCTACTATATTTTGTTGAGGATTTCTTGAAGTAGCGAAATTGTGGTTGTATCCATTATATTCATAAAATTCTTAGAAATCATGGTTTTGAAATTCACCACCATGATCACTTCGAATTGATGAAATCATAAAACCCTTTTCGTTTTAAATATGTTTATAAAACTTAGAGAAATACCTAAAGCAATCACTTTTGTGTGTCAAAAAGTAAGTCTATGTGTATCTACTATAATCATCCACGATAACAAAGGCGTATTTGCTATCTCCTAGGCTTAATGTAACAATTGGTCTGAACAAGTCCATATGGATCAATTGCAATGGTCTAGAGATGCTTATTTAGTTCTTTGGTTTGAAGCTACCTTTTATTTGTTTTCCTAGTTGACATGCATCACACACATTGTCTTTAATGAACTTAATGTGAGGAATTCCTCTTACAAGTTCTTTAGATGAGATTTGAGATATTAATTTCATGCTAGCATGACCTAATCTTCTATGCCAAAGCCAAGCATCATCATATAAAACCGAAAGACATATTTCATTACAAAGATCATTAATGTTGATAGTGTATACATTATTTTATTTTAGGGCAATCATAGATGTGTTTTTGTATGATTTTTCTATAATACAAGCATTCGATTCAAATCGAACAATATATCCTTTATCACATAATTGACTAATGCTCAAAAGGTTATGCTTTAAGCCATCAACCAACAATACATCTTCAATAAAAAGATTAGATTTGTTACCTATAGTTCCTTTGCCAATGATTTTACCCTTATTGTTGTCTCCGAAGGTGACATATCCTTCGTCTAGGCTAGTGAGCTTAGAGAATTGAGATGGATCTCTGGTCATATGCCTTGAGCATCTACTATCAAGGTACCATCTCTTGCTCCTAGCTTGTGATGGTAACCATTTCTACAAAAAAAAGGATGATTTTTAGGTACCTATTATACCTTGGGTGTCTCAAAAATAAATTAGCATAACACATCATTTTGCATGGAGTTCTTTACTGTTTCTTTATGAACCCAAATCGGTTTGAGTTGACTACATTTCTTAAATGGACAATGATAAGATACATGTCCAAATTTGTAACTTTAACAAAGGTGAAATATGCAAAGTAGGGTCTTTAACAAAGGTGGTTGGATTTTGGTGAGAGCTACTCACAAATCCGATTCTGTCTTTTCTATGAACGTGACCCTTATTGGCAAGGATCATGTTTAAGGACTTGCAACCAGCCTCAAACCTTTCCAAGGTTTCTTTGAGTAACAATTTATCCTTTCAAAGTATTTCTACATCCTAGCATTTTGTGCAAGGACCTAAACTAAAATCATATTCAATTTTTAGTCTATCAAAATTGCTAACAAGAGAAGCATGATCCTTTTTCAAAGAGTTATACTTTTTACTCAAGGTTCTATATTCATCAAACAATTCATAAAAAGAACTTAAAAGCTCATCGAAAGATAAATTTATATCTAATGAATTTGTTACCTCATCTCCAATAGCCATTAGTGCGTAGTGAGCAACTTACTTGGTGTTGGTTGGCTCCTCTTCTTCGGATGCACTTGAGTTGTCCCATATTGCTTTAAAAGCCATCTTCTTCTTTGGTTGCTTCCTCTTTGCTTGGGGACATTGACTCTTGAAGTGTCCTGGCTTCTTACATTCATAGCATATCACTTATTTTTTCTTATGTTCAAATTTATTTTTTTGTGTCATTTCTAAATTTATTCCTTTTTATGAATTTTTTAAACTTTCTTATTTATAGTACCAAATCCTCATCACTCGAATTTTCCTTCCTGTTCTTTGGAAAGTTGCTCTCAAGCTCTTCATGAGCATTACAAGTCATCTCATAGGTCATTAATGACCCAATTAGTTCTTCGAGAGAAAAGTTATTTAAATCTTTGGTCTCTTGAATGGCCGTGACTTTAGGGTCCCAACTCTTTAGAAGGCATCTTAGAATTTTATTAACAAGTTTAAAATTCGAGAAACCTTTACCAAGTCTTTTTAGACCATTGATGATATCCGTAAATCGAATGTACATGTCTCCAATGGTCTCACTTAGTTTCATTTGAAATAACTCATAAGTATGGACTAAAAGATTAAATTTTAATTTCTTTACTCTACTAGTGTCTTCGTGAGTCACTTCGAGTGTGTGCCTTATATCAAAACCCGTTTCATAAATAGACACTCGATTGAACTCATTTTTATCTAAAGCACAAAACAAGGCATTCATAGCCTTGGCGTTTAAAGCGAAAGTCTTCTTCTCCCACTCATTCCAATCGTTCATTGGAAGAGAAGACTTTTGAAAACTATTTTTGATAATGTTCCATAGCTCAAAATATATAGAAATCAGAAAAATCCTTATTCTAGTCTTCCAATATGTGTAATCTATTCTATTGAACATGGGTGGACATGTAATTGAGTGACCCTCTTAGTTGCCAGCAAATGCTATCTCTCTTGGGTTTCAAACCAAATGAGAGTGACCTTGCTCTGATACCAATTATTAGGATCAAGAGTAGCACTAAGAGAGGGGGGTGAATTAGTGTAGCGGAAAAATTACTCGTTTTAAAAGTCTTTGTTTCGATTAAATCCAATTCCGACGAAAATCATTTTGTAAAGATTTTAAATTGAAAGCATATAGGAGCATAGAGAAAGCAGTAAGAAGGTAAAGTAGCTTGTAAGAAAGGTAAAGTGCTCAAGACAAACTGCAAACCAAAATTTAGAGTGGTTCGGTCGTTGTGACCTACATCCACTTTCGGATTCCTCCTCCGTCGAGATCAATAGCATCCACTAATAGCCTTCCTTCAATATGCGAAGACCAACCACCTTTTATAGCACTTTCTTCTTTTCATGGGTTTAGGAGATAACCGTTACAAGTCTCACACCTCTCTTGAATGATCTCAATACTTAGAAGGTAGGAGGATGACTCTAGCAATTTTACAACACTTTAAGACTTCAAGGATTCAAGATTATACCAATACTTTTATGCCCTTTCATGCAGAAAAGGGTGGGGTATTTATATGCTCCAATGGCTTCAAAATTAAAGTCAAAAAGTATCACATCCCCGGATTTCGGGGTACTGACGGTACCACCGCCATTACTAGGCAATACCACCGCCTGAAAGAGCTCGGAGATAGACCTCTGGTGCTACCATCGCCTGACATGGGTGGTACCACCACTAGCAACATTAACTGCTAGCAACACCATCGATCAGACCACCTAAGAGACTGGTGCCACTACCGATCGTGGTTTTAAGTGCTGAATAGGCTATTGTTAAGGGCCCAATTGACCCCTAACTAAGTTAGTAGGATTACCTCCCAATCCTAACTCAATTTATGGTCTAACTACAGTAACTAAGAAATTTAACAAGACACTCTTATTCCGATATGTCAATTGTTCTTCTGACGACCTTCCGACGAACTTCCAATGATCTCTTCGGCAAAGTTCTGGTGGACTACTGGCAAGCTTTGGGACATTATGACGATCTTCTTAGTGAGTTCCGATAAGCTTCTTCGGCAATCTCCTAGACTTCTCAATCAATTCTGGCAGAACTTTCAATGAACGTCTGAACTTCCGACGAACTTCCAAACTTCCGACAAACTCTCGAACTCCTAATGAAGTCTCATTCTTGACTCTGACACAACACCTTCTCTATGTCTTACTGCTATCGTAGTTAATCATAAATATTTTTCTTAACATATGGATTAGATCAAACAATTTACAATTGATTTCATCATCAAAATCTGAGATTCAACACATCCAACTACCCAAGCCTCTTAGATTAGTGGATCTCTATCCAATAATCTCTTATGGGCTCTTATTGGATCTCAACCATAGGATCCAATAATTCAGGAGCTTATTAGATATCCAATAAGATAGGGGGTCCGACGGATATCTCATATCTGAATCTCTACTCATCGCAATGCCTACCATGTGTGTGTGACCCTCTAGGCTTAATATCGAGCTGGTCGTGAGTCATATTTGTCAGAACTCCTTCTAGCTTAGTGAATTATTATCTCCATAATAATTCACTTGACTCATCGATTGCGAATGTACTAGGCTACTACGTAGTAGTCCCCGGACGATATAGGGGAATCCAATCCATTGGGCCTGCCTATCCTTAGTTATCGTGTACGTATAGTCCCTCATCCATCCATTATCCCTAAGACCGTATACCGGGTATGGTGCTATCAGACCCATACGATTTCTACTCGAGTATCACTCTAATCGGATTCTCCCGGAGAACTCTTTCTCTCTCAATCCGAATGACCCTGGCTAGGGATTTGTCATAGCAAGAACACATGAGACATTCCTCTCATGACACCGAGAGTAGATGATCCTCTATCGACACTCAATAGCCCTCGTAAAGTTGACTATCGCTTTTGATGACCAGTTGTGCTAGATCTGAGACATCCAAACCTATAATTCTGGTATCAAAGAGTAGAGCACTCATATATGATATTCTTGGTATCTCAAGTCTAAGGACCAAATATACCACTAGGACTACGGAATCACTATTTGACAATAAGGCATTATCAACCATTTAGTATTCCGTAAGTGGATCAATCAATAAACCGATTCCCCAATGAGCACTTGTTTTATAGTCCTAGTGTCCCCACACAAGTAGCTATGAGGCCATCTATATCTATCATATGGACGAGTATTCAACACACAAGTCTGTCCAATTATCTAGATGTCCCGCTTGAGTAACCTATGATCGAGATTATTTAGGATTTGTGTTTAAAAGCGAATTTGTCTCGTTATCATGATCTCATCACGATCTGATTCTCAATGCACAGATCCAAGGACATCATAATATATATATATACATATATATATATATATACATATATACATATATATATATATATATATACATACATATATATATATACATATATATATATAGATATATGCAACAAGCAATATAAAGTAATAAATACCAAAATATAATAAGCAAAAAGATTGTATGTCAAGTCACACGTGCCATCACTCATATGATTAGCTTGCAGGTCACCTATGACTAGCAATCTCCTACTTGACTTAAAGCCAATCACCTATATGTCTGATCCCTATCAGACCCTTGTGACTCTCAAAGATAATTTGAGACAACGGCTTTGTCAATGGATCTACAATGTTATCTTTGGATGGAACTCTTTCCACTACTACATCTCCACGGGTTACGATCTCTCTAATAAGTTAGAACCTCCTCAGAATACTTTTGATGAGACCCGGGTTCCTTCATTTGAGCAATCGCCCTATAGTTGTCGCAATATAAGAAAATCGGCTCCTCACTATATGGAACGACTCCCAGATTTGCGATGAACTTCTTCATCAAAACTCCTGCTTTTGTTGCCTCTACTGCAGCAATGTACTCTGCCTCTGTGGTCGAGTCAATAATAGTATCTAGCTTAGAATTTTTCTAGCATATTGCTCCTCTATTCAAAGTGTACACATACCTCGAATTTGACTTACTATCATCGACATCGGACTGAAAACTCGTGTCATGTAGCCTTTAACTCTGAGGCTATTACCTTCATATACTAGTAAAAGATCCTTATACCTTCTCACGTATTTAAGGATATACTTTACTGCTTTCTAGTGCTCCAAGCTTGGATCCGCTTGATACCTGCTCATGACACTCAGAGCATATGCTATATCAAGCATGGTACATAGCATGATATACATGATAGACCCTATTGTTGAGGCATAGGGTATTCTATCTATTAGAAAAAGAGTGGGCACTAGAAGGGGGGGTGGATTAGTGCAGCGGTAAAAATTACGTCGGTTCAAAACTTCACTGCGATTAAATCTATTTCCAACGAAAAACTATTTCGTAAAGGTATTAACTTTAAAAGCATACAAAAGAGTGTAGTGGATGTAAAGCAAGTAAGGTGGTTTGCAGTAAAGTAAATTGCATAAGAGAAATACAAACCAAATTTTTATAGTGGTTCGGTCCTCGTGACCTACATCCACTTCGCCGATTCCTCTTCCGTCGAGGTCACCGGCATCTACTATCGATCTTCTTTCAATGGGCAAAGACCAACTACCCTTTTATACCCCTCTTCTCATTTTCACAGGTTTAGGAGATAACCTTTTACAATCCTCTTTTACATGGTATCCCTCTCATACTTCGAGTGTAGAGAAGGGAACAACTCATAAGTATACACTAAACGATTAATTTTCGACTCATTCACTCTACTAGTGCCTTCATGAGTCACTTCGAGTTTGTGCCAAATATAAAAAATGGTTTCACAAATAGAAACACAATTGAACTCGTTTTTATCTAAAGTACAAAATAAGGCATTCATAGCCTTGGCGTTTAAAGTGAAAGTCTTCTTTTCTAACTCAGTCCAATCATTCATTGAAAGAGAAAACTTTTGAAACCTATTTTCAACAATATGCCATAATTTGAAATCCATTGAAATTATGAATATCTTCATTCTATTCTTCCAATATGTATAATCCATCCCATTGAGCATGGGTGGACGTGTAATTGAATGACCCTCTTGGTTGCCAGCAAATGTCATCTCTCTTGGGTTTCAAACCAAATGAGAGTGAACCTTGCTCTGATACTAATTGTTAGGGTCAAGAGTGGCAATAAGAGGGTGGGGGGGTGAATTAGTGCAGTATAAAATTCTTCGATTTCATATAAAGTTCGTCTTGATTCAAATCGTTTCGGAAAGATGTTGAACTTAAAACTTTTGTAAGAATGTAAGGAGAAGCTCAAGGAGATTTGCAGTAAAGTAAATTGCATAAAAGGAAAAGAAAACCTAAATTTAGAGTGGTTCAATTAATGAGACCTACATCCAGTTCGGATTCCTGCTCCGCCGAGGTCACCAGCGTCCACTAAAGGCCTTCTTTCAATAGGTGAAGACCAACCACCTTTTACAGCGCTTTCTCCTTTTGTCGGGTTTAGGAGACAACCCTTAAAAGTCTCACTCCTCTTTCTTGGTTGTTTACAAGGCTAAGAGAGGGAGAAGGAGAACTCTTCTCACTTTTACAACACTTTGCACACCTTAAACACTTAGAATTTTTCACATATATAATAGCACTTTGTTACCCTTTCATGCAAAAAAGGGTGGGGAATTTATTGGCCCCAATGGCTTCAAAAGTTGGAGCCAAAAAATTCAAATCCTTGGATTTCGGGATGCTGGCGATACCACCGCCATTAATGGGTGGTACCATCGCTAGTAGCATTGATTGCCATCGGTACCATTGCCCAGTCTAGGCAGTACCACCGCTTAGTCTAGGCGGTACCACTGCCTAGACCACCTTATCCTAGACAAACTTCTAAACAGGATGTTTGATGTAATATTTATATATGTCCGTGTCTTTTGGTATGTTCATGCTTTGCACAACATATAGAGGGACGGCCGAAGGCTTAATAGTCCTATTTTAGTTAGGTTGGTGGTCGCTTTAGGCTTGTAAAAAAAGTTTGTGTCAAGTGGACACTTGTGAGAGATTTTCAGTCTATAGTTAACCATTTTGACCCCTTGTTGTATAATTGTTCAGAGCTTGTAAAGTCTGTTTGTAATCTGTATTGTCTATGAAGTGTTTTCTGAAATATTTGCTTATGGATCCCGAGTGAGGCATTTTCTCTAACCTATTTTCTCTTTTGTGTGTCCTAAGAGACCATAGGAGGCTTTGGGGAGGCTGACCTTTGTGGACGGACAAGCAAGGGTGCCACACGACTTAGGCGAAACCAACTAAGTCCGTATCAGATGGTATCAGAGCGGGACAAGCACTCATAGAAACACTTAGCATGCAAATGTGGGGGACCTAGCAAGGCTGCATTGAGGGCAGTCAGCACATGCGCGATCATTTGGGGGGAAATGGGCATGGAGATGTAGAGAAAAGGAGTCGCTCGGAGGAGCGGGCATCCGAGATTGACATTCAAAGGAATGGCCAACCCTTCACGCAAGAGGCATCATGAGAACAGGCAAGCTTGGAATAATGTGGAGCGCATAAAGGTTGGAATGGCTAAGTTTGAGCTACGACTCAACATTGACAAATATACTTAATGATGCTCAAGGCAAGCGAGGCGCTTGGTAAAGGATGAGACCATACAAGGTGGAATGAGTTGCTCAGCGACTAAAAGAGTTGTGCAAAGCTCACAGAGGTGAGGGAAATTGCTAACTTGAAGAATTCGGCACTCATGTATGGGCTTGTATGCGGATGATGGAATGTTCGCGGCCATCCCAAGGTGACCGAAACTCGGTGCCATAGAGCATTGAAACTTTCTCTTCGGCATGTGAAGGATACGCCTATAGGAGGCTGAAGTGTGCAATGAGTTCAGCATGTTGCTAGGCCTTGAGTGGTGTAGCGGGGATAAGTCCAAGGGGACGGTGATCTCCAACACGAAGAGAGATGTTACTTCAACGGGATAGTTATCCAGGAGGGATAAGTCCCGGCTCTCCAAAGAGAGAATCATGTGGGATAGACTGCACATGTTGAGGAGTATGTTCAGCAATCTAGAAAGTGCGTTTACAGGAGGCAGAACAATGCACAGTATGTTCAGCAAATCGGAGTAGTCCAAGGGGACGGTGATCTCCGAAACGAAGAGAGATGTTACTTCAACGGGATAGTTATCCAGGAGGGATAAGTCTCGGCTCTCCAAAGAGAGAATCATGTGGGATAGACTGCACATGTTGAGGAGTACCTCAACAAACAATAACTCCATGAAGCTCAATGGACCAAGCAAGCGGCGAGGAGTCATCGCACGATCTCGCTTGAGAGAATGCATTGGTGGATGTATTGTGAGATCAAGTGGGGGAGTGATCCAAAGCAACACAAATGAATGCACACATGGAGTCGATATGGAGATCAGACTCAAGGGAGGGCTGACGCGTGGAATGGTGGGCGCAAGGGCCACCATCAACTCAATGCAAAAACGAGGAGCGGAGCAACTTGGGTGTAACTTAACGAAGTACCCAAGCCGCATGAAGGGAGCCAGCATAGAAGATAGAACATGGAGCGGAGGCATAGTGCTTCCTTTGGACAAAGGTCAAGGACATGAACTCTTGCAGAGGCAAGAGTAGGATCATGTTATTCCTTGGGTCCTTCATTCTAACGGAGCGGACTCATCTTGCATAGTGCCAAAGATGAAGGGAGCTTCTGAGTACATGCACCTTATCTCATATAAGCATTTAATGGAGGAACTAAGGTGACTCAACTTGTGGAGGCGAAGTTGGGTTCAGAAGGCCTTGGCACAGGGCAAGAGGACGTAGAGGCAAGTACTCTTGAAGAATATGCCATAGTGTTGCCAGTCAAGTTGCTAGGCAGGAAGCGGTGCACAGCAAAGATTGTGCTGGTAGGGGCAGAGGCCTAGGATCTAGACAATGGTGTACTATTTTTAGCGAAGTCGGTGGACTTTGGAGCTACTATGCGACGAACTATCCTAGAGCAGTGCTTCATCTAGGTGTGACTTAAGAGTGGGTGGATGAAGGTCGATTACCAGAGGAGTGAATAAAATCGAAGGTGGAAGAGACCTTACGATGTATTGATAGAGGCCACATATGGGGGGATCACAATTTGAGTTCATCCCCAAGGATCAAAATGCAATAGAGATGTCACCAAGAGGCGACATGGGGTAGCAGATTGTGGTGGAATAGTTCGTGGCAATGTGATACACATGACATAGTCCCGTGAGGGACTAGATCATACGAAGGTATGATCGGGAGCTACTGGAAGCTCCACTCCGGTGAACAACATGACGACAAGAAAGGCTATGGATTCAAGGAGTGAAGGTCATGGTACCGCAAAGGTGGGTCTTCCGTGCATGCATCGAATTTTGCATCGGATGAAAGCCTTGGTCATTAGCATATGGGGGATGTGTTCTACCAAGGAAAAAGTTTGAATGCAAGTACCAATGAGTCCCATGGGATGGACTTGATTCTGCAAAGATATGATTGAAGCAGCTGGAGAGTTGAACTACTCTAGAGCCCATATTCGCTTAAGGGAGCTCGGCAAGTCAGAGGAAAAGGTCGAGTAAGCGAATGTTACTACCAAGGAAGCTAAGGAGAACAGAATTTATGCAAATCCTACAACGTGATGGAAGAGGCCATGCATGGGAGTTGTAGTCTATCTTTCCATCGACCAAAAGGAGCTACTTAGAGAACACAGAGGTGTTGAAGCAAGGGGTCGAAAGGGGCGAGGAAGTGACGACGAGTCCAGAGGGACTTAGCTACCCAAAATCAAGCATCAGTTAGAATGGAGGTGGACTCGGAGGAGTTCCACAGAGACATATTTACTGATCATAAAGAAAAGGGATGCAGATGTGAGGTGATGGATAGTAGGGCCATAGTCATGGCAGTGCCATGGTACCGCAGAGGTGAGACTTCCATGAAAGTCATTGATCCCTTGCTCTCATGGAGGGAGAGCACTTAGTCGTGAAAGGAACCGAGGAGGTGGAGCATGCAGAGATAAACTCCAAGTACCAAGATAAGGTTGAAAGGCAAAGGCCAAGGAACTTCGTAAGACCGGTGTCAACGAGCTTCTCATCAAGATAGCCAAAAGCGAAGGACTTTGGGTCATGCAAGAGTGCATGACTAAGGAATGAAGTAGGCAATACACAGTGCTATACCTTTGCTACTCAGTGGAGTAGGCGGCAGGGTTGATGGAAAAGACAGTACAATCCCAAAGGCGACCAAATCTATTAGAGAATTACTCCAAGTTGGGGTGAAAACTTCCTATATTCCAGAAGTTCGATGGCATTGAGAAGGTAAATCACAGTAACTAACTCAATGCAAGGAGTGCAAACACTTCAAGTGCTTCAAAAGTATAAGCAAAGAGTAGGTGAAGGCCAGTAACAAGCTTGATGCATAGAGTACAACCTCGAGGAGGTGGGCAAAGTCAAGTAACCTTTGCCTTCTCAACTCTTAAGATAATGGGCGAAACTGAGTATCTGAATTCTCTTATCTATCTAGCCGAGGAGCTCTGAATAGGTTCAAAGACCTTTCGAAGATAATAGAAGACAATAGTTGTCAAATCCTCACCAACGGTGATCAGTGCTACTAAGAGTAGATTGTCCGCTTCATTTTCGAATGAAATGCCAATCGAAAGTGGAAGTGATGCGAATCTACTTGGAAGTGACAACTAAGTGAAAGAAGAGTCAATGAGCAAATTTTGTAGAGGAAGGACCCAAAGCTTCAGAAGTTTGTGAGGCGATGCTCGTTAAAGCTCCAACAAGCATCCACCCAGTTCAAGCAGCATGAGGCATTTGAGAGTCTGGTGCATAGTAAGAATGGTCTTTTCCTTCATCTAGAAGATCCGCAAGAAACAACAAGGATCAACACAACTCAGCCAACCCCACACTAGAGTCAGAGTCATTGGCGAGTTGAAGCAGCATGGCGGATCAAAGGTTCAACTACTCAAAAACAACAGTGGAGAGTAGTTGGGAGCTAGGAGGCGCATTATAGCTAAGGTAGAAGATTGAAGACTCAGCAAAGGCAAGGAGTTATAGTGTCGGCAAAGGCTTCAACGAGGACATCAAAGGAATAAGTGAGGGAGAATGTCACAAACAAACTTATAAACAGGATGTTTGATGTAATGCTTATGTATGTCCGTGTCTTTTGGTATATTCATACTTCATATAGAGGGATGGCCGAAGGCTTAATAGTCCAATTTTAGTTGGGTTGGTGGCTGCTTTAGGCTTATAAATAAAGGTTGTGTCATATGGACACTTGTGAGAGATTTTCGGTCTGTAGTGAACTATTTTGACCCTTTGTTGTGCAACTGTTCAGAGCTTGTAAAGTATGTTTGTAATTTGCATTGTCTATGAAGTGTTTTCTGAAATGTTTGCTTGTGAATCTTGAGTGAGGCATTTTCTCTAATATGTTTTCTCTTTTGTTGGTCCTAAGGGACCATGGGAGGCTTCGGGGAGGCTGACCTTTACAGATGGACACGCAAGGGTGTCACACGACTTAGACAAAATCAGCTAAGTCCGTGACAACCTAGGAGATTGGGTCTCCCAAGCGATGCCACCACCGGGCCTATTTTCAAGGGCTGAATGGGCTATTCAATCTAGCCCAATTCAGCCCTATTAAGGGCCTAATTGGCCCCTAGTTAGTGGGATTATCTCCCAATCCTAACTCAATTTACAGACTAACTACAATAATAAAGACAATTGACAAAGCATTCTTATTTCGGTACGTCAATTGCTCTTCCGACGAGCTTTCGGTGATCTTTCAGCGAACTTCTGGCAAGCTCTTGGACTTTGCTGTTAGGAATGGGGTCGACACTAAGAGGAGGGGGGTGAATTAGTGCAGCGGTAAAAATCACGTTAGTTCTAAAATCTTCTCGTTTATTGAAAATCGATCTTGAAAATATGCTTGACTTGAAAGCGAGTTTGTAATAGTATTGAAAGTAGTAAACAAGTAAAATGGTTTGCAGTTTAAAGTAAATTGCTCAAAGGAAAAGCAAACTAGATTTTAGAGTGGTTCGGTCGTCGTGACCTACATCCACTTCGACGATTCCTCTTTCGTCGAGGCCACCGGTATCCACTATCGATCTTCTTTTAATGGGTGAAAACCAACTACCCTTTTACACCCCTTTTCTCCTTTTCACAGGTTTAGGTGACAACCTTTTACAACCCTCTTTTACAATGTATCCCTCTCACACCTCTCTTAGAACTCTCTCTAAGCTTTGGGAGGAGGGAACTCAACTTTCTAAGATTTATAACTTTAGAATTATAGGGTTTAGCTCAATATTTCTTGCCAATCCATGCAGAAATTGCTGGGATATTTATAGGCCCCAAATGGATTCAAATTTGGAGCCCAAAATTCAAACCCCTGAAATTTTAGGGTACGGGCAATACCACCGCCTGTTCTGGGCTATACTACCACCCAGACTGGCGGTACCACCGCTTGACACAGTCTCAGAGATTGTGCCATGATGGTTTTACCTATTTGGTTACAGTTTGGGCCTTTCTCTTAGCCCAACTGTCCCCTAATTGGGTTTGCCCAATTCTAATCTCAATTATGTGTTAACTATGAATTTTAAGACATTTACTAAGCTAAACAGAGTCTGTAAGTCAAGTTTTCTTCCGGCAAGCTTCCGATGATCTTTCGGCAAACTTCCAACGATCTCTCGGCAATGTTCTAGCGGACTCCTAGCAAGCTCCTAGACTTTGCGACGATTTACTTGGTGAGTTCCGATGAGCCTCTATGGCAAGCTTCTGGACTTCTCGGTTGGTTCTCGCAAAACTTCCAACAAATGTTCGGACTTCCAACGAACTTTCAAACTCCCAACGAAATTACGTTCTTAACTCTAGGACTTCATTTTGCTTTATGCCTTGCTACCATAGTTACTCCTGCACATGTAAAAACATACTTCGATCTAGACAATTAATAATAATCATTAATCATGTTGTCCAGCATGTCATTGGTTCCTCGATGCTTCATCCGATTCTTTAGTGCATCATCCTCTCTTGTGGCCTATTGCCCAATCGGCCAATTGACTTTGTAACTCCGATATCCTTGGCGTAATATCCGCTCTTCTTGGCCCGATGCCCAAATCCATAGCCCGAAGCCTTCTATCGTTACGTCGATCGGTCCTCCGGCTCGACGTCCAATCTTCTGACATATTTTCCTCCGGCACAACATGATTTTTCCTGCTTTAATTGTCTCATTCTGACCGAAGCATCTTGTGTCACTCAAAATGTAGATTAAAACATAAACACTTATCAATTGGTTTCATAATCAAAATACAAGATTCAATAATCTCCCCCTTTTTGATAATGACAACCAATTGATGACAAAGTTAAAGCAAACTCTCGGAGTTTAAACAAACTCCCCCTATCAATATGGCATATTGATAGAACCTTGAATTCAAGCTGGATTCAAGTCATTGCAAATTTCATCATGAATATTTGCAATACATCATCATGCATAACAAGATCATACTTCTCCCCCTTTGTCATTAATAAAAAGGAGAAGTATAATTATCATGTGTTTGAGACATAATTTCAACACATTGCATAATTAATATAATCTCCAGTTTTATTATCATACAATTTATAAGCTTAAAAATTTAGTAAGTATTACATCATGTAAGCTATTAAGTTTTAGATATGCAAGGTAATAACATAGCAAATTTACAACATACAAGCTAGCAAAAATTTCGAAGGCAAATGCAAGATAGCGATGTTCAAGATAGCAAACTCTTTCTTCTCTTTTGAGAAGTATCATTTTTGCTTCTTTTGCAATGTTTGAGCTAGCAGTTTTGCTTTCTTTGCAAAGTATAAGTTTCTAAATTTTGCAAGATGAGCTAGCGATATTTCTCCCCTTTTGTCAATGTCAGAAAGAAGAGAAGAATATAATTTTATAATTCTTTTTCCCTTTATATCAATTTCTAAATCATGACAAAGGTAAGTAAGCATTCTTATTTCAAAATACAATAATTGAGATAAACCTTGAATTCAAATCAAAGCAATCATGATTCACATCATATGCAATATATCACATTCATCATCATAATTAAAAAGCATAAGCATTGTATGTATAATACCAAATCATCATGTATATTTTCAAAATATAAAATCATCATTATATGCATGATTCCAAATCATCTTTCATAATTACATCAATATTAGCAACAAATCATAGTATTTCAAATCATAAAGATATTAATTTGTCGAATTGCATCCTACCATACATTATCATAACTTTTCCCCCTTTTATCATTGTAAACAAGAAAGAATAAGGGAAGAATATAATAGTGTAAAATATTTCAATCATTTCAAGGCATACAAGCCATAAATACAAAGAAATCATGTCATGAAAGATAATACCACTTAAATACCAAAAGACATGATTCCTTTTGAAAAAACCTCCTCTTAAATAATCAAAAGAAAATCTTAGGAGATTAAATAATAAAATATATTCAAAAAAAAATTTTAAGTCATGAATTTTGAAAGAGATATTCTCTTTAGTAAATCGTAAAAGAAACTTAGGAGAAAAAGATTTCAATTCATGCATATAAAATCTTGACTTAAGCATAAGAAATCTTAATTTATAAATCTTAAAAAATCAAGATAAAACTCATTTATATTCAAATTGTCAAATCAAAATCATTTTCAAGAGATTCATAAAAATATAGATAGATTCATTAATCTCTCCCTTTTGAAAATTCAATAAAGTAGAGAAATTTTTCTAAGAGAAAGCTTTCTCTTTTTAGTTTGTTTCATACAAGTATGCCTTTGTCCTTTTTATGCCAAAAAATTATATTTCATCAATCGTTTGTGATCGAAAAATAAATTTCGTCATAAAAACCATCAAGATCAATAAACCATAAATTACTTAAAAATCATTATGCATAATTTCGAAATTTATTAAGCATGATCATTATTCATGATATCAAAACATGGTTTCAAAATATTTAATATTTTCATTATATAATTACATCATTATGCATCATTGAAATTGATTTCATAAATCATTTTTCATCAAGATCATTTTATTTGTTGTAGTCATGCATTTTTCTTTTTAGGTGAATCAACTTTTCATGCTTAGTTTTCCATACAAAAGCCATGCATCATCATTAAGCATGATATCAAACTTCTTAATATTTTCATTAAGATATCAAGCATGGTTTCACTCAAATTCGGAAATTATCAAGATACACATTATTTATTCTTGAAGAAACATACATATGATCATTAGATTTAAATCTAAAATTTTATTCCATTAACATAAAACATACAATTTTCATTATTATTTTCAAAATTACGAGCATGATCATATTTTTTATATATATTTTTTTTTAACATGTAATTTTTATGAAAAATATTATTCTAGACTAAATTAAAAATAACACATGAAAAGCATCAAGTAATTTTGAAATAAATTAAAGGAGTTTCGTTTGAGTTGTTTATCTCATTATAGAAAGTCGTTAAGGTGTAGTTTGCCACCTCGCCTTTGTTGATTTTCTACTCGTCTTCATAGGAGCTCGATTCATCCCAATTTGTGTTCTTCTTCTTGCATTCATAATAAGTAGTTGTGTTCTTTTTGTTCTTTAGTTTTTGTTTCATGAACTTTTTAAATTTTATGAGTAGTTCAAGTTCACCATCACTTGAGCTTATGCTCGAGTGGTCTTCAATTGTTCTATGTTTAAAATCCTTCCTGTTCTTTGGAAGGTAGTTCTCATGTTCGTCAAGTACCACATTAGTCATTTTGTAGGTAATTAAAGACCCAATTAGTTCTTCAATTGGAAAGTAGTTCCAATCTTTTGATTCTTGTATTGCCATTACTTTCAAATTCCAATTTTTAGAAAGAGATCTTAAAATCTTGTTAACGAGTTCAAAATTCAAAAAGCTTTTACCAAGAGCTTTTAAACCATTGACGACATTCGTAAAACGGGTGTACATGTCAACAACAGTTTCGCTTGGTTTCATATGAAATAATTCGAAATCATGCATTAAAAGATTAATCTTCAAAACTTTTAATCTACTAGTGCCTTTGTGTGTGATTTCAAGAATGTGTCAAATATCGAAAGTCGTTTCGCCCAAAGAAACCTGATTGAATTCATTTTTGTCTAAGGCACAAAACAAAGCATTCATAGCCTTTGCATTTAGAGAAAAAATCTTCTTCTCCAAATCATTCCAATGGTTCATTGAAAGAGAAGACCTTTGAAAACCAAATTTGACTATGTACCATAAATCGAGATTCAATAAAAGCAAGAAAACTCTCATTCGAGTTTTCCAATAAGTATAATCCATCCCATTGAAAAAGAAAAGACAAATGAGAGAGTGGCCCTATTGAAAGTCGAAAAGAGCCATTTCTATTTAGGTATTAAATCAAATTAGAAAATGAGGCTCTGATATCAATTGTTAGGAATGGGGTCGGCACTAAGAGGGGCAGTGAATTAGTGTAGTAGTAAAAATCATGTCGGTTCTGAAATTTTCTCGTTCGTTGAAAATCGATCTCGAAAATATGCTTGACTTGAAAGCGAGTTTGTAAAAGTATTGAAAGCAGTAAGCAAGTAAAATGATTTGCAGTTTAAAGTATATTGCTTAAAGGAAAAGCAAACCAGATTTTAGAGTGGTTCGGTCATCGTGACCTACATCCACTTCGTCGATTCCTCTTCCGTCAAGGCCACCGGCATCCACTATTAGTCTTCTTTCAATGAGCGAGGACCAACTACCCTTTTACACACCTCTTCTCCTTTTCATAGGTTCAGAAGACAACCATTTACAATCTTCTTTTATAAGGTATCCCTCTCACATCTCCCTTAGAACTCTCTCTAAGCTTTGGGAGGAGGGAACTCAACTTTCTAAGGTTTACAACTTTAGAATCACAGAGTTTTGCTCAATATTTCTTACTAATCCATGTAGGACTAGCTGAGATATTTATAGGCCTCAAATGGATTCAAATTTGGAGCCCAAAATTTAAACCCCCGAAATTTCATGATACGGGCAATACCACCGCCTGTTCTGGGCGGTACCACCACCTATAGTCTAACACTGGGTGGTACCACTGCCCAGTCTGATGGTACCACCACCTAGAAGACTGTGCTAGGTAGTACCACCACCTAGAAGACTGTGCTAGGTAGTACCATCGCCTGACATAGTCTCGGAGACTGTGTCATGATGGTTTCACTTGTTTGATCACTGTTTGGGCCTTTCTCTTGGCCCAACCAGCCCAAAATTGGGCCCAACTATCCCCTAATTAGGTTTGCCCGATTATAATTTTAATTATGTGCTAATTATGAATTTCAAGACATTTACTAAGCTAAACAGAGTCCGTAAGTCAAGTTTTCTTCCGGCGAGCTTCCGACGATCTTTCGGTGAACTTTCGACGATCTCTCAGCAATGTTCCAGTGGACTCCTAGCAAGCTCCTAGACTTTGCGACGATCTTCTTAGTGAGTTTTGATGAGCTTCTTTGGCAAGCTCTTGAACTTCTCGGCTATTTCCTGTAGAATTTTCGACGAACGTCTAGACTTCCGACGAACTCTCAAACTCCTAACGAAATCACATTCTTGACTCCGAGACTTCATTTTACTTTATGCCTTGCTATCATAGTTAATCCTACACATGTAAAAACATACTTCGATCTAGACAATTAATACTAAGTATTAATCATATTGTCCGACATGTCATTGGTCCCTCGACGCTTCATCTGATTTTTTGGCGCATCGTCCTCTCTTGCGGCCTTTTGCCCAATCGGCTAGTTGACTCTGCAACTCTGATATCCTTAGCGCAATATCTGCTCTTCTTGGCTTGATGCTTGAATCCATGGCCCGAAGCCTTCTATCGATATGTTGACCGATCCTCTAGCTTGACCTCCAATCTTCTTATATGTTTTCCTCTAGCACAACATGATTCTTCCTACTTTAATTGTCTCATCCTAATCAAAGCATCCTGCATCACTCAAAATGCAGATTAAAACATAAACACTTATCAATTGGTTTCATCATAAAAAAAAAAGATTCAACATTTACGACGATCTTCTTAGCAAGTTTTGACAAGCTTCTTTGGCATGTTCTTAGACCTCTTGGTTGGTTCTGGTTGAACTTCCGACGAACGTCCACACTTCCAATGAACTCTTGAACTCCCAACAAGATCTTGATCTTGACTTTGGCACAACACCTTCTTTATGTCTTACTACTATCGTAGTTAATCCTACATGCTTTTCTCAACATATAGATTAATCAAATAATCTACAATTGATTTCATCATCAAAATCCGAGATTCAACAGAAAATGCATATGATATTTGGCACACATTCGAAGTCACACATAAAGGCACAAGTAGGGTTAAAGAGTCAAAAATTAATATTTTGGTTCATAGCTGTGAGTTGTTTCGCATGAAACTAAGCGAGACCATTGGAGACATATACACTTGTTTTATTGATATCGTCAAAGGTCTAAAAGCATTTGGTAAAAGCTTTTTTAATTTTAAACTTGTTAATGAGATATTAAGATCCCTTCTAAAAAGTTGGGATCTTAAAGTAATGACAATATAAGAAGCAAAGGACCTAAATAACTTTTCACTTGAAGAACTTATTGGGTCCCTAATGACCTATGAAATGACATATATAGCACATGATTAACTTGAGAACAACCTTCCAAAGAATAGGAAGAACATGAGACTTAGTACCAAAGAAGATCACTTGGGTGAAAGCTCAAGTGATGATGATGATGATGACTTGGCATTCCTTACAAGAAAGTTTTAAAAAATCTTAAAAAGGAACAAAATAAAACAAAATTTTAAGAATAAAAGTGAACTAGAAAAAAGACCAAATAATATGCTATAAATGCAAGAAGCTGGGGCACTTCAAAAATAAATGTCCTCAAGTGAAGAAAAAGCTACTAAAGAAAAAAAAAATAGCGCTCAAAACTACTTTGAACCATTCAAGTGTATCCGAAGACGAGGAGCCAATCAACAAAGAAGAAGTTGCTAACTATGCATTAATGGCATTTGGTGATGAGATAAGTGACTCAATCAAAGCTCATTTATCTTTGAATGAATTATTAAGTGCTTTTCATTATTTTTTTGATGAATATAAATTAGTTAGTAAAAGATATAAATTATTGAAAAAGGATTATGTTTCTCTTTCTAATGAACTTAAAAAATTAAAAAATGAGCATGATAAGTGTCTATTAACTCTTTGTACTCAATGTGAAGAGTTAAGAGTCATTTATAAAGGAAAAATTATTACTTCACGAAACATTAGAAAAATTTAAAATAGACAACAAATTTTTAAACATGATCCTTGCTAATAAGGGTCATGTTCATAGAAGGGAAGGAATTGGCTTTGTAAGTAACGCTCAACAAAAGCCATCTATCTTCGTTAAATGACTTATATTACATGTCTCACCTAGAGAAAAATATAATTTTTTTTAAAAATATTGTCATTTTGCCTATAAATGTCAATTTAAAAGGTATAGTCCACATAAATTAGTTTGGGTTCCTAAAGGTTTGAATCTCGGATTTTGATGATGAAATCAATTGGTAAAGTGTTTGATCTATATATTGAGAAAAGTGTTGCAGGATTAACTACGATAGCAATGAAGGCATAAAGTATATGTTGGGCCGGAGTCAATGATCGAACGATACGTCGAAGATTCGGACAATGTGCTGAAATTTTGCCAAAAGCTCGCTGAGAGTTCATCGGGAGCTCACCGAGAATTTATCAGAACATCGCTGAGAGTTCATCGTAAGTTCACTAAGAGTTCGTCGTGAGTTCACCGGAAGCTCGCTAGAAGTTCATCGAGAAGTTTGCTGGAAGTTCGTCGAGAGAACAATTGACATACCGGACATAGATTTCTTAGTTAAATGTCTTAAATTATCGTAGTTAGACCTTAAGATGAGTTAGGATTGGGAGGTAATCCCATTAACTTAGTTAGGGGCCAATTGGGCCCTTAATAGGGTTGAACTGGGCTAGTTGAATAGCCCATTTAGCACCTGAAGTCATGGCTGGCGGTGGCACCGCCTGGTGACCCAGTCTCCCAAGTGGTCTAGGTGATGGTACCATTGGTAGTTAATGCTGCCAGTGGTGCTACCACCCCTGTCAAGTGGTGGTACCGGTAGAGCTCGGTCTCTGATCTATGTCAAGCAATATTACCACCTAGACTAGGTGGCGGTACCATCCAATATCAATCTGTAGGTGGTAGAACCGCCCAGTAATGGCGATGGTGCTGCCAATACCCCGAAATCTAATGATGTGACACTTTTTGGCTCTAATTCTGAAGCTATCGGAGCCTATAAATACCCTACCCTTTTCTGCATAAAAGGGTAACAAAAGTGCAATCAAAATGTTAAAAAATTCCAAGTGTTGGGGTGTTAAAAGTGTTGTAGAAGTAAGAAGAGTCCTCCTCCCTCTCCTTATATTTGTAATCATTCAAGAGAGGTGTGAGGCTTGTAAGGGTTATCTTTTAAACCCGTGAAAAAGAGAAAGCACTGTAAAGAGGTGGTTGGTCTTGTTAGGATCGGAGCAGCACTAAGAGGGGGGGGTGAATTAGTGCAGCGGATAAAAACTTCGGTTTTATAAAAAATCTTTCGTATGAAGAGAGCGGAACTTGACAAGTTTAATCTTGAAAGCGTATTCTTAAATATGCGCAGCAAAAGTAATAAGGAACCAGAGCATATAAGAAGATTTGCAATAATATAAATAACAGTAATGAAACGCAAACCACAGATCACGCCGATTTTAGAGTGGTTCGGTCAAATGACCTACTCCACTTGCGAGGCCCCTCTTCGATGAGGCTCCCACCTTCCACTAGCAAGCTTCTTGAAATGGAAGGGTAAATACCCCTCTTACAACTCTTTACAAGCGGTTCACTCTCTTACAGATTTTCGAGAAGAGATGAGGTGAACACTAGCAAATTGAAAAGAAAGAAAGCTAACACTTTTCTAAGATTTTTCTCTCAAACTCTTGCTGCTCAAAAGGTTGTAATCTCAGCTGAGATTTGAGGGGTATTTATAGGCCTCCTCAAGAGGATTCAAATTTGGGCTCCAAAATTTGGGCTCCAAAATTCAAATCCTCTTTGGGTTCCCGATCTTTGGTGGTGCCACCAGCCAAGCAGTGCCACCGCCCAGCCTTGGTGGCTGCTGGTGGTGCCACCTGCAGTTTAAGAAGGTGTCACCGCCCAAGCACTGGTGCTGGGCGGTGCCACTGCTCAGCCCAGCGGTGCCACCGCCTACACTGTTGTTTTCAGCCCTTCTGGTGTTTTCAGCCCACCAGCCTATAGTGTTTTTTCAGCCTCTGATTGTTATAGGCCCATACTTGGGTTATAGGATTAATACCTAATCCTAACCCTAATTAACATGCTAACTACGAATTTTAAAGACATTATATAAGCTATTACAAAGTCCATAAGTCAAGACTTCTTCCCATGAAGCTTCCTGCGAACTTTGGCCGGTCTTCCGATAAACTCTGGAAACCATTCTCACGGACTCCCGGCAAGCTCTTAAACTTCACGATTTGATCTTGGCGAAGTTCCAATGAGCTTCTTGGCAAGCTCGATCGATCTCTCGGCAAACTCTACGAACTTCCCACGAACCTTCCGGCGAAGCTTCCAAAAAAACCCTTCGGCAAGCTCCCTACTCATTTCGGCTAGTTCCGAGCAGCGTTCCCGATGATCCTTCGGACTTCCGTCGAACTCTTGAACTCCCAACGAATCCTTCATTCTTGACTCCACACTTTGTTTCACTTTATGCCTTCATCGTTATCGTGAGTTAATCCTGCACATGCAAACCAAAACTCTACTCCGATCTAGACGGTTATTACAACGCGAATTGACATTCATTTGCCGCACGTCATTGGTTGCGCGCCGTTCGATTCTTTAGCACATCGTCCTCTCTTGCGGCTTGTTGCCCAATCGACGGTTGACCTCCGCAACCCCGATATCCTTGGCGCAATTCCGCTCTTCTTGGCCCGATGCCCGACGTTCGAAGCCTTCTGCCGTCCAATATCCTGACGTGATCTCCTTCGGCGCAACGTCAATTCCTCCTGCGTTAACTGTCTAATTCTGATCGAGTAGACCTGCATCACTCAAAATGCAGTTAAACATCTAAACACAATCAATTAGTTGTCATCATCAAAATCCGAGATTCAACAATCTCCCCCTTTTTGATGATGACAACTAATTGATGACTAACGGAGTTAACCTAAACTCTCCGGAGTTTAACCAAACTCCCCCTATCAATATGCCATTGATAGAACACTTGGATTATCCCAAATCCAAGTGACATTCATCACATGTTATGAAAAAATATTTAAACCATCATGCAAATATATAAAATATTCAATTCAATGCATGAAGTCATCAATATACTTCTCCCCCTATGTCATCAACAAAAAGGAGAAGTTGCTCTAGCTATTTTAAAAGATATGCAAGTTTTTATAACATGAAGCTAGATTTTCATCACAACATATAAGCACAAAAGCATAGTTAGATTCTTAAGTTCAATCATGGCAATTCAACACTTGCTTCTTGTGCAAGATTGCACTTTGCTTTTCTTTGCAAGTAACAATATTTATAATGTTTGATATAGCAAATTTTATATCATGCAAGGTAGCAATATTGAGATATTTAAGAAAGCAACTCTTGCTTCTTGAAATATGCAAATTTGTCAAGTTTTGCTAGATGTGCAAGTTAGCATTTTTGTCTCTTAAGATAGTCAAGATAGCACATTTGCTTCTTTTGAGATAGCAACTTTTTGCTTCTCTTTAGACTACAAGCTAGCAATGTTTACGATATGTAAGTTTCACAATATACAAGCTAGCAAAAATTTGAAAGCAAATGTAAGATAGCTTTCTTGTGTAAGCTCATAATTCTTGCTTCCTATTGCAATGTGCAAGTTGCAAGTTTTGCTTTTTGAGATAGGCAAGATAGCACTTTTGCAATTTTTGTTTCTTAAGATAGGCAAGCTTGTGATGTTCAAAATAACAAGCTCTTTCTTCTAGAAGTGTCATTTTTGCTTTCTTTACAAAGTGTAAGCTAGTTAGTTTGCCTCTTTTCATGATGTCCACGCTTAGAAATTCTTGCTCCCCTTTGTCATTGTCAAAAGAAAGGAAGACCCTTATATCAATTTTCATATTATGACAAAGGTAAGTATCATTCTTATTTGTGCATCATTATATTTTCAAATTAAAACATACACAATTTCAATAACCTTATTTTTCATGCGATACCATAAAAAAATAAATCAATCATCATTAATAAGCATATCATACATGATCTTTGAAACATTAAAATTTTTAAGCATTTATCGACATGTTGATCATGATACAAAACATTAAATCAATATTTATAATACATCATTTTAGCAACAACCCATAGTATTTTTAAATCATGATTTACAACATATGTAATACATCACATCATAATTAGAAAGAACAAGTATTGTATGCATCATTGCAAATCATAACTTCTTCCCATTTTATCATTGAAAACCAGAAAAGAAGTAGGGAAGAGCATAAAAGTGTAAAATATTTCAATCATTTCAAGGCATTTGTATCATAGATACAAAGAAATCATATCATCAAAGATAAGACCATTTGAATACCAAATGACATGATTCATTTTATTAAATATCTTCTTTTTTATAAATAACAGAAATTGTAGGTGTATAAAGAAGAGATTGTGATTAAAAAAAGAATCTCAAGTAGTAAATCCAAGAAATCAAGATCGTAAGTTGAATACAAACTCATTCAAATTTAAATTGTCAAATTCATCAAAATCTCAGCATTACTTTCAAGAGATTCAAAATGGTATACATAGATTTATAATAATAATCAAGGGAAAATCTTGGGAGATCATGATATAGATAAAATTCATTCAATCTTATAAGAGAACAAGATATTAATTCAAGCATATAAAATTTCTCAATTCATTATGAATCATAAAAGAATGGTGGTTTTGAAAATTCACGATTCATTTAGAAAAATTTTCTCTTTAGTACACGATAAGAAGAAATATAGCAATGATACCAATCATAATTCATTTGGATAATAGATGCTAAAAAAAAGTAACATTGAGGATACAAGATCTTGATTTTTTATAAAGTAAATCTCAAAAAAATCAAGATAAAACTCATTTAAATTCAAATCATCAAATCAAAATCATTTTCAAGAGATTCATAAAAGAAAAACATAGATAGATTTTTTAATCTCTCAATTCTTTATGAATCATAAAAATTATGATTAAAAAAAAATCATGATTCATTTCGGAAATTCTTCTTTAGTAAACAATAAGAAGAAACATGGGAGTTTAAAAAACAAGATCTTGATTCACAATAAAATTTCATGTTAACATGCTTTCCAACATGCATCAACGTTTTGGATCAAAAAATGAATTTCATCATAAAACCATCAAGACCAATAAGTTACAAAAATCATTATATATTACTTTAAAATCTCTTACATAAAATCATCAAATCATGGTATCAAAATTTCAACATTTTCATTACAACTTTATTGCATTGGTTTCATTGAACATAATTTTGAATGATTCTTATAGAAAACTAAAACTTCCTTAATTTTAATTTATAAGATTGACTTTATATTAGCATGCTCAAATTTTATTCTTATGTCAAAACCATACATCATGTTTGATAACTAAAGATAAGGTTCATAAAAAAAATCATCAAGCCTTCCATTCAAAAGACATGCATCGTCATTGAAAATCAATATGGAAATCGTCAAAATATACATTCTTGCTTCTCAAGCATATACATAAGATTAATCTTACTAGGTGTATAAGCATTAGATTTATATCTAACATTTTATTGCATTAACATAACACATGTAATTAAAAAAAATTAATCCTAAACTAAATTAAAAACAACTCATGAAAGTATTATGTAATTTCAAAATAATTCAAGAGAGTTGAGTTACTTACCTTGTAGTCGAAGCCCATAAAAGCCCAATTCGCCGTTTCACCTTTGCAAGTTCTTGATTCATCCTTGGGTGCCTTCCTTTTCTTTGGCCTCTTCCTCCGTTCAAGTTCATTGTTCATTTTAGATTTTTGTTTAATGAACTTATTAAGAGTTAGTGTTCGAAGTTCAAGTTCATCATTGTCCTCATCACTTGAGTCATCGCTCAAGTGGTATTCAATTGTCCGGAGTTCCAAATCCTTCCTATTCTTTGGAAGGTGGTTCAAGTGTTCATTGTGTTCATCATGTGCATTGCGCACCATTTCATATGTCATCAACGAGCCGATAAGTTCTTCAAGTGGAAAAATATTTAAATCTTTTGTTTCTTGTATTGCCGTAACTTTTGATTCCCAAATTTTAGAAAGTGATCGTAAAACTTTACTAACAAGTTCAAAATTTGAGAAACATTTACCAAGAGTTTGTAAACCATTTGACGACATCCGTAAAAGCGGGTGTACATGTCAACAATGGTTTCGCTTAGGCTTCATTTGAAAAAAGCTCGAAATCATGCATGAAAATGTTAACTTTCGAGTCTTTGACTCTACTAGTTCTCGTGTGTGATTTCAAGTGTTAGCCAAATATCAAAAGCCGTTTTCAAGACGTAGAAATCGATTGAACTCATTTTTTGTCTAAAAGCATAAAATAAGGCATTCATAGCCTTTGCGTTTAAAAAAAAAACATCTTCTTCTCCAAATCATTCCAATGGTTCATTGGGAGAGAAGATATTTCATATCCATTTTTTTGACTATGTGCCATAAATTCAAATCCAAAGAAAGTAAGAAAACTCTCATTCGAGTTTTCCAACAAGTGTAGTCCGATCCGTTAAACAACGGTGGACGAACAACCGATAAGCCCTCTTGAAAGCCATAAAGAGCCATTTCTATTTGGGTGTTAAACCAAGGTAGAAAAACCTCGCTCTGATACCAATTGTTAGGATCGGAGCAGCACTAAGAGGGGGGGGTGAATTAGTGCAGCGGATAAAAACTTCGGTTTTATAAAAAATCTTTCGTATGAAGAGAGCGGAACTTGACAAATTTAATCTTGAAAGCGTATTCTTAAATATGCGCAACAAAAGTAATAAGGAACCAGAGCATATAAGAAGATTTGCAATAATATAAATAACAGTAATGAAACGCAAACCACAGATCACGCCGATTTTAGAGTGGTTCGGTCAAATGACCTACTCCACTTGCGAGGCCCCTCTTCGATGAGGCTCCCACCTTCCACTAGCAAGCTTCTTGAAATGGAAGGATAAATATCCCTCTTACAACTCTTTACAAGCGGTTCACTCTCTTACAGATTTTCGAGAAGAGATGAGGTGAACACTAGCAAATTGAAAAGAAAGAAAGCTAACACTTTTCTAAGATTTTTCTCTCAAACTCTTGCTGCTCAAAAGGTTGTAATCTCAGCTGAGATTTGAGGGGTATTTATAGGCCTCAAGAGGATTCAAATTTGGGCTCCAAAATTTGGGCTCCAAAATTCAAATCCTCTTTGGGTTCCGAATCTTTGGCGGTGCCACCGCCAGCCAAGCAGTGCCATCGCCTGGCCTTCGGGTGCTGGGCGGTGCCACCGCCCAGCCCAAGAGGTGTCACCGCCAGCACTTTCGGGTGCTGGGGTGCCACTTCCAGCCCAGGCGGTGCCACCCAAAGATGTTTTCAGCCCCTTCAAGTGTTTTTTCAGCCCACAGCCTATAGTGTTTTCAGCCTCTGATGTTATAGGCCCATACTTGGGTTATAGGATTAATACCTAATCCTAACCCTAATTAACATGCTAACTACGAATTTTAAAGACATTATATAAGCTATTACAAAGTCCATAAGTCAAGACTTCTTCCCATGAGCTTAGGTGAACTTTTTGCGGTCTTAGATAAACTCTCGGAAACCATTCTACGGACTCCGGCAAGCTCTTAAACTTCACGATTTGATCTTGGCGAGTTCCAATGAGCTTCTTCGGCAAGCTCGATCTCTCTCGGCAAACTCTGCGAACTTCCCATGAACCTTCCGGTGAGCTTCCAAAAAAACCCCTTGGCAAGCTCCCTACTCATTCTCGGCTAGTTCGTGGCGTTTCGATGATCGCCGGACTTCCGTCGAACTCTTGAACTCCCAACGAATCCTTCATTCTTGACTCCACACTTTGTTTCACTTTATGCCTTCATCGTTATCGTAGTTAATCCTGCACATGCAAACCAAAACTCTGCCGATCTAGACAGTTATTACAACGCGAATTGACATTACATTTGCCAAGACGTCATTGGTTGGCGCTTGATCGATTCTTTAGCACATCGTCCTCTCTTGCGGCTTGTTGCCCAATCGATGGTTGACCTCGCAACCCCGATATCCTTGGCGCAATTCCGCTCTTCTTGGCCCGATGCCCGACGTTCAAGCCTTTCGCCGTCCAATATCCTGACGTGATCTCCTCCGGCGCAACGTCAATTCCTCCTGCGTTAACTGTCTAATTCTGATCGAGTAGACCTGCATCACTCAAAATGCAGTTAAACATCTAAACACAATCAATTAGTTGTCATCATCAAAATCCGAGATTCAACAGGTCTTCGCCTATTGAAGGAAGACCATTAGTATGTGCTGGTGACCTCAACGATGGAGGAATCAAAAGTGGATGTAGGTCATACCGACTGAACCACTATAAATTCTGGTTTGCATTTCCATTATTATCATTTACTTACCTTGCAATTGCTTCACTTCCTCCTTAGTTAGCTTTCATTACGCTTTATGAACAAACATGCCTTCAAACTATCTTTCAAGATCAATTTTCTATTTAATGTATGAAGTTTTTTTTAAAACTGATGTTTTTTTTTCTGTTGCACTAATTCCCCCTAGTGCCAACTTGATCATAATAATTGGTATCAAAGTTCGGTTACTCTCGATTTGGTTTAAAACTCAAAAGAGATAGCTTTTGCTAGTAATCAAGAGGGTCATTCAATTACACGTCCACCCATGTTCAATAGGATGAATTACATATATTGGAATACTAGAATGAGGATCTTTCTAATTTCAATGGATTGTGTTATAGAATCTTGTGGAAAATAGCTTTCAAAAGTCTTCTCTTCCAATGAACGATTGGAATAAGTTAGAGAAGAAGACTTTCGCTTTAAATGTCAAGGCTATGAATGCCTTGTTTTGCGTTTTAGATAAAAACATGTTCAATCAAATATCTATTTGTGAAACAGCTTTTGATATTTGGCACACCCTTAAAATCACTCACGAAGGCACTAGTAGAGTAAAGGAGTCAAAGATAAATCTTTAGTTCATACTTATGAATTGTTTCGGATGAAGCCAAGCGAAACTATTGTTGACATGTACACTCATTTTGCGGATGTCGTCAATAGTTTAAAAGTTCTTAGCAAATGTTTTTCAAACTTTGAACTTGTTAATAAAATCTTGATATCCCTTCCAAAGAGTTGGAACCCTAAAGTAATGGCCAATCAAGAGGCCAAGCATTTAAATAACTTTTCTCTCGAAGAACTTATTGGGTCACTAATGACCTATGAGATGACTTGCAATACTCATGAAGAGCTTGAGAACAATATTCCAAAGAATAGGAAGGATATAATACTAAAGACTATTGATGATTATAGTAGATATATTTAGAAATACTTCTTGGCACATAAAAATGATTATTTTAATTTTTTTTTAATTTTTACAAATAATTTTAAAATGAAAAGAGTTTTATGATTTCCTCTATTTATAGGGATCATTGTGGTGAATTTAAAAACCATAATTTTTAAGATTTTTATTATTTAAATAGGTATAATTATAATTTCTCTACTCCAAGAAATCCATAATAAAATAGATTTATCAATAGAAAAAATAGCAGTTTACAAGAGATGATAAGAACTAAGCTTAATGAACATAGTCTACCCAAATATTTTTAGGCCAAAGCCATTAATAAGATATGTTATACTATGAATAGGGTTCTTGTAAGACCACTACTATCTAAAAATTCTTATGAATTATGGAACAATAAAAGACCTAACATTTCATATTTTAAATTTTTTATTATAAATATTTTATTTTAAATAAAAAAAGATATCTTAGGAAAATTTGATGAAAAATCCGATGAAGGCGTTTTTCTTGGACATGCCTCTATTTCTAAAGCTTATCGAGTTTTTAATAAAAAAACCTTGGTTAGTGAGGAATCTATCCATGTTATTTTTAATGAGTTTTTTAAAATTTAAGAAAAATAATCTTAATGATGATTTTAATTTTGATACTTTGAATTTAAATAAAAATTCTCCTTTGCCAAGCAACTTGGATATATCTACTTCCAAAGAATCCTTACCCAAGGAATGGAAGTATATAGAAGTTTATCCTAAAGAGCTAATCATTGGAGATACATCAAAAGGTGTTCAAACTCGTTCTTCATTTAAAAATTTTTATACTAATACTACTTTTTTATCTCAAATCGAACCTAAATGCATTAACGATGCTCTAAAAGATGACTCATAGGTTTTTACAATGCATGAAGAGTTAAATCAATTTGAGAGAAATAAGGTGTGGAAGCTTGTTCCTAAACCTAGTGATCATCTTGTAATTGACACTAAATAGGTCTATAGGAATAAGCAAGATAAACTTGGTATCGTGGTTCGAAACAAGGCTAGATTAGTGGTCAAAGGTTTCAACTAAGAAGAATTTATCGACTATGAAGAAACCTTCGCTCTTATGGCAAAACATGAAGCCATAATGATACTCCTTGCTAATGCATGTTGAAGTTATTTCAAATCGATGTCAAAAGTGTTTTTCTTAATAGCTTTATTTCTGAAGAAGTTTATGTTAAGCAACCACCTGGATTTGAGAATGTTCTTTTTCCAAACCATGTTTTTTAGTAATTTAATGCTCTCTATGGATTAAAGCAAGCCCCAAGTGCTTAGTATGAGAGACTTAGTTCATTACTTATCGAGAATAATTTTTTGAAAGACAAGGTCGATACCACATTTTTATTAAATATTTTAAAAATAATTTTCTCATTATTTAAATTTAAATTAATGATATTATATTTTGTTCTACAAATGAGTCTTTATATAAGTCTTTTGCCAAAAGTATGAGCCAAGAATTTGAAATGAGTTTAATGGATGAATTAACATTTTTCTTTGGATTGTAAATTAAGCAACTAAGTAATGGAACATTTGTTAGTCAAACTAAATATGCTTTAGATCTATTAAAATGATTTTATATAGATTGTGCTAAGGCCATTAACACACCAATGAACACCTCTACAAAATTAGATATGGACAATGAAAGAAAATATTTTGATCAAAAGACTTATAGAGGTATGATAGGTAGTTTACTATACATCACAGCAACTAGACCTTATATTATGTTTAGTGTTAACTTTATACTAGATTTTAATCTAATCCTAAATAATCTCATTACAAAACAATTAAAATAATTTTTAGATACTTAAAAGAAACTCCTAATCTAGGATTATGGTATCCAAAATCTAAAAATTTTGAATTGATTGTCCATGTTGATACTGATTTTGCTAGATGTAGAATAGATAAAAAAAAGTACATCTGGAACATATCAACTCCTAGGTCACTTATTTCTTTGTCTTCCAAGAAATAAAATTCTATAGCATTATCTATAGCAGAGGCTGAATAGATAGCAGTATGTGTATGTTGTGCACAAGTTTATCTAGATGAAAATACTTTAGAAGACTGGAATTTACTTGAAAAACATCTCTATAAAACATGATAATACTAGAGCTATTTATTTAACAATGAATCTCATTCAACACTCTAGAACTAAATATATTTATATTAGACATCATTTTATTAGGGATCATATTAATAATCATGATATATCTTTTGGATTTTATTGATATAAAATATCAATTAGTATATATTTTTATGAAACCATTGAATGAGGAACAATTTGATTCTATTAGAAGAGAATTATGCATGTTGAATCTTTCAAATGCATGAATTCTTCTCATGTATTTTTTATGAATCATTATCTTGATTTTTCAATTTTCATGACTTGAGTTTTCTTTTAAATTAAGATTGTTTCCTATGAATTGTTCTTTTCGCTATTTACAAAAGAGGAGATTTGTCAAAATAATTCATGGTCTTTCATATTCACGACTTAATCTTTTATTTTTCATGTGATGATTGAAACATTAATGTAATTTTTTGCACCATTGAATCTTTCCCTACTCTTTTTTGTTTTGATAATTACAAAGGGGAGAAAGGAAGTACTAGCTTGCATATATCAAGAGAAACAAAAAATTATTATCTTGTACATCTCAAGAGAAGTGAGAAGTGCTATTTTTCACATCTTAAGAGAAGCAAAAATAAAATTACTATCTTGCATATCTCAAGAGAAGCAAAAAGTACTAGCTTACTTATCTCAAGAGAAGCAAAACTTGTTAGCCTTCATACTTCAAAGAGAAGTATAACTTGCCAAGTTGCTAGCTTGCATGTTCTAAAGAGAAGTAAAACTTGCTAACTTACTAGCTTGCATTTTTCAAAAACCTACTAGTTGTATTTTTCTCCTTTTTGTTAATGACAAAGGAGGAGAAGTAATGATGAATGATTTAAAAATTTTAGTGGCCAAATGTTTCAACCAAGAAGGTATCGACTATGAATAACCCTTCGCTCCTATGGCAAGACTTGAAGCTATAAGGATACTCCTTGCCTATGCACGTTGTAATAATTTTAAGTTATTTTAAATAGATATTAAAAGTATTTTTCTTAATGACTTTATTACCAAAGAAGTTTATGTTGAGCAATCACCTGGATTTGATAATTTTCTTTTTCTGAACCATGTTTTTAAATTATCTAAGACTCTCTGTGGATTGAAGCAAGCCCCAATGACTTAGTTTGAGAAACATAGTTCATTTCTTATTAAAAATAACTTTTTGAAAGGCAATGTCGATACCACATTATTTATTAAATATTTTAAAAATAATTTTTTTATTATTTAAATTTATATTGATAATATTATTTTTTGTTCTACAAATGAGCCTTTGTGTGAGTCTTTTATCAAAAGTATAATCCAAGAATTCAAAATGAGTTTAATGGATGAATTGATATTTTATTTAGGATTATAAATTAAGCAACTAAGTGATGGAACCTTTGTTAACCAAACTAAGATTACTTTGGATTTATTAAAATGATTTTATATGGATAGTACTAAGGCCATTAACACACCAACTAGTACATCTATAAAATTAGATATGAACAATGAAGGAGAATATTTTGATCAAAAGACTTAATATTATGTTTAGTGTTGGACTTTATGTTATATTTCAATCTAATCCTAAATAATCTCATTACAAAATAGTTAAAAAAAAATTAGATACTTAAACGGAACTCCTAATCTAGGATTATGATATCTAAAATCTAAAAATTTGAATAGATTGCCTATGTTGATCATGATTTTGCTAGATGTAGAATAGATAGAAAAAGTACATTTGAAACATGTCAACTCCTAGGTCATGCACTTAATTCTTTGTCTTTCAAGAAACAATTTTTTTTTTCATTGTTTATAGTCGAGGTTGAATATATAGCAGTAGATGCATATTGTGCATAAGTTATCTAGATAAAAAATACTTTAGATGACTATGGAATTATGTGAAAAATATCCTTATAAAATATGATAATACTAGTGCTATTTGTTTAACAAAGAATCTCATTCAACACTCTAGAACTAAACACATTGATATTAGACATCATTTTATTTAGGATCATGTAAATAATCATGATATATGTTTAAATTTTATTGGCACAAAACATCAATTAGTATATATTTTTTATGAAACTAGAAATAATTGATTTTATTAGAAGAGAATTAGGCATGTTGAATTTTCCAAATACATGAATTCTTCTCAAATATGTTTTATGAATCATTATCTAGATTTCTCGATTTTCATGACATGAGTTTTCTTTTGAATTAAGATCGTTTCCTATGAATCATTCTTTTTACTATTTACAAAAGAAGAGATTTATCAAAATAATTCATGGTCTTTGGTATTACCAATTTGATCTTTCATTTTTCATGCGATAATTAAAAACAATGATGTAATTTTTTGCACCATTGAATCTTTCCCTTCTCTTTCTTGTTTTGATAATGACAAATGGGAGAAAATGAAGTGTTAGCTTGCATATCTCAAGAGAAGGAAAAAATTACTATCTTGTATATCTCAAGAGAAGTGAAAAGTGCTATCATGCACATCTTAAGAGAAGCGAAAAATAAAAAAATTACTCTCTTGCATATATCAAAAAAGCAAAAAGTGCTAGCTTACTCATCTTAGGAGAAGCAAAACTATTGGAAAATCTAGGGTTGACATCACATGCATAATGGAAGAATAGAAAAATAAAATCTCAAAATTCCCACAGAAAAGAAGGTTTCATCATTATGCAAAAGTTTGTTCGTAAAAACCTGTAAAACCAAAAAACTATGCATAAGAGAATTACCTAGGGAGATCGTATATCCTTGAAAACCAACAGATTAGTGGGAGAGGATGAATAAGGTCAATTGTCCTTCTCTCTAAGAGTGATCCACATGATAGGGGCTACGAATATGCTCCTTATATCGCTGCCCAAAACTCTTCCTCGCGTGCACCACACAATCAAGAAGGGGCTGCCCCTTCTTGCCATCCACACGCCCCCAAATAGGGGCTGCAGTACGAGGAGGAGAGGGAGAAAAGAGAATAGGAGAAGGCAGCCAAAAAGAATCAATAGTTTATGGGTCCTTAGTTCCCTCTTATTTACAAAGGCCCCCTATCAACTTAACCCTAATGAATCCTACCATATTGGGTATTGAATCTCTATCCAACTACCCAAGCCACTTAGATTAGTAAGTCTCTACCCAATAATCTCTTATTAGCTCTTATTGGATCTTATCCATATGATCCAATACTTCGGAGGCTTATTAGATATCCAATAAGATAGGGGCTCCAACGGATATCTCATATCTGAACCTCTACTCGTCGTAATACCTGCTATATGTGTGTGACCTTCTAGGCCCAATATCAAGCTGGCCATGAGTTATACCTGTCAAAACTCAGTTTGGCTTAGTGAATTATTATCTCTATAATAATTTACTCGACTCATCGATTACGGACGTACTATGCCACTACGTCGTAGTCCCCAAACGATATAGGGAAATCTAATCCTTTAGACCTATTTATCCTTAGTTACTATGTATCCATAGTCTTTCATCAATCTAATACCCCAAAGACTATATACCGGGCATAGTACTATCAGGCTCATACGGTTTCTACTCGAGTCGCACTCTAATCGGATTCTCCCGGATAACTCTTTCTCTCCCAATCTGAATGACCCTGGCTAGGGATTTGTCTAAGAAAGAACATATGGGATATTCCTCTCATTACACCGAGAGTAGATGATCCTCTATTGATACTCAATAGCCCTCGCAAGATTTGCTACCGCTCCCGATGAACAGCCATACTAGATCTGGAACCTCCAGACCAATAAGTCTGGTATCAAAGAGTGGAGTACTCACATAGGACATCCTTGGTGTCTCAAGTCTAAGGACCAGATACACCATTGGGATGACGGAATCGATGTCTAGCAATAAGGCATTATCAACCATCTAGCATTCCATGAGCGAATTAGTCAATGAACTCATTCTCCAATGAGTACCTGCACTATATCCCTAGTGTCCCCACACGAGCAACTATGAGACCATTTGCATTCATCATATGGAAAGGTATATAGTACACTAATCTGTCCAGTTATCTCGATGTCCCATTTGAGTAACCTATGATCATGATTATTTAGGTTCTGTGTTTAAAGGCGAATTGATCTCATTATTGTGATCTCATTATGATCGGATTCTTATTGCAAAGATCTATTGACATCACAATATATTCATGCAATAGGTAATATAAAGTGATAAAATATTAAATAATAATAACAATAAGCAAATAGGTTACATGTCAAGTCACACGTGCCATCACTCATACGATTGGCTTGAAGAGCACCTATGACTCACAAAAACTTGTTAGCCTTCATACTTCAAAGAGAAGTATAACTTGTCAACTTACTAGCATGCATGTTCTAAAAGGAAGTAAAACTTCATAACATACTAGCTTGCATGTTTCAAAAACTTGCTAGTTGCATTTTTCTCCTTTTTGTTGATGACAAATAAGGAGACATAATGATTAATGATTTAAAAATTTTAGTGGCCAAAAGTTTCATTCAAGAAGAAGGTATCGACTATAAAGAAACCTTCACTCCTATGTCAAGACTTGAAGCCAGAAGGATACTCCTTGTCTATACATATTATAATAATTTTAAGTTATTTCACATTGATGTCAAAAGTATTTTTTTTAATGGCTTTATTACCAAAGAAATTTATGTTGAGCAACCACCTGGATTTGATTATGTTCTTTTTCTGAACCATGTTTTTAAATTATCTAAGACTCTCTATGGATTGAAGCAATGTCGATACCACATTATTATTAAGAATAACTTAATAAGAATAACTTTTTAAAAGGTAATGTCGATGCCACATTATTTATTAAATATTTTAAAAATATTTTTTTTATTATTTAAATTTATATTGATGATATTATTTTTTATTCTACAAATGAGCCTTTGTGTGAGTCTTTTATCAAAAGTATGATCCAAAAATTCAAAATGAGGTTAATGGATGAATTGACATTTTTTTTAGGATTGTAAATTAAGCAACTAAATAATGGAACCTTTGTTAACTAAACTAAGATTACTTTGGATTTATTAAAATGATTTCATATGGATAGTGCTAAGGCCATTAACACACCAACGAGCACATCTACAAAATTAGATATGGACAATGAAGGAGAATATTCTGATCAAAAGACTTGATATTATGTTTAGTGTTGGACTTTACGCTATATTTCAATCTAATCCTAAATAATCTTATTACAAAATAGTTTAAAAAAAATTATATACTTAAAAGAAACTCTTAATCTAGGATTATGATATCTAAAATCTATAAATTTGAATAGATTACCTATGCTGATCATGATTTTGCTAGATGTAGAATAGATAGAAAAAGTACATTTGGAACATGTCAACTCCTAGGTCATGAACTTAATTCTTTGACTTTTTAAGAAACAAAATTCTTTTGCATTGTTTGTAGTCGAGGTTTAATATATATTAGTTAGTGCATGTTACGCACAAGTTATCTAGATAAGAAATACTTTAGAAGACTATGGAATTACATGAAAAATATCCCTATAAAATATGATAAAACTAGTACTATTTGTTTAACAAAGAATCTCATTCAACGCTCTAGAATTAAATATATTGATATTAGACATCATTTTATTTGGGATCATATAAATAATCATGATATATGTTTAAATTTTATTGACACAAAACATCAATTAGTATATATATTTTATGAAACCATTTAATGAGCAATAATTTGATTTTATTAGAAGAGAATTAGGTATGTTGAATTTTCCAAATGCATGAATTCTTCTCATATATTTTTTATGAATCATTATCTTGATTTCTTGATTTTTATGACTTGAGTTTTCTTTTGAATTAAGATCATTTCCTATGAATCATTATTTTTACTATTTATAAAAGAAGAGATTTATCAAAATAATTCATGGTCTTTGGTATTAACGATTTGATCTTTCATTTTTCATTTGATGATTAAAACATTGATGTAATTTTTTGCACCATTGAATCTTTCCCTTCTCTTTCTTGTTTTGATAATGACAAATGGGAGAAAATGAAGTGTTAGCTTACATATCTCAAGAGAAGGAAAAAATTACTATCTTGTATATCTAAAGAGAAGTGAAAAGTGCTATCATGCACATCTTAAGAGAAGCAAAAAAAAAAAAAAAATACTCTCTTGCATATATCAAAAGAAGCAAAAAGTGCTAGCTTACTCATCTTAGGAGAAGCAAAACTATTGGGAAATCTAGGGATGACATCACATGCATAATAGAAGAATAGAAAATTAAAATCTCAAAATTCCCACAGAAACCCGTAAAACTAAAAAACTATGCATAAGAGAATTACCTATGAGATCATATATCCCTGAAAATCTACTGATCAGTGGGAGAGGATGAATGAGGTCAATTATCCTCCTCTCTAGCGGTAATCCACACGATAGGGGCTACGAATATGCTCCTTATATCGCTGCCCAAAACTCTTCCTTGCGTGCACCACGCAATCAAGAAGGGGCTGCCCCTTCTTACTATCCACATGCCCCAAATAGGGGATGTAGAATGAGGAGAGGGAGAGAAGAGAATAGGAGAAGGCAACCAAAAAGAACCAATAGTCTATGGGTCTTTGGTTCCCTCCTATTTACAAAGGCCCCCTATCAACTTAACCCTAATGAATCCTACCTTATTGGATATTGGATCTCTATCCAACTACCTAAGCCCCTTAGATTAGTGGGTCTCTACCCAATAATCTCTAACTAGCTCTTATTGGAACTCGTCCATATGATCCAATAATTCAGAGGCTTATTGGATATCCAATAAGATCGGGGCTCCAACGGATATCTCATATCTGAACCCCTACTCGTCGCAATACCTACTATATGTGTATGACCTTCTAGGCTCAATATCGAGCTCGCCGTAAGTCATACCTGTCAGAACTCCTTTTGGCTCAGTGAATTATTATCTTCATAATAATTTACTCGACTCATTGATTGCGAATGTACTATGCTACTACGCCATAGTCCCCAAACGATATAAGGGAATCTAATCCTTTAGACCTATTTATTCTCAGTTACTATGTATCTATAGTCTTTCATCAATCTAATACCCTAGAGACCATATACCGGGCATAGTATTGTCAGGCTCATACGGTTTCTACTCGATTCTCACTCTAATCGGATTCTCTCGGATAACTCTTTCTTGTTGAATCTCGTATTTTGATGTTGAAACCAATTGATAATTGTGTTTATGTTTTAATCTATGTTTTGAGTGACGCGGGATGCTTCGACCAGGATGAGACAATTAAAGCAGGAAAAATCATGTTGTGCTAGAGAAACATGTCAGAAGATTGGACGTCGGGCCGATGGATCGATCGACGTATCGACAGAAGGCTTCGGGACGTGGACTTGGGCATCGGGCCAAGAAGAGCGGGTATTGTGCCAAGGATATCGAAGTTACGGAGTCAACTAGCCGATTGGGCAATAGGCGATAGGAGAGGACGATGCGTCGAAGAATCGAACGAAGCATCGAGGGACCAATGACATACCGGAGAACTTATTTAATTGCTTAGGATTAATTGTCTCGATTGAAGTTTTGTTTTAATTGTGCAGGATTAACTATGATAACGACGAAGACATAAAGCGAAATAAAGTGTCGGAGTCAAGCGCGAAGGATTCGTTACGAGTTCGAGAGTTCGACGGAAGTCCGAAGGTTCGTCGGGAACGCTACCGGAATAGCCGAGAATGAGTTGGGAGCTTGCCGAAGGGTTTTTCGGAAGCTTGCCGGAAGGTTCATTGGAAGTTCGCGAAGCTCGCCAAGAAAGATCGGAGCTTATTGAAGAAGCTCGTTGGAACTCGCTAAGATCAAATCGTCAAGTCTAGGAGCTTGCCGGGAGTCCGCAGAATGGTTTCCGAGAGTTCATCGGAAGACCGCCGGAAGTTTGCCGAAAGCTCGCTAGAAGAAGTCTTGACTTGCGAACTTTGTAATAGCTTAGAAAATATCTTTAAATTCATAGTTAGCACGTTAATTAAGGTTAGGATTAGGTGTTAATCCTATAACCCAAGTAGGGCCAATTGGGCCGAAGTTCGGACTAGTTTGGAGCCCAACCAGTGAGCTGAAATAGTGTAGGCGGTGGCACCGCCAGGGTCAGCGGTAGCATCGCCCAGGAGAGGATCTCCCAGCAAAGCGAGATTGGGCTTAGTCTTTAAGCGAGATTGGGCGGTGCAACCGCCTCTGACAGCGGTGCAACCGCCTGAGCTCGGTCTCCGAGCTCTGCCAGGCGGTGCAACCGCCCCTGACAAGTGGGTGGCACCGCCCAGAGGCTCAGTCTTCGAGCCCTGTCAGGCGGTGCAACCGCCCCAGTCAAGCGGTGCAACCGCCAGACCCCGGAATTTCGGGAGATGATAGATTTGAGCTCCAAATTCAAATTGGTTTGGAGCCTATAAATACCCCTTCTAATCCCTGGGTAAAATATACAAGCACAGAGAGATTAAAAGAGAGAAAACACTACTGCAATCTCAAGTTAAAGAAATTTATGAATCGACTTTTCTACTAAAATCGCCTTTGTCGTACGAACGCAGTTTTAAACGTTGAAAGTTTTCTGCTGCACTAATTCACCCCCTCTCTTAGTGCTCTTAATCCTAACAATTGGTATCAGAGCCCGGTATTTCTCATTTTGGATTTACACCCGAGAGAAATGGCTCTTCATGGCTTTAAAGAGGGTTTTTCGGTTGTTCGTCCACCGTTGTTTAACGGATTAGACTACACTTATTAGAAAACTCGAATGAGAGTTTTCTGGATTTCTATGAATTTAGATTTATGGAATATTATTGAAAACGGTTTTCAACTTCCCTCTAAACCGATGAACGAATGGTCGGATTTGGAGAAGAAGTATTTTTCTTTAAACGCAAAGGCTATGAATGCCTTGTTTTGTGCACTTGACAAAAATGAATTTAATCGTGTTTCAATGTGTGATTCGGCTTTTGATATTTAGAGAACTCTTGAGGTCACTAATAAAGGCACTAGCCGAGTGAAAGAGTCCAAAATCAATATTCTTGTGCATTCTTACGAACTTTTTCGAATGAAGCCTTGCGAAACCATTGTTGACATGTACACCCATTTCACGGATGTCATCAATGGTTTAAGAGCTCTTGGCAAATGTTTTTCAGATTTTGAACTCATAAACAAGATTTTACGTTCTCTTTCTAAGAAGTGGGATTCAAAAGTAACTGCAATACAAGAAGCTAAAAACCTAAACAACTTACCACTTGAAGAACTAATTGGTTCATTGATGACATATGAAATTGTGTACAATGCACATGATGAACATGATGAACAAAACAACCTTCCAAAGAATAGGAAGAATTTGGAACCCCGGACAAATGAATACCACTTAAGCGATGACTCAAGTGATGAGGACAATGAGGAACTTGAACTTCGAATACTAAATCTTAATAAGTTTATTAAACAAAAATCTAAAATAAACAATGAACTTGAACGGAGGAAGAGGCCAAAGAAGAAGAACACAAAGTGGGATGAATCGAGCTCCTCTGAAGACGAGGAGAAAATCAAGAAAGGCGAGGTGGCAAACTATGCCTTAACCGCCTTCAATGAAAAGGTAATCGAAATCCCCCTGATTTATTTTGAAATTACTTGATGCGTTCATGATGTATTTTCATTTTTAGTTTAGAATTAATTTTCTTAAAAATTACATGTTTAAAAATAAAAATACAAAAATTATGATCATGCTAGTAATTTCAAAAATGATAACATTGCATATTTTATGATAAACAAACAAAATGATTTTGATTGAAAATATGAAATCATAATGTGTATCATGTTTGATTAACATTGTTGAATGAAATCATGTTTGATTTGAAGTAATGCATAATGATGTAATGAAAATATTAAATGTTTTTGATATAATGATTGACAATTTTATGCATGAGATTTTAAGTTATACATGATGATAAGCATGTGTTATTCTCATGAGTGTATATGGCAAAACCATGTCCGAATGCATGAAAGTGTTAAATTTCATTTTTGGATTTTCTTGACCATGACAATTCATTTTTTGATCTTGATGGTTCTATGATGAAATTCATTTTTCGATCCTAAATGTTGATGCATGTTTTTGTTTAACATAAATTAAAAGGCATGCTAACATGAAATCAAATACTTAAAAAAGGGGGAAAATATATTATCAATGAAATCATGAATCTACCTATGTTAAGAATTTTGTGAACCATAAAAGTGATTTTGATGATTTAAATTTGAAATGAGTTTTATCAAAATCATGATATTGAATTCTTGGAATAACATGAGATTACCTTTGATGATCATTTTGTTTCATGGAATTTTGGATTCATAACTTGGTCTTACATTTGTTTATGAGATGGTTGAAATCTTCGTACCTTTGAATTCTTCCCTTCTCCTTTCAATTTTTTGAATTTATGCATGTTATATGTTGAAAATTTGTATCATGCATATCTAAGAAATATTGATGTGACAAATTGAATGAGTTGAAAATGAATGATGATTTTTCTCTTAAATATAACTTGTGATATTTTTTATATAAATCATCATTTTGATTTCTCGTCATTCGATACATGAGATTTTATTATAAATCAAATTTTCTCATTAATCGATCTTTTATGATTTTACTTGATATTCTCTTGAGAGGAGATTTTCTAAATGAATCATGATTTTTCCTTGTGAGTTCTTGGAGTTATTACTTAATCTTCTTTTAAAACAGGATCTCTTCTTTATACTCCTATGATTTTTCTTGATATTTATTTAAAGAATATATTTACTATATGAATCATGTCTTTTGGTATTCAAATGATTTTATCCTTCAAGACATGATTTTTTTATATTTATGACTTGCATGGCTTGAAATGTTTTGATATGATGCATGCAATGATGAAATATTCATGAAGTTAAAATGATGTATGCAATACTTATGATAATTATATACATGATGTATTGCATATGATGTGTACCATGAATGCTTTAAATGATGAATGTTTGGTATCATGATCAACGTGTTGATAAATGCTTAAAAATTTTAATGTTTGAGTATCATGTATGATATGCCCATTAATGATGATTGATTTATTTTTCGGTATCGTGCATAAAAAATAAGGTTTTTTGAAATTGTATATGTTTTAATTTGAATACATAATGATGCACAAATAAGATCGATACTTACCCTCGTCATAATATGAAAATTGATATAAGGGTCTTCCCTTGTTTTTGACAATGACAAAGGGGGAGCAAGAATTTCTAGCGTGGACATCATGTAAAGAGGCAAACTAACTAGCTTGCACAATTCAAGATGAAAGCAAAAATTGCACTTCTCAAAAGAGAAGATGCAAATGCAACATTTGCCAAATTGTTTGCTTGCCTCATGTAAAACATTAGCTCTTGCTAGTTTGGCATTTTGCTAGCTTGCATTTTGCAAAGAAAGCAAAAATGACACTTCTCAAAAGAGAAGAAAGAGCTTGTCATCTTGAACATCACAAGCCTGCCTATCTTAAGAAACAAATATTGCAAAAGTACTAGTTTGCCTATCTCAAGAAGCAAAACTTGCAACTTGCACATTGCAATAGGAAGCAAGAATCATGAGCCTACACAACAAAGTTATCTTGCATTAGCTTTCGAAGTTTTTGCTAGCTTTATATTGTGAAACTTGTATATCGTAAAAATTGCTAGCTTGTAGTCTAAAGAGAAGTAAAAAGTTGCTATCTCAAAAGAAGCAAATGTGCTATATTGCCTATCTCAAGAGGCAAAAATGCTAACTTGCACATGTCAAGAAGCAAGAGTTGCTTTCTTGAACATCTCAAAACTGATAGCTTGCAGGTTCTAAAATGTTATAATATTGCTAGCTTGCATGATGTAGAACTTGCTATCTTGAACATTACCAAAAGTGCTATCTTATATGCTGTAAAACTTGCATATCTAAAACTTGATAGCTTAAATGTTCTAAGCATGATGTAATACTTGCTAAATTTTCTGGCTTCAAAATTGCATGATGATAAATTCCGGGAGTTTGTTTAAATTCCGGGAGTTAAGTTTAACTCCGTCATCAATTGGTTGTCATCATCAAAAAGGGGGAGATTGTTGAATCTCGTATTTTGATGATGAAACCAATTGATAATTGTGTTTATGTTTTAATCTGCGTTTTGAGTGACGAAGGATGCTTCGATCAGGATGAGACAATTAAAGCAGGAAAAATCATGTTGTGCCGGAGAAACATGTCAGAAGATTGGACGTCGGGTCGATGGATCGGTCGACGTATCGATAGAAGGCTTCGGGCCAGGGACTTGCGCATCGGGCCAAGAAGAGCGGTTATTGTGCCAAGGATATCGAAGTTGCGGAGACAACTGGCCAATTGGGCAATAGGCCGTAGGAGAGGACGATGCGCCGAAGAATCGGACGAAGCGTCGAGGGACCAATGACATGCCGGACAACTTATTTAATTGCTTAGGATTAATTATCTCGATCGAATTTTTGTTTTAATTATGCAGGATTAACTATGATAACGATGAAGACATAAAGCGAAATAAAGTATCGGAGTTAAGCGCGAAGGATTCGTTATGAGTTCGAGAGTTCAACGGAAGTCCGAAGGTTTGTCAGGAACGCTACCGGAACTAGCCGAGAATGAGTTGGGAGCTTGCCGAAGGGTTTTTCGGAAGCTCGCCGGAAGGTTCATTAGAAGTTCACGGAGCTCACCGAGAAAGATCGGAGCTTGCCAAAGAAGCTCGTTGGAACTCGCTAAGATCAAATCGTCAAGTCTAGGAGCTTGCCGGGAGTCCGCAGAATGGTTTCCGAGAGTTCATCGGAAGACCGCCGGAAGTTTGCTGGAAGCTCGCTAGAAGAAGTCTTGACTTGCGGACTTTGTAATAGCTTAGAAAATGTCTTTATATTCATAGTTAGCATATTAATTAGGGTTAGGATTAGGTGTTAATCCTATAACCCAAGTAGGGGCCAATTGGGCCCAAGTTCGGACTAGTTTGGGCCATGTTTGGAGCCCAACCAATGAGCTGAAATAGTGTAGGCGGTGGCACCACCAGGGTCGGCGGTGGCACCGCCCAGGAGAGGATCTCCCAGTAAAGCTGGGCGGTGCAACCGCCCCAGGCAAGCGGTAGCACCGCCAGGGCTCAGTCTCCGAGTGAGACTGGGCGGTGCAACCGCCTCTGACAGCGGTGCAACCGCCTGAGCTCGGTCTCCAAGCTCTGGCTGGGCGGTGCAACCACCCTAGTCAGGCGGTGGCACCGCCTGAGCTCGGTCTCCGAGCTCTGCCAAGCGGTGCAACCGGCCCTGTGTTAGAACCCTTGCAGATTCTAAACTTGGGGTTGATCTCTTTAGGGGATCGACCTCCTTGGAACTCTATAGGGGTTCCTCCCTCAAAGTTGCTGCTCAAAGGCTGCAGAAAAGATTCATCTATTGCTTGTGAAAAGTGGAGGAATATATGGCTATTTATAGGGTTTCTAAACCCTAACTCCTAATAGGACTCCTACTCAAGACTCCTTCTTCTAACCAACTCCTATTAGACTTCTAATCAAGACTCCTATTTCTTTACAACTCATAATTTATCTCTAAGAAACAATCTCCTAACCCTAGCCGGCCTCTTCACCTCTTTAATAGGGGTCGGCTTAGGTAGGTTTTACATGAATGTCCCTCTCAATTAGGACACTCCTAGCTAGAGTCCTAACAAACCTGCCCTCTTCAAATCAGCCTTGTCCTCGAGGCTGACGATTCATGAATTTTGGGAATTTGATCTTCAAGTCGTTATAGTTCTCCCAAGTGGCATCTTCTGTTGGTAAGTTCATCCACTGTATTAGCACTGTAGTAGTGGGTCGTCGTCATCGAGTCACGATCCGTCGATCAATAATGACACTTGGCTGGGTCTGGAGTTCTCCTTGGATAGTCATATTTGGTGGGTGGCTTTGGGCTGTCTCCAAGCACCTATTTACAAATTTTGTCTTGCCGTTGATTTGCGGGTGATATGCCGTACTCATTTTCAATTTAGTACCCTATATATAGAATAACTTTGTCCAAAATCTGCTCGTGAAGATGTAAGTAGAATTTATCATAAGCACAATGTGTCCCTTATAGTGTAATTCTTTTGAGTCCCAATTGTAATAAGCCACGGAGCTTGGTGCTTCCTGCAATTTTTTTATAATCTTACTTGTCTCTGAATCTTCCTGCCATTCCATCTTAATATCCTCAAGGAAGTCACTAGTCGGAAGTGAAACGGCTGAAACTTCAGCTTGCTCGGGTAGATGCGAAAGCGCATCTGCAAGAATATTCTCTTTCCCCTTTTTGTAAGTTATTTCATAATCAAATCCAAGAAGTTTTGTTACCCATTTTTGCTGCTCAAGGGATGATATCTTTCGCTCCAAAAAGTACTTGAGGCTTTTATGGTCGATTTTAATTTGAAATCGTCGACTATTCAAGTAGGGTCTCCACCTCGTTGCTGCGCGCACAATGGCAAGCATCTCCTTATCATATATTGACTTATTTTGATGGGAGGGAGATAGTGTCTTGCTAGTGTATATGAGTGGTCGACCATCTTGCATGAGAACGGCTCCAATTCTGACTCCAGATGCGTCGGCCTCAATGATGAAGGGTCTATTGAATTCTGGTAGCACAAGCATCGGCGTCGTTGTCATGGCTGCCTTAAGTTTGTCAAAGGCAGCAGAGGCTTTGTCCGACCATTGGAAAACATCTTTTTTCAATAAAGAAGTGAGTGGTGCACTGATCTTCCCATAGTCCTTAACAAATTTTTGGTAGTAGCCCGTTAGTCCAAGGAACCCCCGTAGTAATTTCACGTTTGTAGGTTTCGGCCAGCCTTGCAATGCCTTAATTTTGGCTGGGTCTACTGCCACTCCTTTTTCTGATATTATATGCCCAAGGTATTCTACTTTTTGCTGGAGAAAGCTGCACTTTGTTTGCTTTACAAAAAGAGTATTCTCCCGAAGGATCGTCAGAACAATCCGTAAATGCTGAAAGTGAGTCTCAAGAGAAGGGCTGTAAATGAGAATATCATCGAAAAATACCAACACAAATTTGCGAAGATAGCTTCGAAAAATATCGTTCATGAGACTTTGAAAGGTTGAAGGAGCATTAGTGAGTCCAAAAGGCATTACTAAGAATTCATAATGACCATTATGTGTGCGAAATGCAGTTTTTGGAATGTCATCGTCACATATCCGAATTTGGTGGTAACCGGATCGGAGGTCCAACTTCGTGAAGACTCGAGCTCCTTTTAATTCATCAAGAAGTTCATCCACCACTGGTATTGGGTACTTGTCCTTGATGGTGATGCCATTTAAAGCTCGGTAATCAATGCATATTCGCTATGTTCCATCCTTCTTGCGTACAAGTAGCACCGGTGAAGAGTAGAGGTTGCAACTTGGCCGAATAACTCCTGTTTTGAGCATCTCTTTTACAATCCTTTCTGTTTCATCCTTCTAGAGATGTAGATATTGATATGGCCGAGTATTTGCTGGAGGTTTGTCTGAAAGAATCGTTATATAATGATCATGCCGACGGGTAAGAGGTAGGTTGTAAGGTTCGTCAAATATATCTGAAAATTCAGCAAGCAAAGGAAGTAGGTTTGGATCTTCAAATTCTATTGGCTCTCCCTTAGTTTGCTGCTCAAGTTGTACCAAAAATCTATGGCATGCTTTATGCAAAATCTTCTCCATTTGTTGTGTGCAAATCATCGTTACGTCGCCCCCATGTTTCTCGTTCAGTATCACCCGTTTCTCCTTACTGTAAAATTTCATACTTAGTTGTATAAAATTCCAAGAAAAATCACTGGATGTTGTCAACCATTTAATTATGAGCATGGCCTCACGATCATCAAGCGGGAGAAGGAAGAAATCTGCAATTATCTCTTGGTTCTGCAGCAATAGTTTCTCTTGCGGGCGCCTACGATCATACTTCAAAATCCGTCCGTCGGTGACCTTAACGTCAAACCTGCTGCAATTCTCAATAGGTAAAGCCATATGGACAGCAACCTTACTGTTTAGAAAGTTAATAGTAATGCCCATGTTGATGAGAACAGTGATCGGTTGTTGTTTGAGAAGGCCTCCAACTTTCATCGTTTGCGGGTTTGAGTAGTCGGCTAGTGCATGTACCGTAACTTCGATCGATTGTGGCTCTTCTTCTGCATCTTCTTCTTCACATTCAAGGCTCTCTTCTGAATGTTCAATGACTTCTTCTTCTATTGGTTCAATCATAAGAAGTCTCCCTTTACTATAATGATGCTCACGGCTCCACGACTCGTCACAATGCCAACATAACCCCTTCGCATATCGCTCCCGAAGCTCTTCTCCTGTTAACCTCTTTGGTGTAGGGACTTGGTCAACAGTGTTGAATCTCGTATTTTGATGATGAAACTACTTGATATATGTTTATGATTTAATCTGCGTTTTGAGTGACGCAGGATGCTTCGATCAGGATGAGACAATTAAAGCAGGAAAATCATGTTGTGCCGAAGGAACATGTCAGAAGATTGGACGTCGGGCCGGTGGATCGGTCGACGTATCGACAGAAGGCTTCGGGCCGTGGACTCGAGCATCGGGCCAAGAAGAGCGGGTATTGTGCCAAGGATATCGGAGTTGCGGAGTCAACTGGCCGATTGGGCAATAGGCTGCAGGAAAGGACGATGCGCCGAAGAATCGGACGAAGCGTCAAGGGACCAATGACATGCCGGACAACTTGGTTAATTACTTTGGATTAATTGTCTTGATCGAAGTTTTTGTTTTGAGTGTGCAGGATTAACTACGATGAAAGTAAGACATGTAGCAGGAGTTGTGCCGGAGTCATGACAATGATCACGTTGGGAGTTCGAGAGCTCGACGGAAGTTCGGACAGTCGTCGGAGGTTCTACGGGAACAAATCCGAGAAGTCGGAACTTGCCAAGTGGATCGTCGCAGTCCAGGAGTTTTCCGGAAGTCCGCAGGAGCATCACCGAGGGTTCATCGGATGATCGACGGAAGTTCGCCGGAAACTCGCCGGAAGAAGCGAGTGATGCACCGAAGCAAGCTGCAGAATATGTCTTAGGAAATAATCGTAGTTAGCACTTTGATTAAGTTAGAAATGGGAGGTGATCCCATTATTAATCTTGGGGCAATTGGGCCCCTGAAAAGAACTGAATTGGGTCGAATGGTTCAACCCATTGGGACCGATTGCAATGGGAGGTGCAACCGCCAGGCAGGGAGGTGGCACCGCCTGGGCTAAGTCTCCCCCAGAGAGGGCGGTGCAACCGCCCCAGCCAAGAGGTGCAACCGCCCGGGGCTCGATCTCCGGCGAAGACCGGGCGGTGCAACCTCCTTTGTCGGGAGGTAGCACCGCCAGCTCAAGTTTCGAGCTCTCGCCGGGCGGTGCAACCTCTCCGGTCGGCGGTGCAAACGCCTGAGCTCGATCTTCGAAGCTCGGCAGAGAGGTGCAACCGCCCACGACAGAGGTGGCACCCACCGGAGGCTTAGTCTTCGAGCTCTGCCGGCGGTGCAACCTCTCCAATCGGAGGTGCAACCGCCCGATCTCGAATTCCGGGATTTGATCATTTTGAGCTCCAAATTTGAACTGGGTTGGGGCCTATAAATACCCCACCCATTCAGCACTGAAAAGCACAGCATATACACTCGAAATCTTGTCTTTCTGTGTTTCTTAGAGCTCAAAACTGCTAAAGTTCTCCTCCTTCTATTCTTCAAGTTTGAATTGTAAAGAGAGGAGAGAAAGGATCTGTAAGGGTTGTCTCCTAAGCCCGTAAAATGGAGTGAATCTGTAAAGGGTGGTTGGCCTTCGCCTATTGAAGGAAGGCTTCTAGTTGACATCGGTGACCTCATCGGGTGGAGGAAGCCAAAAGTGGAGTAGGTCAAGATTGATCGAACCACTCTAAATCTCTGGTTTGCATTTATTTTGAGTATTTTACCTTCACTGCAAACTTCTCAATAGCTTACTGCCCTTTGCAATTTATGAACGAGTTTCAAGTTTTAGCGAAAATCTGCATTTAGGCGGTGTTTTCGTATGATCTTTACATCACAGCTTACATTTAAAACTGCATTTAGACGTAACGAATCGGCTTTCCTCGCTTGATTCCATTTATAATCATCAGATTTCAGTTTACGTTTCTTTGCGTTTACGTTTACGTTTTGATTTCAACTGCATACTGCCTTCTGAAACTGGCGATTTTACAAACGAGTTTCAAAGTTTAGCGTAAACGTAAACTGAGTTTAGACGTTTAAAACTGTGTTTAGACGCAAAAGGCACGAAAACTGCGCTCAGATGCAAACTGTGTTTAGACATAAAACTGTCTTTTAGACGTAAACTACTTTTAGACAAAAAAAGAATCTATTGATTCTCTCTTTTTGGATAAAACTGCGTTTAGGCGTAAACTGAGTTTAGGCGCTTAGGGCAAACTGTGTTTAAAACTGCGTTTAGGCGCTTAAAACTGTGTTTAGCAATCTGCATTTAGAAAACTGCGTTTAGACGCAAACTGTATTTAGACGCAAACTGCGTAATCTGCACTTAGATACAAACTGTGAATCGGTTTTTGCATCATAATAGATTTTATCGAACGAACGCACCTTTCGGTTTTAATCGCTATAAGATTTCCACTGCACTAATTCACCCCCCCCCCCCCCCCCCCTCTTAGTGCTCTTGATCCTAACAATTGGTATCAGAGCGGGGTATTTCTCATTTTGGATTTACACCCGAGAGAAATGGCTCTTCAAGAGGGCTTTTCGGTCTTTCGTCCACCGTTCTTTAACGGATTGAACTACACTTATTGGAAAACTCGAATGAGAGTTTTCTTGATTTCTCTAAATCTGGATTTATGGAATATCATTGAAAACGGTTTTCAACTTCCCTCTAAACCGATGAACGAATGGTCGGATTTAGAGAAGAAGTATTTTTCTTTAAACGCAAAGGCTATGAATGCCTTATTTTGCGCTTTGGACAAAAATGAGTTCAATCGGGTTTCTTTATGCAAAACGGCTTTCGATATCTAGCGCACTCTTGAAATCACGCACGAGGGAACTAGTAGAGTCAAAGACTCAAAAGTTAATATTTTACTGCATGATTTCGAGCTTTTTCATATGAAACCAAGCGAAACCGTTGTTGACATGTACACCCGTTTTACGGATGTCGTCAATGGTTTAAAATCGCTTGGTAAAAGCTTTTCGGATTTTGAACTCGTTAACAAAGTTTTGCGCTCACTTTCTAAAACTTGGGATTCAAAAGTAACTGCTATTCAAGAATCGAAAAACTTGAACCAATTTCCACTTGAAGAACTAATTGGTTCATTGATGACATATGAAATGGTGCACAATGCACATGATGAACATGTTGAACACAATCACCTTCCAAAGAACAGGAAGGATTTGAAACTCTGGACAAATGAATGCCACTTGAGCGATGACTCAAGTGATGAGGACAATGATGAACAAAACAACCTTCCAAAGAACAGGAAGGATTTGGGACATAGAACATTTGAAGACCACTCGAGCATAAGCTCAAGTGATGGTGAACTTAAACTACAAATGAAATGAAAATAAAAAAAGCAAAAGAATGAAACTACTTGCTTTGAACGCAAGAAGAAGAACAAAATTGTGATGGATGGATGAAGCTCCTCTCAGAAGCGAGGGAAAAAATCAACAAAGGCGTAGGTGGCAAACTACGCCTTTCGCCTTTTCGATTTGAGGTAATCAAAATGCCTTTAATTTACTTTGAAATTACATGATACTTTTTTCATAAAGCTTTTTTTTTTTATTTTCTTGAAAATTGCATGTTTAATAATCTTATAATGAAAATACAAACAATTAGGAATCATGCTTATCATTCTAGTAATTTTGAAAATAATCATGAAAATTGCATGTTTATGATAAACAAAATGATTTTGATTAAAAATACCTTATGAAATCATGCTATATGTGGTTGAGAAGTAATAATGTGTATCATGTTAATTTCCATTGTTATTTCTCGATGAAATCATGAATCTATTTATAAATTTTGTGAGCCATAAAAATGATTTTGATAATTTAAAATTGAAATAAGTTTTATCAAAATCATGATCTTGATTTATCAAATTGAATGAATTGTAAATGAATAATAAATTTTCTCTTGAATGATTGTGACTTGTATTCCTTGTATTCATGATATGATTTTTATGCAATTCTTTGTACTCATGAAATATTTATCTCATCACCTAATTATTCCTTTTCAATACTCCTCAAGTGATAATATGAATGCATGAGATATTCATGAATTTATTTTGATGTATGCAAATGAGAAGTTTCGATCATGTATGGTAGGATGCAATGTGACAAATTAATATCATGATGATTTAAAATATTTATGATTTGGAATGATGCACATGTTTTTTTTATGTGTATCATGAATGCTTTAAATGATAAATGTTTGGAATCATGATTAAAATGAAGTGATAAATACTGATTCAATGTTCGGTATCATGAATACTTCATTATCATACATTAAAATAGTGATAAATATTTTAAAAATAAATGATTGTATCATGTTAGATGATTTTATATATTGTGCATGATAAGCTATAAGTGGTGATTGAAACAATGATTGAAATAATATGAATGATGATTTGGAATCATGCATATAATAATGAGTTTATTTGTTTTCAAAATGTGCATGTTTTAATTTGAAAATATAATGATGTACAAATAAGATTGATACTAACCTTTGTCATGATTTAAAAATTGATGTAAAGGGTTTTTCCCTTCTTTTTGACAATGACAAAAGGGGAGATAGCTAGCTTGCACAATTCAAGAAGAAAGCAAAAATTGCACTTCTCAAAAGAGAAGAAATTGCTATCTTGAACATCTCTAACAAGTGCTATCTTGCATACCTCAAGACACACAAATGCAATCATGCAAAATTTGTAATTTTGCACATCATTAAAATTTATGATGCTTTGGTGATTATGCATGTTCTAAAATGTTATAAAATTCACTAGTTTGCATGATGTAGAACTTAGCTATATTGAACATCACCAAGGAATGCTATCTTGCCTATCTCAAGAAGCAAAAAGTTAACTTGCACATCTAGCAAAACTTATATTTCAAGAAGCAAGAGTTGCTTTCTTGAACATCTCAAAACTGCTAGCTTGCGGGCCTTAAAATTTAGAAATTTTTTGCTAGCTTGTATATGGTAAACTTACTATCATACTACCATGATGATGAGTATGTCTTATCTTTATGATTGTATTTGAAAAACTATGGCAAAAATACGTCCTAATGATTGAACGTGTTAAAATTATTTTTCGAACCTTCTTGATTGAATGATTAAATCACTTGATTGGCATAATGATTTTACACAATTACATGTTGAAAATTATGTGCTTGAATACAAAACTTCCATGGTAACAAGTATGCTTTACCTTCATGATTGTAATTGAATATCTATAGCAAAACCTTATCCGAATGGAAGAAAGAGTCAAATTTCATTTTCGGATTCTCTTGAATCTAACATATCAAGTTCACTCTCTTCCAAACTTAACAAGCATATGTCATATCAAGTTTAGTTCATATCATTGATTTTTGACATATGTAATTAACTAGCAAATATATCTCTCATACACACATCATGTGAAAAATAATTTTTGAGAAATGGATTTGATGAATATAGATGAAAGTGTTTTTACTTGCAAGGATTTATTTCACATACATAACAACAAGCACTTATGCTTAAAATTTGCTTATATCGTTCTCCATTTTGTTGATGACAAAGGGGGAGAAATATATGAATTGATGCTATGAACACTGATGCTATGCTTGCATCATCAAGAGATATATGAATTGATATGATTGCCATATTTGCAATGCTTGCATCATTAAAAGATATATGAATTGATGCTATGATTGCCAAACTTGCATTATGCCATGTTTGCATCATGCGTTAAGATATCAAGAACTTGTATCAAATTTTTGCTTAGCGTTGATATCTTACCATGTGATGATGAAATGCTACAATTGATAAACACTTGAAATGTTTTGCGTTATGATATCAAAAGCTTACATCGCAATTTTTCATGTTGATATTTGATATTATGTTGTAAAACTTGCATGATGATAAAACTTGATATTATGATTTTCATGCAATGAGTTAAACCAATATCACACACACTTGATTGTGGTACTTCTCAAAATTTTACTTCTCTTTTGATGACAAAGGGGAGAAGTATGTTGATGACATGACATGTGATGCATAAGTTTATGCATATGTTCATGTTGACGTGTTGCAAGTATTCATGATGAATATTGCAATGACTTGAATTCAGTTTAAATTCAAGGTTCTATCAATATGGCATATTGATAGGGGGAGTTTGTTTAAACTCTGGAAGTTAAGGTTAACTCTATTTATGATGACATGTTGCTTAGATTTTTGAATCTAAGAGTTTCTATCAATATGGCATATTGATAGGGGGAGTTTGTTTAAACTCCGGGAGTTAAGTTTAACTCGGTCATCAAGTAGTTGTCATTATCAAAAAGGGGGAGATTGTTGAATCTCGTATTTTGATGATGAAACTACTTGATATATGTTTATGATTTAATCTGCGTTTTGAGTGACGCAGGATGCTTCGATCAGGATGAGACAATTAAAGCAGGAAAATCATGTTGTGCCGAAGGAACATGTCAGAAGATTGGACGGGCGGGCGGTGGATCGGTCGGCGACGTATTGACAAAAGGCTTCGGGCGTGGACTCCGGCATCGGGCCAAGAAGAGCGGATATTGTGCCAAGGATATCGGAGTTGCGGAGTCAATTGGCCGATTGGACAATAGGTGTGAGGAAAGGACGCAATGTGAAGAATCGGACGAAGCGTCGAGGGACCAATGACATGCCGGACAACTTGGTTAATTGCTTTGGATTAATTGTCTCGATCGAAGTTTTTTGTTTTGAGTGTGCAGGATTAACTATGATGAAAGTAAGAAGACAAGCAGCAGGAGTTGCACCGAGTCATGACAATGATCACGTTTGGGAGTTCGAGAGTTCGACGGAAGTTCGGACAGTCGTCGGAGGTTCTCACGGAACAAATCCGGAGAAGTCCGAAGCTTGCCAAAGGAGCTTCGTCGGAACTTGCCAAGTGGATCATCGCAGTCCAGGAGTTTGCGGAAGTCCGCAGGAGCATCACCGAGGGTTCATCGGATGATCGACGGAAGTTTCGCCCGAAACTTCGCCCGGAAAAAGCGAGTGATGCATCGAGCAAAGCTGCAGAATATGTCTTAGGAAATAATCGTAGTTAGCACTTTGATTAAGTTAGAAATGGGAGGTGATCCCATTAGCTTAATCTGGGGCAATTGGGCCCCCAAAAGAACTCAAATTGGGTCGAATGGTTCAACCCATCGGACCGATTGTTTGTGGGAGGTGCAACCGCCGAGGGGGGAGGTAGCACCACCCGGGCTAAGTCTCCCAGCGAGACGGGCGGTGCAACTGCCCCAGCCAAGAGGTGCAACCGCCAGGGGGGCTCGATCTCGGCGAGGCTGGGTGGTGCAACCTCCTCTGTCGGGAGGTAGCACCGCCATAGCTCAAGTTTCGAGCTCGCCAGGCGGTGCAACCTCTCGGATCGGCGGTGCAACCGCCTGAGCTCGGATCTTCGAGCTTGCACCGCCTGAGCTTCGGTCTTCGAGCTCTGGCAGAGAGGTGCAACCGCCCCGACAAAGGTAGCACCGCCTGCAGGCACGATCTTCGAGCTCTGCCGCGGCGGTGCAACCTCTCCGATCGAGGTGTAAACCGCCTGATCCCGAATTCCGGGATTTGATCGATTTTGAGCTCCAAATTTGAACTGGGTTGGGGCCTATAAATACCCCACCCATTCAGCACTGAAAGCACAGCATATACACTCGAAATCTTGCTGTCTTTCTGTGTCAAATTAGAGCTAAAAACTGCTAGTTCTCCTCCTTCTATTCTTCAAGTTTGAATTGTAAAGAGAGGAGAGAAAACTTCTGTAAGGGTTGTCTCCTAAGCCCGTAAAAAAAGGAGTGAATCTGTAAGAGGGTGGTTGGCCTTCGCCTATTGAAGGAAGGAAGGCTTCTAGTTGACGTCGGTGACCTCGTCGGGTGGAGGAAGCCAAAAGTGGAGTAGGTCAAGATTGACCGAACCACTCTAAATCTCGGTTTGCATTTCCTTTGAGTATTTTACCTTCACTGCAAACTTCTCAATAGCTTACTGCCCTTTGCAATTTTAAGTTCTAATGAGTTTCAAGTTTTTAGGATGTAAAATCTGCATTTAGGCGATCTTTAAAACTGCATTTAGACGTTTAAATCAAACTGTTTCCTCATTACAATCATCAGATTTCAGTTTACGTTTACGTCTTGATTTCAACTGCATACTGCCTTCTACGATTTTACAAACGAGTTTCAAAGTTTAGACATAAACTGAGTTTAGACGCAAAACTGTGTTTAGACGCAAACTGCGCAAACTGTGTTTAGACATAAAACTGTCTTTTAGACGTAAACTACTTTTAGATGCAAACTGCGTTTTGACGTAAAACTGTGTTTAGACGTAAACTGAGTTTAGACGCAAAACTGCGTTTAGACGTAAAACTGTGTTTAGATGCAAAACTGCATTTAGACGCAAACTGTATTTAGATGCAAACTGCGTAAACTGCACTTAGATACAAACTGTGAATCAGCTTTTGCATCATAATAGATTTTATCGAACGAACGCACCTTTCGGTTTTAATCGCTGTAAGATTTCCGCTGCACTAATTCACCCCCCCACCCCCCTCTTAGTGCTCTTGATCCTAACAAACAGTAGGGGGGGCTGAGGGCTTCAATATTACTGGTTGAAGAGCGACCCTAGTCCTCCGACCTTCACGGTTCAATTGCTCCTCTAGATGTCGTGCGAAAGAGATGGCTGCCATAAGCGTATACGGTTGTTGCGCTTTAACTTCTCCTCGGATCTCCGGCTTCAAGCCCTCAATGAAGGTCCTCAATAGCTATTTTTGAGACCAATCATGAGTTTGATTAGATAACCTTTCAAACCTGGTTTGGTACTCCTGAATGGTGGAGGTTTGTCGGATCTTTGCTAGTTGTCCGTCAATATTCTTGTAATTGGTTGGTTTGAAGCGGATTAGCAGTTCTTCTTTGAATTGTCGCCATGAAAGGACTCCATAAGTATGTTCAAACCAATCAAACTACTGTATAGCATCCCCTTCAAGATATATAGCTGCAATTTTCACCATAGATGCATCTACGATTTTGTGGTACCGAAAATATCGCTCCGCGCGCGAGATCCAACCAATCGGGTCTCCTTCTTCCCATCTAGGGAAGTCCACTCTCATGCATGGATAGTTGAGGTTGATCATAGAGCTTCCCCTCTCTTGGAAGTCATATCTTTGGGTTTAGTGCGATTGGGCAAAGCTCTCTCCTTGATGTGATTTCTTCGGGCTTAGTTGTCGGCCCAATCTGAGTTCGATAAAGAGCATCTGAATCTTATCCTCCATTTGTGCCTCGAAGGCTTCAAATTTAGCATTGAATACCTCCTCAGATGTCATAGTATATGCCGTCTAATCTTTGATATCAAGATCTCTCTTTTGTTGTCAGGTTAAAGACATGTATTGGTTGAGAGAGGTGATGGTCGAAAGGGTTGGTAGATTGGTGGATGTAGGCTACGGTTTAGGCTTGTTTTGTGGCTATTTTGGGTGCAGGTTGAGGGTGTGGTTTGGTAGAGTTTTAGGGCTGTAGATAAAAGTTTTAGATCTATGGTAGATGGTAGCAAAGGTTTGATAGAAATCAATGAAAGTTGCAACAAGTATGTGCTATCTTGTAAGAGTAGAATTGTCGTCGAAGAAACAACGGTTTCTCGACGTAATTCCCACCAAAAACGTGAGAGAATTGAGGAGGTAATTGATAGAAAAATCACAATTTATATGACAGCAAGGATATCTAATTTAAACAAGAAAATTTCAGCAATATAACAGTAAGGAAATTAGTGCAAGTTGCGATTGCAGAATTCTCGTCGAGAAATTCCAACAGGTTACGACGAAAATTTGCAGCAACAAAAATCGTTTTTAGAGATGAATTTCTTTATAGATCAATCTTAGATAGAAGCCAAGATGATCTATGAAGTGTATAAGAAATTTCATTAAAAAAAGATTATAAATAGATGGGTTAAGGCAACAATATGCGGCTAAAATTTTCTACAGCACAGATTTTTAAGTATAGCAGATTAGACGTAAAAGATCAGTGGTTTATATTGAGAATTTTTTTTATGAAACCAAAGGGAATCTGCTATTAGGAAATGTCAAAGATGTCATAAAAATTTCGTAGAGATTTGGATAGAAAAAACATAGTAGCAAGATCAAACAGACGGTGCTATACGGTTGGAATTCTGCAATGTATCTTTCGTCGTAGAGATGAAAACTTTATGACGAAAAGTATATGCAGCAATATAGGAATATTTTTTTTTTTTGGGATTTTCAAATAAGGATAACTAAATTGTAGCAACAGTAAGGTAGAAAACCAGAACCTGTTGCAATTCACGTGGAGATCAAAGGATGATCCGTGGTGGTGGAGATGATGGTGGAATTTGACAACGATCTCTTAAGCAATTGTGGGAATTGCTTTGGGCGGTTGTGGAGGGTTGATGGATGGCTTTGGAAGGGCAGCGAGACGCCAAGAACACTGTTCTGATACCAGGTGTTAGAACCCTTGTAGATTCTAAACTTGGGGTTGATCTCTTTAGGGGATCGGCCTCCTTGGAACTCTATAGGGGTTCCTCCCTCCAAGTTGCTGCTCAAAGGCTGCAGAAAAGATTCATCTATTGCTTGTGAAAAGAGGAGGAATACATGGCTATTTATAGGGTTTCTAAACCCTAACTCCTAATAGGACTCCTACTCAAGACTCCTTCTTCTAACCAACTCCTATTAGACTTTTAATCAAGACTCCTATTTCTTTACAACTCCTAATTTATCTCTAAGAAACAATCTCCTAACCCTAGCCGGCCTCTTCAACTCTTTAATAGGGGTCAGCTTAGGTAGGTTTTACATGAATGTCCCTCTCAATTAGGACTCTCCTAGCTAGAGTCCTAACACCCTGACAAGCGGTGGCACTGCCCAGAGGCTCAGTCTTCGAGCCCTGTCAGGCGGTGCAACCGCCCCAGTCAGGAGGTGCAACCGCCAGACCCCAGAATTCCAGGAGATGACAGATTTGAGCTCCAAATTCAAACTGGTTTGGAGCCTATAAACACCCCTTCCAATCCCTGGGTAAAATATACAAGCATAGAGAGATTAAAAGAGAGAAAACACTATTGCAATCTCTAGAATTTTCCTCCTCTAGCTTAAGTGTTAGAATTATGTTTAAGAGAGGAGAGTTAGTGCTTGTAAGGGTTGTCTCCTAAACCCAATAAAAGGAGAAGAGGGGTGTAAGAAGGAGGTTAATTTTCGCCTAGTAAAGGAAGATCGTTAGTGGATGCCGGTGGCCTCGACGGAAGAGGAATCGGAGGAGTGGATGTAGGTCATGATTGACCGAACCACTGTAAACTGCCGTCTTCTCTGGTTTGTATTTACTTTGAGCTAATTATCCTTACTGCAAACCTCCTTCATAGCTTACTACATTTTGCGCTTTTACGATTGTGTTTCCAAGCTCAATATTTTCCGAATCGTGTTTAGACGTAAATCACTTTTCTCATACGAACATCGTATTTCAGTTTGCGCTTACATTCTGATTTCCATCACAACAGCAAACTGCCTTAACAGATTCGTTTTAACTACTTCTTGCCTAATCACAAGTTAAAACGATTTACGAATCGACTTTTCTACTGAAATCGCTTTTACCGTACGAACATCGTATTTCAGTTTGCGCTTACATTCTGATTTCCTTCATAACTGCAAAATGCCTCTATAGATTTGTTTTTGTTTTAACTGCTTCTTACCTAATCTCAAGTTAAATAAATTTACGAATCGACTTTTCTACTGAAATCGCCTTTGTCGTACGAACGTAGTTTTAAACATTGAAAGTTTTCCGCTGTATTAATTCACCCCCCCTCTTAGTGCTCTTGATCCTAACATTTCTCTCTCAATCTGAATGACCCTGGCTAGGGATTTGTCTAAGCAAGAACATATAGGATATTTCTTTCATTACACTGAGAGTGGATGATCCTCTATTGATACTCAATATCCCTCGCAAGATTGGCTACCACTCTCGATGACTAGCTATACTAGATATGGAACCTCCAAACCTATAAGTCTGGCATCAAAGAGTTGAGTACTCATACAGGACATTTTTGGTGTCTCAAGTCTAAGGACTAGATACACCACTAGGATGACGGAATTGTTGTTTGGCAATGAGGCATTATCAATCATCCAGCATTCCATGAGCGAATCAGTCAGTGAACTCATTCTCCAATGAGTACCTGTACTGTATCCCTAGTGTTCCCACACGAGCAACTATGAGATCAATTGCATCCTTCATATGGATGGGTATATAGTACACCAGTTTGTCCGGTTATCTCGATGTCCCTTTTGAGTAACTTATGACCGGGATTATTTAGGATCTGTGTTTAAAGGCGAATCAATCTCATTATTGTGATCTCATTATGATCAGATTCTTATTGCAAAGACATATTGACATCACAATATATTCATGCAATAGGCAATATAAAGTGATAAAATATCAAATAATAATAACAATAAGCAAATAGACTATATATCAAGTTCAATGTGTCATCACTCATGCGATTGGCTTGTAGAGCACCTATGACTAACAAAAACTTGTTAGCCTTTATACTTCAAAGAGAAATATAACTTGCCAACTTGCTAGCGCGCATGTTCTAAAGAGAAGTAAAACTTCCTAACTTACTAGCTTGCATGTTTCATAAACTTGCTAGGTGCATTTTTCTCATTTTTGTTGATGACAAATGAGGAGAAGTAATAATTAATGATTTAAAAATTTTAGTGGCCAAAGGTTTCAACCAAGAAGAAGTTATCGACTATAAAGAAACCTTCACTCCTATGTCAAAACTTGAAGCCATATGGATGCTCCTTGCCTATGCATATTGTAATAATTTTAAGTTAATTCAAATGGATATCAAAATTATTTTTCTTGATGCCTTTATTACCAAAGAATTTTATGTTGAGCAACCACCTGGATTTGATAATGTTCTTTTTCTGAACCATATTTTTAAATTATCTAAGATTCTCTATGGATTGAAGCAAGCCCCAAGGGCTTAGTTTGAGAGACTTAATTCATTTCTTATTAAGAATTACTTTTTGAAAGGTAATATCAATACCACATTATTTATTAAATATTTTAAAAATAATTTTTTTTATTATTTAAATTTATATTGATTGTATTATTTTTTATTCTACAAATGAGTCTTTGTGTGAGTCTTTTATCAAAAGTATGATCCAAGAATTCGAAATGAGTTTAATGGATGAATTGACATTTTTTTTAGGATTGTAAATTAAACAACTAAATGATGGAACCTTTGTTGACCAAACTAAGATTACTTTGGAATTATTAAAATGATTTCATGTGTATAGTGCTAAGGCCATTAACACACCAACGAGCACATCTACAAAATTAGATATGGATAAGAAAGGAGAATATTTTGATCAAAAGACTTAATATTATGTTTAGTATTGGACTTTATGCTATATTTCAGTATAATCCTAAATAATCTCATTACAAAATAGTTTTAAAAAAAAGAGATACTTTAAAGGAACTTCTAATCTAGGATTATGATATCTAAAATCTAAAAGTTTGAATTGATTGCCTATGTTGATCATGATTTTGCTCGATGTAGAATAGATAGAAAAAGTATAATTGGAACATGTCAACTTCTAGGTCATGCACTTAATTCTTTGTCTTTGAAGAAACAAAATTCTTTTGCATTATTTATAGTCAAGGTTGAATATATAGCAGTAGGTGCATATTGTGCATAAATTATCTAGATAAAAAATACTTTAGAAGACTATGGAATTACGTGAAAAATATCCCTATAAAATGCGATAATACTAGTGCTATTTGTTTAACAAAGAATCTCATTCAACACTCTAGAACTAAATACATTGATATTAGACATCATTTTATTTGGAATCATGTAAATAATCATGATATATGTTTAAATTTTATTGATACAAAACATCAATTAGTATATATTTTTTATGAACCCATTTAATGAGAAATAATTTGATTTTATTAGAAGAGAATTAGGTATGTTGAATTTTTTAAATGAATGAATTCTTCTCATATATTTTTTATGAATCATTATCTTGATTTCTCGGTTTTCATGACGTGAGTTTTCTTTTGAATTAAGATCGTTTCCTATGAATCATTCTGTTTACTATTTATAAATCATTCTATTTACTATTTATAAAAGAAGAGATTTATCAAAATAATTCATGGTCTTTGGTATTAACAATTTGATCTTTCATTTTTCATGTGATGATTAAAACATTGATGTAATTTTTTACACCATTGAATCTTTCCCTTCTCTTTCTTGTTTTGATAATGACAAATGGGAGAAAATGAAGTGTCATATCTCAAGAGAAGCAAAAAAATTACTATCTTGTATATCTCAAGAGAAGTGAGAAGTCCTGGATATCTTAAGAGAAGCAAAAAAAAAAAAACTTGCTCTTTTGTATATCTGAAGAGAAACAAAAAGTGCTAGCTTACTCATCTTAGGATAAGCAAAACTATTAAAAAATCTAGGGTTGACATCATATGCATAATGGAAGAATAGAAAAATAAAATCTCAGAATTCCCACAAAAAAGAATGTTTCATCATTATGCAAAAGTTTGTTCACAAAAACCCATAAAACCAAAAAACTACACATAAGAGAATTACCTAGGGAGATCGTATATCCCTGAATACCTGCAGATCAGTGGGAGAGGATGAATGAGGTCAATTGTCCTCCTCTCTAGCGGTGATCCACACGATAGAGGCTATGAATATGCTCCTTATATCACTACCCAAAACTCTTCCTCGCACGCACCACGCAATCAAGAAGGGGTTGCCCCTTCTTGTTGTCCACACTGTCACGGACTTAGCTGGTTTTGCCTAAGTCGTGCAGCACCCTTGCGTGTCCGTCCGAAAATGTCAGCCTCCCCAAGCCTCCATGGTCCCTTAGGACCCACAAAAGAGAGAACATGATAGAGACAACGCCTCACTTGGGATCCACAAGCAAACATCCCTGAAAACACTTCATAGGCAATGCAAATTACAAACAGACTTTACAAGCTTTGAACAGTTGCACAACAAAGGGTAAAATGGTCCATTATAGACCGAACTAAAATGGGACTATTAAGCCTTCGGTTGTCACTCTACATGCTAGTCAAAGTATGAACTTACCAAAAGACACGGACATATATAAGCATTATATCAAACATCTTGTTTAGAAGTTTGTCCGTGACATTCTCCCCCACTTATTCCTTCGACGTCCTAGTTGAAGCCTTTGCCGACACTACAACTCCTCGTCTTTGCTGAGTCTTCAATCTTCTACTCCAGCTACAATGCGCCTCTTGGCTCCCAGCTACTCTCCACTGCTATTTTTGAGTAGTCGAACCTTTGATCCACCATGTTGCTTCAACTCACCAATGACTCTGACTCTAGTGTGGGGTTGGCTGAGTTGTGTTGATCCCTGTTGATTCCTACGGATCCTCTAGATGAAGGAAAAGACCATCCTTACTGCGCCAGTCTCTCAAATGTCTTATGTTGCTTGAACTGGGTGGATGCTTGTTGGAGCTTTAACGAGCATCGTCTCACAAACTTCTGAAGTTTTGGGTCCTTCCTCCATAAAATTTGCTCATTGACTCTTCTTTCACTTAGTTGTCATATCCAAGTAGGTTCGCATCACTTCCGCTTTCGATTGGCATTTCGTTGGAAAATGAAGCGGACAATCTACTCTCAGTAACACTGATCACCGCTGGTGAGGATTTGACAACTATTGTCTTCTATTATCTTCGAAGGGTCTTTGAACATATGCAGAGCTCCTATGTTGGATAGATAAGAGAATTGGGGTACTCAGTTTCACCCATTCTCTTAAGAGTTGAGAAGGCAAAAGTTACTTGACTTCGCCCGCCTCCTCGAGGTTGTACTTCATGCATCGAGCTGGTTACTGGCCTTCGCCTACTCTTTGCTCACACTTCTGAAGCACTTGAAGTGTTTGCACTCCTTGCGTTGAGTTAGCTAATGTGATTCACCTTCTCAATGCCATCGAACTTCTGGAATGCAGGAAGTTTTCACTCCAACTTGGAATAATTCTCTAATAGATTTAGTCGCCTCTGGGATTGTACCGTCTTCTCCATCAACCCAGCTGCCTAATCCCTTGAGTAGCGAAGGTACAGCACCGCGTACTGCCTACTTCGTTCCATGGTCGTACACTCTTGCATGACCCGAAGTCCTTCACTTTTGGCTATCTTGATGAGAAACTCATTGACACCGGTCTTACGAAGTTCCTTGGCCTTTGCCCTTCGGCCTTATCTCGGTACTTGGAGTTTGCCCTACATGCTCCACCTCCTCGACCCATTTCATGACCAAGCTCTCTCCCTCCATGAGAGCAAGGGATCAATGACTTTCACGGAAGTCCCGACTCTGCGGTACCATGGCACTGCCATGCCCATAGCACTACTATCCATCGCCTCGCATCTGCATCCCTTTTCTTCACAATCAGTAGATATGCCTCTGTGGTACTCCTCCGAATCCACCTACATTCTAACTGATGCTTGATTTTGGGTAGCTAAGTCCCTTTGGACTCGTCGTCGCTTCCTCGCCCCTTTCGACCCTTTGCTTCAACACCTCTGTGTTCTCCAAGCAGCTCCCTTTGGTCGATGGAAACACAGACCGCAACTCCCATGCATGGCCTCTGCCATCATGTTGTAGGGTTTACACTGATTTTGTTCTCCTTGGCTTCCTTGGTAGCAACGTTCGCTTACTCGACCTTGTCCTCTGATTTGCTGGGCTCCCTTAAGTGAATATAAGCTCTGGAGCAGTCCAACTCTCCAACTACTTCGATCATACCTCTGTATGATCAAGTCCCTCCCATGGGACTCACTAGTACTTGCATTCGAACTTTTCCCTTGGTGGAACACAGCCCCCATATGCTAATGACCAAGGTTTTCATCCGATGCAAAATTCGATGCACACATGGAAGACACGCCTCTGCGGTACCATGGCCTTCACTCCTTGAATCCATAGCCCTACTTGCCATCGTGTTGTTCACCGAAGTGAAGCTTCCAGTAGCTCCCGATCATACCTTCGTATGATCTAGCCCCTCACTGGACTATGTTGTGTGTATCGCATTGCCACAAACTGTTCCACCACGATCTGCTGCACCATATCGCCTCCTGGTGACATCTCTATTGCATTCTGGGATAAACTCGAATTGTGAACCCTTCATGTGTGGCCTCTGCCAATACATCGCAGGGTCTCTTCCACCTTCGATTTTGTTCGCTCCTTTGGCAATCGACCTTCATCCACCCACTCTTGGGTTACACCTAGATGAAGCACCGCTCTAGGATAGTCCGTCACCTAGTAGCTCCCGAAGTCCCCCGACTTCACTGCAATTAGTGCACCATTGTCTGGATCATAGACCTCTAACCCTACTAGCACAATCTTCGCTGTGCACCGCTTCCTTCAAAGCAACTTGAACGGCAACACTATGGCATATTCTTCAAGAGTACCCGCCTCTGCGTCCTCTTGCCCCATGCTAAGGCCTTCTGAACCCAACTTCGCCTCTGCAAATTGAGTCGCCTTAGTTCCTCCATCAAATGCTCCTCCGAGATAAGGTGCATGTGCCTAGAAACTCCCTTCGTCTTTGGCACCATGCAAGATGAGTCCGCTCCGTCAGAATGAATGACCCATGGAACAACATAATCCTGCTCTTGCCTCTGCAAGAGTTCATGTCCTTGACCTCTGTCTAAGGAAAGCACTATGCCTCCGCTCCATGTTTCATCTTCTATGCTGGCTCCCTTCATGCGGCTTGGGTACTTCGCCAAGTTATACCCAAGTTGCTCCGCTCCTCGTTTTTGCATTGAGTTGATGGTGGCCCTCGCGCCCACCATTCCATGGGTCAGCCCTCCCTTGAGTCCGATCTCCATATCGACTCCAAGTGTGCCTTCATTTGTGTTGCTTTGGGTCGCTCCCCCACTTGATCTCGCAATGCATCCACTAATGCATTCTCTCAAGCGAGATCATGCGATGACTCCTCGTCGCTTGCTCAGTCCATTAAGCTTCGTGGAGTTATTGTTTGTTGAGGTACTCCTCCTCAACTTGTGAGGTCCGTCTCACATGATTCTCCCTCTGGAGAGTCGGGACTTATCCCTCCTAGATAATTGTCCCGTTGGAGCAACATCTCTCTTCGTTTCGGAGACCACCATCCCCTTGGACTACTCTGATCTGCTGAACAAACTATGCATTGTTCTGCCTCCTGCAAACGCCTTTGCTAGATTGCGACTCCACATCAATACAGCCCCCGTTGCACCACTCAAGGCCTAGCAACTGTTAGGATCAAGAGCACTAAGAGGGGGGGGGGTGAATTAGTGCAGCGGAAAACTTTCTGCGATTAAAACGAAACTGCATTCGAACGATAAAATTGATTTCTGTTTGAAAGCCGATTCTAAGATTACTTTAACTTAAGATCAAGCAAGATGATGTTAAAGTCAATCTATGAAGGCAGTTTGCAGTTACGATGAAAACCAGAATATAAGCGCAAACCGAAATACGACGTTCATACGAAGAAACTGATTTACGTCTAAATGCTGATTCGTAAATCACTTGATTAGGTAAGATGCAGTTTAAGCAAGAGTATAAAGGCAGTTTGCAGTTATGATGAAAACCAGAATATAAGCGCAAACTGAAATACGACGTTCGTACGAAGAAACTGATTTACGTCTAAATGCTGATTCGTAAATCACTTGATTAGGTGAGATGATGTTTAAGCAAGGGTATAAAGGCAGTTTGCAGTTATGGTAAAAATCAAAACGTAAATGTAATCTGAAATATGATGATCGTATGAAAAAGCAGATTTACGTCTAAATGCTGATTCGGAAAGTGCAAAGCTTGAAACCCGATCGTATATGCGTAGAAAGCAGTAAGCTTCGGAGGAGGTTTGCAGTAAAGATAAAATGCTCAAAGTAAATGCAAACCGAGATTTAGAGTGGTTCGGTCAATCTTGACCTACTCCACTTTTGGCTTCCTCCACCGATGAGGTCACCAACGTCAACTAGAGGCCTTCCTTCAATAAGCGAAGGCCAACCACCCTTTTACAGTTTCACTCCTTTTGATGGGCTTAGGAGACAACCCTTATAGAAATTTTCTCTCCTCTCTTTACAACTTAGAACTTGGAAGAACAGAGGGAGAAGAACTTTTGGCCTTTACAACAATTTTGAGCTCTAAGAATCACAGAAAAGATCAAGATTTCAGTGTATGTATATGCTCTTTCAGTGCTGAATGGGTGGGGTATTTATAGGCCCTAACCCAGTTCAAATTTGGAGCTCAAAACTATCAAATCCCGGAATTCCAGGATCAGGCGGTTGCACCTCGACTGGGCGGTTACCGCTGGGTGAGAGCTTCGAAGATCGAGCCTGCGGGCGGTGCCACCTCTGTCGGGGCGGTTGCACCACTCTGCCAGAGCTTCGAAGATCGAGGTCGACGGTTGCACCTCGGCAGGGCGGTTGCACCGCTGCTAGAAGCTCAAGACTGAGCTCAGGCGATGCTACCTCATCACGGGAGGTTGCACCGCCCAATCTCACTTCGGAGATCGAGCCCAGGCGGTGCCACCTCTCGGTGGGGCGGTTGCACCGCCCAGTCTCCCAGGAGACTTAGCCTGAGGCGGTGCTACCTCCTGGCTTGGGCGGTTGCACCTCCCATAGCAATCAGGGTCCGAATGGGTAGATCCATTCGGCCCAATTTGGGTTTTTCAGGGGTCCAATTGCCCCAAGACTAAGTTAATGGGATCACCTCCCATTTTCAACTTAATCAATGTGCTAACTACGATTATCCCTTAGACATTTACTGCAGCTTGCACCTGTGCGTCAATCGCTTCTTCCGACGAGTTTCCGACGAACTTCCGTCGATCATCCGATGAACCCTCGGTGATGCTTCTACGGACTTCTGGCAAACTCATGGACTTGCGACGATCCACTTGGTGAGTTCCGACGAGCTTCTTTGGCAAGCTCATGGACTTCTCGGATTTGTTCCCTTAGAGAACCTCCGGACATTTGTCAGAACTTCCGTCGAACTCTCAACTCCCAACGTGATCATTGTCTTGACTCAAGCAACTCTTGCTGCATGTCTAACTTTCATCGTAGTTAATCCTGCACACTTATCTCAACACATAGATTAGACAACAAATGACAATTGACTTCATCATCAAAATATGAGATTCAACAATCTCCTTTTTTATGATGACAATCAATTGATAATGGAGTTAACCTTAACTCCCCCTGTCTATATGCCATTCTTGAGATAAGTCATTCTTGAATTCAAGACCTAAGAATTCAAGCGACACATTGATAAGTTAAATCATTTGAACTTATCAATACTCCCATCATGATTCCCATCATGATGTATCTATCTGAAGATGATGTCAAGGCTTGATATTCATTTTCAGATTTTACATTACAAGTTCGAGTAATAGTAACAATTCATCATATTGTAAGATATCAATATGTAAAGCTGTGAAGTAAGATTTTGATATCATTACATGATGTACACATTTCAAATATTTTAGCAAGTGTTGCATTTCTTCACATGGTAAGATACCAACTCAAGGCATAATGCAAATTATAGCATCTGTTCATATATCTCTTGGTGATGCAAGCATAGCATCAGTGTTTATAGCATCAATTCATATATTTCTCCCCCTTTGTCATCAACAAAAAGCATGATAGTTGTGATACCAGGAAAACAATATAAGCAAGTTATCAAGCATATAAAGGAAGGCATGATACGTAGATTGCTTTGAATACTTCTTCCTTTTTTTTTTTTTTTATAATCCTTTGTGCATGAAGGAGGAAAGCCATTTGTGATTCCAGCTATTTGCGAGTTTACTTTGAGTCAAGATATGTGTTTGAAACAGCTTTTTGCAAGTAAAAATACTATCATCCATATTTCAAGATGGAATTCATAAGTAGGAATCATTTCATCAAATCCATTTCAGAAAAATATATTTCATGAAAACAAAACATTTCAACACATGTTATGTAATGGCAATCAAGTGATTGATCATTCAATAAAGTTCGAAAAATAATTTTAACTAGTTTATTTACTCGGACACATCAACATTCCTAATTCTCTTCTTATGAAATCAAATTGTTCTTCACTTAGAGGTTTTGTAAAAATGTCAGCTAGTTGATGTTTAGTATCAATGAACTCTATGGTTACGTCATGATTAGTAACATGATCTCGTATAAAGTGATGTCTAATATCAATATGTTTTGTTCTTGAGTGTTGTATAGGATTCTTAGTTAAGCATATTGTACTTGTGTTATCACATTTAATGGGAATATTTTTAAGATTAACTTTGTAATCTTCTAAGGTGTTTTTCATTCATACAACTTTGTGCACAAGCATGCACTTGCTGCAATATATTCAAACCGGTTGTTGATAGTGCAACCGAAGTTTTGTTTCTTAGATGACCAGGAAACAAGGGCATGTCCTAAAAAATTGACATGATCCGATGTGCTTTTCTATCTAGTCTACAGCAAGCAAAGTCCCAAGATCAAAGATAAGCAATTAACTCAAAATTCTCTCGATTTTGGGTACCATAATCCTAGATTTTGTGGTACCATTAAGATATCTAAGTATTCTTTTAACTGCTTTTGAGATGAGATATCTTAGGGTTTTGATTGAAATCTAGCACAAAGTCCTACACCTGAACATGATGTCCGGTGCAGTTTGCGGTGATGTAAAGTAAACTTCCTATCATACCCCTATAAGTTTTTTTGATTGAAGCTTTCTCCACTTTCATCAATTTCTAACTTAGTGGAGGTGCTCATAGGAGTATTAATAGCCTTTGAGTTGTTCATATTAAACTTTTTTAATAAATTCATAGCATATTTAGTTTGACTAATAAAGATGTCATTGCTTAGTTGTTTGATTTGTAAGCCTAAGAAGAATGTTAATTCTCTCATTAAGCTCATTTCGAATTCAAGACTCATAGTTTTAGCAAAAGATTCACAAAGAGATTCATTCGTAGAGCCAAAGATAATATCATCAACATAAATCTGAACAATGAGAAAATTATTCTCAAAATTCTTGATGAACAATGTAGTATCAACCATGCCTTTTGTGAAATTATTTTCGATAAGAAAAGAACTAAGTCTCTCATACCAAGCCCTTGGGGCTTGTTTTAAACCATAGAGAGCTTTAGTTAGTCTAAACACATGATTAGGGAGGCTATCATTTTCAAATCCAGGAGGTTGTTCAACATAAACTTCTTTGGAAATAAAGCCATTTAGAAAAGCGCTTTTAACATCTATTTGAAACAACTTAAAACTATTACTACTAGCGTAGGCAAAGAGCATCCTTATGGCTTCCAAACGAGCCACAGGAGCGAAGGTTTCTTCGTAATCGATACCTTCTTCTTGGTTGAAACCTTTGGCCACTAATCTAGCCTTATTTCTAACCATGATACCATTTTCATCTTGCCTGTTTCTGAAGACCCATTTAGTACCAATAGCTAAATGGTCATTTGGCCTAGGAACAAGCTTCTACATCTCATTTCTCTCAAATTGATTCAATTCATCTTGCATTGTGATAATCCATGAATAATCTTTCATGGCTTCGTCAACACATTTGGGTTCAATTTGGGAGAGAAAGGCAGCGTTTGCATAAAAATTTTTAAGAGAAGATCGTGTTTGAACCCCCTTTGACGTGTCTCCTAAGATTAGCTCCTTGGGATGAGCATCTACATACTTCCAATCCTTGGGTAAGGATGTTTCGAGAGTGGATGCATCTAAGTTGCTAGTTGGAGAAGGGGTTTCATTTAAATTCAAGGAATCAAAATTAACATCATCATCAAAATCATTTTTCCTGATTTCGAAAATCTCATTGAAAACAACATGAATGGATTCTTCGATAATTAAAGTTCTTTTATTGAAGATACGAAAGGCTTTAGAAACTGAAGAATAATCAAGAAAGATTCCTTCATCGGATTTAGCATCAAATTTTCCTAAGTTATCCTTTTCATTCAAGATAAAACACTTACACCCAAAGACTTTAAATATGAAACATTGGGTTTTTTGTTGTTCCATAACTTATAGGGAGTTTTGGCTAGTAGGGGTCTTACTAGAACTCTATTCAAAATGTAGCATGTAGTATTTACGGCTTCGGCCCAAAAATATTTGGGTAGGTTGTGTTCATTCAACATGGTTCTTGTCATTTCTTGTAAATTTCGATTTTTTCTTTCTACTACTCCATTTTGTTGAGGATTTCTAGGAGTAGAGAAATTATGGTTGTATCCATTGAGTTCACAAAATTCCTGGAAATCATGGTTTTGAAATTCACCACCATGATCACTTCTAATTGACGAAATCATAGAACCTTTCTCATTTTGAACAAGTTTACAAAACTTGATAAAATATCTAAGGCATTCACTTTTCTGTTTTAAGAAGTAAGTCCATGTGTATCTGCTATAGTCATCCACAATGACGAAGGCGTATTTGCTACCTCCTAGGCTTGATGTGGAGATTGGTCCGAACAAGTCCATATGGATCAATTGTAAGGGCCTAGAGGTGCTTATTTGATTCTTAGATTTGAAACTACCCTTAATTTGTTTACCTAATTGGCAAGCATCACATACATTAGCTTTGATGAACTTGATATGAGGAATTCCTCTTACAAGTTCTTTAGATGATATTTGAGTGATTAGTTTCATGCTAGCATGACCTAATCTTCTATGCCATATCCAAGTATCCTCATTCAAAACAGAAAAACATATTTCATTACACAAATCATTGATGTCAATAGTGTATACGTTATTTTGTTTCAATGCAATCATAGATATGTTTTTGTGTGGTTTTTCAATGATGCAAGCATTAGATTCAAATCTGACAATATATCCTTTATCACATAATTGACTAATGCTCAAGAGGTTATGTTTTAAACTGTCAACTAACAAAACATCTTCAATAAAGAAGTTGGATTTGTTACCTATGGTTCTTTTGCCAATGATTTTACCCTTGTTATTGTCTCTGAAGGTGACATAGCCTTCATCTATGCTAGTGAGCTTAGAGAATTGAGATGGATCTCCGGTTATATGCCTTGAGCATCTACTATCAAGGTACCATCTCTTGCTCCTAGCTTGCGATGGTTTAGTTTTCTACAAGAAAGGATGATTTTTAGGTACCCATTTGCTTTTGGGTGCCTCACAAATAGATCTACATTGTCTAACATGTTGCATAGAATTTATCATGGTTCCTTTAGGAACCCAAATCAATTTGTTTGGACTAATTTTCTTGAATGGACAAAAATGCGTCTTGTGTCCAAATTTGCAACAAAAGTTGCATTTGTTTTGATGTCGAACGTGTAAGATGGGGCCTTTTATGAAGGTGGTTGGATTTTGATGAGGACTTCTCACAAATCCAATTCCGCTTCTTTTGGGAACGTGACCCTTGTTTGTAAGGATCATGTTTAATGACTTGCTACCAACCTCGAATTTCTTCAAGGTGTCCTTAAGTAGCAAGTTTTCCTTTTGGAGAGTTTCTAGATCATGGCATTTTATGCATGAGCTTAAACTATCATGATGTTCAGCTTTTAACTTATCAAAATTACAAATAAGACTATCATGCTCCTTTTTTAGCAATTTGTATTTTCTACTAATTGTCTTACATTCATCAAATAATTCATGGAAAGCATTTAATAATTCATGATAAGGTAAATCTGCATTAATTAAATTTGTTACCTCATCTCCGATGGCCATTAAGGTGTAATGAGCAACTTGCTCGGTGTTGGACTCCTCTTCTTCGGATGCACTCGAATCATCCCATGTTGCTTTGAGTGCCTTCTTCTTTGATGTTCTCTTCTTGGCTTGGGGACAATCACTCTTGTAGTGTCCCGGCTTTTTGCACTCATAGCAAATAACTTGGTCCTTCTTGGGTTCAAGTTTATTTTTTGTGTCATTCTTAAACTTGTTTCTTTTAAAGAATTTTTTAAATTTTCTTGTTAGAAGTGCTAAGTCATCATCACAGTCCTCATCACTTGAGTTTTCTCTCAAGTGGCCTTCTGAAGTTTTAAGTGTCATATCCTTCTTGTTCTTTGGAAGGATGTCTTCTTGCTCTTCATGAGCTTTACAAGTCATCTCGTAGGTCATTAATGACCCGATAAGTTCTTCAAGAGGGAAGTTGCGTAGATCTTTTGCCTCTTGAATAGCAGTGACTTTAGGATCCCAACTCTTAGGAAGGGATCTTAGAATCTTATTTACGAGCTCAAAATCCGAAAAACTTTTTCTGAGTCCTTTTAGACCGTTGACGACATCCGTGAAACGGGTAAACATGTCGCCAATGGTTTCACTCGGTTTCATCCGGAAAAGTTCGAAAGAATGTAACAGAAGATTGATTTTTGACTCTTTCACTCTACTTGTGCCTTCGTGAGTCACTTCGAGTGTGTGCCAAATATCAAATGCGGTTTCACAAGTTGAAACACGGTTAAACTCGTTTTTATCAAGTGCACAAAATAAGGCATTCATAGCCTTTGCATTAAGAGCGAAAGCCTTCTTCTCCAATTCATTCCAATCGATCATTGGAAGAGAAGACTTCGAAAATCCATTTTCGACAAGATTCCAAAGTTCAAAATCCATAGAAATAAGAAAGATCCTCATTCGAGTCATCCGATAGGTGTAGTCCGTCCCACTGAACATTGGTGGACGTGTAATAGAATGGCCCTCTTGGTTTCCAACGTATGCCATCTCTCTTGGGTTTTAATCCGTTAGAGAGTTAACCCCGCTCTGCTCTGATACCAATTGTTAGGATCAAGAGCACTAAGGGGGGGGTGAATTAGTGCAGCGGAAAACTTTCTGCGATTAAAACAAAACTGCGTTCGAACGATAAAAATGATTTCTGTTTGAAAGCCGATTCTAAGATTACTTTAACTTAAGATGAAGCAAGATGATGTTAAAGTCAATCTATAAAGGCAATTTGCAGTTATGATGAAAACCAGAATATAAGCGCAAACTGAAATATGACGTTCGTACGAAGAAACTGATTTACGTCTAAATGCTGATTCGTAAATCACTTGATTAGGCGAGATGATGTTTAAGCAAGGGTATAAAGGCAGTTTGCAGTTATGGTAAAAATCAAAACATAAACATAATCTGAAATATGATGATCGTATGAAAAAGCAGATTTACGTCTAAACACTAATTCGGAAAGTGCAAAGCTTGAAACCCGATCGTATATGCGCAGAAAGCAGTAAGCTTCAGAGGAGGTTTGTAGTAAAGATAAAATGCTCAAAGTAAATGCAAACCGAGATGTAGAGTGGTTCGGTCAATCTTGACCTACTCCACTTTTGGCTTCCTCCACTGACGAGGTCACCGACGTCAACTAGAGGCCTTCCTTCAATAGGCGAAGGCCAACCACCCTTTTACAGTTTCACTCCTTTTGACGGGCTTAGGAGACAACCCTTACAGAAATTTTCTCTCCTCTCTTTACAACTTAGAACTTGGAAGAACAGAGAGAGAAGAACTTTTGGCCTTTACAACAATTTTGAGCCCTAAGAATCACAGAAAAGATCAAGATTTTGGTGTATGTCTATGCTCTTTCAGTGCGGAATGGGTGGGGTATTTATAGGCCCCAACTCAGTTCAAATTTGGAGCTCAAAACTATCAAATCCCGGAATTCCGGGATCAGGCGGTTGCACCTCATGACTGGAGCGATTGCACCGCCTGGCAGAGCTCGAAGACTGAGCCTCTGGGCGGTGCCACCTCTGTCAGGGGCGGTTGCACCTCTCTGCCAGAGCTCGAAGACTGAGCTCAGGCAGTTGCACCTCCTGACTGGGGCAGTTGCACCGCCTGCCAGAGCTCGAAGACTGAGCTCAGGCGGTGCTACCTCCTGTCAGGGGAGGTTGCACCGCCCAGTCTCGCTCGGAGACTGAGCCCAGGCGGTGCCACCTCCTGGCTGGGGCGGTTGCACCGCCCAGTCTCCCTGGGAGACTTAGCCCAGGCGGTGCTACCTCCTGGCTTGGGCGGTTGCACCTCCCACAGCAATCAGGGTCCAAATGGGTAGATCCATTCGGCCCAATTTGGGTTTTTCAGGGGCCCAATTGCCCCAAGACTAAGTTAATGGGATCACCTCCCATTTCCAACTTAATCAATGTGCTAACTACAATTATCCCTTAGACATTTACTACAGCTTGCACCTGTGCGTCAATCGCTTCTTCCCGCGAGTTTCCGACGAACTTCCGTCGATCATCCAATGAACCCTTGGTGATGCTTCTGCGGACTTCCGGCAAACTCCTGGACTTGCGACGATCCACTTGGCGAGTTCCGACGAGCTTCTTTGGCAAGCTCATGGACTTCTCGGATTTGTTCCCGCAGAACCTCCGATGACTGTCCGAACTTCCGTCGAACTCTCAAACTCCCAACGTGATCATTGTCTTGACTCCGGCGTAACTCCTGCTGCATGTCTAACTTTTATCGTAGTTATTCCTGCACACTTATCTCAACATATAGATTAGACAACAAATGACAATTGACTTCATCATCAAAATCCGAGATTCAACAGCAACATGTTGAACTCGTTGCACACTTCAGCCTCCTACGGATGTATCCTTCAAATGCCAAAGAGAAAGTTTCAATGCTCCATGGCACCGAGTTTCGGTCGCCTTGGGATGGCCATGAACATTCCATTGTCCGCATACAAGCCCATGCATGAGTACCAAATTTTTCAAGCTAGCAAATCCTCTCACCTCTATGAGCTTTGCATAACTCTTTTGGTCGTTGAGTAACTCATTCCACCTTGGATGGTCTCATCCTTTACCAAGTGCCTCGCTTGCCTTGAGCACCATCAAGAATAGTTGTCAACGTTGAGCCGTAGCTCAAACTCAGCCATCCCAACCTTTGTGCGCTCCGCATTCTTCCAAGCTTGTCTGTTCTCGTGGTGCCTCTTGCACGAAGGGTTGGTCATTCCTCTGAATGTCAATCTCAGATGCCCGCTCCTCCGAGCGACTCCTTTTCCCTGCATCTCCATGCTCGTTTTTCCCCCAAACGGTCGCGCGTGTGCTGACTGCCCTCAACGTAGCCCCGCCAGGTTCCCCCACATTTGCATGCTAAGTGTTTTTATGAGTGCTTGTCCCGCTCTGATACCATCTGTCACGAACTTAGCTAGTTTTGCCTAAGTCGTGCGGCACCCTTGTGTATCCGTCCGCAAAGGTCAACCTCCCCGAAGCCTCCTATGGTCCCTTAGGACCCACAAAAGAGAGAACATGATAGAGAAAACGCCTCACTCGGGATCCACAAGCAAACATCTCCAAAAACACTTCATAGACAATGCAAATTACAAACAGACTTTACAAGCTTTGAATAGTTGCACAACAAAGGGTAAAATGGTCTATTACAAACCGAACTAAAATGGGACTATTAAGCTTTCGGTTGTCCCTCTACATGCTAGTCAAAGTATGAACTTACCAAAAGACACGGACATACATAAGCATTACATCAAACATCTTGTTTAGAAGTTTGTCCGTGACATTACGCCCCAAATAGGGGCTGTAGTATGAGGAGGAGAGGGAGAGAAGATAAAAGAAAAAGGCAGCCAAAAAGAACCAATAGTCTATGGGTCCTTAGTTCCCTCCTATTTACATAGTCCCCCCTATCAACTAAACCCTAATGAATCCTGTCATAGGGTATTTGATCTCTATCCAACTAGCCAAGCCCCTTAGATTAGTGGGTCTTACCCAATAATCTCTTATTAGCTCTTATTGGATCTTATACATATGATCCAATAATTCAGAGGCTTATTGGATATCTAATAAGATAGGAGCTCCAACGGATATCTCATATCTGAACCTCTACTCGTCGCAATACCTGCTATATGTGTGTGACCTTCTAAGCCCAATATCGAGCTAGCCGTGAGTCATACCTATCAAAACTCCTTTTGGCTCAATGAATTATTATCTCCATAATAATTTACTCAACGCATCGATTGCGGATGTACTATACCACTACACCGTAGTCCCCAAACGATGTAGGAGAATCTAATCCTTTAGACCTATTTATTCTCAGTTACTATGTATCTCCAGTCTTTCATCAATCTAATACCCCATAGACCAATACCAAGCATAGTACTATCAGGCTCATACGATTTCTACTCGAGTCTCACTCTAATCGGATTTTTCTGGATAACTCTTTCTCTCTCAATCTGAATGACCCTGGCTAGGGATTTGTCTAAGTAAGAATATATAGGATATTCCTCTCATTATACTGAGAGTATATGTTCTTTTTCTGTACCATGTTTTTAAATTATCTAAGACTCTCTATTGATTGAAACAAGCCTCAAGGGCTTAGTATGAGAGACTTAGTTCATTTCTTATTAAGAATAACTTTTTGAAATGCAATGTCGATACCATATTATTTATTAAATATTTTAAAATTAATTTTTTTATTATTTAAATTTATATTGATGATATTATTTTTTATTCTACAAATGAGTCTTTGTGTGAGTCTTTTATCAAAAGTATGATCCAAGAATTCGAAATGAGTTTAATGGATGAATTGATATTTTTCTTAGGATTATAAATTAAGCAACTAAATAATGAAACCTTTTTTAGTCAAACTAAGTATGCTTTGGATCTATTAAAATAATTTAATATGGATAGTTCTAAGGTTATTAACATACCAAAGAGCATCTCTACAAAATATGATAGATAGTTTACTATTCCTCACAGCTACTAAACCTTATATTATGTTGAGTTTTGGACTTTATGCTAGATTTCAATCTAATCCTAAATAATTTCATCACAAAGTTGTTAAAAAAAATTAGATACTTAAAAGGAACTTCAAATCTAGGATTATGGTATCTAAAATCTAAAAATTTTGAATTGATTGTCTATAATGATACTGATTTTGCTAGATGTAGAATAAATAAAAAAAACACATCTAGAACATATTAACTCCTAGGTCATGTACTTGTTTTTTTGTCTTCAAGAAATAAAATTATGTTGTATTATCTATAGCCGAAGCTGAATATGTAGTAGTAGGTACATGTTGTGCATAAGTTATCTAGATAAAAAATACTTTAAAAAACTATGGACTTTACTTGAAAAACATCCCTATAAAATATGATAATACTAGTGTTATTTATTTAGCAAAGAATCTCATTCAACACTCTAGAACTATATACATTGATATTAGACATCATTTTATTATAGATCATGTTAATAATCATGATATATTTTTAAATTTTATTAACGTAAAATATCAATTAGTATATATTTTTATGAAACCAAAGGAATAATTTTATTTTATTAGAAGAGAATTAGGCATGTTGAATATTTTAAATGCATGAATTCTTCTCATATATTTTTTTATGAATCATTATCTTGATTTATTTGTTTCCATGACTTGAGTTTTCTTTTGAATTAAGATTGTTTCCTATGATTCCTTCTTTTTTTCTATTTACAAAAGAAGATATTTGTCAAAATGATTCATGATCTTTCATATTCATGATTTGATCTTTCATTTTTCATGTAATGATTGAAACATTGATGTAAATTTTTGCACCATTGAATCTTTCCCTTCTCTTTCTTGTTTTAATAATGACAAAGGGGAGAAAAAGAAGTATTAGCTTGCATATCTCAAGAGAAGCAAAAAATTACTATCTTGTACATCTCAAGAGAAGTGAGAAGTGTTATCTTACACATCTCAAAAGAAGCAAAAAATAAAATTGATATTTTGCACATCTTAAAGAGAAGTAAAAAGTACTAGCTTACTCATCTCAAGAGAAGCAAAACTTATTAGCCATCATAGTTCAAAGAGAAGTAAAACTTTCCAACTTGCTAGCTTGTATGTTCTAAAAAGAAATAAAACTTACGAACTTACTAGCTTGCATATTTTAAAAACTTGCTAGTTGTATTTTTCTCCTTTTTTTTATGACAAAAGAGGAGAAGTAATGATGAATGATTTAAAAATTTTGATGTTTTGGTATCATACATATTATGCCCAAAGTGATGATGATTTGAAATTTTATGTTTTAGAATTATGTATGTTATAATGTACCTTGATGATTTAGAATTCAATACTTTAACTTATAATGATGTATGCAATGATATGCATATAAAGTAAGTAATGATTACTTTGATATGATGTCATATGATCACTATGATTAATGATTAAAATTATTTCGACTTGAATTTAAAGATATTACAATTAGAAGATTATTATTTTTCTAAATTCAAGTTTATTTCGATATGGCATATAGATAGGGAAAGTTTAGTTAAAACTTCATCATCAATTAGTTGTCATCATAAAAAAGGGGGAGATTATTGAATCTCAAATTTTGATGATGAAATCAATTGATGAGTTTGTGATCTAAACTATATTTGAGAAATATAATGTAGGACTATCTTCGATCATGAAAAGGTAAATCGATTGAAGTAGAAGAATCAAACATTAGGCCAGAGTTATAAATCGAACATCGGGCCGGAAGAATTGGACATTTCGACAAGATCGGATGTTATGGGAGTCAACATACTGATGGATCACGCAAAATGCCAAAGGAAAGCACGGTGCGTTAGGAGTTCGGATGAACCAATGACATACCGAACAATATAAGATTTATATCTTGTAATCATTTATGTCTTGATTGTCATAGTTTTTGTCTTAATTGAGTTAATTTTGGGTGTAACCATAGTAACTCAATTAGGAGCTCATTGGACTTGAATCGGGACTGATTTGGGCCTATTAGGAGGTTCATTCAATGACCCACAATTAGGTCAGGCGGTGGAACTACCTATGAGTTGAAACGTATGAAGTGTACATTTTTCGGAAGACCCGATGATAGTCTTGCTAGTGTCAAGTGGTGGTACCGCCCAGACTGACAATGGTATCGTCCAAAGTGGTAGTAGTACCATTATTACATGATCTTCTATATTATCAAGTGGTAGTACCATCTAAAGTGGGTAGTGGTACCGCTAGTGCTCAATGCTACAAGTAGTGGTACCGTCCAGCATTAGTGGTAGTATCACTGGGACCCAGAAAATTCGAGAATGAGACATTTTTGCTCATTTTTGAAGTCATTTGGAGCCTATAAATACCCTACTCATTCTTTCTTGAGATAGCAAGAAAAGTAAATGAAAATGCTTGTTATTATAAGTTGTAAACTCTTGAAAAGTGTTGAGTGTCCCCTCTTCCTCTTTAAAGTCTAGAGTTTATTCTAAGGGAAGTGTAAGACTTATAAAGGTTCTCTCCTAAACTTGTGAAAAAAGAGAAAAAGTTATAATAAAGGTGGTTGATCTTTGTCCATTGAAAGAAGATCATTAGTGAAAGCCAATGGCCTCCACGGAGGAGGAATCAAGAGTGAATGTAGTCATGATGATCGAACCAATATAAATTCAGTATATATTCCTTTTATACTCTTCATTACCATTGTTTTCTGATTTAATTGTTTATTGCACTTATTTATATTCTAAGTTGAGCATATTTTTTATATCAATTTTTTTGAATTAATTTTTAAACTGAAGTTTTTTCGAAATCACAATCCTCTTGAAAGTCTAGAGTTTATTCTAAAGGAAGTGTAAGACTTGTAAAGGTTCTCTCCTAAACTTGTGAAAGGTAGAAAATGTTATAACAATGGTGGTTGATCTTCGTCCATTGAAAGAAGATCGTTAGTGAAAGCTAATGGCCTCAACGGAGGAGGAATCGGAAGTGGACGTAGGTCGTGATAATCAAACAAATATAAATTTGGTATGTATTACTTTTATGCTCTTCATTGCCATTGTTTTATGATTTAATTACTTATTACACTTATTTATATTCTAAGTCAAGCATATTTTCGATATCAATTTTTAATTTTTAAACTGAAGTTTTTTTTAAATCACTATCCTAAGTCTAGAGTTTATTATAAGGGAAGTGTAAGACTTCTAAAGGTTCTCTCCTAAACTTATGAAAAGGAGAAAAAGTTATAACAAGGATGGTTGATCTTCGCCCATTGAAAGAAGATCGTTAGTGAAAGTCAATGACCTCGACGGAGGAGGAATCGGGAGTGGACGTAGGTCGTGATGATCGAACCAATATAAATTTGGTATGTATTCCTTTTTCACACTTCATTACCATTATTTTTTGATTTAATTACTTATTACACTTATTTATATTCTAAGTCAAGCATATTTTTTATATCAATTTTTTTAATTAATTTTTAAACTGAAGTTATTTTGAAATCACTAATTCATCCTCCTTCTTAGTGGCATTATATCCTAAGAATCTACTTCTTTCAAATGAGAGAAAGACATAAAACTGATATTCAGTTTGGTAAGAGAGAAATCAATGAGAGAGGTAAGATAGAAAATTATTTTTATTTTAATATTTAATTGATAAATTTAAAAAACGAACATCAAGATTCGAAGATCCTTTATCGAGGATCTTAAGGGCATTCGCCTCATAATGAAAATAAAAAAGAAAAAAATCAGCTTCCATGTCTAAGACCATGAGAGGATTAAAAAGAGATCAAATCTTCGAAAAATATTTTTCAAAAACGATAGTGGGGTAGAGAAGGAACTTACCAATTAATTAAGACGCTATGATTTATGCCAAAATTATAATATTTCTTCATCAAACTAAACAAAATCCAGTAAGAAAGTTCTGATACGTTCCGATGACAAAGCGAGGGAGAGAGGGATCTGTCAATAGAGATTAAAAAAAGAAAAGGGTTCAAGCAACAATAGAGTCCGTCCCAATATACCTTGCGGAGCATTGAGGAGGAACCCTTCGTGCCAGGATCTGGTGGCAGGAACGGTGAGGGGGAGACAGAATTGCGGCGACGGGAGGGAGGCATCGGTCTTAGGGGTGATTGCTTCAAAGCTGTGAATCATCACTTTACAACAACCTAGTAATGTTCAGTGTAACCAGGCTTGATTGGTTCAATCCATCAAGTAAACATCCAAGCTTAATAAATAAACCTTTGATTAGTGGGGACCTCAATTTCTACCATAGGCTTAAAGTTGACTTGGGGAGCCTTCCTAAACTTCCCTTTATTTTAATTAATCAAAACCTTGATTTCTGATTTCTAAAGCATTTAATTCTACAAAATTTCCAAAGAAGACTAACTGAGAGAAATATATGATTTTTTAATAAGAGCAAAATTCCAACGCATCTTTAAGCCTGTGAAACTAAGTTCGATGTATGGCAAAACCTTGTTGTCGGTCCACCAAACACCTGCACCGTCAATACAAACGACTTCTACTGTTACAACTCATAGCCAACGAACGAGTAAAGAAAGCAAACGCCTCACGGGCCATTGGCGAGATCGACGGCGAGGATCTTGAGGAGGGCGTCAAAGCTAATCCCATCGCTGCCGCCCATCCGTATCATCGTCCAGATATCATCGTCGCTGGCCGGCAGCCCAGCCATCTTCAGGTACGCCTTCAGGTCCCCGAACCCCACCTTCCCGTCCCCATCACGATCCATCACGCGGAACGCCTCCGCCATGACGCCGTCCCCGCCGCGGGGGCGGCCAAGGACGCGCTCGAACTCCTCGAACTCCACGAGCCCGTCGCGGTCGGCGTCGGCGGCGGAGATCATGGAACCGATGTCCTCGTCCGAGAGGGCCGCGGCGACGCCGGAAGAGAAGAAGGCCTTGAGGTCGTCTTGGCTTATCTTGCCGTCGCGGTCGGCGTCGAGGACGTCGAACGCCGGCCGGAGGGGGCCCGGGGCTAGACCGCGGCCGGCGGGGCACATTCTTCTCACGGTTTTTGGAGTGAGAACGGAAGAAGAGTCTCCGGGAGGCAGGGAGGAAGCACTAAGATGGGCAGGAAGAGGACGCGAGAGGGCAGGGTGGGCGGGCGGGCGATTTATAGAAGGTTCGTGCGGTTGTGGGGTTCGTGGTGGCTTGGCGACCACGGAACCGGCCGGTCCAACGCGGGAGACGTAGTGGGTGACGTCATTGGTGATTCGGAACAGACCCCTTTCAAAGCATCGGAATCAATGAGCGTTGGCTTCGGAGAGAATCCGGTTCAACGGTCGATAGCTCAGGGAACGTTGTGAATGGAACACCACGAGTTTTGTAATGGTGATTATAAGGAAGATTTTAGCTCTTTATATATAAATTAAAAATTTTAAGTATATTTTGATATGTGTTAAAAAAGAGATTAAAAAAGATTGAGACTAATTCTTGTATCTCAACAGTAGAGTCTAGGATAAATAATTAATCGATCTTATTCATTTCTTAAGGAATTATATAATAAGTAAATTTTTATTGATTGATAATCATAATTAAAATTTAATCAGATATATAATATATTTTTTTAATTAAATAGGATCATATAATCTAATAACGTGATCGTAACAGACAATCCGATAACATATTATACTTATCTGATTGATATGTTAATTATCTGATTGATATGTTAATTTGATCCTAATCTCATGAAGACAATAACATGGTGTCAATGTGAATACTAGCTCGGACATTGACTCAATAATGGTAACTAGCAATCTATGAGTTTAAACAAAAAAAATGTTACCTTATAAACCTCATTGATTCGACATAGTCTTATGGCTCATAGATGGTTAGATGATTTGTCTTATCATTCCCAATATTTTTCATGACCTCTCCAACATATTATAAAAGCTCATTTGTTCCTAAAGGATAATCTCTCTTTTATTGATTTCGTTGAATCTCTTATCAACTAATATTGAAAAAACTTTATTGAGTACACTCTTGATGTAATTTTTATAGGGTCTTGGTTTGAATCCCTAACTTAATGACACCTCAAGCTTGAGATAAACTTAGAAATGGATCTCTATTATCTTCAAACCCAATCCACGTCACTGATCACATATGGCATGCCTACAACACCTTCATCAATAGATCGATATTTAACTATACTTGTTTGTACAATTATTTGACGGTATGTTTTGTCTATTTTTTTTTCATGATTTTTGTAAACAAAAGTAGTTTATGAAGCTACATAATAACTACTTACTAAATTAGGTAAAACTATTTTAAAATAACCTAGTTTTAATGTGCCATGTATATTTTTTTACAAGCTATGGTGCTATATAAAATGACAACTATCTTAGACCCTTAGAACCACTTAGGTGGCACTAGACTACATGAGACTTTAAGATAGTGTTGGGCTTTATTTGGATAAACAAGTTTGTAGACAAAGTATATGTAAACTTTGTCTTACACCCCAACATCTTTAAAATCTTTTAAAATATGTGTTGAGCGATGATTTATGGACTAACGATTATTTATTTATCTTTTAAAATCTTTATTTTATCTTTTTTTATTATGCACCTAGTATTTACTAAATTATTTGTAAGCTATTCTTTTTATAAGATGTTAGGACTTATTTGTTGCTTTTTTTTTAAATATAATTAATTTTTTTTAAAAATGATCATTTGGACCTATACAAGATTACTTCTAAATTGACTCTTTTGTAGATGGATATTACATAAGTACCTCACAACCTAGACAATTTAAGTTAAACTCATGATATATTTAATATTAGTTGAATCTATATTTGCACTAGTATTATTTAAAAATATATTATGATGCTAAAAAATATTTTATAATTGTATAAATATATTACCAAATCAAACTAATATTAATCATGGTTAGAATTTGAAGGAACGAATATTATCTCCTGTTTAATGAGAAAAAAAAAATTTGTTAATTTGTTAAAAATGAGGAACGGAAGACTCTCGTTAATGAATGTAGGACTTTGAATAATTGAAAATTAATATATAAAAAAGTGTAATTAAGGTGAAAAGTGTCCTGTCAAAATGATATAACATAATGAAAGTGAAATGTGTCGAAGTAGCTTTAAGGATTATAGCCTAACATTATATAAGAATAAAATATAAGAATAATATTTTTTTTTATTTGATGAAAGTTATTATTGATTACGAACTTCAATAATAAATATTCAAAAGATACAGACCTCCGACAAATTTGAATTAGCTGGCAAAAAACCTGATGGATGGTTAAGTCACAACAAAAAAAAGAAAAGAAAAATAAAATGAAGACTCTTCTTTTTTGTTTTTATATAAATACGAAAGTCAAATAGATTTAGGAATTTTGTTTGGTTGGTTGGACTTGGGTCATGCATGGTACGCTGGGAAATGTATAATACGTGGACCGGTCCATTTGGGCTTCACTTTTGACTTTGAGCCTTCTCATCCACCTGTCGTGTCACTTCCGTAAATTAGTACGACCGCATAACCCGACTCTTCAATCATTTCAAACCCTAATCTCTGGACTCAAAGATCTATATATATATGTATTTGTAGATGGGGATCGGAAGTTTTGAGAAGGGCCTCAGCTAGGTTGCAGCGAGCGGCAAGCAGTGACCAGAGCTCCTCTGTACCTCGTTTTGCTTTGTTTTTTATTTATTATTATTTTTGGCTACAGAGATGGTAATACTGCTCTTCCTGTAGGAGAGAGAGAGAGAGAGAGAGCGAGCAAGTGGCCTTCTGATTGCCAATCTTTATGTGTACGATCGAGGAGGTTGGCTTTTCGAGAGGGCTAAATTGGCTTCTCGAGGAGATGCTGAGTGGCTTCGCCCCCTTTGTTCCGCAAGGTGCAGCGAATAATTTCTCCGAAATTTGTCATTCCCCCTCGCTCTTTCATCGTCAAGATTGGATTTTTCTTCCTTTTTGTCATCTCTTCTCTCAACGATTGGTGTTATTGGGTCCGATGATGGCATGGAATCTTTGAGACCTGATCTTTTTCATCTTGGTGAAAACCATAAGCATGTTTCTGAGGACCCACTCCTGTATGTTCAATTTTTTTTTTTTTTTTTTCTCGTTTATACTGGATGATGAAATGCACTGGGCTCCGACCAGTTCTTCTGTTGTTTTGAAGGAAATGCACTTGCGTAGAATGCCTTGGCTGACTTCCTCTCCTCTCCTCCCAATTACAACATAATCTTTATTTTGTTATAATTTCTGACACCTTTGTTCACCATTATCTGATTTCCAAACTATCTTACCATCATGATCTAATTAAATCTGCACTGCTGCATGATCTTTGCTTTTCTCTCTTTATAAGAAGAAGGGAAGGAGTGAAATATATTGAAGGGTTTTATAAAAAATATATATATATAGAGTCGTATAGGAAGGTCTAACTCATTATTTTCAAAAAAAATAAAAAGAAATTAGATTTAAAATCTATGCTTTCAAGACTTATTAAACGTTGTGATCGTGAATCTCGAATTTTGATGATGAAATTAATTGGTGAATTGTTTGACCTAATTTATGTGTTGATATAAGTGTGCACGATAAATTACGATAGCAGTAAGACATAAAACAGATGATGGGCCAAAGTTGAAGATTCAGATGATGTACCAGAAGTGTGTCGGGAGCTCGTCGAGAGTTCATCGAAAGTTTACCGGAGGTTCGTCGGAAGATCGCCGAGAGCTCATTGGAAGATTGCCGAGAGTTCGTCGGAAGATCGTCGAGAGTTTGTCGGAAACTCGTCGGAAGTTTCATCGAGAAGTTCGCCAAAAGAAAAATCGACATATCAGACTAATTGCTTGTCTTAATCGTAGTTAGAACATTAGTTGAGTTAGGATCGGGAGATAATCCCACTAACTCGGTCAGGGGGGGTCAATTAGGCCCTTAATACGGTTGAATTTGGTTAGATTGAACAGCTCATTCAACACTTGAAATCACGGCTGGCGGTGGCATTGCCTGAAAGACTCGATCTCCCAAGTATTTTGGGCGGTGGTACCATCAACAATTAATGCTGCCAGCGGTGGTAGTACCCCTATCAGGTGGTCGTACCACCCAGTGTCAAGTGTTAAGCGATGGTATCGCCTAGTAATGGTAGTGGTTTTGTTAGTACCTCAAAAAACTTGGATGAGACACTTTTTGGTTCCAATTTTGAATCCATTGGTGCCTATAAATACCCCACCCTTTTATGTATGAAAAGGTATGAAAGTATTGATATAATATTGAATTTTTGAAGTGTTAAAGTGTTGTAAAAGTGCTTGAGTCCTCCTCCTCCCTTTCTAAGTATTGAGATCATTCAAGAGAGGTGTGAGATTTGTAAAGATTATCTCCTACACCTGTGAAAAGGAGAAAGCACGATGTGGTTGGTCTTCGCCTATTGAAGGAAGACCATTAGTGGATGTCGGTGACCTCGACGGAGGAGGAATCGAAAGTGGATGTAGGTCATAATGATTGAACCACTCTAAATTCTGGTTTGTTTTTTTATTTGTGCAATTTACATTACTACAAACTTCCTTAACCTTCTTTTTGCACGGTTGCAAAAGCTTTCAAGTTCAATTTTTTTTCTAAAACGGATTGAATCGAAATGAATATTTTTCGGAATCAATGTTTCTTTTGCTGTACTAATTCACTCCCCTCTTTTAGTGTCGTTGTTGATCCTAACAATTTTTATCAAAGCCCGGTTACTCTCATTTGGTTTGAAACCTAATAGATGACATTTTCCAGCAACCAAGAGAGCCACTCAATTATACGTCCGCCCATGTTCAATAGAACGGATTACACATATTGGGAGATTAGAATAAGTATTTTTCTGATTTCTATGAATTTTGAGCTATAGAACATTGTCGAAAATTGTTTTCAAAAGTCTTCTCTTCTAATGAACGATTGGAATGACTTAGAGAAGAAGACTTTCGCTTTAAACGCCAAGGCTATAAATGCCTTGTTTTGTGCTTTAGATAAAAACGAGCTCAATCGAGTGTCTATTTGTTAAACAGTTCTTGATATTTGGCACACACTAGAAGTTACTCACGAAAGCACTAGTGGAGTAAAGGAGTTGAAAATTAATCTTTTAGTACATACTTATAAGTTGTTTCGGATGAAACCGAGTGAGACCATTGGAGACATATACACCCGATTTACAGATGTCGTCAATGGTCTAAAAGGACTTGGTAAAAGTTTCTTGGATTCTGAACTTGTTAATAAAATTTTAAGATCTTTTCCAAAGAGTTGGGACCCTAAAGTAATGATCATTTAAGAGGCCAATGACTTAAATAACTTTCCTCTCGAAGAATAAATCGGGTCACTAATGACCTATGAGATGACTTATAATATTCATGAAGAGCTTGAGAATAATCTTCCAAATAACATAAAGGATATGACACTAATAACTCAAGAAGACCACTTGAAAGAAAATTCAAAGGATATGACTTGGCACTCTTGACAAGAAAGTTCAAAAAATTCATAAAAAATAATAAATTTAAAAATAATTCTAAAAATAAATTTGAACACAAGTTATATGCTACGAATGTAAAAAGCCAGGATATTTCAAAAGCGAATGTCTTAAAGCAAAGAAGAAGTAACCAAAGAAGAAGAATGCTCTTAAAGCAACTTGGGACGATTCAAGTGCATCCAAAGAAGAGGAGCCAATCAATACCAAGCAAGTTGCTCACTATGTACTAATGGTTATTGGAGATGAGGTAAACATTTCATTAGATGCAAATTTATCTTTTGATGAACTACTAAGTGTTTTTCATTATTTATTTGATGAATGTAAATTAGTTAATAAAAAATATAAATTATTGAAAAAAGAGCATGCTTCTCTTGTTAGCGATTCTGATAGACTAAAGATTGAGCATAATAATAGTTTAGCTCCTTGCACAAAATGTAATGAATTAGAAATGCTTAAAAAGAAAAACTTGCTACTTAAATAAACTTAGAAAAGTTTGAGGTTTATAGCAAGTCCTTGAACATGATCCTTGCTAAAAAGGGTCACATTCATAAAAGAGGCGGAATCGGATTTATGAGTAGCTCTCACCAAAATCTAATTACCTTTATTAAAGGTCATACCTTGCACGTATATGTTGAATCTTGGATTTTGATGATGAAACTAATTGATTGTGTTTAGATGTTTAACTGCATTTTGAGTAATGCAGGTCTACTCGATCAGGATTAGACAGTTGACGCAGGAGGAATTGACGTTGCGCCAGAGGAGATCACGTCAGGATATTGGATGGCAGAAGGCTTCGGACGTCGGGCATCGGGCCAAGGAGAGCAGAATTGCACCAAGGATATCGGGGTTGCGGAGGTCAACCGCCGATTGGGCAACAAGCCGCAAGAGAGGACGATGCGCTGAAGAATCGGACGAAGCGCCAACCAATGACGTGCCGGGCAACAGAATGTCAATTCGTGTTGTAATAATTGTCTAGATCGGAGTAAAGTTTTAGTTTGTGTGTGCAGGAATAACTACGATAACGACAAAGACATAAAGCGAAACAAAGTGTCGGAGTCAAGCGCGAAAGATTTGTTGGGAGTTCGAGAGTTCGACGGAAGTTCGAAGGTTCGTCGAGAATGCTGTCGAAACTAGCCAAGAATGAGTAGGGAGCTTGCCGAAGGGTTTTTCGGAAGCTCGCCGGAAGGTTCGTTGGAAGTTCGCAGAGCTCACCGAGAAAGATCAAAGCTTGCCGAAGAAGCTCATTGGAACTCACTAAGATCAAATCGTGAAGTCTAGGAGCTTGCCGGGAGTCCGCAGAATGGATTCCGAGAGTTTATCGGAAGACCGTCGAAAGTTCGTCGGAAGCTCGTCGGAATAAGTCTTGACTTATGGACTTTGTAATAGCTTAGAAAATTGTTGAATCTCGGATTTTGATGATGAAGTCAATTGTCATTTGTTATCTAATCTATGTGTTGAGATAAGTGTGCAGGATTAACTACGATGAAAGTAAGACAAGCAGCAGGTGTTGCGCCGGAATCAAGATCATGATCACGTTGGAAGTTCGAGAGTTCAACGGAAGTTCGGACGGTCGTCGGAGGTTTAGCGAGAACAGATCCGAGAAGTCCGAAGCTTGTTGTTTAAGCTCGTTGAACTCGCCAAGTGGATCGTCGCAAAGTCCGTGAGTTTGCCGGATGTCCACGAATGATCACCGAGGGTTCATCGGATGATCGACGGAAGTTCGTCTGAAACTTCGCCGGAAGAAGCGATTGACGACGGAGCAAAAGCGCAAAAGTTGTCTTAGATTTAATCGTAGTTAGCACGTTGATTAAGCTTGAAAATGGGAGGTGATCCCATTAGCTTAATCTTGGGGCAATTGGGGCCCCGAAAAAAGATTCAAATTGGGCCGAATGAAGCTAACCATTCGGGACCGATTGCACCAAAGTGCGGTGCAACCGCTTAGGCCAGGGAGGTGCAACCGCCCGGCTGCGTCTCCTGCCGAGATCGGCGGCAACCGCCCCGACCAGAGGTGCAAACCGCGAGAGCTCGATCTTCGAGCTAGGCGTGCAACCTCCCCGACAGAGAGGTAGCACCGCTGAGCTTCGGTCTTTGAGCTCAGCAGAGGTGCAACCGCCTCGATCCGAGGTGGCACCGCCTGGGGCTCGATCTTCGAGCAGTTCAGGCGGTGCAACCGCCCCGACAGAGAGGTGCAACCGCCGGGCTCGATCTCGAGCTCGCCGGCGGTGCAACCCTCCAATCAAGAGGTGTAATCACCGATCCCTAATTCCGGGATTTGATCGATTTGATCGTTTTGAGCTCCAAATTTGAACCGGGTTGGGGCCTATAAATACCCCACCCATTCAGCTCTGAAGAGACACGATCCACACCGAATTCTTGATCTTTTGGTGATTCTAAGAGCTCAAATTTGTGTAAAGTCCTAAAGTTCTCCTCTTCACATTCTTCAAGTCTTGAGTTGTAAAGAGAGGAGAGAAAGGATCTGTAAGGGTTGTCTCCCGAGCCCGTCAAAAGGAGAGAAACTGTAAAGGGCAGTTAGCCTTCGCCCATTGAAGGAAGGCAGCTAGTTGACGCCGGTGACCTCGTCGGAGGAGGAAGCCAAAAAGTGGAGTAGGTCAAGACCGGACCAACCACTCTAAATCTCTGGTTTGCTTTTACTTTGAGCACTTTATCATTACTGCAAACCTCCTACATACCTACTGCCCTCTCGCTTTTTTTTAACGAACGAGTCTCTAAATCCTGATCTTTTCGAATTTGCATTAAGACGTAAATCGGTGTCTTCGTACGATCTTTACGCTGCAGTTTACGCTTATGTTTTGATTCCATTTATAACTGCAAATTGCTTTCTGCATATTCATAAAACGGTTTTCAAAGTTCAAAACTGCTTTCAAACGCAAAACTGCGTTTAGACGTAAAATTACGCTTTGACGTAAAAACTGCGTTTAGGCGTAAACTGCGTTTAAACATAAAACTGCGCGTTTAGGCGTAAAACCGCGTTTAGACGTAAAACCGCGCTTTAGACGCGAAAACTACGTTTTAGACGTAAAACTGCGTTTAGACGTAAAACTGCGTTTAGACGCAAAACTGCGTTTAGACGTAAAACTGCACTTAGACGTAAATCTGCATTTAGACGTAAAACTGCACTTAGACGTAAATCTGCACTTGGACGTAAAACTGCGTTTAGACGCAAACTGCGCTCAGACGCAGTTCAGACGCAAACTGCGCTTAAACGCAAACTGTGTTTAGATGCAAACTGTGTTAAGACGCAAACTGGTTTTTAGACGCAATCCGCGCTTAGACGAAAACCGCGCTTTAAATGCAAACTGGCGCTTAGACGCAATCTGCATTAAGACGAAAACTGCATTTAGACGCAAAACCGCGTGAACTACACTTAGATACAAACCGTGAATCAGCTTTTACATCAAATCGTTTTTATCGAATCTAACGCGGCTTTTTTTTTTAAATCGCTGAAAGATTTCGCTGCACTAATTCACCCCCTCCCTCTTAGTGCTCTCGATCCTAACAATTGGTATCGAGCAAGGTTAACTCTCTAAAGGATTAAAACCCAAGAGAGATGGCATACGCCGGAAACCAAGAGGGGCATTCTATTACACGCCCACCCATGTTCGGTGGAACGGACTACACCTACTTGGAAGACCGAATGAGGATCTTTCTTATTTCTATGGATTTTGAACTGTGGAACCTTGTTGAAAACGGATTTTCAAAGTCTTCTCTTCCAATGATCGATTGGAATGAATTGGAAAAGGCTTTTCGCTCTTAATGCAAAGGCTATGAATGCCTTATTTTTGCGACTTGATAAAAACGAGTTTAATCGCGTGTTTCAACTTTGCTTAAAACTGCATTTGATATTTGGCACACACTTGAAGTGACCCACGAGGGCACAAGTAGAGTGAAAGAGTCAAAAATCAATCTGTTGCTGCATTCTTTTGAACTTTTTCGAATGAAACCGAAAGTGAAACCATCTACGACATATTTACCCGTTTCACGGATGTCGCCAACGGTCTAAAAGGACTCGGAAAAAGTTTTTTCGGATTTTGAACTCGTAAATAAGATACTAAGATCCCTTCCTAAAAGTTGGGATCCTAAAGTCACTGCTATTCAAGAGGCAAAAGATCTGCGCAACTTCCCTCTTGAAGAACTAATCGGGTCATTAATGACCTACGAAATGACTTGCAAAGCTCATGAAGAGCAAGAAGACATCCTTCCAGAGAACAGGAAGGATATGGCACTTAAAACTTCTAAATGCCACTTGAGAGAAAACTCAAGTGATGAGGACTATGATGATGACTTGGCACTTTTAACAAGAAAGTTTAAGAAATTCTTCAAAAGAAACAAGTTGAAGAATGATGCGAAAAATAAACTTGAACCCAAGAAGGACCAAGTGATCTGCTATAAATGTAAAAAGCCGGGACACTACAAGAGTGATTGTCCCCAAGTCAAAAGAAGAACATCAAAGAAGAAGGCTCTTCAAGCAACATGGGATGACTCGAAAGATTCAAGAAGAAGAGGAGTCCAACACCGAAAGCAAGTTGCTCATTACGCCTTTAATGGCCATCTGAGAGGAGGTAACGAATTTATTAGATGCTGATTTATCTTTCGATGAATTATTAAATGCCTTCCATGATTTATTTGATGAATGCAAGATTATCAATAGAAAATACAAATTGCTAAAAAAGGTACATGATAGTCTTACTTGTGATTTTAATAAGTTAAAAATCGAATATCATGATAGTTTAAATTCATGTATAAAATGTCATGATCTAGAAACCTGTCAAAAAGAAAACTTGCTACTTAAGGACACCTTGAAGAAATTCGAGGTTGGTAGCAAGTCATTAAACATGATCCTTATAAACAAGGGTCATGCTCCCAAAAGAAGTGGGATTGGATTTGTGAGGAGTCCTCACCAAAATCCAACTACCTTTGTAAAAGGCCCCATCTTACATGTTAGACATCAAAGCAAATGCAACTTTTGTTGCAAGTTCGGACACAGGACACATTATTGTCCATTCAGGAAATTTAGTCCAAACAAATTGATTTGGGTTCCTAAAGGAACCATGACAAATTCTATGCAACATGATAAAAAATGTAGATCTATTTGTGAGGAACCCAAAAGCAAATGGGTACCTAAACATCATCCTTTCTTGTAGAAAACTAAACCATCGCAAGCTAGGAGCAAGAGATGGTACCTTGATAGTGGATGCTCAAGGCATATGACCGGAGATCCATCCCAATTCTCTAAGCTCACTAGCATAGACGAAGGATATGTCACCTTCGGAGACAACAACAAGGGTAAAATCATTGGCAAAGGAACCATAGGTAACAAATCCAACTTTTCTATTGAAGATGTTTTGCTAGTTGATGGTCTAAAACATAAACCTCCGAGCATTAGTCAATTGTGTGATAAAGGATATATTATCGATTTGAATCTAATGCTTGCATCATTGAAAAACCACAAAAAAACATATCTATGATTGCATTAAAACAAAATAACGTATACACTATTGACATCAATGATTTATGTAATGAAACATGTTTTTTCGCTTTTAAATGAGAATGCTTGGATATGGCACGTAAGATTAGGTCATGCTAGCATGAAGCTAATCACTCAAATATCATCCAAAGAACTTGTAAGAGGAATTCCTCATATCAAGTTCATCAAAGATAATGTATGTGATGCCCTGCCAATTAGGTAAACAAATTAAGAGTAGCTTCAAATCTAAAAATCAAGTAAGCACCTCTAGGCCCTTACAATTGATCCATATGGACTTGTAATGGACCCATCTCCACATCAAGCCTAGGAGGTAGCAAATACTTTCGTCATCGTAGATGACTATAGCAGATACACATGGACTTACTTCTTAAAAAACAGAAAAGTGAATGCCTTAGATCTTTTACCAAGTTTTGCAAACTCGTTCGAATGAGAAAGGTTCTATGATTTCGTCAATTAGAAGTGATCATGGTGGTGAATTTCAAAACCATGATTTCCAAGAATTTTGTGAACTCAATGGATACAACCATAATTTCTCTACTCCTAGAAACCCTCAACAAAATGGAGTTGTAGAAAGAAAAAATCGAAATTTACAAGAAATGGCAAGAACCATGTTGAATGAACACAACCTACCCAAATATTTTTGGGTCAAGTTTAAAATATTGCATGCTATATCTTAAATAGAGTTCTAGTGAGACCTCTACTAACCAAAACTCCCTATGAGTTATGGAACAACAAAAAACCCAACGTTTCATATTTTAAAGTCTTTGGGTGTAAGTGTTTTATCTTGAATGAAAAAAGACAACTTAGGAAAATTTGATGCTAAATCCGATGAAGGAATCTTTCTTGGTTATTCTACAGTTTTCTAAAGCCTTTCAGATCTTTAATAAAAGAACTCTAATTATTGAAGAATCCATTCATGTTGTTTTCAATGAGATTTTTGAAATCACAAAAAAATGATCTTGATGATGATGTTAATTTTGATTCTTTAAATTTAAACTAAAACCCCCGCTTCCAACTAGCAACTTGGATGCATCCACTTCTCAGATTTCCTTACCCAAGGATTGGAAGTATGTAGATGCTCATCCTAAGGAGCTAATCTTAGAGACACATCAAAGGGAGTTCAAACACGATCTTCTCTTAAAACCTTTTGTGCAATGTCGCTTTTCTCTCCCAAATTGAACCCAAATGCATTGATGAAGCCATGAAAGATGATTCATGGATTATCGCAATGCAAGATGATTTAAGTCAATTTGAGAGAAATGAAGTGTGGAAGCTTGTTCCTAGGCCAAATGACCATCTAGTTATTGGTACTAAATGGGTCTTTAAACAAGCAAAATGAAAATGGTATCGTGGTTAGAAATAAGGCTAGATTAGTGGCCAAAGGTTTCAACCAAGAAGAAGGTATCGACATTTAAGAAACCTTCGCGCCCTATGGCTCGATTGGAAGCCATAAGGATGCTCCTTGCCCACGCTTAGCAGTAATAATTTTAAGTTGTTTCAAATGGATGTTAAAAGCGCCTTTCTTAATGGCTTTATTTTCAAGAAGTCTATGTTGAACAACCTCCTAGATTTGAAAATAATAGTCTCCCCTAATCATGTGTTTAGATTAACTAAAGCTCTCTATGGTTTAAAACAAGCTCCTAGGGCTTGGTATGAGAGACTTAGTTCTTTTCTTATTGAAAATAATTTCATAAAAGGCAAGGTTGATACTACATTATTCATCAAGAACTTTGAAAACAATTTTCTCATTGTTCAAATTTACGTTGATGATATTATCTTTGGTTCTACAAATGAATCTCTTTGTGAATCCTTTGCGAAAACTATGAGTCGTGAATTCGAAATGAGTCTAATGGGAGAGTTAACATTCTTCTTAGGTCTACAAATCAAACAACTAAGCAATGACATCTTTATTAGTCAAACCAAATATGCCATGAGCTTGCTAAAGAAGTTCAATATGAATAATTCAAAAGCCATTAACACTCCTATGAGCACCTCCACTAAGTTAGAAATTGATGAGAATGGAGAAAGCTTCGATCAAAAAACCTATAGGGGTATGATAGGAAGTTTACTTTACCTCACCGCCACCGCACTGGACATCATGTTCAAGTAGGACTTTGTGCTAGATTTCAATCAAACCCTAAGATATCTCATCTCAAAAAATCAAAAGAATACTTAGATATCTTAATGGAACTACAAATCTAGGATTATGGTACCCAAAATCAGAAAATTTTGAATTAACAACTTATGCCGATGCGGACTTACCGGGTCAGAGACTAGATAAAAAAAAACACATCAGGATCATGTCAATTTTTAGGACATGCCCTTGTATCCTGGTCATCTAAAAACAAAGCTCGGTTGCTCTATCAACAACCTAAGTTGAATATATTGCAGCAAGTGCATGCTGTGCACAAGTTGTATGGATGAAAAACACTTTAAGATTACAAAGTTAATCTTAAAGATATTCCCATTAAATGTGATAACACGAAAAGTGCAATATGCTTAACTAAAAAATCCTATACAACACTCAAGAACAAAACATATTGATATTAGACATCACTTTATATATGAGATCATGTCACTAATCATGATGTAACCATAGAGTTTAATGATACCAAACATCAACTAGTGATATCTTTACAAAACCCCTATGTGAAGAACAATTTGATTACATAAGAAGAGAATTAGGAATGTTGATGTGTCCCAATACTTAAACTAGTTAAAATTATTTTTAGGATGTTATTACTATTACATGCCTTGACATCACTTGATCAAATAACATGTTGCAAATTATGTGACAAATGTTTTTAACTGAATGCATGTAAGAAGTTCATTTTTCGGTTTGAATGCTAAAAATGGGATTTTCCTGTACACTCTTATGAAAACTTTTTGAAAAATGACTTTCCTCCTTCAAGCAACAAACTATAACAAGGAGAAGAGATATTCAAAGTATTATATGTGTCATGCCTTCCTTTATGTGCTTGATAATGCTATCATGCTTTTTGTTGATGACAAAGGGGGAGAAACATACGAATTGATAAACACTGCCAAAATCATGTCTATGTCATAGCTGAACTGCCATAATCATGTCTATGTCATAGTTGCAAATACTTGAGTGATGCTATAAACAATGTTATAGTTATGCCATCCTTGCATCACCAAGAGATATATGAACATGTGCTATAGTTTGCATTATGTCTTGAGTTGATATTCTATCTTGTGAAGTAAATGCAAACTTGCTAGAAAATCTCAAATGTGTGCATCATGTAATAGTCCTTCGCAGCTTTATATGATTACATGATGAATAGTTACAAACACAATCATACAAACTTGATGATGTATGTCATGCCTTGACATCATTCTTGAAGAGATACATCATGATGGGTATCATGATGGGAGTATTGATAAGTTTAACTGATCTAACTTATCAATACGTCACTTGAATTCTTAGGTCTTGAATTCAAGGTTAACTTATCTCAACTATGGCATATAGATAGGGGGAGTTAAGGTTAACTCCATTATCAATTGATTGTCATCATAAAAAAGGGGGAGATTGTTGAATCTCGGATTTTGATGATGAAGTCAATTGTCATTTGTTATCTAATCTATGTGTTGAGATAAGTGTGCAGGATTAACTATGATGAAAGTAAGACAAGTAGCAGGTGTTGCGCCGGAGTCAAGATCATGATCACGTTGGGAGTTCGAGAGTTCAACGGAAGTTCGGACGGTCGTCGGAGGTTCAACGAGAACAGATCCGAGAAGTCCAGAAGCTTGCCAAGTGAAGCTCGTCGGAACTCGCCAAGTGGATCGTCCCAAAGTCCAGGAGTTTGCCGGATGTCCGCAGAAGGATCACCGAGGGTTCATCGGATGATCGACGGAAGTTCGCCGGAAACTCGCCGGAAGAAACGATTGACGCATCGGAGCAAAGCTGCAGAAGTTGTCTTAGATTTAATCGTAGTTAGCACGTTGATTAAGCTTGAAAATGGGAGGTGATCCCATTAGCTTAATCTTGGGGCAATTGGGCCCCCAAAAGATTCAAATTGGGCGAATGGAGCTAACCATTGGGACCCGATTGCACCGGCGCGGTGCAAACCGCCTAGGACAGAGGTGCAACCGCCGGGGCGCTCTCCTGCCGAGATCGGCGGTGCAACCGCCCAGCCCAAGAGGTGCAACCGCCCAGAGCTCGGTCTTCGAAGCTAGACAGGGGCGGTGCAACCTCCCCGACAGAGAGGTAGCACCGCCCGAGCTCGGTCTTCGAGCTCAGCAGAGAGGTGCAACCGCCCGGGCCGAGGTGGCACCGCTGGGGCTCGATCTTCGAGCTGGACTTCAGGCGGTGCAAACCGCCGACAGAGAGGTGCGACCGCCTGGGCTCGGATCTCCGAAACTCTCGCCAGCAAAGGCAACCTCTCCGATCCAAGAGGTGCAATCACCGATCCCGGAATTCGGGATTTGATCGATTTGATCGTTTTGAGCTCCAAATTTGAACTGGGTTGGGGCCTATAAATACCCCACCCATTCAGCTCTGAAGAGACACAGATCCACACCGAATTCTTGATCTTTTCAGTGATTCTAAGAGCTCAAATTTGTGTAAAGTCCTAAAGTTCTCCTCTTTCTGTTCTTCAAGTCTTGAGTTGTAAAGAGAGGAGAGAAAGGATCTGTAAGAGTTGTCTCCTGAGCCCGTCAAAAGGAGAGAAACTGTAAAAGGGCAGTTAGCCTTCGCCCATTGAAGGAAGGCGGCTAATTGACGTCGGTGACCTCGTCGGAGGAGGAAGCCAAAAGTGGAGTAGGTCAAGACTGACCGAACCACTCTAAATCTCTGGTTTGCTTTTACTTTGAGCACTTTATCATTACTGCAAACCTCCTACATACCTACTGCCCTCTGCGCTTTTACGAACGAGTCTCTAAATCCCGATCTTTCCGAATTTGCATTCAGACGTAAATCGGTGTCTTCGTACGATCTTTACGCTGCAGTTTACGCTTACGTTTTGATTCCATTTATAACTGCAAATTGCTTTCTGCATATTCATAAAACGGTTTTCAAAGTTCAAAACTGCTTTCAAACGCAAAACTGCGTTTAGATGTAAAATTACGCTTTGACGTAAAAACTGCGTTTAGACGTAAACTGCGTTTAAACGCAAAACTGCGTTTAGACGTAAAACTGCGTTTAGACGTAAAACTGCGTTTAGACGCAAAATTGCGTTTAGACGTAAAACTGCGTTTAGACGTAAAACTGCGTTTAGACGTAAAACTGCACTTAGACGTAAATCTGCATTTAGACGTAAAACTGCACTTAGACGTAAATCTGCACTTGGACGTAAAATTGCGTTTAGACGCAAACTGCGCTCAGACGCAAACTGCGCTTAAACGCAAACTGTGTTTAGACGCAAACTGTGTTAAGACGCAAACTGCGCTTCGACGCAATCTGCGCTTAGACGCAAACTGCGCTTAAATGCAAACTGCGCTTAGACGCAATCTGCTTTAAGACGCAAACTGCATTTAGACGCAAACTGCGTGAACTACACTTAGATACAAACTGTGAATCAGCTTTTACATCGAAATCGTTTTTATCGAACGAACGCGGCTTTTGTTTTTAAATCGCTGAAAGATTTCCGCTGCACTAATTCAACCCCCCCCTCTTAGTGCTCTCGATCCTAATAAAAATGTCTTTAAATTCATAGTTAACATGTTAATTAGGGTTAGGATTAGGTGTTAATCCTATAACCCAAGTAGGGGCCAATTGGGCCCGAGTTCGGACTGGTTTGGGCCAAGTTTAGAGCCCAACTAGTGAGCCGAAACACTGTAGGCGGTGGCACCGCCAGATTAGGCAGTGGCACCGCCCATAACCTGAGAACTGGGCGGTGGCACCGCTGGACTGAGCGGTGGCACCGCCCAGCATCTGAGAGATCGGGCGGTGGCACCGCCAGCCTCGGAAACCTAAGAGAATTCAAATTTTGGAGCCCAAATTTGAATCCTCTTGGGGCCTATAAATACCCCTCAATTCTCAGTTGAGATTACAACCTTTGAGAAGCAAGAGATTGAGAAAAGAGCCTTAGCAAAGTCTTAGCAAGTCTAGTTTTCAAATTGCTTGAGTGTTCACCTCCCTCCTTGTTGAAAAAAAATTGTAAGAGTGTGAACCACTTGTAAAGGTTGTAAGAGGGGTATTAGTCCTTCCCGTTCAAAGAGATTTGCTAGTGGAAGTTGGGAGCCTCTTCGAAGAAGGCTTCGCAAGTGGATGTAGGTCATTTTGACCGAACCACTTTAAAACTACTGTGCTCTCTGGTTTGCATCCTAATCTTGCCATTTACATACTGCAAACTTCTTTACTTAGTCACTACGCTTCCATACACTTCTAAGTTATCAAGCTTCCAAATTGGTTTTCATCGATATTAGTTTTTATCGTACGAAAGTTTTTAAACCAACGTCATTTTACCGCTGCACTAATTCACCCCCCCCCTCTTAGTGCCGCTCCGATCCTAACAGTATCACCCCACACCAAATACAACTTTTATTGCAAACTTAGATATGTTGCTTATAAATATTCACTTAAGAGATATAGTCCATATAAATTCATTTGGGTTTCTAAAGGAACCTCAAATGACTCAATGCAAGATGATAAGTTGTGTAGATCGATTTTTGAGGCACCTAAGGTCAAATGGGTACCTAAAAATCACCCTTTTTTATAAAAATATTTATCATCACAAGCTAGGAGCAAGAGATGGTACCTTAATAGTGGATGCTCAAGGCACATGACCGGAGATTCATCTCACTTCTCTAAGCTCACTAGCCTAAACGAATGGTATGTCACCTTCGAAGACAACAAAGGTAAAATCATTGGCAAAGGAGCCATAGGTAAGAAATCTAACTTTTTGATTGAAGATGTATTGTTGGTTGATGGCTTAAAGCATAATCTTGTTGAATCTCATATTTCGATGATGAAATCAATTGATAGTATTTATGATTTGATCTGCGTTTCGAGTGACGCTGGATGCTTCGATCAGGGAGAGACAATTAAAATAGGAAGAATCATGTTGGGCCGGAGGAAAACGTGTTAGAAGATTAGACGTCGGACTGGAGGATTGGTCGATGTATCGACAAAAGGCTTCGGGCTATAGATTTAGGCATCGGGCCAAGAAGAGCGGATATCACATCAAGGATATCGGAGATCATCTGGCCGATTGGGCAATAGGCCGTAAGATCAGACGATGCATCGAAGAATTGGACGAAGCGTCGATGGACCAATGACATGCCGGACAACATGATTCATGCATAGTAATAATTATCTAGATCGAAGTGTGTTTTTGTATGTACAGGATTAATTATGATAATAAGGCATAAAGCAAAATGAAGTTGCGGAGCCAAGAATACGATTTCGTTGGGAGTTCGAGAGTTCGTTGGAAGTCCGAACATTCATCGGAAGTTTTGTCGGAACCAACCGAGAAGTCCAAGAGCTTGCCAAAGAGGCTTGTCAGAACTCGTCAAGAAGGTAATCCCATCGACTCTGTTAGGGGCCAACTAAGCCCGAAGTTGGGCTGGTTTGGGCCAGGTTCAAAGCCCAACCAAGGTGCTGAAACCCTAGCCGACGGTGGCACCGCATGGGGAACAACACCCCAGGTATTTTGGACGGTGGTACCGTCGGCAGTAATGCTGCCAGCGGTGGTATCGCACCTGTCAGGCAGTGGTATCGCCCCTATCAAGTGGTGGTACCACCCAATGGCAGATCTTGCGACGGTAATACCGCCCAGGAACGACGATGGTACCGCTAGTACCCAGGAAACCTAGGATGAGACCTTTTTAGGCTTCGAGTTTGAATTAACTTAAAGCTTATAAATACCCATCTCATCCCTCATTATCACACATAAGCACATAGAGTTTAAAAGTGAGAAAACGCTGTAGAAATCTCTTGAGAAATCCCCTCATCTAGCTTAAACTTAGAATTCTATTTAGAGAGGAGTGTGTGCTTGTAAAGGTTGTCTCCTAAACTTGTAAAAATAAGAAGAGGAGTATAAAGAGGTTGATATTCACCTATTAAAGGAAGATCGATGATGGATGTCGGTGGCCTCAACGGAAGAGGAATCGATGGAGTAGATGCCGCTCACGATGACCGAACCACTATAAAAATCTAGTTTGATTTTCTTTTGTGCAACTTACCTTACTGCAAACCTCCTTACTTGCTTATTGCTTTCAACATGTTTACGAATACGCTTTCAAGTTGAGCAAGTTTCCGAAATCGGTTTTATCGTACGAAACGAAAGAAATTTTCAGAACCGACATGATTTTACTGCTGCACTAATTCACCCTCCCTCTTAGTGTCGACTCGTTCCTAACAGTTGGTATCAGAGCCTTGTATTTCTCATTTGGTTTAACACCCAAGAGAAATGGATCTTTTCGGCTTTCAATAGGGTCACTATCTCATTTGTCCTCCCTTGTTCAATGGGACAAACTATACATATTGGAAAACTCGAATGAGAGTTTTTTTGCTTTCCTTGGATTTAAATTTATGGAATATTGTTGAAAATGGTTTTCGAAGGTCTTCTCATCCAATGAACCATTGGAATGATTTGGAGAAGAAGACATTTTCTTTAAATGCTAGAGCTATGAACGCTCTATTTTGTGCCTTAGACAAAAACGAGTTTAATCGAGTTTCTACTTGCGAAACGACTTTCAATATATGTCACACTCTCGAAATCACACATGAAGGCACCAATAGAGTAAAAGATTCTAAAATAAATCTTTTAATGTATGATTTTGAACTATTTTAAATGAAGCCAAGTGAAACCATTGGAGACATGTACACCCGTTTTACGGATGTCGTCTATGGTTTAAAAGCTCTTGGCAAATGCTTTTCTAATTTTGAACTCGTTAACAAGATTTTAAGATCACTTTCTAAGAATTGGGATTCGAAAATAATGGCTATACAAGAATAAAAAAATTTGAATACTTTTTTGATCAAAGAACTTATCGGGTTTCTAATGACCTATGAAATGACATGCAATGCATGTAAAGAACTTAAGAACAACATTCCAAAGAACAGGAAGGATTTCGGACTAAGAACAATCGAAGACCACTCGAGCATAAGCTCAAGTGATGGTGAACTTGAACTCCTCATGAAGATTTTAAACCAAGAATCAAAAATTAAAAATGAACTTAAAAAAGGGAAGAAGGTGACTTTGGATGAATCAAGCTCATCTGAAGACGATGAGAAAAACAAAGGCGAGGTGGCAAACTACGCCTTAATGGCTTTCTACAATGAGGTAAACAACTCAAACGAAACTCTTTTAATTTATTTTAAAATTACATAATGCTTTTCATGAGTTATTTTTAATTTAGTTTAATTATTTTTCTTAAAATTTATATGTTTAATGATGTAATGAAAATGGCAAAACAAAAATAGGAATCATGCTAAGTAATTTTAAAAATGATCATGTTTTATGATAAATAAATAAAATGATTTTGATTAAAAATACCTTATGAAATCATGCTTGATGTTTTAATGATGCTCTATGATTAATGAAATCATGTTTTATTTGAAGTAATGATTTGATATCATACTCAATAAGTTTATGTTTTGAATTTATGTATGATGATTCTTGAGATTTATGGATTATTGATTTTTATAATAATGAACGTGGCCTTTTCAGTTTTCAACCATGATGTATGGTTTTCATACGAAAAAAGAAAAAAACTTACGCATGCTTGTATGAAATCAAATCACTTAGATTAAAACAAAAAGGGGGAATATATATTTTTCTTGAAAATACCTCTAAAGCTTTTCGATTTTTCAACAAGTGATTCTTAGTGATAAATCTATCTTATATAACCTCTTGAAAATGATCTTGATTTGACGATTTGAATTTAAATGAGTTTTATCTTGATTTTTTGAAATTTATAACTTGAGATTTCTTATGCACGAATCAAGATCTCCTATGTTTTTTTATCTACTTATAAAAAAAGAGATTTGTTGAAATAAATCATGTTTTATGACATTCATAAAAAATTGAGACATTATGCATGAATCGAGTTCTCATGACAATCTATTTACGTTGTTTTCATTGAATTTTCTTGAAAAGATTTTGATGATTTGAATTTGAACAAGTTTTTACCTATATCATGATTAGAATATCTTTTTAGAAATTCATGATTGAAAATTTATTTTGAAGATCTTTTACTATTTGATCTCCTATGATTCTACTTGCTATATATTAAAAGGAAGTATTATTGAACTCATGATCTTGGATTCTCGGAATTAAATCTTGATATTTTCCTTAATTGAATCAAGATCCCACACTTTTTATTCTTGAATGATTTCTTACAGTTTATTAAAGAGAATATTTGTCCAAATGAATCACAATATTTTCATGATTTTTTTTTTCTCACAACTTAAGATGATGTGCTTTGAAATTTGGAACATGGTAAACATAAATTGAATTTTCCTTTATCTTTCGAAACTCCCTTATATTCATTTAGTGTATATCTCATCACCCAATTAATTTTTAATATTTTTCATGTGATGATATGAGTGCATGAAATACTCATGATATTATGTTGATGCTCTAAAATGATATAAATTTGCTATATCATTTATGATATGATAATTGATTTATTTTTAGTATCATGCATAGAGTAAGGATGATATGTAATGTTTTAAATTTGTAAAATGTAATGATGCACAAATATATTAAAATAATGATTGAAATATTGATGTAATTATAAATGATGATTTGGCATTATCCATGTAATACTTTAACTTATGATAATGATGCATGATGAAATATTCATGATGAAAATTTGTTTTAACATTCATGACTTGATTTTTCATCTTTGATTATTCATCATTTGTCATGCTTTGAAAATTATTGTAAAGGGAAAAAGAGATACAAGATTATATTCTTTCCTTCATTTTGACAATAACAAAGGTGGAGATAGCTAGCTTGCTAGTTAGCTTGCACAAGTCAAAAAGATGCAAAAACTTGTTTGCTTGCTTGCACATCTAAAGAGAAGATGTAGCTTGCTTCATGTAAAACATTGTATCTTGCTAGCTTGTTATCTTGCATTATTTTTTAAAAACTTGTTAGTCTTCATACTTCAAAGAGAAGTAACACTTGCCAAATTGCTAGCTTGATTGTTATAAAATAATGTAAAATTTTGCTAGCTTGCACTTTGCTAGGGAAGCAAAAATGACACTTCTTAAAAGAGAAGAAAGAGCTTGCTATCTTGAACATCACTATCTTGCCAATCTCAAGAAGCAAAACTTGCAACTTGCACATTGCAATAGGAAATAAGAATCGCTAGCTTACACACCTCAACAAGAAAGCTATCTTGCATTTGCTTTTGAAATTTTTGTTAGCTTGTATGTTATAAACTTGCTATCTTACTACCTTGCATATCTAAAACTTGATAGCTTGCATGATGTAATACTTGCTAAATTTTATAGCTTACAAATTGCATGATGATAAAACTTGATATTATGTTTTTCATGCAATGATTTGAACTTATATCTCAAACACTTGATAGTTGGAACTTCTTTTTGTTGATGACAAATGGGGAGAAGTATGATCATATTATGCATGATGATGTGTTGCAAATATTCATGATGAAATTTGCAACGACTTGAATTTAGCTTGAATTCAAGGTTCTATCAATATGGCATATTGATAGGGGGAGTTTGTTTAAACTCCGGGAGTTAAGGTTAACTCCATCATCAATTTGTTGTTATCATAAAAAAGGGGGAAATTATTGAATCTTGGATTTTGATGACGAAACCAATTGATAGTATTTATGATTTGATTTACATTTTAAGTGACGTAGGATGCTTCGATCAGAGAGAGACAATTAAAGCAAGAAGAATCATATTGGGCTAGAGGAAAACATGTCAGAAGATTAGACATCGGGCCGGAGGATCAGTCGACGTATCGACAGAAGGCTTCAGGCATCGGGCCAAGAAGAGCGGATATTGCGCCAAGGATATTGGAGTTGCGGAGATCAATTGGCCGATTGGGCAATAGGCCGCAAGATCGGACTATGCGCCGAAGAATCGGACGAAGCGTCGATGGACCAATGACATGCCGGACAACATGATTCATGCTTAGTAATAATTGTTTAGATCGAAGTGTGTTTTTGTGTATGCAGGATTAACTACGATAGCAAGACATAAAGCAAAATGAAGTCCCGGAGTCAAGAATGCGATTTCGTGGGAGTTTGAGAGTTTATCGGAAGTTCGGACGTTCTGTCACAGCCTTAACTGATTTTGCCTAAGTCGTGCGGCACCCTTGCATGTCCGTCCGCAAAGGTCAGCCTTCTCGAAGCCTCCCATGGTCCCTTAGGACCCATAAAAGAGAGAACGGGATAGAGAAAATGCCTCACTCGGGATCCACAAGCAAACATCTCCGAAAACACTTCATAGACAATGCAAATTACAAACATACTTTACAAGCTCTGAACAGTTGCACAACAAAAGGTAAAATGATCCACTATAGATCGAAATTCTCTCACACATGTTCACATGACACAACATTTATTTACAAGCCTAAAGTGGCCACCAACCTAACTAAAATGGGACTATTAAGCCTTCGGCCATCCCTCTACATGTTGTACAAAGCATGAACATACCAAAAGACACAAACTTACATAAGCATTACATCAAACATCCTGTTTCGAAGTTTGTCCGTGACATTCTCCCTCACTTATTCCTTCGACGTCCTCATCGAAGCCTTTGCCGACACTACAACTCCTTACCTTTGCTGAGTCTTCAATCTTCTGCTCCAGCTATAATACGTCTCCTGGTTCCCAACTGCTCTCCACTGCTGTTTTTTTTTAGTAGTTGAACCTTTGATCTGCTATGCTGCTTCAACTCGCCAATGACTCTGACTATTGTGTGGGGTTGGCTGAGTTGTGTTGATCCCTATTGGTTCCTACAGATCCTCTAGATGAAGGGAAAAGACCATCCTTACTGTGCCAGTCTATCAAGTGCCTCGTGCTGCTTAAATTGGGTGGATGCTTGTTGGAGCTTTAACGAGCATCCTCTCGCAAACTTCTGAAGTTTTGGGTCCTTTCTCCACAAAATTTATCCATTGACTCTTCTTTCACTTAGTTGTCACTTCCAAGTAGGTTCGCATCACTTCCGCTTTCGATTGGCAGTTCGTTGGAAAATGAAGCGGACAATTTACTCTCAATAGCATTGATCATCATTAGTGATGATTTGACAACTATTGTCTTCCATTATCTTCGAAGGGTCTTTGAACATATGCAAAGCTCCTCTACTAGATAGATAAGAGAATTGGGGTACTCGGTTTCATCCATTCTCTTAAGAGTTGAGAAGGCAAAGGTTACTTGACTTCGCCCGCCTCCTCGAGGTTGTACTTCATGCATCGAGCTGGTTACTGGCCTTCGCCTGCTCTTTGCTCACACTTCTGAAGCACTTGAAGTGTTTGCACTCTTTGCGTTGAGTTAGTTACTGTGATTCACCTTCTCAATGCCATCGAACTACTGAAATGCAAGAAGTTTTCACCCTAACTTGGAGTAATTCTCTAATAGATTTGGTCACCACTGGGATTGTACCATCTTCTCTATCAACCCTGCCGCCTACTCCCCTGAGTAGCAAAGGTACAACACCACGTACTACTTGCTTCGTTCCTTGGTCATGCACTCTTGCATTACTCGAAGTCCTTCACTTTCGGCTATCTTGATGAGAAGCTCGTTGACATCGGTCTTACGAAGTTCCTTGGCCTCTGCCCTTCAGCCTTATCTCGGTACTTGGAGTTTGCCTCTGCATGCTCCACCTCCTCGGCCCCTTTCACGACCAAACACTCTCCCTCCATGAGAGCAAAGGATCAATGACTTTCACGGAAGTCCCGCCTTTGCGGTACCATGGCGCTGCCATGCCCATGGCCCTACTATCCGTTGCCTCGCATCTGTATCCCTTTTCTTCACGATCAGTAGATATGTCTCTGTGGCACTCCTCTGAGTCCACCTCCATTCTAACTAATGCTTGATTTTGGGTAGCTAAGTCCTTCTGGACTCGTCGTCGCTTCCTCGCCCCTTTCGACCCCCTGCTTCAACACCTCTGTGTTCTCCAAGCAGCTCCCTTTGGTCGATGGAAAGATAGACTGCAACTCCCATGCATGGCCTTTGCCATCACATTATAGGGTTTGCATCGATTCTGTTCTCCTTAGCTTCCTTGGTAGTAATGTTCGCTTACTCGACCTTATCCTCTGACTTGCCGGGCTCCCTTAAGCGAATATGGGCTCTAGAGTAGTCCAACTCTCCAGCTGCTTCGATCATACCTCTGCATGATCAAGTCCCTCCCATAGGACTTACTAGTACTTGCATTCGAACTTTTTCCATTGGTGGAACACAACCCCCATATGCTGATGACAAGGCTTTCATCCGATGCAAAATTCGATACACGCACAGAAGACCCACCTCTATGGTACAATGGCCTTTACTCCTTGAATCCATAGCCATTCTTACCGTTGTGGTGTTCACCGAAGTGGAGCTTCCAGTAGCTCCCGATCATACCTCCATATGATCTAGTCCTTCACGGGACTATGTCGTGTGTATCGCATTGCCACAAACTATTCCACCACGATCCGCTGCACTATGTCGCCTCCTGGTGACATCTCTATTGTTGGGAAATCCTTGGGGGCGACATCACATGCGCAGCGGAAGAACAAGAAAACAAAATCCTCGATTCCCAAAGAGATGTTCGTCGTCGTGCGAAGATTGGTACGCAAAAATCCGCGAAACATGAAACTGCGTATAGAGTAGATTGTGTTACCTAGGGAGATCGTATATCCCTGTTTCCTTGCAGATCCTTAGGAGAGGGTGAAGGAGGTCAAGCGTCCTCCTCTCTAGCGGTGATCCACACAACAGGGTTGCGACGACGCTCCTCAAAACTCCAGGCCTACTCAGAGGTGGAGATGGAGAGGAGAATAGGAAAAGGCAAACAAAAGCTCTCTAGCCTATGGGGCTCTAAATCCCTCCTATTTATAGAGGTCCCCTGTCAAACCCTAATGGGTCCTCCCCTAGTGGGTATTGGATCTGCATCCAATAAGACAAGGGCTCCGTCGGATATCTCATATCCGAACCTCTATTCATCGCAATGCCTACCATATGTGTGTGACCCTCTAGGCCCAATATTGAGCTGGCCGTGAGTCATACCTGTCAGAACTCCTTCTAAATCAGTGAATTATTATCTCTGTAATAATTCACTGACTCATCGACCACTTGACGCATTAGGCCACTACGCCGTAGTCCCTTAAGATATGAGGGAATCAATCCATTGGACCCTGTCTGTCCTCGCCACATGGTGTACCCATAGTCCCTCATCCATCTAAGATCCTAGAGATCAGATATCGAGCATGGTGTTGTCGGACCCATCGGTTTTTCTCGAAGTCTCGCTCTAATCGAGTCTCTGGGAGAACTCTTTTTCTCTCAACCCGAATAACCCTGGCTAGGGATTTGTTTGAGCAAGAACACATGGGATATTCCTCTCATGACGCCGAGAGTGGATGATCCTCTATCGATACTCAATAGCCTCGTAAGGTCGACTACCACTCCCAATGACTAGTCGTTTCTAGATCCGGGACAGCCCAAACCTATAAGTTCGGTATCAAAGAGTGGAGCACTCATACATGACATCCTTGGTGTCTCAAGTCTAAGGACCGGATACACCACTAGGACTATGGAATCGTTGTTCGACAATAAGGCATCATCAACCATCCAAAGATTCCGTAAGCGGATTAATCGCTGAACTCATTCTCCAATGAGCACTGCATCAGATCCGTAGTGTCCCTACACAAGCAGCTATGAGACCAGCTGCATCCATCATATGGACGGGTATACAACACACCAGTCTGTCCGGTTATCACGATATCCCTCTCGAGTAACCTATGACCGGGATTATTTAGGATATGTGTTTAAAGGTGAATCGATCTCACTATCGTGATCTCATCACGATCCGATTCCCATTGCACAAATCCAAGGACATCACAATATATATATGCATTTATGTAATAGTTATAAAGTGATATATGTCAAAATATAATAAGTAAAAAGATTCTATATTAAGTCACACGTGCCATCACTCACGTGATTGGCTTGCTGGGCACCTATGACTAGCAATCTCCCACTTGACCTAAAGCCAATCACCTATGTGTCTGATCCCAATCAGACCTTTATGACGCTCAAAACAAATCTGAGACAACGACTTTGTTAGTGGATCCGCAATGTTATCTTCGGATGGAACTCTTTCCACTACTACATCTTCTCGGGTCACGATCTCTCTGATAAGGTGGAACCTCCTCAGAACATGCTTAGATTTCTGATGAGACCTAGGTTCCTTTGCTTGAGCAATCACCCCGTTGTTGTCGCAATATAGGGAGATCGGCTCTTAAGCCACCCCGGCACGACTCCCAAATCTGTGATGAAATTCTTCACCCAAACTCCTCCTTTGCTGTGATCTCGATGCAACAATGTACTCGCACCGCGGGTCGAAAGTCAAGAGTGGTATCTTGCTTGGAACTCTTCTAGCACATCTTTGCTCCTCCATTCAAGGTGTACACATACCCTGAATTTGACCCGCTATCATCGACATCGGGTGAAAACTTGAGTCAATGAAGCCTTCAACCTTAAGGCTATTACCTCCATATACTAGTAAAAGATCCTTAGTCCTTCTCAAGTACTTAAGGATACACTTTACCGCTTTCCAAAGGTTCTAAGTTCGGATCCGCCTGATACCGCCGTGACACTTTCGAGCATATGCGCTTATATATCGGGCCTAGTACATAGCATGACATACATGATACACCCTATTACCGAGGCATAAGGTATCATATCCATGTTCGCCTTTCTTCCGGAGTCTTTGGGGACATACTGTGAGAAAGCGATATCCCATGTCTCATCGGTATGAGACCTCTTTGAATTTTCTGTGCCAAACCTTTTTGACAATGGTTTCTATGTACTGGATGGGACAAGCCAAGCATCCTCTTGGATCTATCTCTATAGATTCTAATCCCCAAAATATAGGATGCTTCCCCTAAGTCCTTCATGGAGAAGTGTCTAGATAACCAAGCCTTTATGTGGATAGCATTCCTATGTTATTCCTAAATGATCGATGTCATCCACATATAACACCAAAAAGGTGATAGCGCTCCCACTTACCTTTCTCAGATACAAAAGGCTCATCTTCGCTTTTAACGAAGTCATAAGATCTGTTTGCCTCATCAAATCTTATGTTCCAACTTCGGGAAGCTTGCTTTAATCCATAAATAGATCTAAGCAACCTACACACCTTATCTGGGCAATTCTTGGACACGTATCCCTTAGGTTGCATCATATACACCTCCTCCTCGAGGTTCCCATTGAGGAATGCGGTTTTCACATCCATCTGTCAGATCTCATAATCATAGTGTGCTGCAATAGCCAATAGAATTCTGATGGATTTTAGCATTGCTATGGGTGAGAAGGTTTCGTCATAGTCAACACCATGCCTTTGACGATACCCCTTAGCCACTAGCCTTGCTTTATAGGTCTCTACCTTTCCATCTACTCCGATCTTTTTCTTAAATATTCACTTGCAACCGATGGGTACAATACCTTCTAAGCATCAACTAGGTTCCAAACCTTATTGGAGTACATAGAATCCATCTCGAATTCATGGCTTTCTTGCCACTTCCTGAGTCTATACTCATAATAGCCTCCTCGAGGGTTTGAGGATCAATATCCTCTACATCCTCTCCTCTAATATTTTCCACATATCTTTCGGGAGGATGGGATACTCTATCGATCCGTAAAGTTGAAACTTATGTATTAGGTACCGAATGCATTTGGTCAGAGTGGTGCTTAAGCTTGGTTCTCCAACCTCGCCAATTCTATCATTCTCCCACTATCTCCGCCAAGAATGTGTTCCTTCTCAAGAAACACTGCTCTCTTAGCTACAAAGACCTTTTGGTCCTCTAGATGATAGAAATAATACCCACAAGTTTCCTTGGGATATCCCACAAATTTGCATCGCTCTGTCCTTGATTCTAACTTATCGGGGTTGTGTTTTTTAACATGTGCAGGGCAGCCCCAAATCTTAACAACCTTAAGATCAGGCTTCTTCTCTTTCCATATCTTATATGGTGTAGACACTACCGACTTAGTTGGAACTCTGTTCAGAAGGTAAGCTGCGGTTTCTAGGGCATATACCCAGAATGAGATGGGTAGGTCAGCGAAACTCATCATGGACCATACCATATCTAATAATGTATGATTTCTCCTTTCAGAGACATCATTGAGCTAAGGTGTATAAGGAGGTGTCCATTGGGATAATATCACATGGTCCTTGAGGAACTGAGTGAACTCTATACTTAAGTACTCACCTCCTCGATCTGATCGAAGAGTTTTGATACTCTTTCCAGTCTGGTTCTCCACCTCATTCTTATATTCTCTGAATTTCTCAAAGGCCTCGGACTTGTACTTCATTAAGTACACATATCCATACCTTGAGAAATCATCAGTAAATGTAATGAAGTAGGAGTAACCTCCAATGGCATGAGTTAACATGGGTCCACATACATCACTATGTATGAGTTCCAACAACTCAGTGGCTCTCTCTTCAGTTCCACTAAATGGAGAGTTGGTCAGTTTTCCACGAATGCAAGGCTCAAAAGTTGCATATGACACATAGTCGAATGGATCTAGATATCCATCATTTAGCAACTTTTGAATCCTTCTTTCATGGATGTGACCTAGCCTACAATGCCATAGGTATGCACTGTTCAACTCATCTCGTTTCCTTTTAGACACATTTACATTCATGATATGTGGAGTGGTGTCTAATATAAATAAACCATTATGCAATGTTCCTTTCATGATGATCTTATCATCTAATTATATCGAACAACCATTGTTCTCAAAAACAAATTTATATCCACTAACTGTTAAACATGAAATTGAGATAATGTTTTTGATAATAGAAGGAACAAATTAACATGCATCTAATGCAATAAAAGGTCCACTAGGCAGATGTAGGGCGACCTCGCCAACAGCTACTACAGTAACTTTTGCTCTATTACCCATCTTGAGGTCCATCTCGCCTCTCTCTAGTCTCCTAGGTCTCGTCAGAACCTACAACGAATTACATATATGATAAGCACTACCGGTATCCAATATCCATATGTTATCATAAGAGTCCCAATAAAATGGAGACTGATCATGAATGTACCAAGCTTCATCAAGCTTTTTGTTTTTGCCTTTTCTGCAAGGTACTTTTTAGTTTCTCTTCCAAAGGCCCATCTTTACACAGTGGAAGCATTGGCCTTTGTCCTTTGTTGGGTCTTTCTTAGAAAACTTTGTTTTTACTGGGTTTGACCTTTGCCCTTTCCCTTCTTAAGGGACCTTTCTACTTTTTTTTCCTTTTGGTCTCACCAGTAGAGAACTGGCTTTTCTTTCTTGGTAGTACTCTCAGCCTCCCTCAACATATTGAGAAGCTCATGAGAGTCACTTCAAGCTTGTTCATATTAAAATTCATTATGAACTGTGAAAAGGAATCTGGTAGGGATCAAGCACAATGTCCACACACAAGTTATCCTCTAGGACCATTCCTAGACTGTGGAGTTTTTCTATCCACTCAATCATCTTTAGGACATGGTTTTGAACCGTGTCCCCTCACCATCCTAGCGGAAGAGGCTCTTAGATATCTCATATCGCTTAGTCCTTCCCCTGTTCCTCAAACAATTTATGGGACATGTAGGAGAATGGATATGGTATTCATCTTTTTCATATTGTCTCTGTAACTCAGGAGTCATAGAGCCCAACATATAGCAATGAGCAAGAGTGGAGTCATCAATGTACTTCACGAATGAAATTTATCTCGCCCTCGCTTGCCCTTCTTGGGCGCAAGCATCATCAGATCAAGGGACGACGATTTTCTCCGCTGTGATAACAATTCTCAAATTATGGAGCCAATCTGTATAATTTGGACCAGTGAGGCGGTTGACATCAAGTATGCCACGTAAGGGATTTGAAAGCGACATTTTCTGAAAATAAAGATGCAGCAGAAATGAATAATATGCAAATTTTGCAAGAAATAAACTATCAAGATATGGACTTCTATCTTAATATGCTCCCACTATTTTACTAACAAGTCACGCGACACCCTAAGCACGTGAAATGGAAGTCTCCGGCGGACTTCTAGTGGGGATCAGGATCCAATCAGCGTCTTAGTGTAACCTCGAGAGACTCGACCAATCACACTAAACCTAAAAGGTAGGCAACTCTTGTCGATCACAACTCCTTGTGATTCCCATCCTGTTCAGCCTCTGAATCACCATGGCCTCGAGGGACTCGACCAACCATGATGCTCGGTTAAGTCAACACCTTCGTTACAAGATGAGTCTGATTTGATGATATACCCTCGAGGGACTCGACCAAGTATACCATGCCCTCAGGTCACCGGTGACATCTTCTATGTCGTAAGTAAGATAGCAAATCGCGATATAGGTGAGTCTCGAGGGACTCGACCAACTCAACCTACACCGGGAATCGGTTCCTACTTATAACGATGGAAGGCCACGTGGGTCAATCTAATTGCCTCACGTTTACCGACTTAATATTATCGAGAGATGTTTTTATGATTTGGTCTCCTAATATGACATGTCATACGTATACATATTTAATATATATCTACATCGCAAGCAAATATATATACATATCTAGTATGTGTATAAGCAATTACACCAGATGATCATGGACCACAACCTAATATGATTAGGCCCGAGCCAGTAGGCCTAATCACTCACATCAAGATCTATATGTGCAACGGTGCATCTCCATGCCCTGTGATCGTCCATCTTGTCCATGTCGGTTCCATCAACATCTTGATGTATTTTCATGCATCACGATCGTCCGTCTCGTGGGTCCCGCTATCGCATCCACACTCCTGCTAGGCCTCCTCATGTAATTACAACTTAATCATAGGCACGCAGGCCCGACAATAAACGAGAAATATAATAGAGGCTCGCAGACCTCAATAATAAGAATCACAAGTATACACATCATACGGTCCATGGTCATCCGTCCACACATCATACATCACATGTATAAATAATCATCATCATGTAGGACTACTAGATAATAATAATAAAATAATAATAATCAACTAAACATTTTAATTAATTAATATTTTCTGAAATCAGGGACATTATAGGGAATTTCTGAATTCATAGGGGTATTTTCGTAATTTGAAGAAAAGACAGAAACTGGAATTTCTCAAATTCCGAGGGGCAAAACTATCTTTTGCCCAGAAAACCCTAATGCCCTTTCCCCTTTTCGCTGCTGCCGCCGCCGCCACCATGCCGGCGGCGGCCTATGCGGTGGGGCGAGGGCATTGCCCTCGCCTACAGGCGGCACGCACGCTGGCAGCGCTGCCGCTACGGGTGGGCGCCCCTTTCGGGCGCCGCCGCCTCCACAGGTCGTGCTGTCCCGTCGGGCGACTGCCCGTGTGGGGGGGTTTCGTCCGCGGGAGCAGCGGCGGCGGGCGCCGCTGCCCTGCGGCGGCAGGCACCGCTGCCCGTGGGCTGCAGCAGACGTAGCACCTGTGTTGCCCGCCTTCGGCTGCGCTCCACGCATGTAGATCGAGGGAAGCAACTGTTGCTGCCCTTCCTTGTTTTTGCGTCAACAATTTTGACGTCAAAATTCTTCCTAAACACAACACACGCAGTTCAAAACCAATCATTCGTACGAACAACCTGGCTCTGATACCACTGTTGGTAAATCATTGGGGGCGACATCACATGCGCAGCGGAAGAACAAGAAAACAAAATCCCCGATTCCCAAAGAGATGTTCGTCGTCATGCGAAGATTGGTACGTAAAAATCTGCGAAACATGAAATTGCGTATATAGTAGATTGTGTTACCTAGGGAGATCGTATATCTCTGTTTCCTTGCAGATCCTTAGGAGAGGGTGAAGGAGGTCAAGCATCCTCCTCTCTAGCGGTGATCCACACAGCAGGGTTGCGACGACGCTCCTCAAAACTCCAGGCCTACTCAGAGGTGGAGATGGAGAGGAGAATAGGAAAAGGCAAACAAAAGCTCTCTAGCCTATGGGGCTCTGAATCCCTCCTATTTATAGAGGTCCCCTGTCAAACCCTATTGGGTCCTCCCCTAGTGGGTATTGGATCTGCATTCAATAAGACAAGGGCTCCGTCGGATATCTCATATCCAAACCTCTATTCATTGCAATGCCTACCATATGTGTGTGACCCTCTAGGCCCAATATCAAGTTGGCCGTGAGTCATACCTGTCAGAACTCCTTCTAACTCAGTGAATTATTATCTCTGTAATAATTCACTCGACTCATCGACTACGGACGTACTAGGCCACTACGCCGTAGTCCCCAGACGATACAGGGGAATCCAATCCATTGGACATGTATGTCCTCAGTTACCGTGTACCTATAGTCCCTCATCCATCTAATATCCCACAGACCATATATCGAGCATGGTGTTGTCATACCAATACTGTTTCTTCTCGAAGTCTCGCTCTAATCAATTCTCCCCGGAGAACTCTTTTCTCTCAACTCAAATGATCCCGCCGGGATTTGTCTCGAGCAAGAACACATGGGATATTCCTCTCATGACGCCGAGAGTGGATGATCCTCTATCGACACTCAATATCCTCGTAAGGTCGATTACCACTCCCAATGACCGCCAGTATTTTAGATCCGGGATAGCCAAACCTATAAGTCGGTATCAAAGAGTGGAGCACTCATATAGGACATCCTTGGTGTCTCAAGTCTAAGGACCCGTTATACCACTAGGACTACGGAATCATTGTCGACAATAAGGCATCATCAACCATCCAAAGATTCCGTAAAGCGGATCAATCAAATGAACTCATTCTCCAATGAGCACTGATCAGATCCGTAGTGTCCCTACACAAGCAGCTATGAGACCAACTGCATCCATCATATGGACGGTATATAACACACCGGGCCTGTCCGGTTATCACGATATCCCTCTCGAGTAACCTATGACTGGGATTATTTAGGATATGTGTTTAAAGGTGAATCGATCTCACTATCATGATCTCATCACGATCCGATTCTCATTGCACAAATCCAAGGACATCACAATATATGTATGCATTTATGCAATAGTTATAAAGTGATATATGCCAAAATATAATAAGCAAAAAGATTCTATTTTAAGTCACACGTGCCATCACTCACGTGATTGGCTTGCTGGGCACCTATGACTAGCATCTATTGCATTCTGATCCTTGTGTGATGAACTATAATTGTGAACCCTTCATGTGTGGCCTCTGCCAATACATCGCAAGGTCTCTTCCACCTTTGATTTTGTTCGCTCCTTTGGCAATCGACATTCATCCACCCACTCTTGGGTCACACCTAGATGAAGCACCGCTCTAGGACAGTCCGTCGCCTAGTAGCTCCCGAAGTCCCCCAACTTCGCTGCAATTAGTGCACCATTGTCTGGATCCTGGGCCTCTACCCCTACCAGCATAATCTTCACTGCGAACCGCTTCCTTCATGGCAACTTGAATGGCAACACTGTGGCATATTCTTCAAGAGTACCCGCCTCTGCATCCTCTTGCTCCGTGCTAAGGCCTTCTGAACCCAACTTCGCCTCCGCCAATTGAGTCACCTTAGTTCCTCCATCAAATGCTCCTCCGAGATAAGGTGCATGTGCCCAGAAGCTTCCTTCGTCTTTGGCACCATGCAAGATGAGTCCACTCCGTCAAAATGAATGACCCATGGAACAACATGATCCTACTCTTGCCTCTACAAGAGTTCATGTCCTTGACCTCTGTCCAAGGAAAGCATTATGCCTCCGCTCCATGTTCCATCTTCTATGCTGGCTCCCTTCATGCGGCTTGGGTACATCGCCAAGTTACACCCAAGTTACTCCGCTCCTCGTTTTTGCATTGAGTTGATGGTGGCCCTTGCGCCCACCATTCCACGGGTCAGCCCTCCCTTGAGTCCGATCTCCATATCGACTCCAAGTGTGTCTTCATTTGTGTTGCTTTGGGTCGCTCCCCCACTTGATATTGCAATGCATCTACCAATGCATTCTCTCGAGCAAGATCATGCGACGACTCCTCACCGCTTGCTTAGTCCATTGAGCTTCGTGGAGTTGTTGTTTGTTGAGGTACTCCTCCTTAACATGTGAGGTCCGCCCCACATGATTCTCCCTCTGGAGAGCCGGGACTTATCCCTCCTATATAACTATCCTGTTGGAGCAACATTTCTCTTCGTTTTAGAGACCACCATCCCCTTGGACTACTCCGATTTACTGAACAAACTATGCATTGTTCTGCCTCATGCAAACACACTTGCTAGATTGCGACTCTACGTCAATACAGCCCTCGCTGCACCACTCAAGGCTTAGCAACATGCTGAACTCGTTGCACACTTCAACCTCCTATGGTCGTATCCTTCACATGCCGAAGAGAAAGTTTCAATGGTCCATGGCGCCGAGTTTCGATCGCCTTGGGATGGCCGCAAAGATTCCATCGTTCGCATACAAGCCCATGCATGAGTACCAAATTCTTCGAGTTAGCAATTCCCCTCACCTCTGTGAGCTTTGCATAACTCTTTCGATTGCTAAGCAACTCATTCCACCTTGGATGGTCTCATCCTTTACCAAGCGCCTCGCTTGCCTTTAGCACCATCAAGTATAGTTGTCAGCGTTGAAACGTAGCTCAAACTCAACCATCCCAACCTTTGTGCGCTCCACATTCTTCCAAGCTTGTTTGTTCTCATGGTGCCTCTTGCGTGAAGGGTTAGCCATTCCTCTGAATGCAAATCTCAGATGCCCGCTCCTCTGAGCGACTCTTTTCCTTACATCTCCCTGCCCGTTTTCCCCTAAACGGTCGCACATGTGCTGACTGCCCTCACCGCAGCCCCACTAGGTCCCCCACGTTTACATGCTAAGTGTTTCTATAAGTGCTTGTCCCGCTCTGATAGCATCTGTCACTGCCTTAGTTGGTTTTGCCTAAGTCGTGCGGCACTCTTGCATGTCCGTCCGCAAAGGTCAGCCTCTCCGAAACCTCCCATGGTCCCTCAGGACCCATAAAAGAGAGAACGGAATAGAGAAAACGCCTCACTCGGGATCCACAAGCAAACATCTTCGAAAACACTTCATAGACAATGCAAATTACAAACAGACTTTACAAGCTCTGAACAGTTGTACAACAAAGGGTAAAATGATCCACTATAGATCGAAAATCTCTTACACGTGTCCACATGACACAACCTTTATTTACAAGCCTAAAGCGGCCACTAACCTAACTAAAATGAGACTATTAAGCATTCGGTCGTCCCTCTACATGCTGTACAAAGCATGGACATACCAAAAGAAACGGACATACATAAGCATTACATCGAACATCCTGTTTCGAAGTTTGTCCATGACAGTTCGTCGGAAGTTCTGTCGGAACCAACCGAGAAGTCCAAGAGCTTGCCAAAGAAGTTCGTCGGAACTCACCAAGAAGATCATCGTAAAGTCTAGGAGCTTGCCGGGAGACCGCCGGAACATTGCCGAGAGATCATTGTAAGTTCGCTAGAAGATCGCAGGAAGCTCACCGGAAGAAACCGGACTTATCTTGCTTAGATTATATCTTAGGAATCGTAGTTAGCACATAATTAGAGTTGGGATTGGGAGGTAATCCCATCAACTCTGTCAGGGGTCAACTGGGCCCGAAGTTGGGCTAGTTTGGGCCAGATTCAAGGCCCGACAAGGGTGCTGAAACCCTAGCCGACGGTGGCACCGCTAGGGCCAACGGTGGCATCGCCTAGGAAACAATACCCCATGTATTATGGGCAATGATACCGCCTAGGCTGGGTGGTGGTACCGTCGACAGTAATGCTACCAACGGTGGTACCACCCCTATCAGGTGGTGGTACCGCCCAATGGCAGATTCTGCGGCGATAGTATCGCCCAGGAACGACGATGGTACCACCAATACCTAGGAAACCTAGGATGAGACCTTTTTAGGCTCCAAGTTTGAATCAACTTGAAGCCTATAAATACCCATCTTATCCTTAGTTAACACACATAAGCATAGAGAGTTTAAAAGTGAGAAAACGCTATAGAAATCTCTTGAGAAATCCCCTCCTCTAGCTTAACTTAGAATTATGTTTAGAGAGGAGTGTGTGCTTTTAATGGTGTCTCCTAAACTTGTGAAAATGAGAAGAGAGATGTAAAAAGGAAGTTGATCTTCACCTATTAAAGGAAGATCGATAGTGGATGCCGGTGGCCTCAACGAAAAAGGAATCGGTGGAGTGGATGTAGGTCACGATGATCGAACCTCTATAAAATTCTAGTTTGCTTTTCTTTTGTGCAACTTACCTTACTACAAACCTCCTTACTTGCTTACTACTTTCAACATGTTTACGAATACGCTTTCAAGTTGAGCAAGTTTCCGAAATCGTTTTTATGGTACGAAATGAAAGAAATTTTCAGAACCGACGTAATTTTACCGCTGCATTAATTCATTTCCCCCCCCCCCTCCTCTTAGTGCTGACTCATTCCTAACAAATCTCTTGAGCATTAATCAATTATGTGATAAAGGATACATCATTAGATTTGAATCCAATGCTTGCATCATTGAAAAATCATACAAAAACACATCTATGATTGTCCTAAAACAAAATAATATATACACTATTGACATTGATGATTTTTGTAATGAAATGTGTTTTTCAGTTTTGAATGATAATGCTTGGCTTTGGCATAGGAGATTAAGTCATGATAGCATAAAACTAATCTCTCAAATCTCATCTAAAGAATTTGTAAGAGGTATTCCTAACTTTGTTAAAGACAATGTGTGTAATGAATGTCAATTAGGAAAACAAATAAAAGGTAGTTTCAAACTAAAGAATCAAATAAGCATCTCTAGACCATTGCAATTGATTCATATGGATTTATTTGGACCAATTAATACATCAAGCCTAGGAGTTAGCAAATATACTTTTGTCATTGTAGACTATTATTGTAGATACACTTGAATATACTTCTCGTCACACAAAAGTGATTGCTTTAGGTATTTTTCTAAGTTTTGTAAACTTGTTCAAAATGAAAAAAGCTTTATGATTTCATCAATTCGAAGTGCTCACGGTGGCAAATTTCAAAACCGTGAATTCCAAAATTTTTGTGAATCTAATGGATACAACCATAATTTATCTACTCCAAGAAATCCTCAACAAAATGGAGTAGTAGAAAGAAAAAATAAAAACTTACAAGAAATGACAAGAACCATGTTAAACGAACATAGCCTACCCAAATATTTTTGGGTTGAAGTCATTAATATGATATGCTATGTCATGAATAGGGTTCTAGTAAGACCATCACTTTCCAAAACTCCTTATGAATTATGGAATAACAAAAAAAACCTAATATTTCATATTTTAAAGTTTTCAGTTGTAAATGTTTTATCTTGAATGAAAAAGATGTCTTAGGAAAGTTTGATATAAAATCTGATGAAGGAATTTTTCTTGGCTATTCTTCTATTTCTAAAGCATTTCGTATTTTTAACAAAAGAACTTTGGTTATAGAAGAGTCTATTCATGTTTTATTTAATGAAATTTTCGATCTTAAGAAAAATGAGCTTGATGATGATATTAATTTTGATGCTTTGAATTTAAATGAACCTTCTCCTTCAACTAGCAATTTGGATGCATCTTATTCCGAAACATCCTTACCCAAGGAATGGGAGTACGTAGATGCTCATCCTAAGGAGCTAATAATATGAGACACATCAAAAGAAGTTCAAACTCGTTCTTCTTTTAAAAATTTTTGTGTCAACGCCGCTTTTCTTTCTCAAATTGAACCTAAATGCATTGATGAGGCCTTGAAAGATGATTCATGGGTTATCGCAATGCAAGAAGTGTTGAATCAATTTGAGAGGAATGAGGTGTGAAAACTTGTTCCTAGGTCAAATGACCATTTAGCTATTTGTACTAAATGAGTCTTTAGAAACAAACAAGATGAATTTGGTATCTTGGTTCGAAATAAGGTTAGATTAGTAGCTAAGGATTTTAACTACGAAGAAGGTATCGATTATAAAGAAACATTTGCTCCTGTGGCACGATTATAAGCCATAAGGATGCTCCTTGCCTATGCTAGTAGTAATAATTTTAAGTAATTTCAAATGCATGTCAAAAGTGTTTTTCTTAATTGTTTTATTTCCAAAGAAGTATATGTTGAACAACCTTTCGGATTTGAGAATGATAATTTCCCTAATCATGTGTTTAAATTAACTAAACCTCTCTATGGATTGAAACAAGCCCTAAGGTATGAGAGACTTAGCTCATTTTTTATTCAAAATAATTTTTAAGACAAAGTCGATACCACATTATTTATTAAAAAAATTAAAAATAATTTGTTTACTATTTAAATTGATGTTAATAATATTATTTTTGGTTCTACAAATAAATCTTTATGCGAATCATTTGCCAAAAGTATGTGCCAAGAGTTTGAAATGAGTTTAATGGACGAACTAACCTTCTTTTTAGGATTATAAATCAAACAACTTAATGATGACATTTTTTTTAGTCAAACAAAATATGCATTAGACTTGCTAAAATGGTTTAAAATAGATAGTTCAAAGGCTATCAATACACTTATGAGTACCTCCACTAAGTTAGACATTGACGAAAGTGGAGAAAACTTTGATAAAAAAACTTATAGGGGTATGATAGGTAGTTTACTATACCCCACCGCAACTAGACCATACATCATGTTTAACGTAGGACTTTGTGCTAGGTTTCAATCTAATCCTAAGCTATCTTATCTTAAAGCAGTTAAAAAAATTCTTAGATATCTTAAAGGAATCACTAATCTAGGATTATGGTATCCAAAATCTGAGAACTTTGAACTAATTGCTTATACTAATGCGGATTTTGCTGTAAATTAGATAGAAAAAGTATATCCGAAACATGTCAATTCTTAGGTCATGCACTTGTCTCTTGGTCTTCCAAGAAACAAAACTCGGTTGCACTATCTACAACCAAAGACTAATGCATAGCTGCGAGTGTATGTTGTGCACAAGTTGTGTGGATGAAAAACACTTTAGAGGATTATAAGATTCACTTTAAGAACATTTAAAAAAAAATGTGATAACACAAGTGCAATATGTTTAACAAAAAATCTCATTCAACACTCTAGAACTAAACATATTGACATTAGATATCATTTCATAAGAGATCATATTAATAACCATAACATATCTTTAGAGTTTATTGATACGAAATATCAATTAGCCAATATCTTTACAAAACCTTTAAATGAAGAGAGTTAGGGATGTTAAATTGTCCGAATGCATGATCGTTGATGTATATCTTTTTCGGACTTTCTCGTTTTCTTTTTGGGCTTTCATGAAATCCGAAATATCAAAAAACTTAATGATATTTGATTCATGGAATTCATTGACAAATGCATCCTTCACGGATTTAACTTTTGTGAATTTTTAATGAGAAACGGTTTTGAATTATGAAGTTTTATTCGTAAATTTCTTTTGATACTCCTCTCTCATGAATTCTTTCTTAATCTTCTTATGAAAGATAAATTTTATGAATTCCAATGAATATCTTGATCCTTGAAAGATGAATATCAGTGTGTGGTGATTACTTACAAGAATGACGATTTGATTTCACATTATATTTTGAATCAAATCATTTCACAAATTTAATTCTTAATTAATTCCCTCCTTACCTTCCTCTTCTTCATGCAAAGTCTTGATGACAAGGGGGGAATCTATCTCTTTAATGTTGATAACTTTTGATGTTGTTGTGATCACTTTAATGTTGATAACTTTTGATATTAAGAACTTTTGAATGTTACCATGCAACGATGCAATATTGATTGGATAAATTAGTATGAAACTTGCTTGAATTTTTACCATACTTGCATTGTTGAATTGTTCTCCTTTTTGTTAATGACAAAGGGGGAGAAATGATACTAAAATATGACAAAATTGATGACTAATTGGCATTAGCATTGTAAATATATGCAATGTATCTTATCGTAAATATGTTTGTATCTTATCATAAATGCTTGAAATATGATTGGTATCGTCAAATACAAATATTTAAAAAATATCAAATTTACCGTAATGTGGCATAATTACTTATGTGGCATGATTACTTTTAAATGTTTCATTCCTAGTATCATGCTTGATTTCGTATCAAATTGTTATGATGAGGTATCATGAGCTTAACTTGCTATTTACAATCGATACCATGATGAATTGTCATTCGTATCATCTTTCGAAATTTGAAATGGATACGTGGTATCATATTTTGAATTGGTGAATCATGATAAGTATCATGTTGTGCATGATTGAATAATAACTAATCAGTTTGATGCTTGAATTCAAAATCCTTGAATTTAAAAAATATCTTTTCTCAAAATATGACATATAGATAGGGGGAGTTAACGTTAACTCCTTCACTAATTGGTTGCCATCATAAAAAAAGAAGAGATTGTTAAATCTTAGATTTTGATGATGAAATCAATTGGTGAATTGTTTGACCTAATCTATGTGTTGAGATAAGTATGTAGGATTAATTACGATAGTAGTAAGGCATAATGCAGATGATGGCTCGAGTCGAAGATTCGGACGATGTACCGGAAGTGTGTTGGGAGCTCGCCGAGAGTTCGTTGGAAGTTCGTTAGATGCTCGTCGGAAGATCGTTGAGAGTTCATTGGAAGATCACCGAGAGCTCGTTGGAAGTTTCGCCGAAAGAAAAATCGACATACCAAACTAATTGCTTGCCTTAATCGTAGTTAGAAAATTAGTTGAGTTAGGATCGGGTGGTAATCCCACTAACTCGGTCAGGGGCCAATAGGGTCCTTAATAAGGTTGAATTGGGTCGGATTAAATAGCCCATTCAGCACTTGAAATCATGGCCGGCGGTGGCACCGTTAGGGCCGGTGGTGGCATCGCTTGGCAGACCCGGTCTCCCAGGTGTTCTGGGCGATGGTACCGTCAGCAATTAATGCTACCAGTGGTGGTACCGCCCCTGTCAAGCAGTGGTACCGCTAGAGCTCGGTCTCCAAGCTCTGTCAGGCGATAATACCTCCCAGACTGGGCAGTGGTACTGCCCAGTAATAGTGGTGGTATCGCCAGTACCCTGGAAAATCGGGATGAGACACTTTTGGCTCCAATTTTTAAGCCATTGGGGCTTATAAATACCCAACCCTTTTCTACATGAAAGGGCACGAAAGTATTGGCATAATCTTGAATCTTTGAAGTGTTAAAGTGTTGTAAAAGTACTATAGTCCTCCTCCTCCCTTTCTAAGTGTTGAGATCATTAAGAGAGGTGTGAGACTTGTAAGGGTTATCCCCTAAACTCATGAAAATGAGAAAGCACTGTAAAGAGGTGGTTGGTCTTCGCTTATTGAAGGAAGACCATTAGTAGATGCTGGTGACCTCGACGGAGGAGGAATCAGAAGTGGATGTAGGTCACAACGACCGAACCACTCTAAATTCTGATTTGCTTTTCTATTTGTGTAATTTACATGACTGTAAACTTCCTTAACATTCGCTTTGCACTTTTACGAAAGCTTTCAAGTTCAATTGTTTTCTGAAACAGATTGAATCGAAACGAATATTTTTTCTGAATCAACGCTTTTTTCGCTGCACTTATTCACCCTGTTAGGATCAAGAGCACTAAGAGAGGGGGGGGTGAATTAGTGCAGCGGAAAACTTTCGACATTTAAAACTACGTTCGTACGACAAGAGCAATTTCGGTAGAAAAGTCGATTCGTAAATTACTTTTAACTTGAGATAAGGTAAGAAGCAGTTAAAACAAATCTATAAAGGTAGTTTGCAGTTATGATGGAAATCAGAATGTAAGCATAAACTGAAATACGATGTTCGTACGGTAAAAGCGATTTCAGTAGAAAAGTTGATTCGTAAATCACTTTAACTTGTGATTAGGCAAGAAGCAGTTAAAACGAATCTATGAAAGCAGTTTGCAGTTGTGATGGAAATCAGAATGTAAGCGCAAACTGAAATACGATGTTCGTACGAGAAAAGCGATTTACGTCTAAACACCGATTCAGAAAATACTGAGCTTGGAAACACAATCGTAAAAGCGCAGAAGGCAGTAAGCTATGAAGGAGGTTTGTAGTAAGGATAATAAGCTCAAAGTAAATGCAAACCAGAGAGCAATGTGATTTTAGAGTGGTTCGGTCAATCTTGACCTACATCCACTTTTGGCTTCCTCCACCGATGAGGTCACCGACGTCCACTAGAGGCCTTCCTTCAATAGGCGAAGGCCAACCACCCTTTTACAGATTCACACCTTTTGACGGGCTTAGGAGACAACCCTTACAAACTTTTTCTCTCCTCTCTTGAAAGATCTGAACTTGGAAGAAAAGAGGGAGAAGAACCTTTAGCTTATACAACACTTTTGAGCTCTAAAAATCACAGAGTAAGATCAGGATTTTGGTGGTTTTTCGTTGCTCTTTCATTGCTGAAAGAGTGGGGTATTTATAGGCCTCAAACCAGTTTGAATTTAGAGCTCAAAACTGTCATTTCCCGGAATTCCGGGGTCTAGCGGTTGCACTGCCTGACAGAACTCGAAAACTGAGCCTCTGGGTGGTGCCACCGCTTGTCAGGGGCGGTTGCACTGCCTGGCAGAGCTCGGAGACCTAGTCAGGTGGTGCCACCGCCTAATTGGGGCGGTACCACCGCCGACCCAGGCGGTGCCACCTCTGGGCGAGAGATCTGGGTCCGAATGGGTTGATCCATTCGGCTCAATTTGGTTCTTTCAAGGGCTCAATTGTCCTTGGATTAAGTTAATGGGATCACCTCCCATTTCTAACTTAATCATCGTGCTAACTATGATAATTCTTAAGACTTTTACTACAGCTTGCTCCGGTGTGTCAATCGCTTCTTCCGGCGAGTTTCCGGCGAACTTCCGGCGAACATCCGACGGACCTCCGGCGATGCTCCTGCGGACTTCCGGCAAACTCCTGGACTTACGACGATCCACTTGGCGAGTTCCAACAAGCTTCTTTTGGCAAGCTCCTGGACTTCTCGGATTTGTTCCCGCAGAACCTCCGACGACCGTCCGGACTTTTGTCGAGCTCTCGAACTCCTAATGTGATCATAGTCTTGACTCCGACGCAACTTCTACTGCATGTCTTATTTTCATCGTAGTTAATCCTGCACACTTATCTCAACATATGGATTAGATAACAAATGACAATTGATGTCATCATCAAAATCTAACAATCGATACAATCCACTAAGCATACTCAATTCTTTACCATTTTTAATATTAAAAATAAATAAAAAATAATTAAAAAGTTATAAGAATTTATTTTTCCAATATTGGGAAAGCTGATTGCGTAGAAAATTGAAGTCATAATATATTTTTGATCTCTAAAACATGTCTCATAATTCAAGTCATAAAATTAATGTGAAATAAGTATTAAAAGTCTGATTTATTAAAAAACTAAGAAAATGACTATTTTGACTTCTTTTTATTCAGAGTTCGGAGACTCGTCATCAATAATAAAAAATTCATGATAAAAATTCAGCTAATATGATCAAACATTATGAATTAAACAACATAATTTACAATTAAGTGGATTAAATATATTTGGCGCACCGAAAGTAAGATATTTGTTTGTGTATTAAATGGTTAATTAGAAGGAAAAAATAATAATAATAAAAATAAGGCAGTTGGACTTGCACCAGCAGGGCTGTCATCGTCCCACCGGATTGATGAGCTGAGAGAACACTGCACTATTGGTTATATCTTCCGAGTCCTCGCTCCCTACGCCGGTACTTCCGGACTGGTGGCTGCCACCACCATTCGCCCCTGACGCAGCTCTGTCACTAACCTCCTCTGAGACCGGTTTCCCACTTTCGAAGTTGTCTTGCAGTTGCAGTGCGAACTCGAGTTCCACAACACATCCCCCATGGAAGGCCTATCGACTCCATGATCCAACAGGCACTTCTCAGCCGTCTCTGCAAACTTCTTCAAGCACTCGGGGCTACTTTTTCCTTCCAGGTGAGGGTCGATGATGTCCGCCAGCACTCCCTTCTTCTGGCAGTGTAATGCCCAGTCGGCGAGGCTGACCTGCTCCCTTGGAAGATTTGGGCTCAGTGCTGCTCTTGCACACAACACCTCGAAAAGAACCACCCCGAAGGAGTAGACATCGGACTTATCGGTCAACTGCTGCCGCCTGAAGTACTCCGGATCCAAGTAGCCGAAGCTTCCTTTGACCATGGTGCTCACATGGGTTTGATTCATCGTGGGACCGGTCTTGGATAGCCCGAAATCTGAAACCTTAGCCATCCAGTTCTCATCCAGTAGAATGTTGGTGGTCTTGACATCCCTGTGGATTATCGTGGGACCGTTTTCTTCGCAGAAGCCGATGAGAGAGACCAAATGCTTGTGCCTCAGCTTTGAAAGCATCTCGATCTCCGTTTGGAATTCATTAACGCCTTGTTCCGAGGACGGATTGGATCTCTTGATTGCCACTTTGGTGCCCTCGTCGACCACTCCTTTGTAGACTTTCCCGAACCCTCCAACTCCAATGACCAGCGACTCGTCGAAGCTCTTAGTTGCCTTCTTTATCTCCGCAAACGAGAAATGCCTGCACATCGCCGTTAAATTCGACAGGTGGCTGCTCGCGCAACTCTTGCCGGAGATGGTTGAGCTGCTGGCCGAGGTATGAGAGTTCCCACCGTAGATAGGCAACCAAGCCGAGACACCGGTGGACTCGTTTCCGACCATCCTCTTCTTGCGCTGATACATCACCACGCAGAGGACGAAGGCTACGCTGGCAGCTGCAACGCCACCTGCTGCACTGCCGATAAGATGCACCTTGCTGTTGGATTCCGACGAGAAGCTAGGCTGCGTCGCGTCCAGTTCGGCTTCGGCAAGCATCGATGAAGGCTCGGGATTGGGTCCTGCCAGGTTCCCGGCAGTGTCATTCAGCTTAAAGATCTCCATACCATTAAGAACAGAGTCGTAATATTCGGGCTTTGCGGCTGCCGAAGGATGCAGTGCCACAAACAGCTGCTCATCACCAGGGCCATCAGTCACATACACGGCGTAGTCCTTGTAGACTGGCACGGCTTTGGAAGAAGTCCACGCGATGACATCTGCTTGAGCCTGCGCAGTTTGGTTGTTGACAAAGATGTCGAAGACCCTCTGGTTGACCTTGGTAAGCTGGAGCTCGCAGAAATGGAGCCTGACAACGTATTGGCATCGAGTCGGAATATCCAGGTGAGATTGTAGTTCATGTTGACCTTCGGATCAGGGCCCATCGACCTCGTCGTTCGATAGACGTCGGTGGGTGCAATGTACTCCGGCGTCTCCTCCGGATAGTTGATCTTGAGCTTACTGCTCGCCGAGAAGGTGACGCCGAACCCAGCGCCGTAGAGGTAGGGGGAGTCATCGTACCACGACCTAGTAAGGCCGGAATCGTTGCTCGGCGGCAAGTACTGCCCTCCAACGTTGACCCTATACATCGTCAGCGACGCGGAGCTACCAACCTCAACGTTCTGGTCGGAGAAGCCGACCAGCAGTGCGGGCTCGCTGAAGATGTCGGGCATCGATATGATCTCGATACCATTGACAAAAGCGAAAGAACCGTTGTACTTATCTGACGGCGTGAAGGTGAGGCTTATACTTCCGACGGAGGTGGGCAGGACCGAGAACTCTGACGATGTAGGCTTGTGTGAGGGCCTTGGCGGTGGTGTAGGCGCCGAAGTTGCTGAGGAGGATGATGCCGTCGGAAGTGGAGACGGAGAAATAAGAGGTATCCGGGGCGAGGCCGTTGTAGGTGGAGGGATAGAAGTGGAGGCGGACCCAGTGGCGTTCGCTCTTGTTGACGGCGAACTTGTAGGTAGATTCCGACGTGAAGACCCGCGCCGTCATGTAGGGGACAGACGAGGGGAGAGACGGGTCCTGATACAGGGCGGTCGCAGGGGCCGAGTTCCTGGAGGAGAGGCTGGACTTTGAGGTCGTGTCCGCCAGCCATTTCCGGCCATCCGAGTCAGAAGCATCCGAGGAAGATCCGCAGTTCAGGAGGATCGAATCGGAGGGGACATAAGCGGCCTCCGAGGCGACGGAGGAGGAACAGCCAAGGATAAGAAGGGAGATGAGAAGAGATAGCAAACAGTGGCGACGGGAATTCATGGTGTCGAAGCTGCTTCAAACTGCTGTCGGATTGGGCAAATCTCCATGGAGATGCGAAGAGTGTTACGGAGATAACAGAGAGCAATTCCTTACTTCCTCTGCTTTCTCTCTGTTGGCATTCTTTGCCTTCTCTTCCTCCAATGTTTTCTTTGGTTGAAGGAGAAAGGGAGGCGTTGCCTGGGACAGGAATGAAAGGCGGAGGAATTCAGTTACTGGTTTGTGGCGGGAGACAATGGTAATGTTGGAAAATGATGTCATGTCAGTACATGCCAATGTTTTTATGTAGAATATGATAGCAGGAGTAATTAATACAGCTCATGGACAAAGTAGAATAGCAAATTGTAGAATACTGTTGCGTAGTTAATTGATGTAATTATCGAATCCATTTGAAGAATCTCTTGTATTCGGTTTAGTGTAATTGAAAAAAAAATTAATTAGAAATAAAGTTTATATATGGCTTATATTTTTAATATAAAAATGGAGGTCTCCAACAGTTCCCATTGGAACGTTCATACAGGATATGAATCGTAACTAAAATAATGGCATCGATTTTAATGTGCTTGAGCTTGAACTTAATAAATTACTTAAAACTTAAATCCTGTTAGTTTTATATTTCTATATTAAAATTCATCCAAAGTCCAATTAAAAGTCATCCACACTTAAATTAAACAGATCAAATTAACACGAATATCTATAAATAGGTGATTTTTTGTCAATATTATTCACAAGTCATCTACTGCAAGTAGATTAATTTTATATTTAGAAAAAGAATGATAAAATTGCACAGATGTAGTATATATAATACGTAAATAAAAGATATATGTTACTAAGATTAATTTTAATAAATTCATTAGTGACACAACAATATGGAATCAACATCATAATTTTCTCGTTCCTAAAAACACTCCATAGAGGATTAAGAATTCGAATTTTTTCAACTCTCATCCCTGTTTCAAGTAGGGCTAATGTAAAAGTGAAAAACAATCATTTCTAGGGCTAGAAATCTATACTTTCATCACAATACAGCTAGTTCAGCTATGGTTAAAAGAAATAATCTTTATAGTAGGATGATGGGATGGGATGGGATTGTCATTATCAAACAGCAGCCGTGAAGGTTCTTTTTAAGCTCTTTGCTCACCCTTCAAGAAGTGATTAGTCTTATTAAAAAATTTATTAGTTGAAGTCGAAAATAAATATACCTGTTTGCATTCAAACGAACCAAAATATCAAGACTCGAAGGTTCGAAAATCAGTAATATGAGAGACTTAAAAATCAGTAAAAGATAAATATTAATCTCTCGATACTCCAAATCATATATAAATTCTCCAATGTTCGCCATGGTCTCATATGATTAGGGACTCTGTGTCTATTTGATTTGCACCTATATTATTCTTCCTGAGGAGGAACTGGTTATTCTTATTTACTTTTTCTAGCTGCTATAATGCTTGTTTTTTTCTCACTCGAACTGCTATCCCTCTAACGTTAGTTGTTTTTTATATTTACCCCCTCTAAATCTGAGTCGAGCATTTATATCCTTATAGATACTCTCTTGTAGCTTAAAAATCGCTATATAGTTGACTTTAATTAATATTCATCAAAATGATTTAGCTCCTCTGAGGACTGCGATATTCTTTTGTGATTGATGACGATCAAATTTAAACCTCCAATCCTTTTCAATTATTCAATGTGGTATGTTGCAATAAATTTAAGTTTATTCCTTCCTATCTTCTGCAGCACAGCTTCAAGCTTGCAATTGTCCAACCAAAACCACAAATTCCCATATATTGTCCTCCAAAATTGAGGGAAAAGTTCATCCGTCACCGGACAATGTTCAAGTAATCTTTGGCTTGCATAAGAAAGCAGTATTGGCTACGAAAGAAGAAGATTAACCCTACCATGACCTATTACATTGATCAATCATTTCTTTGCATGTAATAATAACATATTTTGCTTAAGAAATTGCATATGCCTGCTAACATTAACTCACCACTTAGGGCTGGCGTACCCCTGGCACACAATAAATGCTACTGTGAGAAGAAAGTAACCTTGCATATTTATAGAAATATTGCATCTGCATAGGTCATATACTTCCTCCTAATAGTAGTTTCTACAGAGATAAGTATTGATTAAGACTATCTAGAAATAAAATTCCTAATGAATGCTATGCCTCTGCTAATTTAATTTCTTATCGGAACAACTGGGCGCCTTCTTTTCTGTATATTAAACTAGTCTGAGCAACGTTTCAGAACCAAAGTAATAATAGTTGATGCCGTCCAAAATGCCTACACGAGCAACAGTGGTTACGAGAAGAGTATCTGTTGTATGTGTCAGAGAGGCCTTAACAGAAACGAAACAGGAAGAGAAGATGAATAAAAGCTAGGCGTGGCAAACCGAATCGGACGGTTATGATCGCATCAGCGCTACCCTTTTGCTTTTCTTCCACTTATATCGGCAGAAGAAGCGGCGTTCACGTGGTCGACGGATACGGCTATTCCGACTGCGGGTATGGAGGCGGAGGGATAGACGTCCATGTGGACGGTGACGCCCCGACTGCGCCCGAGGCGGCTGTGGTGGAGGAGGTCGGGCTGATGGCGTTGATGGAGATGTGCTTCCGCTTGGACCTCGGCCGCCCGCCCAAGATCTCGAAGTCAGCGGCCGGCGCGCTCCTCCCGCGCCTCTGATGGCGCTCTCTGCGTGGCGCGACGGATGGAAGGACGGCCGCTGGCGAGAAGCCACCGACTCCGTCGGCTGGGACCTCGAGCTCGTGCACGACCACGGCACTGGACCGAGGATCGAGAGTGAGGAGTGATCGGACATGGCACTCCTCCCAGCCGATGTCGGTGAGGTCGGCGACGACCTCGTCCGCCAACAAGAAGGCACGGGACGTGACGCTCTTCTCGAGGGTCTTCCTGGCCGGCGACATCATTTCGATGGACTCCAAGCATTCGATGATATGCCTCTGCTCACACAACAACATATTTGCACCCAAACCCCTCATCCCAAGAAAGAGATGAAACCGGGAGATTAAGAAAGACTACAACAAACATCATCATTATAAAGCTCGTGTCATCAAAGCCAAACAGAGAAGGAGATGCAGAGAGAAGTTTACCTTGGGACAGTTATGGAGCTGGTTCAAACCGTGCATGGTGACGATCTGGGAAGGTGGAGAGTAATGTGTGAGAGAGAGAGAGATGAGGATAGAAGGGAAGAGGGTTCTTGAGCGGGACGGAGTACGAGCAGGGAAGAGGAAGAGGGGACACGCACCTGCTTGAGATGGGCGAGAGAGGCGTAGGAACGGCCTGGATCCAAGTAGAAGTGGACATATTGCTCCAGTTCTATCTTCCCTGCCTTCGCCTTCATCTTTTTCTTGGAGAGAGTGAGTGGTTTTGTTCCCACTCGTTCTACCTTCTTATACAGACAACTGCCGCGTTCCCTTCTGTGCGACGATATCATCCTCATTTCGTCCGAGAACTAACTGCACTTGTCCTCATTTCCTGTTACCACATCGTTTATGTAGAAGGTAAAGGATGAGTAGTTAATTCACGGAGAAACTTAGATGTTTATTCCCTTTAAAACTTTTTAAGACAATATTAAATATCACAATAAATAATAAGGTATGATTTCAGTAATAAGATCAATGGTAGTCTTTTGGTATGTATTTTAAAAAAAAAACAGATCTATTCGGACTGTTCAAAGCATTGGCTTCCAACGAAATCTTTAACTTTATGTGCAAATCAGTGTCGAGCATCCCAAAATTTTTCATTTCTTCAACAAATATTTTGTAAATGAATTAATAGTATATTGCGCAAATTCTTTAAAAAACTTTTAAGTTTGAAAAATTTTCAAATAGCACCTCAAATTTAAAAATTATTCGTAAAGCGCTTTTAATCATATAAAAAATTATTTTATCCCTAGTAAATTAAAAAAAAAAATTTTCTCGAACCTGCCGTTGTCTTTGTCTTGCATCACCACACGCAGCTCTTGTTGTGTCGCATGTAGTCCTCATATGAGGGAGGGTTGCCATCACTTAGCTCTTGTTGTGTCGCATGTAGCCCTCATATGAGGGAGGGTTGCCATCACTTATAACCCTAGCCATCCCTCTCTATCTTATGACTGGTTGCCCCCCTCCACACACAGCCCTTGTCGTAGGGCCCACTTCCATTGTTAGTAATCCTGGTCACTCCTATTTGCTCGTAGCTCTTGCATAAAGGCTTATTGTCACACTTTCATTGTTGGTCGTAAAAGGGGCCGTGCAACCTCCTTACACCCTTTCCTCATTGACATGATCTCATCGCATCCCCTTCTTATCATCGACCAAGAAGGGGGGGGCGGTTCACTCTTACCCATAGCCTCCATCAATGGTCGTGGAGGGGTTGTGGAGGTTATACCTCAAACATTTCTTTTTAGGTTATACCTCAAGCTTTGTCATTAGTGGCATATAGTGGATGGGAGAAAATAATTGACACAATAAAGGGAGTTGCCAGGTAGCTGGATGACTTATTCAAGTGGCTTTTCCGATTTATTTTATACTTTGCACAGTTTATTTTCCATCTGGATGGTTCATTTATTTATTATATTATTTATCAATTTATTTTATACTTTGCATAGTTTATTTTCCATCTGGATGATCATTTATTCATTATATTATTTACCAGTTTATTTTCCATCGGGATGGCTCATTTATTCATTATATCATTGTTAGAACCCTTGCAGATTCTAAACTTGGGGTTGATCTCTTTAGGGGGTCGACCTCCTTAGAATTCTATAGAGGTTCCTCCCTCCAAGTTGCTGCTCAAAGGCTGCAGAAAAAATTCATCTATTGCTTATCAAAAGAGGAGAAATACATGGCTATTTATAGGGCTTCTAAACCATAACTCCTAATATGACTCTTACTCAAGACTCTTACTTCTAACCAACTCCTAATAGGACTCCTACTCAAGACTCCTATTCCTTTACAATTCCTAATTCTTCTCTAAGAAACAACCTCCTAACCCTAGCCGGCCTCTTCACCTCTTTAATAGGGGTCAGCTTAGGTAGGTTTAACATAAATGTCCCTCTCAATTAGGACTCTCCTAGCTAGAGTCCTAACAGACCCATCCTCTTCAAATTAGCCTTATCCTCGAGGTTGACGATTCATGAATTATAAGAATTTGATCTTTAAGTCGTCATAGTTCTCCCAAGTGACATCTTCTGTTGGTAGGTTCGCCCACTATATTAGCACTTCAGTAGTGAGTCGTCGTCGTTGAGTCACGATTCGTCGATCAATAATGGCACTTAGCTGGGTCTGGAGTTCTCCTTGGGTAGTTATATTTGGTGAGTGCTTTGTGTTGGGAAATCCTTGGGAGGGGCGACATCACATGCGTAGCGGAAGAACAAGAAAACAAAATCCCCGATTCCCAAAGAGATGTTCGTTGTCGTGCGAAGATTGGTACGCAAAAATCCATGAAACATGAAACTACGTATAGAGTAGATTGTGTTACCTAGGGAGATCATATATCCCTGTTTCCTTGTAGATCCTTAGGAGAGGGTGAAGGAGGTCAAGTGTCCTCCTCTCTAGCGGTGATCCACACAGCAGGGTTGCGACGACGCTCCTCAAAACTCCAGGCCTGCTAAGAGGTGGAGATGGAGAGGAGAATAGGAAAAGGCAAACAAAAGCTCTCTAGCCTATGGGGCTCTGAATCCCTCCTATTTATAGAGGTCTCCTGTCAAACCCTAATGGGTCCTCCCCTAGTGGGTATTGGATCTGCATCCAATAAGACAAGGGCTCCGTCGGATATCTCATATCCAAACCTCTATTCATCGCAATGCCTATCATATGTGTGTGACCCTCTAGGCCCAATATCGAGCTGGCCGTGAGTCATACCTGTCAGAACTCCTTCTAACTCAATGAATTATTATCTCTGTAATAATTCACTCGACTCATCGACTACGGACGTACTAGGCCACTACGCCGTAGTCCCCAAAAGATACAGGGGAATCCAATCCATTGGACCTGTCTGTCCTCAGTTACCGTGTACCTATAGTCTCTCATCCATCTAATATCCCAGAGACTGTATATAGAGCATGGTGTTGTCAGACCCATACGATTTCTTCTTGAGTCTCGCTCTAATCGGATTCTCTCGGAGAACTCTTTCTCTCTCAACCCGAATGACCCTGGCTAGGGATTTGTCTGAGCAAGAACACATGGGATATTCCTCTCATGACGCCGAGAGTGGACGATCCTCCATCGACACTCAATAGCCCTCGTAAGGTAGACTACCACTCCCAATGACCAACTGTACTAGATCTGGGACAGCCAAACTTATAAGTCTGGTATCAAAGAGTGGAGCACTCATACAGGACATCCTTGGTGGCTCAAGTCTAAGGACCGGATACACCACTAGGACTACGGAATCGCTGTCTGACAATAAGGCATCATCAACCATCCAGCATTCCGTAAGCGGATCAATCAGTGAACTCATTCTCCAATGAGCACCTGTACTGTATCCCTAGTGTCCCTACATAAGCAGCTATGAGACCAGTTGCATCCATCATATGGACGGGTATATAGCACACCAGTTTGTCCTGTTATCACGATATCCCTCTCGAGTAACCTATGACCGGGATTATTTAGGATATGCGTTTAAAGGTGAATCGATCTCACTATCATGATCTCATCATGATCCGATTCCCATTGCACAAATCCAAGGACATCACAATATATGTATGCATTTATACAATAGTTATAAAGTGATATATGCCAAAATAATAAGCAAAAAGATTCTATATTAAGTCACACGTGCCATTACTCACGTGATTGGCTTGCTGGGCACCTATGACTAGCAATCTCCCACTTGACCTAAAGCCAATCACCTATGTGTCTGATCCCCATCAAACCCCTGTGACGCTCAAATCAAATCTGAGACAACGGCTTTGTTAGTGGATCTGCAATGTTATCTTCGATTGGAACTCTTTCCACTACTACATCTCCTCGGGTCACAATTTCTCTGATAAGGTGGAACCTCCTCAAAACATGCTTAGAGTTCTGATGAGACCTAGGTTCCTTTGCTTGAGCAATCGCCCTGTTGTTGTCGTAATATAGGGAGATCGGCTCTTCGCTACCCGACACGACTCCCAAATCTGTGATGAATTTCTTCACCCAAACTCCCTCCTTTGCTGCATCTGATGCAGCAATGTACTCCGCCTCTATGGTCGAGTCAATAGTGGTATCTTGCTTGGAACTATTCTAGCACACTGCTCCTCCATTCAAGGTGTACACATACCCTGAATTCGACTTGCTATCATCGATATCAGACTGAAAACTTGAGTCAGTGTAGCCTTCAACCTTAAGGCTATTACCTCTATATACTAGTAAAAGATCCTTAGTCCTTTTCAAGTACTTAAGGATACACTTTACTACTTTCCAGTGCTCCAAGCCTGGATCCGCCTGATACACTTTACCTCTATGTATAGAGATAAGTGTACAGGATTAACTATGATTGCAGTAAGGCATAAAGCAGATGATGGGTTGGAGTCGAAGATTCAGACGATATACCAGGAGCTCACCGTAAGTTCATCGTGAGATCACCAGAAGCACACTGGAAGACTCGTCGAAAGATCATCAGGAGATCGCTAGAAGCACGTCGGAAGACTAGCCAAGAGTTCGTTGGGAGTTTGCCGGAAGCATGCTGGAAGACTCACCGAGAAGTTCGTTGAAGGATCACCAAAAGAGAAATCGACGTACCATACTAATTGCTTGTCTTAATTATAGTTAGAATCATAAATTAAGTTAGGATTGGGAGGTGATTCCATTAACTTAATTAGGGGCCAACTAGGCCCTTAATAGGGCTGAATTGGGCCAGATTGAATAGCCCATTCAGCCTTTGAAAACATGGTTGGCGGTGGCACTGCCTAGTGACCCAATCCCCCAGGTGGTCTGGGTGGTGGTACCGCCGGCAGTTATTACCTACCAGTGGTGGTACTGTGTACCGCCCAGTGTTAGGTGTTAGGCGGTGGTCCGCCCAGTAATGGTGGTGGTACCATTAGTACCCCAAAAATCTGGGATGAGATACTTTTTGGCTCCACATTTTGAAGCCATTGGCATAATCTTGAGTTCTTGAGTCTTAAAGTATTGTAAAAGTGAAAAAGTTCTCTTCCATCATCTCTTAGACTTGTAACTATCTAAGAAAAGGAGTGAGACTTATAAAGGTTGTCTCCTAAACTTGGCAAAAGGAGAAAGAGCTGTAAAAAAGGTGGTTGGCCTTCGCCTATTAAAGGAAGGCCTTTAGTGGACGCCGATGACCTTGACGGAGGAGAAATCCGAAAGTGGATGTAGATCATTTCGACTGAATCACTCTAAATTCTGGTTTACCTTTCTATTTATGCAATTTACATCACTACAAACTTCCTTAACCTTATCTTAGCACTTTTATGAAAGCCTTCAAGTTCAATTTATTTCCGAAATGGATTGAATCGAAATGAACATTTCTCCAAAATCAAAGAATTTTCTACTGCACTAATTCACCCCCACTCTTAGTGCCGCTCTTGATCCTAACATTTTGCTCCTAGGTTGTGATTGTAAACATATCTACAAGACAAGGGGTTTTCTTTTAGGTACCCATTGTTGAATCTCGGATTTTGATGATGAAACCAATTGATAGTATTTATAATTTGATTTGTATTTTGAGTGACATAGGATGCTTTGATCAGGGAGAGACAATTAAAGCAGGAATAATCATGTTGGGCCGAAGGAAAATATGTTAGTAGATTGGACGTCGAGTCGGAGGATCGATCGACGTATCGATAGAAGGCTTCGGGCCATGGATTCAGGCGTCAGGCCAAGAAGAGTGGATATTGTACTAAGGATATTAGAGTTGTGGAGGTCAACTGGCCAATTGGGCAATAGGCTGCAAGAGAGGATGATGTGCTGAAGAATCAAATGAAGCATAGATGGACCAATGACATGCCGGATGACATAATTCATGCTTAGTAATAATTGTCTAAATCGAAGTGTGTTTTTATGTGTGCAGTATTAACTACAATAGCAAGGCACAAAGCAAAGTAAAGTTCCAGAGTCAAGAACGTGATTTCGTTTGGAGTTTAGTGTTCATCGGAAGTCTGAACGTTCATCAGAAGTTCTACCGGAACCAACCGAGAAGTCCATAAGCTTGCCAAAGAAGCTCATCGGAACTCACTAAGAAGAACATTGTGAAGTCCAGGAGCTTGTCGGGAGTCCGCCAGAACATTGCCGAGGGATCGTCGGAAGTTCGTCGGAAGATTACCGGAAGCTCACCGGAAGAAATCAGACTTATCTTACTTAGAATATGTCTTAGGAATCATAGTTAGCATATAATTAGAGTTGGGATTGGGAGGTAATCCCATCAACTCTGTTAGGGGCTAACTGGGCCCGAACTTGGGCTAGTTTGGGCCGAATTCAAGGCCCAACTAGGGTGCTGAAAGCTTGGTCGGCGATGGCACTACTTGGGGAACAACACCCCAGGAATTCTGGGCGATGGTACCACCCAGGCTGGGAGGTGGTACCGCTGACAGTGAATGCTGCCAGCGGTGGTACTGACCCTATTAGGCGGTGGTACCGCCTAATGACAGATCCTACGGTGGTAGTACTGCCCAGGAACGACGGTGGTATCGCCAGTACCCAGGAAACTTGGGATGAGACCTTTTTAGGCTCTGAGTTTGAATCAACTTGAAGCCTATAAATACCCACCTTATCCCTGGTTAAAAAACACAAGCATAGAGAATTTAAAAAGGGAAAAACGCTGTTGTAATCTCTTGTGAGAATCCTCCTCTTCTAGTCTAAGTGTTAGAATAGTTTGAGAGAGGAGTGAGTGCTTGTAAAGGTTGTCTCCTAAACCTATCAAAAGGAGAAGAGGGGTATAAGAAGGAGGTTGATCTTCGCCTATTAAAGGAAGATCGATAGTGGATGTTGGTGGCCTCGACGGAAGAGGAATCAGTGGAGTGGATGTAGGTCACGACGACCAAACCACTATAAAACTTGGTTTACATTTCTATTTGAGCAATTTATCTTTACTACAAACTTTTCTTGCTTACTGCTTCCAATACATTTAGAATGTGTTTCAAGTTAAGATCTTTACAAAATAGTTTTTGTCGGAATTTGTTTTAACGTATAAAGATTTTCGAACCGATATAATTTTTACCACTGCACTAATTCACCCCCCCTCTTTATGCCGACTCATTCCTAATAGTTGGCATCAGAGTCTTGTATATCTCATTTGGTTTAACACTAAAGAGAAATGACTTTTTTCGATTTTCAAGAGGGTCACTCTCTCATTTGTCCTTCCTTTTTCAATGGGATGGACTACACATATTGAAAAACTCGAATGAGAGTTTTCTTGTTTTCTTTGGATTTGAACTTATGGAACATTATTGAAAATGGTTTTCGATGGTCTTCTCTTCCAATGAACCATTGGAATTATTTGGAGAAGAAGACATTTTCTTTAAATGCTAGAGCTATGAACGCTCTATTTTGTGCCTTAGACAAAAACAAGTTTAATCAGGTTTCTACTTACGAAACGACTTTCAATATATGGCACACTCTCAAAATCACACACGAAGGCACTAATAGAGTAAAAGATTCTAAAATAAATCTTTTAATGTACGATTTTGAACTATTTCGAATGAAGCCAAGTGAAACCATTGGAGACATATACACCCGTTTTACGAATGTCGTCAATGGTTTAAAGGCTCTTGGCAAATGCTACACTAATTTCGAACTCGTTAACAAGATTTTACAATCGCTTTATAAGAATTGGGATTCAAAAATAATGGCTATACTGTTGAATCTCGTATTTCGATGATGAAACCAATTGATAATTGTGTTTATGTTTTAATCTGTATTTTGAGTGACGCAGGATGCTTCGATTAGGATGAGACAATTAAAGCAGGAAAAATCATGTTGTGCCGAAGAAATATTTCAGAAGATTGGACGTCGGGCCGATGGATCGGTCGACGTATCGATAGAAGGCTTCGGGCCGTGGACTTGGGCATCGGGCCAAGAAGAGCGGGTATTGTGCTAAGGATATCGGAGTTACGGAGTCAACTGGCCGATTGGGTAATAGGCCACAGGAGAGGACGATGCGCCAAAGAATCGGACGAAGCGTCGAGGGACCAATGACATGCCGGACAACTTAGTTAATTGCTTAGGATTAATTGTCTCGATCGAAGTTTTGTTTTAATTGTGCAGGATTAACTATGATAACGATGAAGACATAAAGCGAAACAAAGTGTTGGAGTCAAGCGCGAAGGTTTTGTTGCGAGTTCGAGAGTTCGACGGAAGTCCGAAGGTTCGTCAGAATGCTAGGAACTAGCCGAGAATGAGTTGGGAGCTTGTCAAGGTTTTTTTAGGAAGCTCTTTGGAAGGTTCGTTGGAAGTTTCATGAGCTCGCCAAGAAAAAGATCGGAGCTTGTCGAAGAAGCTCGTTGGAACTCGCTAAGATCAAATCGTGAAGTCTAGGAGCTTCTTGGGAGTCCATGAGAATGGTTTCCAGAGTTCATGGAAGACCGTCGGAAGTTTGCGGAAGCTCGCTTGAGAAGAAGTCTTGACTTGCGGACTTTGTAATAGCTTAGAAAATGTCTTTAAATTCATAGTTAGCATGTTAATTAGGGTTAGGATTGGGTGTTAATCCTATAACCCAAGTAGGGGCCAATTGGGCCCAAGTTCGGACTGGTTTGAGCCAAGTTTGGAGCCTAACCAAGTGATTTGAAATAGTGTAGGAGGTGGCACCGCCAGGAGAGGATCTCCCAGTGAAGGCTGGCGGTTGCAAACCGCCCAAAGCAGGCGGTGGCACCGCCGGGGCTCGATCTCCGAAGCGAGACCTGGCGGTCAACCGCCTGAAGCTCGGTCTCCGAGCTCGCCAAAAAGGTAACCGCCCCGACAAGCGGTGGCACCGCCCGGTGAGGCTCGATCTCCGAAGCTCTGGGCCCGGGCGGTGCAACCGCCAGACCCCGGAATTCCGGGAGATGACAGATTTGAGCTCCAAATTCAAACTGGTTTGGAGCCTATAAATATCCCTCCAATCCCTGGGTAAAATACATAAGCACAGAGAGATTAAAAGAGAGAAAACACTATTGCAATCTCTAGAATTTCCCTCCTCTAGCTTTAAGTGTTAGAATTCAGTTTAAGAGAGGAGAGTGAGTGCTTGTAAGGGTTGTCTCCTAAACCCAAGAAAAGGAGAAGAGGGGTGTAAGAAGGAGGTTGATCTTCGCCTAGTAAAGGAAGATCGTTAGTGGATGCTGGTGGCCTCGACGGAAGAGGAATCAGAGGAGTAGATGTAGGTCACGATTGACCGAACAACTGTAAACTCCCGTCTTCTCTGGTTTGCATTTACTTTGAGCTTATTATCCTTACTGCAAACCTTCTTCATAGCTTACTATCTTCTGTGCTTTTACGTTTGCGTTTCCAAGCTCAATACTTTCCGAATTGTTTAGACGTAAATCGGTTTTCTCGTACGAACATCGTATTTCAGTTTGCGCTTACATTCTGATTTCCGAACATCGTATTTCAGTTTGCGCTTACATTTTGATTTCTATCACAACAACAAATTGCCATAAACAGATTTGTTTTAACTGCCTCTTGTCTAATCACAAGTTAAAGTGATTTACGAATCAAAGTTTCTGCTGAAATCGGCTTTGTCGTACGAACTCAGTTTAAAAACGTAGAAAGTTTTCCGCTGCACTAATTCACCCCCCCCCCCCTCTCTTAGTGCTCTTGAACCTAACATATACAAGAATAAAAAAAATTGAATACTTTTTTGATCGAAGAACTTATTGGGTCTCTAATAACCTATGAAATGACATGCAATGCATGTAAAGAACTTGAGAACCACCTTCCAAAGAACAAGAAGGATTTCAGACTAAGAATAATCGAAGACTACTCGAGCATAAGCTTAAGTGATGGTGAACTTGAACTCCTCATGAAATTTTTAAAACAAGAATCAAAAATTAAAAATGAACTTAAAAAAAAGAAGAAGGCGACTTTGGACGAATCAAGCTCATCCGAAGATGAGGATAAAAACAAAGGCGAGGTGACAAACTACGCCTTAATGGCTTTCTACAATGAGATAAACAACTCAAACGAAACTCCTTTAATTTATTTTAAAATTACATAATGCTTTTCATGAGTTATTTTTAATTTAGTTTATTTATTTTTCTTGAAATTTGCATGTTTAATGATGTAATGAAATTGCCAAAAAAAAAAAGGGATCATGCTAAGTAATTTTGAAAATGATTATGTTTTATGATAATAAACAACATGATTTTGATTAAAAATACCTTATGAAATCATGCTTGATGTTTTAATGATGCTCTATGATTAATGAAATCATGTTTCATTTGAAGTAATGATTTGATATCATACTCAATAAGTTATGTTTCGAATTTATGCATGATGATTCTTGAGATTTATGGATTATCGATTTTTACAATAATGAACGTGATCTTTTTAGTTTTAAACCATAATGTATGGTGAAAAAACTTAGGCATGCTTGTATGGAATTAAATCACTTAGATTAAAACAAAAAGGGGGAATGCATATTTTTCTTGAAAATACCTCTAAGGCTTTTTAATTTTTCAACAAGTGATTCTTAGTTATGAATCTATCTTATATAATCTCTTGAAAATGATCTTGATTTGACGATTTGAATTTAAATGAGCTTTATCTTGATATTTTGAAATTTATAACTTGAGATTTCTTATGCACGAATCAAGATCTCCTATGTTTCTTTTATTCACTTATAAAAGAAGAGATTTGTTGAAATAAATAATGTCTTATGATATTCATGAAAAATTGAGACATTATGCATGAATCAAGTTCTCATGAGAATCTATTTACATTGTCTTCATTGAATTTTCTTGAAAAGATTTTGATGAATTTGATGATTTGAATTTGATTGAGTTTTTACCTATATCGTGATTTTGATTCATCGGAATTACTTGAGATTTGAATTTAAATCATAAAATTTCATATGTATGAATTGAAATATTTTTCTCCTATGTTTCCTTTTGAGATTTACTAAAGAGAATATCATTTTAGGAATTCATGACTGAAAATTTATTTTGAAGATCTTTTACTATTTGATCTCCTATGATTCTACTTGCTATATATTAAAAGGAAGTATTATTGAACTCATGATCTTGGATTCTCGAAATCAAATCTTGATATTTTCCTTAATTGAATCAAGATCCCTCACTTTTTATTCTCGAATGATTTCTTGCAGTTTATTAATGAGAATATTTGTCCAAATGAATCATAATGTTTCCATGATTTTTATTTTTACTCACAACTTGAGACGATGTGCTTTAAAGTTTGGAACATGGTAAACTTAAATTGATTTTTCTTTCATCTTTCGAAACTCCCTTGTATTCATTTAGTGTATATCTCATCACCTAATTCTTCTTGATATTTTTCTTGTGATGATATGAATGCATGAAATACTCATGATATTGTGTTGATGCTCCAAAATGATATAAATTTGCTAGATATTGAGTATCATGTATGATATGATAATTGATTTATTTTTAGTATCATGTATAAAGTAAGGATGATATATAATGTTTTAAAATTGTGCATGTCGTAAATTGAAACCATAATGATGCACAAACATATTGAAATAATGATTAGAATATTGATGTAATTATAAATGATAATTTGGTATTATGCATGCAATACTTTAACTTATGATAATGATGCATGCAATGATAAAATATTCATAATGAAAAATTATTTTGACATTCATAACTTGAATTTTCATCTATGCTATTTATCTTTGCCATGGTTTAGAAATTGATGTAAAAGAAAAAAGAGATACAAAATTGTATTTTTCCCTTCTTTTTGACAATGACAAAGGGGGAGATAGCTAGCTTGCACAAGTCAAGAAGAAGCAAAACATGCTAAACTTGCACATCTAGCAAAATTTACAAACTTGCAAAACTCAAGAAATATTGCTAGCTTGCATGATGATATGTGGAGAAAGAATCGCTAGAAACGCAAAAATGCTAGCTTGCACATTTTAAGTAGATTAAAAAACATGCTATCTTGCATATATCAAAAGGTGTCAAAAGTTTACAAAAAACTCACTAGCTTGCATAATGCAAAACTTGTTAGCTTACTTCATGTAAAACATTATATCTTGCTAGCTTGTTATCTTGCATTATTTTTCAAAAACTTGCTGGCCTTCATACTTCAAAGAGAAGTAACACTTACCAAATTGCTAGCTTGCATATTGTAAAATAATGTAAAATTTTGCAGAGCTTGCACTTTGCAAAGGAAGCAAAAATGAGACTTCTCAAAAGAGAAGAAAGAGCTTGTTATCTTGAACATTACCAAAAAATTGATAGATTGCCTATTTTAAGAAGAAAAAAAATGCAAACTTACATAATTTGCAATCTTGCACATTTTTAAAATTAATGATGATTTGGTGATTATGTATGTTGTAAAGTGATGAAAAATTTACTAGCTTGCATAATGTAAAACTTGCTAAATTTTATAGCTTACAAATTGCATAATGATAAAACTTGATATTATATTTTTTATGCAATGTTTGACATTATATCTCTAAACACTTGATAGTTGCACTTCTCCTTTTTGTTGATGACAAAGGGGGAGAAGTATGATGTTATGCATAAGTTTATGATAACATGTTGCTTGGATTTTTGAATCTAAGAGTTTTATCAATATGACATATTGATAGGGGGAGTTTGTTTAAACTCCAGGAGTTAAGGTTAACTCCATCATCAATTGGTTATCATTATTAAAAATGGGGAGATTGTTGAATCTCAGATTTTGATGATGAAACCAATTGATAGTATTTATGATTTGATTTATGTTTTGAGTGATGAAGGATGCTTCGATCAGGGAAAGACAATTAAAGTAGGAAGAATCATATTGGGTTGGAGGAAAAATTACCTCATCTCTGATAGCCATTAGTGCATAGTTGGCGATTTCCTTATTGCTTTGTTCTTTGTCTTCGTAATCGCTCGAATCATCCCACATTGCTTTGAGCACTTTCTTCTTCTTTGATTATTTCTTTATCACTTGGGGACATTCACTTTTGAAATGTCCCAGCTTCTTGTATTCGTAGCATATAACTTGTTTTTTCTTGGGTTTAATTTTATTTTTAGTGTCATTTTTAGATTTATTTCTTTTTATAAATATTTTGAACTTGCTTGTCAAGAGTGTCAAATCATCATCATAATTCTTATCACTTGAACTTTCTTTTAAGTGGTCTTCATGAGTTCTTAGTGCCATATCATTCCTTATCTTTGGAAGGTTGTTCTCAAGCTCTTCATGAGCATTGCAAGTCATCTTAAATGTTGCAAGCTATTTCACAAATAGACACTCGATTGAACTCATTTTTATCTAAAGTGTAAAACAAGGTATTCATAGCCTTGGCATTTAAAGAGAAAGTCTTCTTCTCCAACTCATTCTAATCGTTTATTAGAAGAGAAGACTTTTGAAAGTCATTTTCCATAATATTCCATAACTCAAAATCCATAGAAATTAGAAAGATCCTCGTTCTAGTTTTCCAACAGGTGTAATCCGTCCCATTGAACATGGGTGAACGTGTGATTGAGTAACCCTCTTGGTTGTTGGCAAATGCCATCTCTCTTGGGTTTCAAACTAAAATGAGAATATCCTAGCTCTAATACCAATTGTTAGGATTAAGAATAACACTAAGAGGAGAGGGGGGGTGAATTAATGCAGCGGATAAAATGATAAATTTAAATAATTTCAAAAAATTTCATATGATGAAACTCTTAGTTTGACGAAAACTGTTTTGGAAAGACGTTTGACTTGAATAAGTTTGTAAGTGAGTGGAGAGGAGGGGATTGGATCGTTTGCAATGAAGTAATAGTAAAATGCAGCAAAAGTAAAGTACATACCAAGAAGAGAACACGCCAATTTTATAGTGGTTTGGTCATCTGACCTATATCCACCATCGACACCTCCTCTTTCACTATTGATCTTTCTTGAAGGGCAAAGATCAATCACCCCTTTATAGAACTTTTACAAGTGGCTCACTCTCCTTTTATAAACATTCATACTTAGAAACGATGGAGGTGAACTCTTAACTTTTGCAAGCTATTTCACTATGATTTTAGTTCAGTTCTTATCACTTCTCTATGCTTTACCAGCTGAGAAGTAAGGGGTATTTATAGACCTCAATTGGCTTTAGAATTGGAGCCAAAAAGTATTATATCCCCGGTTTTCGAGGTATTGACAGTACCACTATCATTATTGGGTGGTACTACCACCTAACACTCTAATAATTGGCAATACCATCGCTCAGTTTAGTAGTATCATCACCTGATAGAGCCCTGGAGATTGGGTTCTAGTGGTACCACCGCTTGATAGGGCGGTACCACTACTTGGCAGCATTAACCATAAGCGGAACCAATGCCTAGACCACCTGGGAGGTTGAGCCTCAGGTGGTTCCATCGCCCATCTGGGTGGTGACATTGCATGGCAAGGCTCCAAGTGGCTGAATGGGCCTTTCATCTAGCCTAACTCAACCCTGTTTTAGGCCTAGTTGGCCCCTAACTAAGTTAGTCAGATTACCTTCCAATCCTAACCCTAATTATATACTAACTTCAATTTTTTAAGGCATGCACTAAACAAAACAAGTCAGATAAGTCTAGGTTTCTTCCAACGAGCTTCCGCCAATCTTCCTGTAGACTATCGACGATCTCTTGACAATCTTCTTACGGATTGTTAGGTGTTGAATCTCAGATTTTGATGATGAAACCAATTAATAGAGTTTATTTGATCTTTGTTTTGAGTGACACAGGAAGCTTCGATTAGGAAGAGACAATTAAAGTAGGATGAATCATGTTGGGCTGGAGTGGGACATGTCAGAAGATTGGACGTCGAGCCGGAGGATCGGTCGGCATATCGACAAAAGACTTCGGGCCATGGTATCGGGCATCGGGCCAAGAAGAGCAAAAATTACACTAAGGAAATTGGAGTTGTAGAGGTCAACTGGCCGTTTAGGCAATAGGCCGTAAGAGAGGATGATGTGCTGAAGAATCAGATGAAGTGTCGATGAACCAATGACATGTTGGACAACATTTGATTTAAGCTTTGTAATAATTGTCTAGATCAAAGTAGGTTTTAGGCATAATTGGGTTGTAATTGGACCTACTCAATTAGAGGCTAGTTGGTTCCAAGTTTGGGCTATGTTGGCTCTTTTCGGTTTTCAAGAGGGTTTTTCTATCGTTCGTCCTCCCATGTTCAATGGGACGGAATACACTTATTGAAAAATTCGGATGAGAGTTTTCTTGCTTTCGTTGAATCTCGATTTATGGAATATTGTAGAAAACATATTTCAAAAGTATTCTCTTCTAATGAATGATTGGAATGATTTGGAGAAGAAAACTTTCTCTTTGAATGCTTTGTTTTGTGCCTTAGACAAAAAATGAATTTAATCGTGCTTCTATTTGTGAAACCGTTTTTGATATTTGGCATACTCTTGAAACCACACACGAAAGTACTAGTAGAGTAAAAGATTCTAAGATAAATCTTTTGATGCGGGATTTTGAATTGTTTCATATGAAACCAAGCGAAACCATTGGATAGTTGGTAAAAGTTTTTCGAATATTGAACTTGTAAATAAAGTTTTACGATCTCTTTCTAAAAATTGGGATTCGAAAGTAACGACAATACAAGAATCAAAGGACTTAAACCATTTTCTGATTGAAGAACTTATTAGGTCTTTGATGACCTATGAAATGACTTGTATTGAATATGAAAACTACCTTCCAAAGAACAGGTAGGATTTGTTGCTTCGAACAATAGAATACCACTTGAGTGATGATAGTGATGATGATAATGACCTTGAAATCCTCACAATAAAGCTTAAAAATTTCTTAAAACAAGAATCAAAGAATAAAAATGAACCTAAAAAGAAGAAGAAAACACATAAGGTGACTTGGGACGAATCAAGTTCATCTGAAGATGAAGAACAAACCAACAAAGGCGAGGTGACAAACTATGTATTAATGGCTTTCAACGACAAGATAACCAAAACACCTTTGCTTTATTTTGAAATTACTTAATGCATTTCATGAGTTATTTTTAAATTAATTTAGAAAAAATATATATAAATTGTTAATATATATATATATATATATATATATATATATATATATATATATATATATATATATATATATATATATATATATATATATATATATATATATATATATATATATTGATACATGTTTATCTTTCTAGTGATTTTGAAAATGATCATGAAAATTACATGTTTTATGATAAAGGAATAAAATGTTAGATCTAATGCTTATACATCTAATAAGATTAATCTTATGTATATTTTTAAGAAGCAATAATGTGTATCTTAATGATTTCCGTATTACTTTTCACTTTCGTTTAAAAATATTTTATGTTTAATGAAATCATACTCGATGATTTAATGATGCATAATGATATGAAATCTTATGTTTTGGAATTAAGTGTTACACTTTTGGTATTATACGTTTCATGACATGATTCCTTTATATTTATGATTTGTATATCTCATGATATGATTGAATCATTGATGCAAAGAAGGAAAATGCATTACTACAACAAACAAAATGATTTTGATTAACAACGTTTTATGAAATTATGCTTGATGAAATAATGTGATGATGATTTGAAATCATGCTTAATGAGTTTATATTTCAAAATTATGTATGATGAACTTTGCTTGTAAACGATGATACATATTTTTGTTTGGCATAAAAGACAAAGGCATGCTTATATGAAATCAAATCACTTAAATTGAAACAAAAAGGGGAGAATGTATGTTTCTTGAAAATATCTCTATTTTATTGAGTTTTCATCTTAAAGATCCTTAGTGATGAATCTATTTATATTTTGAATCTCTTGAACAATTAAAGTGATTTTGATTTGAATGAGTTTTATCCAAATTATGATTTTGATGATTAAAGATTTTATATGCATGAATTGAGATCTTGTTCTCCAACAATTCTTTTTGCTACTTGACATCTTGATAATTTATGACTTGAGTTTTGTTATGTATTATTCCCCTCTTCTTCTTTCTTATTTACAATGATAAAGGGGAGAAAGGAAATCACTAGCATTTCAAGAGATCGATAAATCTCTTTATTTCATTTTGAATCTCTTGAAAGTGACTTTGTTGATTTAACAGATTGAATGCGTTGAAAATAATGATGAATGTTTTGAAAATAAATGTTTGTATCATGTTTGATGATTTTATGCATGATGAGGTGAAATGATGATGGCAAAAAAAATGTTTATTCACATGAATGAATCGACAATCTTTTTGTCAAATGAATCATGATTTTTTTTTCTTGTGAATTCTTAGAATTATAACATGAGAGTTTTTTTGAATCAAGATAATTTATTATGATTATTCTTTTTGCTAATTGGTTTACAACTTGTATTCATGAAATATATCTCATCACCAAATTTATCTTAATATCTTTCATGTGATGATTTGAAAATTGATGTAATAGAAAAAGTTTTGCACTATTGTAACCATCCCTTCTTTTTGACAATGATAAAGAGGGAGAAAAACTTGTTAGGAAGCAAAAGTGCTATCTTGCACATCTCAAGAGAGGCAATACTCATGATGCATGAACATCTAAAAAATTTGCTAGTTTGCATATTGGAAAATGATATAAAACTTGCCAAAGTTGCTAGCTTGCATGAAGTAAAATTTTGCTAGCTTGTGCTTTGCAAAAGAAGCAAAAAATTACACTTCTCAAAAGAGAACAAAAAAAATTACTAGCTTGAATAGTGATAAAACTTGAGATTATGTTGCAATGATTTGAAATTATATCTTAAAAAATTAGCTAGATGCACTTCTCTTTTTTGTTGATGACAAAGGGGGAGAAGATATGATGATATGAGAATCATACATGGTAGGATGTAATATACTTTGATATTTTGATACCATGATAATTTGAATAATGCATGCAATGTAATGATATGCATATAATGTGTTGCAAATATTCATGATGAAATATTGCTTTGACTTGAATTCAACTTGAATTCAAGGTTCTATTAATATGACATATTGATAGGGGGAGTTAAGGTTAACTCTATCATCAATTGGTTGTCATCATCAAAAAGGGGGAGATTGTTGAATCTCGGATTTTGATGATGAAACCAATTGACAATCTTTATCTGATCTGCATTTTGAGTGACACAAGAGGCTTCGATTAGGGAGAGACAATTAAAGCAGGAAGAATCATGTTGAGCTAGAGTGGAACATGTCAGAAGATTGAACGTCGAGCCGGAGGATCAGTTGATGTATTGACAGAAGGCTTTAGGCTATGGTATCGGGCATCGGGCCAAGAAAATAAAAAATTACGCTAAGGAAATCGGAGTTACGAAGGTCAACTGGTCGATTGGCAATAGGCCTCAAGAGAGGACGATGCGCTGAAGAATCAGATGAAGCATCGATGAACCAATGACATATTAGACAACAATTGATTCAAGCTTTGTAATAATTGTCTAATCGAAGTAGGTTTTAGGCGTAATTATGATGGAATTAGGTCAACTCAATTAAGGGATAGTTCAGCCTAAGTTTAGATTGTATTGGGCTAAGTGAAAGAGCCAAACAGTGACCCAACAAATGGAACCATCGATGGCACAGTCTTCGAGACTATGTCAGACGATGGTACCGCTAGTGAGTTGAAAATCTTTATACAGTAAAAAAATGCACCGGAAAGAGTTTAACTTGAAAGCGTACAGAAGCATAGTAAAAGTAAGAATTCAGTTTGCAATATAAGGAAATGCAAACCAGATTTTTATAGTGTTTCGGTCATCGTGATCTACATCCACTCCTGATTCCTCTTCACTCGAGGCCATCGGCTTCCACTACCGATCTTCTTTCAATGGGCGAAGATCAACTACCCTTGTACACACCTCTTCTCCTCTCAAGTGATTGCTATAGAGTTTTTTCACTTTTAAATTCTCTATGCTTATGTATGTTAACCAGGGATTAGAGGAGTATTTATAGGCCCTAAATGGCTTAAAAAATAGAGCAAAAAAAAATCTCATCTTGGGTTTCCCGGGTACTAGCGGTACTACCGCTTGCAACACTGACACTAGGCGGTACTACCACCTGACACAATCTCGGAGACTATGTTTGGGTAGTACCACCGCCTAGACTAGCAGTACCATTGCCTGACATGGTCTCGGAGACTGTGCCACCAACGGTTACACCTATTGGGTCATTGTTTGGGCCTTTTACTTGGCCCAACATAGCCCAAACTTAGACCCAATTGGTCGCAAATCAACTTTCTTTTCTTATTACCAACTCTTAGAGTAGTAGTCAGAACATTATAAGAACTTTTCGATCTTAATCTTAATTCTTTCTGAACATAGATACTACTCAACTCATTCAAGTCTCACTTATCTTTATTTGTATTATAACAAATCTTGAATGGGCCAAACTGAGGAAGAGAAATAAGAATAAATTGCACGAAGAAAGACTTGTCAACATTCATGCCTAATGTTTTAAGTTTCATAGCCTTATCAACCATATTAAGGATGTAATCTTGAATCTCTCGAGTGTTATCATACTAAGCGGTAGTCAATTCCTTCATTAGTGTGTCAATCAATTACTTATTGGCAAATATAAATCTGTCTTCAATAACCCTCAAATATTTTTGTGCACTAGTTGTAGTCGGTAATGAAGTCTTTATATTATTTACAATTGTCATTCCTATAAATATTAAATTAAGCCTATTAGATCTTTCTCATGCATTCATTTCATTAATTTGTTCCACAGTACCTTAATCTGTCAAGTTTTTAGACCTTTCAACAAGAAATACTAAGTCAAGATCTAATATACCCAGTATGAATTGTATATACTCTAACCATTATGAATAATTTAAACTAGAGAGTATAGGGACACTAAAAGCATGGGAGTATATGGAAGGAAGTATCACTATAAAATATTAAATAATATTAATACTTTGAGTTTCCAAGATATGATGAACTATTGATATCATCCATATTTTACTTTTGGGTGAAATATTGATATATCTAGTGTTCACTCAAGATTATCTATGGAGAACTGATACCATTCTTGTGGAATAGTGTTGTTACCTTTGGATATATAACCCAAAACTATAAAGATATCTAAAATAATGTCATCATACCCTATCACATAATTATTCAAAATAAATTCTCTTTTGGTATTATCTAAATTTCATAATTATGTGTGTCATTATTAATATTATTTTTTAATATCATTTAGGACTAATTCTTTAATATAAATTTATAAGTTATTGGCCTAAGCCACTTTGATGACTACAAGACTAATATAGTAATATAAAGTATTAATGTCATATAAATAATAAAAATTATAATTTATATCTTAAAAGCCTATTATCCTAGCTCACTTTGGTAGCTACTAATCAAGTAAAACTTAGTAGCATAAGTTACAAATAATATTCACTAAGTATATTTTAATATAATTTATGATAAAATAATTTAATAAAATAATAACTATGATAATTATTGAACATTAATATGCATAAATAAAAACTCATATGATAACTATCATTATGATAAAATATAAATTATTCCTTTATGTGAAAATGAATATAATTCACAACCTTTAAGGATAAACATGTGAATAACTAAATAAATATTCAAAAACAATAATTAGAGTTTAATTATTGTTGGGAAATCATGGATCGATATGTCATGCATAGTAGAAAACAAAAACAAAATTAGATTTCCCAAAGACAACTACTTGGTTGTTGTACGACGATTGATGCACAAGAAATCGTAAAATCAAAAATCGCACATTTCATGTGAGAAGTGTTACCTAGAAAGATCATATATTATTAGAATTTCTAGATCCGATAGAGAGGATGAAGGAGAACTCGCATACTCTTCTCTAGTGGTTATCCACATGGTAGACATAGTGATGACACTCCTCAGATTGCTGTGGGATCTCCCTCTCCATATGCACAATAAGACTACGAGAGCTAAGGAGGATGAGAGGAGGCTAAAGAGAATAGGAGGGGCGACCACCAAAAGTTCTAGCATATGAACTGTGAGGTTCCTCCTATATAGAGGTGTATATAACTTAACCCTTAATAGATCCTATCCTTTTTGAATATTAGATCTCTATCCAACTACCCAATGTTATTGAATTTTATCCATAGGATCCAAAGTGAAGGCTATACGGATCTCATATCTACACCTCTACTCATCATAATATCCATCATATGTGTGTGACCCTCTAGGCCTAATACTGAGCTGGCCATGAGTCGATCCTATCATAACACATTTTGATTCAAAACTCCTTTTGATATAGTGAATTATTATCTCCATAATAATTAACTCGACCTATCGACTATGGATGTACTAGGCCACTACGCCATAGTCCCCAAATGGTACAAGGGATCTAATCCATCGGACATATCTATCCTCAATTACCATGAATCTATAGTCCCTTATCCATCTAATATCCCAAAGACTAGATATTAGGCAAGGTAAAGTCATGGGAATCTTGTCCGAGTCTCGCTCTAATCGGATTCTCTCGGATAACTCATTCTCTCTCAATCCGAATGACCATGGCTAGAGATTTCGTTTGAGTGAGCATACATAGGATATTCCTATCGTGATACCGAGAGTAGATGATCCTCTATTAATACTTAATTACCTTCGTAAAGTTGACTGTCATTCCCGAGAACTAACTATCCTTGATTTGAAACTTTCAAACCTATAAGTTTAGCATCAAAGAATGGAGTACTCATACAAGGCATCTTTGGTGTCTCAAGTCTAAGGACCAAACACACAACTGAGACTACGGAATCACTATTTGATGTCAAGTATCATTAACCATCGAACATTTGATAAACAGATTAATCAATAAACTCATTCTCAAATGAGCACCTGCATTATACCTCTGGTGTCCCCACATGAGCAACTATGAGACTAACCGCTTCCATCATATGGGTGAGTATACAATGCACAAGTCTATCTGGATATCTCGATGTTCTTCTTAAGTAACCTATGATTGGGATGATTTAGGATCTGTGTTTAAAGGAGAATTGGTCTCATTATCATGATATCATCATTATCCAATTCATATTGCATAAATCCAAGGACATCATAATATACATCAAGATAATATATGATAAAATACTAGTAATAATAAGTAAAGAGATTATCGTAGCATATCATAAGTGTTGAGAAATCTAGGGCGTGATATCACATACGCAATGGAAAAACATTAAAAACAAAATCTCCAATTTCCCAAAGATATGTTTGTCATCGTTCGAAGATTATTGCGTAAAACAATGAAACTTAAAACTACGTATATGAAAGATTGTGTTACCAAGGGAGATCATATATTCCTGAAACCTTGCAAATCTATAGGAGAGGGTGAAGGAGGTTAAGCATCCTCCTCTCTAGTAGTGATCCACACAACAAGGCTGCGACGATACTCCTTAAGTCTACAGGCCTGCTATCTGAGGAGGAGAAGGGGAGGAGAATAGGAGAGGCAATAAAAATGGCTCTAGCCTATGAACCATTGATTCCCTCTTATTTATAGAGGTCCCATATCAACATAACCCTAATAGATCCACCCCTATTGGGTATTGGATCTCCATCCAACTACCTAAACCTCTTAGATTAGTAGATCTCTAACAAATAATCTTTCATTGACTCTTATTGGATCTCATCCATAGGATCCAATAATTCAAGAGCTTATTGGATATCCAATAAGATAGGGGCTCCGGCGGATATCTCATATTTGAACATCTACTGATCACAACACCTACCATATGTGTGTGACCCTCTAGGCCCAATATTGAACTAGTCGTGAATCATACCTATCAGAACACCTTTTGACTTAGTGAATTATTATCTCAATAATAATTCAATCGACTCATCGACTACGAACATACTAGGCCACTACGTTGCAATCCTTATATGATATAGCGGAATCCAATCCATTGGACTTGTCTATCCTCAGTTACTATGTACCTATAGTCCCTCATCCATCTAATATCCTAAAGACCGTATACCGGGCATGGTACTATCAGACCCATACGGTTTCTTCTCGAGTCTCGCTCTAATTAGATTCTCCTAAAGAACTCTTTCTCTCTTAATCCAAATAGCCCTAGTTAGGGATTTGTTTGATCTAATTTGTTTTTGAGTGATGTTAGACTAACCTTGATCAAGGAAAGGCAAATCGATTAAAGCAGGAAGAATTAGACGTTGGGTCAAAGTGGAACATGTAAGAAGATTGGACATTGGGCTGGGAGGACTTTGTGTCATGAGTTTAGGCATCGAGTCAAAGGATCAAACATTGAACCAAGGAGATCTAAAGTTACAAGAGTCAAGATGTCGATTAGACAATACACCGAAAGAGGGGACAATGCGCTGAAGGATCGGATAAAGCATTAGATGAACCAATGACATGTCGGATAACATAAGATTCATGCTTGTAATCGTGTGTATCTAGATCGAGTTAGTTAGGTCTAAATAAGATGGTTTTGGGTATAACCATGCCAACTTGATCAAAGGCCAATTGGGCCTGAATCAGGGCTGAATTAGGCTTGTTGTTTGGCCCATTCAATGACATGTAGTAGGGTCTAACGATGGTATCACCCAGATATAGTATCCCATACTATGTCAAGCGGTACCTATTGTGTCAAGCAATGGTATTGCTAGACTGGGCGGTGGTACCACCTAGACATAGTCTTCCAGATTATGTCAGGTGTTGGAACCGCTAAACTGAGCAGTGATACCACCCAATGTTAGACTGATAAGTGGTGGTACCGCTAGTTGTCAGTCTAGCAACCTTACTATCTATAAAATTATTAGTGCTACCAGTATCAATCAAAATTATAACATGTTGATGCTCCAAAGTTCCTCTAACTTTCATAGTTTATGGGTTAGAGAAGCCAGCTAATTCATGTACTGTATATATGATAGGTCCAACATCATTATCAAAATCCATATCTTTATGATCAAAGTCTACATTGTAAGCTTCCAGTTTTGTCTCAATTGGTTCAATCATAAGAAGATGCCCTTGTTTATATTGCTACTCCCTACTCCACTTTTCATCACAATGTTAGCACAAACCCTTCGTTGATCTTTCCTTGAGTTCTCTCAGGATAGTCTTCGAGTGTTAGGGTTCCGGTTGGGAATAGATGGGGCAGGTGGCTTGCTGATCATATGTTTATTGTCACATTTGTTTTGACGATATTCCATGCTGATTTTTTTCTCATGCAGGCATGTAAATGAGATCACAACTATCATAGTGCGGGGTTAACGAGCCTTAACTTCATACCGGATATCTGGATTAAGCCCTTCAATAAATATACTAAAAAGTTATCATTCCGACCAATCTCTAGCTTGATTTGACAATCTTTCAAGCCTACTATGATATTCCAACACTATAGAAGTCTGACGAATTTTGGCGAGCTGCCCATCAACATTCTCATATTCGGATGGGTCAAAGCGAACAAGAAGTCCTCTTTTGAACTGCTCCCATGAAGGAACCCCATGGCAAGTTTCATACCAATCATACCACTGGATTGCATCTGCTATTAAATCTCATATTTTGAAAATGAAACTAATTGATAAGTGTTTATGATTTAATCTTCATTTTGAGTGATACAAGATGCTTCGATCAGGGATAAATAATTAAAGCAGGAAAATTATGTTGGGCCGGAGGAAAACATGTCAGAAAAGTGGACGTTGGGCCGGAGGAAAACATGTCAAAAGAGTGGATGTCGGGCTGGAGGATCGGTCGACGTATTGACAGAAGGCTTCGGGCCATGGATTCATGCATCGAGTCAAGAAGAGCGAATATTGCGCCAAGAATATCGGAGTTGCAGAGGTTAACTGGCCGATTGGGCAATAGGCCGTAAGAGAGAACGATGCACCGAAGAATCGGATGAAGCGTCGATAGACCAATGACATGCCGGACAACATGATTCAAGCTTAGTAATAATTGTCTAGATCGAAGTATGTTTTTTCATGTGCAGGATTAACTACGATAGCAAGGCATAAAGCAAAATAAAGTCCCGGAGTCAAGAATACGATTTCGTTAGGAGTTCGAGAGTTCGTCGAAAGTCCGGACGTTCATTGGAAGTTCTGCCGGAACCAACCGAGAAGTCTAGGAGCTTGCTAAAGAAGCTCATCGGAACTCGCCAAGAAGATTGTCGTAAAGTCCAGGAGCTGGCCAAGAGTCCACTGGAACATTACCGAGAGATCGTCGGAAGTTCGTTGGAATAAACTAGACTTACATACTTATTTAGCTTAGGAAATGTCTTAGAATTTGTAGTTAGAACATAATTGGGATTGAAATTGGGAAAACCCAATTAGGGGCCAGTTGGGCCCATGTAAGAACTGTATTAGGCCCAAATAGTGCCCCAAGAGGTGGCACTGTCGTAGCACAATCTCTGAGACTGTATCAGGCGGTGCTACCACCAGTTTGGGCAGTGGAACCGCCCATGGCAGGGTTCCAGGCGACGGTACTATCCAATGGAAGGGAGCTAGGCGATGGTATTGCCAGACTAGGTGGTGGTACCGCTCAGTGTAGTGTCAGTGTCATACTGACACTAGCGATGGTACCACCCAACACAAGCAATGGTACCGCCCGAACTTAGGAAACCTAGGATGAGATGTTTTAGGCTCCAAGTTTGAATCAACTTGAGGCTTATAAATATCCCTTTCATCCCTAGTTAAGATACTCAAGCACAAAGAGTTTAAAAGTGAAGAAATGCTATTGTAATCACTTAAGAAATCCCCTCCTCTAGTCTAAGTTTAGAATTCTGTTTAGGAGGAGTGAGTGCTTGAAAAGGTTGTCTCCTAAACCTATGGAAAGGAGAAGAGGGGTGTAAGAAGGAGGTTGACCTTCGCCTATTAAAGGAAGATCGATAGTGGATGCCGATGGCCTCGACGAAAGAGGAATCGACAGAGTGGATGTAGGTCACGATGACTGAATCACTATAAAATTGGTGTGTTCTCTGGTTTGCATTTATATTATTGCCATTTACTTTATTGCTACCATTTTACTTGCTTACTGCCTTCAATACATTTACAAACACGTGTTTCAAGTTAAGTTTCTGAAATCGGTTTTTATCATACGAAAGAATTTTTCGAAACCGATGTAATTTTTACTACTGCACTAATTCACCCCACCTCTTAGTGCCAACTCTTTTCCTAACAATTGGTATCAGAGCCTCGTTTTCTCATTTAGTTTAACACCCAACGAGAAATGACTCTTTTTGGCTTTCAAAGGGTCACTCTCTCATTCGTCCTCCCTTGTTCAATGGGACAAACTACACATATTGGAAAACTTAAATGAGAGTTTTCTTACTTTCTTTGGATTTAAATTTATGAAGTATTGTGGAAAACGGTTTTCGAATATCTTCTCTTCCAATGAACCATTGGAATGATTTGGAGAAGAAGACATTTTCTTTAAATGCTAGAGCTATGAATGCTCTATTTTGCGCCTTAGATAAAATTAAATTCAATTGGGTTTCTTTGTGTGAAACGACTTTCGATATTTGGCATATTCTCGAAATCACACACGAAGGCACAAATAGAGTTAAAGAGTCTAAAGTTAATCTTTTATTGCACGATTTTGAACTTTTTCGATTGAAGCATAGCAAAACCATTGTTGACCTGTACACTTGTTTTACGAATGATGTCAATGGTTTAAAAGCTCTTAGCAAATATTTTTCGAATCTTGAACTTGTGAATAAAGTTTTATGCTCACTTTCTAAAACTTAGAATTCAAAAGTTATGACTATTTAAGAATAAAAAAACTTGAACCATTTACCAATTGAAGAACTTATAGGGTCTTTGATGACCTATGAAATGCACGTGAAGAACTTGAGAACTACATTCTAAAGAATATGAAGGATTTCGGACTTAGAACAATTGAAGACCACTCAAGCATAAGCTCAAGTGATGGTGAACTTAAACTCCTCATAAAAATTTTAAAACAAGAATTGAAAATTAAAAATGAACTTAAAAAGAAGAAGAAGGCGACGTTGGACCAATCAAGCTCATTCGAAGACGAGGAGAAAAACAAAAGCGAGGTGGCGAACTACACCTTAACTACATTCGACGATGAGGTAATCAAAATACCTTTAATTTATTTCAAAATTACATGATGCTTTTTATGAGTTATTTTTAATTTAGTTTAGACCAATTATTTTTCTTGAAAATTACATGTTTAAAAATGAAAATACAAAAAAAATGATCATGCTAGTAGTTTTGAAAATGATAATGAAAATTACATGTTTTATGTTAATGGAATAAAATGTTAGATTTAAATCTAATGATCCTATGTTTATTTTTAAAGAAGAAATAATGTGTATCTTGATGATTACCGATTTTGATTGAAACTATGCTTGATGTCTTAATGAAAATATTAAGAAGTTTGATATCATGCTTAATGTTGATGCATGGCTTTTGTATGGAAAACTAAGCATGAAGAGTTAGACTCACCTAGAAAGAAAAATGCATGACTATAACAAACAAAATGATCTTGATTGAAAATGCTTTCTGTTGAATCTCGTATTTTGATGATGAAACCACTTGATATGTGTTTATAATTTAAACTGCATTTTGAGTGATGCAAGTCTACTCGATCAGGATTAGACAGTTAACACAGGAGGAATTGATGTTGCGCCGGAGGAGATCACGTCAGGATATTGGACGGCAGAAGGCTTCGGACGTCGGGCATCGGGCCAAGGAGAGCGAAATTGCACCAAGGATATCGGGGTTGTGGAGGTCAACCGTCGATTGGGCAACAAGCCGCAAGAGAGGACGATGCACTGAAGAATCAGACGAAGCGCTAACCAATAACGTGCCGGGCAACAGAATGTCAATTCGCGTTGTAATAATTGTCTAGATCAGAGTAGAGTTTTGGCTTATATGTGCAAGATTAACTACGATAATGATGAAGACATAAAGCGAAACAAAGTGTCGGAGTCAAGCGCAAAGGATTTGTTGCGAGTTCGAGAGTTCGACAGAAGTCCGAAGGTTCATCGGGAATGCTGCCGAAACTAGCCGAGAATGAGTAGGGAGCTTGCCGAAGGGTTTTTCGGAAGCTCGCCAGAAGGTTCGTTGGAAGTTCGTGGAGCTCACCGAGAAATATCGGAGCTTGCCGAAGAAGCTCGTTGGAACTCGCCAAGATCAAATCGTGAAGTCTAGGAGCTTGCCGGGAGTCCGCAGAATGGTTTCCGAGAGTTTATCGGAAGACCGTCGGAAGTTCGTCGAAAGCTCGCCGGAAGAAGTCTTGACTTGCGAACTTTGTAATAGCTTAGAAAATGTCTTTAAATTCGTAGTTAGCATATTAATTAGGATTAGGATTAGGTGTTAATCCTATAACCCAAGTAGGGGCCAATTGGGCCCGAGTTCGGACTGGTTTGGGCCAAGTTTGGAGCCCAACCAGTGAGCTGAATTGGCCTAGGCGGTGGCACCGCCCAGCACCCGAGAGCTGGGCGGTGGCACCGCCAACCACTATCAGTGTCAGAAACTAACAAGCGGTGGCACCGCCAGCATCGGGAACCCAAAGAGAATTCAAATTTTGGAGCCCAAATTTGAATCCTCTTGAGGCCTATAAATACCCCTCAAATCTCAGCTGAGATGACAACCTTTGAGAAGCAAGAGATTGAGAAAAGAGCCTTAGCAAAGTCTTAGCAAGTCTAGTTTTCAAATTGCTTGAGTGTTCACCTCCCTTCTTCTTATTGAAAAGAATTATAAGAGTGTGAACCACTTGTAAAGGTTGTAAGAGGGGTATTAGTCCTTCCCCTACAAAGAGATTTGCTAGTGGAATTTGGGTGCCTCTTCGAAGAAGGCTTCACAAGTGGATGTAGGTCATTTTGACCGAACCACTTTAAAACTACAGTGTTCTCTGGTTTGCATCCTAATCTTGCCATTTACATACTGCAAACTTCTTTACTTAGTCACTACGCTTCCAAATGCTAGCTTGAATGATAACATGTTAGATCTTAAAGAGAACCAAATTTGCTAGCTTGAATGATAAACTTAGACATGTTAGATCTTCCAAATGCATAAATTCCACTTATACATTTTACGGATTATGATATTGATTTCTCAAATTTTAGATTTGAATTTTCTTTTTGAATCAAGATTATTTTTCCTATCATGCTTTCTTGTAAAAAATGATATATGATCTTTTGACATTCATTTTTGTTGTTTACCTTTGTCATGCTTTGAAAATTATTGTAAAGGAAAAGGAATTACAACATTGTATTCTTCCCTTCTTTTTAACATTGATAATGGGGGAGAAATATCGCTAGCTTATCTTGCAAAATTTAGAAACTTGCATTTTGCAAAGGAAGCAAAATTGCTAGCTCAAATATTGCAAAAGGAGCAAAAATTTGCTAGCTTGCAAATTGCATGGAGAAAGAAGTGCTATCTTGCTTATCTCAAGAAGCAAAACATGCTAACTTGCTTATATAGCAAAATTTACAAACTTGTATATTTCAAGAAGCAAGATTTGCTTTCTTGAACATCTCAAAATTGCTAGCTTGCTTGTTTTAAAATGTTGTAAAATTATTACTAGCTTGCATGATGATAAAACTGAAGATTATGTTTCGTATGCGATGATATGAACTTGTATTTCCAAACATTTGAAAGTTACACTTCTCCTTTTTGTTGATGACAAAGGGGGAGAAATATGATCATGTTATGCATGATGACGTATTGCAAATATTCATGATGAATATTTGCAAGGACTTGAATTTAGCTTGAATTTAAGGTTCTATCAATATGGCATATTGATAGGGGGAGTTTGTTTAAACTCTAGGAGTTTGTTTTAACTCCGTCATCAATTGATTATCATCATCAAAAAGGGGGAGATTGTTGAATCTTGTATTTTGATGATGAAACCAATTAATAAGTATTTATGATTTAATCTAAGTTTTGAGTGACATAGGATGCTTCGATTAGAGAGAGACAATTAAAGCAGGAAAAATCATATTGGGCCGGAGGAAAACATGTTAGAAGATTGGACGTCGGGCCGGAGGATCGGTCGATGTATCGACAGAAAGTTTCGGGCCATAGATTCGGGCATTGGGCCAAGAAAAGTGGATATTGCACCAAGGATATCAAAGTTGTAGAGGTCAACTTGTCGATTGGGCAATAGGCCACAAGAGAGGATGATGCGCCGAAGAATTGGATGAAGCGTCGATGGACCAATGACATGCTGGACAACATGATTCAAGCATAGTAATAATTATCTAGATCGAAGTATGTTTTTACATATGTAGGATTAACTACAATAGCAAGACATAAAGCAAAATGAAGTCCGAGAGTTAAGAACGTAATTTTGTTAGGAGTTCAAGAGTTCGTCGGAAGTCTGGATGTTTGTCAAAAGTTCTACCGGAAACAAACGAGAAGTGTAGGAGCTTTCTAAAGAAGCTCATCGGAACTCGCCAAGAAGATCATCGTGAAGTCCAGGAGCTTGCTGGGAGTCCGTGTTGAATCTTGTATTTTAATGATGAAACCACTTGATATGTGTTTATGTTTTAATCTACGTTTTGAGTGACGTAGGATGCTTCGATCAGGATGAGACACTTAAAGCAGGAAATATCATGTTGTGCCAGAGGAACATGTCAGAAGATTGGATGTCGGGCTGGTGGATCGGTCGATGTATCGACCGAAGGCTTTGGGTCGTGGACTCGGGCATCGGGCCAAGAAGAGCGAGTATTGTGCCAAAGATATCAGAGTTGCGGAGTCAACTGGCCGATTGGGCAATAGGTCGCAGGAGAGGACGATGCGCCAAAGAATCGGACGAAGCGTCGAGGGACCAATGACATGCCGGACAACTTGGTTAATTGCTTAGGATTAATTGTCTCGATCGAAGTTTTGTTTTACATGTGCAGGATTAACTACGATGGATGTAAGACATGTAGTAGGAGTTGCGTCGGAGTCAAGACTATGATCACATTGGGAGTTCGAGATTTCGACGGAAGTCCGAACAGTCGTCGGAGGTTCTACGGGAACAAATCCAAGAAGTCTTGGAGTTTACCAATGAAGCTCGTCGGAACTCGCCAAGTGGATCGTCGCAAGTCCAGGAGTTTGCTAGAAGTCCACAGGAGCATCACCGAGGGTTCATCGGATGATTGACGGAAGTTCGCCGGAAGCTCACCGGAAGAAGAGATTGACGCACCGGAGCAAGTTGCAGTAAATGTCTTAAGAAATGTCATAGTTAGCATGTAGATTAAGTTAGGAATGGGTGGTGATCCCATTAACTTAATCTGGGGGCAATTGGGCCCTTGACAGACCCAAATTGGGCCGAATGGATCAACCCATTCGGACCAGAATTCCTGCTAGGTTGTGGCACCGCCCAGAAGAGGGTCTCCCAGGAAAGCTAGGCGGTGCAACCGCCCCAGGCAGGTGGTGGCACCACCTGGGCTCAGTCTTCGAGTGAGATTGGGTGGTGCAACCGCCCCTAACAAGCGGTGGAACTGCTTGAGCTCGGTCTCCAAGCTCTACCAAGCGGCGCAACCGCCCTAGTTAGGCGGTGGCACTGCTAGGGCTCAGTCGCCGAGTGAGACTAGGCGGTGCAACCGCCCCTATCAAGCGGTGGCACTACTCAAAGGCTCAATCTCTGAGCTGCTAGGCGGTTGTACCGCCCCAGTCAGGAGGTGGTACCGCTAGGACCCCGGAAATCCGGGAGATGACATTTTTGAGCTCCAAATTCAAACCAGTTTGGAGCCTATAAATACCCCTCCCATCCCTGGGTAAAACATACAAGCACAGAGAGCAAAAAAGGAAAGAAACGCTGTAGAAATCAATTGAGAAATCCCTCCTCTAGTTTAAGTGTTAGAATTCTATTTTAGAGAGGAGAGTTAGTGCTTGTAAGGGTTGTCTCCTAAACTCGGTAAAAAGAGAAGAGGGGTGTAAGAAGGAGGTTGATCTTCACCTAGTAAAGGAAGGTCGTTAGTGGATATCGGTGGTCTCGACGGAAGAGGAATAAGAGGAGTGGATATAGGACACAATTGACCGAACCACTATAAACTCTTGTCTTCGCTGGTTTGCATTTTGTTTCTTACTATTACCTTACTGCAAACCCCTTCAATAGCTTATTGCATTCAATACATTTACGTATGCTTTCAAGCTAAGTTTCTTAAATTGGTTTTACGTCGGAAATGATTTTTATCGTACGAGAGATTTGATGAAGTTGACGTTTTTATCTGCTGCACTAATTCACCCCCCCACCCCCTCTTAGTGCTCTTGATCCTAACAATTGGTATCAGAGGTTGGTTTTTCTCATTTCGGATTTACACCCGAGAGAAATGACTCTTCATGGCTTTCAAGAGGGTTTTTTGGTTATTCATCCATCGTTGTTTAACCGATTGGACTACACTTATTGAAAAACTCGAATGAGAGTTTTCATGATTTCTATAAATTTGGATTTATGGAATATTATTGAAAATGGTTTTCAACTTCCCTCTAAACCGATAAACGAATGGTCGGATTTGGAGAAGAAGTATTTTTCTTTAAACGCAAAGGCTATGAATGCCCTATTTTGTGCTTTGAACAAAAATGAGTTCAATCAGATTTCTATGTGCCAAACGGTTTTTGATATTTAGCAAACACTTGAAATCACGCACGAGGGAACTAGTAGAGTCAAAGACTCAAAAGGTAACATTTTATTGCATGATTTTAAGCTTTTTCGAATGCAACCAAGCGAGACTATAGGCAACATGTACACCCGTTTCACGGATGTTGTCAATAATCTAAGAGTTTTTGGTAAATATTTTTTGAATTTTGATCTCGTAAGCAAGATCTTAAGATCCCTTCCAAAAAGGTGGGATCCTAAAATAACCGCAATACAAGAGACAAAAGATTTAAATATTTTTCCACTTGAAGAACTAATTGGTTCGTTGATGACATATGAAATGGTGCACAATGCACATGATGAACAAAATAATCTTCTAAAGAATAGGAAGGATTAAGGACATAGAACATTTGAAGACCACTCGAGCATAAGCTCAAGTGATGGTGAACAAGAACTACAAATGAAATCTAAAAAGTTCAAAAAACAAAAATTAAAAAGCACAAAGAACAGAACTACTTACTTTGAACGTAAGAAGAAGAACACAAAGTGGGATGAATCGAGCTGCTCCTAAGACGAGGAGAAAATCAAGAAAGGCGTGGTGGCAAACTATGCCTTAATGACATTCAACGATGAGGTAATCAAAACCCCCTTAATTTATTTCAAAATTACATGATGCTTTTCATAATGCATTTTCTTTTTTTTTTTAGAATTAATTTTCTTGAAAATTACATGTTTTATAATGAAAATGCAAAAATTAGGAATCATGCTTATCATTCTAGTAATTTCGAAAATAATCATGAAAATTACATGTTTATGATAAACAAAATGATTAAAAATGCCTTATGAAATCATGCTATATGTGGTTAAGAAGTAATAATGTGTATCATGTTTGATTAACATTATTGAATGGTATCATGTTTGATTAACTAATTTCTTGATTTTAATTAAATGAAATCATGTTTGATTTGAAGTAATGCATAATGATGTAATGAAAGTATTAAATATTTTTGATACCATGATTGACGATTTTATGCATGAGATTTTAAAAGTTATACATGATGATTTGGTCTTGATGGTTTTTATGATGAAATTTATTTTTCGATCCTAAACATTGATGCATGTTTTTATTTGGCATAAAAGAAAAGAACATGCGTGTATGAAATAAATCACATAAATTAAAACAACTAAAAAGTGAAAATATTTCTTCTTGAAAAAATTATTTTTCTAACTTTATTGATTTTTTAAAAAGGGAAATTAATGAATTTATTTTACCAATCTTGTGAATCTCATGAAAATAAACATGATGAATATTTTAAAAATAAATAAGTGTATCATGCATTTGGTCTTAATGATTTCTCTTGAACATACTTTTTGAAATCATACTTGATGATGAATATCAAGATATTAAAAGGATGTTATCATGGAATCATGCTTGATGATTTGATTTATGAAATTTACCTTTCCGTCTTAAATGTTGACACTTGTTTTATTAAAGGTAAAGGTATGCTTGTAAGAAGCAAATCATATGAATAGAAATTTATAAAAATAAAATGTGATCCTCTATCTTATCGACTTTTCAATAAATCTTTGCTTGTCATGTATGAATTTATTGAATGTGACTTTGAGGATGATTTCGGATTTCACAAATGCTTGATTCATACTTATGACATGAGACACATATTAAATATGAATCATGTTCAATGCTTCAATCATGTTAAATATGATAAAATGAGGAGAAATTTTGCTATAATGAGAATTTTACACTATTACATGCCTTAATAACATGTTGGAAATTATGTGTTTTGGATACAAAAATTTCCATGATCATGAGCATGTTTTATCTTCATGATTGTGTTTGAAAATCTATAGCAAAACCATGTCTGAATGCATGAAAGTGTTAAATTTTATTTTCGGATTTTCTTGATCCTAACATTTCATTTTTGAAAATCTATTGATCTTGATTTGATGATTTAAATGAGCTTTATCTTGATTTTTTGAAATTTATAAATTGAGATTTTTTATGCTTAATCAAGATTTTATATGCATGAATTAATATCTTGTTCTCTTACAAGATTGAATGAACTCTATCTTTTTCATGATCTCTAAAGAATTCTTTATGTTATTTATTTAAGAGGAGATTTGTTAAAATGAATCACGGTTTCTCTTGATTTCTCGAAATTATAACTTGAGTATTCATTTTATAAATCAAGATTGTTTATATATTCTCTCATGACATCTTTTAAGGCTTATGACTTGAATTTTATTATGTAAAATTCTTTGAATGATTGAAATACATCTCATCATTCAATAATTCTTTTTGATATTCCTTATGTGATGATATGAATACATGAAATATTCATTAATTTATTTTGATAAGAAGTTTCGATCATGCATGGTAGGATGTAATTTGATAAAATTGGTACCATCATGATGTGAAATAAATGATGATTTGGAATCATACATTAATAATGATTTTATATTTTATGATTTGGTATGATGCATGCAATGATGAAATATTCATGAATTTGAAATGATGCATGGAATACTTATGATAATGATGTACATGGTGTATTGCATATGATGTGTATCATGAATGCTTTAAATGATGAATGTTTGATATCATGATTGATAAATGCTTAAAAATTTTAATGCTTGAATATCATGTATGATATGCTCATAATGATGATTGATTTATTTGTATCATGCATGAAAAATGAAATGTATGGTTTTGAAAATGTGCATGTTTTAATTTAAAAATATAATGATGCACAAATAAGATTGATACTTACCTTTGTCATGATTTAGAAATTGACGCAAAGGGTCTTGCCTTATTTTTGACATTGACAAAGGGGGAGAAATATTGCTAGCTCATCTTGCAAAATTTAGGAACATGCACTTTGTAAAGGAAGCAAAATTGCTAGCTCAAACAAAAGAAGCAAATGTGCTATCTTGCTTATCTCAAGAGGCAAAAATGCTAACTTGCACATCTAGCAAAACTTGACAAACTTACATATTTCAAGAGGCAAGAGTTGCTTTCTTGAACATCTCTAAATTGCTAGCTTGCATGTTCTAAAATGTTGTAACATTGCTAGCTTGCAAGATGTAAAGCTTGCTATCTTGAACATCTTAAGAAACAAAAATTACAAAAGTACTATCTTGCCTTTCTCAAGAAGCAAAACATGCTAACTTGCGCACCTAGCAAAGTTGACAAAATTTACATATTTCAAGAAGCAAGAGTTGCCTTCTTTAACATCTCTAATTTGCTAGCTTACATGATGTAGAAGTTGTTATCTCAAAAGAAGCAAAAGTGCTATCTTGTATATTGTAAAACTTGCATATCTAAAATTTGATAGCTTGAATGTTCTAAGCATGATATAACACTTGCTAATTTTTTTAGCTTCAAAACTGCATGATGATAAAACTTGATATTATGTTTTTCATACAATAAGTTGAACCTATATTCCAAACACAAGAATAGTTGGACTTCTCCTTTTTGTTGATGACAAAGGGGGAGAAGTATGATGTTATGCATAAGTTCATGATGATGTGTTGCAAGTATTCATGATGAATATTGCAATTACTTGAATTTAGTTTGAATTCAAGGTTCTATCAATATGGCATATTGATAGAGGGAGTTTGTTTAAACTCCGGGAGTTAAGGTTAACTCCGTCATCAAGTGGTTGTCATCATAAAAAAGGGGGAGATTATTGAATCTTGTATTTTGATGATGAAACCACTTGATATGTGCTTATGTTTTAATTTGTGTTTTGGGTGATACAGGATGCTTCGATTAGGATGAGACAATTAAAGCAGGAAAAATCATGTTGTGCCAGAGGAACATGTCAGAAGATTGGATGTCGGGCTGGTGGATCGGTCGATGTATCGACCAAAGGCTTTGGGTCGTGGACTCGGGCATCGGGCCAAGAAGAGCGAGTATTGTGCCAAGGATATCAGAGTTGCAGAGTCAACTGGCCGATTGGGCAATAGGTCGCAGGAGAGGACGATGCGCCAAAGAATTGGACGATGCGTCGAGGGACCAATGACATGTTGGACAACTTGGTTAATTGCTTAGGATTAATTGTCTCGATCAAAGTTTTGTTTTATATGTGCAAGATTAACTACGATGGATGTAAGACATGCAGTAGGAGTTGCGTCGGAGTCAAGAATATGATCACGTTGGGAGTTCGAGAGTTCGACGGAAGTCCGGACGATCGTCGGAGGTTCTGCGAGAACAAATCCGAGAAGTCCATGAGCTTGCCAAAGAAGCTCGTCAGAACTCGCCAAGTGGATCGTCGCAAGTCTCGGAGTTTGCTGGAAGTCCGCAAGAACATCACCGAGGGTTCATTGGATGATTAACGGATGTTCGCTGGAAGCTCGCCGGAAGAAGCGATTGACGCACTGGAGCAAGTTGTAGTAAATGTCTTAAGAAATGTCATAGTTAGCATGTAGATTAAGTTAGGAATGGGAGGTGATCCCACTAACTTAATCTGGGGGCAATTGGGCCCTTGACAGACCCAAATTGGGCCCTTGACAGACCCAAATTGGGCCGAATGTATCAACCCATTCGGATCAAAATTCTTACTAGGCGGTGGCACTGCCCAGGAGAGGGTCTCCCATGAAAGATGGGCAGTGCAACTGCCCTTGGCAGGCGGTGGCACCGCCTGGGCTCAGTCTCCGAGCGAGACTGGGCGGTGCAACCGCCCCTGATAAGCGATGGAACCGCCTGTGCTCGGTCTCCGAGCTCTACAGGCGGTGCAACCGTCCCAGTCTCCGAGCGAGACTAGGTGGTGCAAATGCCCCTTTTAGGCGGTGGCACCACCCAAAGGCTCAGTCTCCGTGCTACCAAGCGGTTGTACCGCCCCAGTCAGGAGGTGGTACCGCTAGGACCCCGAAAATCCGGGAGATGACATTTTTGAGCTCCAAATTCAAACCAATTTGGAGCCTATAAATATCCCTCCCATCCCTAGGTAAAACACACAAGCACAGAGAGCAAAAAAGGAAAGAACCGCTGTAGAAATCAGTTGAGAAATCCCTCCTCAAGCTTAAGTTTTAGAATTCTGTTTTAGAGAGGAGAGTGAGTGCTTGTAAGGGTTGTCTCCTAAACCCGGTAAAAGGAGAAGAGGGGTGTAAGAAGGAGATTGATCTTCACCTAGTAAAGGAAGATCGTTACTGGATGCCAGTGGCCTCGATGGAAGAGGAATCAAAGGAGTGGATGTAGGTCACGATTGATCGAACCACTATAAACTCTCGTCTTCTCTGGTTTGCATTTTGTTTCCTACTATTACCTTACTGCAAACCCCTTCAATAACTTACTGCCTTCAATACATTTACATATGCTTTCAAGCTAAGTTTCTGAAACCAGTTTTACGTCGGAAACGGTTTTTATCGTATGAGAGATTTGATGAAGTTGATGTTTTTATCCGCTGCACTAATTCACCCCACCCCCCCCCCCCCCTCTTAGTGCTATTGATCCTCACAGTCCGTTGGAACATTGCCGAGAGATCATTGGAAGTTCGCCGGAAGATCATCGGAAGCTTGCCTGAAGAATCTAGACTTACAGACTTGTTTAGTTTAGGAAATGTCTTATAATTCATAGTTAGCACATAATTGGGATTGAAATTGGGCCAACCCAATTAGGGGCTAGTTGGGCCCATGTAAGAACTATGTTGGACCCAATGAAAAGGCCCAAACAGTACCCCAAGAGGTGATACTATCATGGCACAACCTCCGAGACTGTGTCAGGCAATGGTACCACTAGTCTGGGTGGTGGAACCACACCTAGCAGGGTTCCAGGTGATAGTACTACTAGTCTGGGCAGTAGTATCGCCTAGTGGCAAGGAGCCAGGTGGTGGTACTGCCTAGTGGTAGGGAGCCAGGCGGTGGTACCGTCAGATTGGGTGGTGGTACTTCCGAGTGCAGTATTAGTGTCTGACTAACACTAGCGGTGGTACCACCCGAGCTCAGGAAACCCAGGATAAGAAGTTTTTAGGCTCCAAGTTTGAATCAACTTGAGGCCTATAAATGCCCCTCTCATCCCTAGTTAAGATACACAAGCACAGAGAGTTTAAAAGTGATGAAACGCTATTGTAATCACTTAAGAAATTCCCTCCTCTAGTCTAAGTTTAGAATTCTGTTTAGGAGGAGTGAGTGCTTGTAAAGGTTGTCTCCTAAACCTGTGAAAAAGAGAAGAGGGGTGTAAGAAGAAGGTTGATCTTTGCCTATTAAAGGAAGATCGATAGTGGATGCTGGTGGCTTGGAAGGAAGAGGAATTGATGGAGTGGATATAGGTCACGACGACCGAAGCACTATAAAATTAGCGTGTTCTCTAGTTTGCATTTCTATTGTTGCCATTTACTTTACTATAAACCATTTTACTTGCTTACTACCTTCAATACATTTATGAACATATGTTTCAAATTAAGTTTCCGAAATCTATTATTATTGTACGAAAGAATTTTTCGAAACCGACGTAATTTTTACTACTACACTAATTTACGCCCCCTCTTAGTGTCGACTCTTTTCCTAACATCTCCATCTAGCTAGATTGAGGCTATTTCTACCTTGAATTCTTCTGAGGTCCTGTGAAAATGGAAAAAAAAATTTACTATAGAGATCCAACTGGTCGGATCCCCATCTTCCCATCTTTGAAATTCTACCTTAATGCATGGATAGTTTGTGTCACAATCTTGGAGCCCTTTTCCTATAGCTCCAAATATGTTCAACGTAGAACTTAAGCCCCCATCTTGTTGAAATTTGCTGAGGCTCTCTAGTAGACACTTTTTGAAATTATTAAGTATTTTTTACAGCCGATTCTCAATTCTGATTTCCAATGCTTCCATTTGTGCTTTCACTAGGTTATCAGTAGCCATTGCATAAGACTGTAAATCTATAATCCCCAATTCTTATTTTTGGTGTTGGGTCAAGGGCATAAATACTACGATAACTGATGGCTGCGACGACTATAGCGGAATGAGGGAGGGGTCGTTGAGCGACCAACGATGCAAAGGATGGTGGACTTAGTGGGCTGCGGTTGCAATTGGTGGGCGGCAGTTGGGATTGCCCTATTTCACCTTTTCTTCCTTTCCTGCTGCGGTGGCAACTAGCAGTTGTTGTGGTTGCCAGTGGAGAAGGGGGAGGAGGTGCTGGCCGGGAAGCAATGACTGTGGTGGTCACTAGCCGGAGAGCAGCGGCGACGGTGGTTGCTAGCCGAAAGAAGAAGTGGTTGTGGTGCGGTTGGGAACAATGCTCTGTTTCTATCGCTGCGTGGGATGAGAGCATCGGGGGCTGGAAGGCGATGGTTGCAGCTGCTATGACCCAAAGGAGCAATCGCCGAGCAGCCGGGTTGAGGCTACGGTGATGGCAACCGACGGTTGTGGCAGAGGATGCAGAGCAAGGGGGAGGCGGCGTTGAAGCAACCGGGGTTGAGGCTGCAGTGGTGGCAACTGGCAGCTGCGGCAAAGGTTGCAGAGCAGGGGGGTAGGTGGCATTGAAGTGGCTGGGGTTGACACTATGATGGTGGCAACCGGCGGTTGGGAATAAGGGCAATTGGTGAGTTGCCCTATTTCTATCATTGAGGATGTAGAGCAAGGGGAGGCAGCGATGGTCACGACTAGGAGGGGAGCAGTGGTTGTCGTTGAGGACAAGGCTACGGTGGCTAGTAGCGGTGGTGGCTCGGTTGGGAGGCGATGGTGCTATGAATGCCGATGGAGAAGAAAAGTGGTGGTGGCACAGCTAGGAACAAGGGCAATCAGTGAGTTTCCCTGTTTTGACCGCCACGAGGAGGGAGGCAACCGGCAGCTATGACTGCAACCCAAGGGGAGGCAATGATGGGTTTCCTCTAGTAGAAGCACTATCGACGGTAGAGGCGATGAGGGGTTGGTCCGTTGGTTGGGAAACATCAGCCTTTCTCACTCAAGCGAGATGGGGCAGCGAGGAGGGAAGGTTGCTGGCCGAGGAGTAGTGGTGGCGGTGGTCACTGGCCAAGGAACAGCGGCGACGATAATCGCTGGTCGGGAATCAATGGCTACGGTGGAGAAGGGGTAGTGGTGATAGCTGGTCGGGAAGTAGGGGTTACTTCTCGGTTGAGAAGGATTGGCATGCGTGGCTGCCGGCTTCACCTTTTGTTACATTTTTTTTTTTTTTTTTATGATAGCTACGATAATACTGTAACGAGAACACCAAGGATCACTGCTTTGATACCAAATGATAAGACCCTAGGGTTTTATCATGGAAGAAAGGTGAGAAAAGGGGATGATCACTTCGAGGGGATCAGCCTCCTTGATCACTTCAAGGGGATCGACCTCATAGGGTTTGTCAATAGACTTAATAATATTTCATTATCTATCCAAAAAGAAACGATTATATCACTATTTATAGAGTTCTACCTAGAGTCCACCAAGACTTAGATTCTTAATAATAAATAAATATTAAATAAACCTCTACCCAACTCTATCTAAACTAAATAGACTCAATAAACATTATTTAAAAACTAAGAAAATAAAAAGAGTCCTAACATAGATTGATAAGTGGTGGTACTGCTAGTTGTCAATCTGGCAAGTAGTGATACCGCCTAGTATTGGCGATGGCCAATATCCCAAAAACTCAGGATGAGACCGTTTTGGCTCAAAATTTGAATCCATTTGAGGCCTACAAATATCTCAACCTTGCTAGTCATAGGTGCCCAGCAAGCCAATCATGTGAGTGACGGCACGTGTGACTTGATACATAATTTTTTTGCTTATTATATTTTGGCGTATATCACTTTATAACTATTGCATAAATGCATATATATATTGTGATGTCCTTGGATTTGTGCAATGGGAATCGGATCGTGATGAGATCACGATAATGAGATCGATTCACCTTTAAACACATATCCTAAATAATCCCGGTCATAGGTTACTCGAGAGGGACATCGTGATAACCGGATAGACTGGTGTGCTGTATACCCGTACATATGATGGATGCGGCTGGTCTCATAGCTGCTCGTGTAGGGACACTAGGGATACAGTGACAGGTGCTCATTGGAGAATGAGTTCTTCGATTGATCCGCTTTACGGAATGCTTTGGATGGTTGATGATGCCTTATTGTCGACAAGCGATTCCGTAGTCCTAGTGGTGTATCTGGTCCTTAGACTTGAGACACCAAGGATGTCTGTATGAGTGCTCCACTCTTTGATACCGAGACTTATAGGTTTGGCTGTCCCAGATCTAGTACACTGGTCATTGGGAGTGGTAGTCGACCTTACGAGGGCTATTGAGTGTCGATAGAGGATCATCCACTCTCGGCGTCATGAGAGGAATATCCCATGTGTTCTTGCTTTCAGACAAAATCCCTGGCCAGGGTCATTCGGGTTGAGAGAAAGAGTTCTCCGGGAGAATCCGATTAGAGCGAGACTTCAGTAGAAACCATATGGGTCTAACAACACCATGCTCGATATCTCGGTCTCTAGGATATTAGATGGATGAGGGACTATAGGTACATGGTGATCGAGGACGGACAGGTCCAATGGATTGGATTCCCCCAGATCGTCGGGGACTACGGCGTAGTGGCCTAGTACGCCGGTGAGTCGTCGATGAGTCGAAGTGAATTATTACAGAGATAATAATTCATGAGTTAGAAGGAGTTTCGGCAGGTATGACTCACGGTCATTTCGATATTGGGCCTAGAGGGTCACACACATATGGTAGGCATTGCGATGAGTGGAGGTTAGGATATGAAATATCCGGCGTGAGCCCTTGTCTTATTGGATGCAGATCCAATACCCACTAGGGAAGGACCCATTAGGGTTTGACACGGGATCTCTATAAATAGGAGAGATTCACAACCTCATAGGCTAGAGTCTTTGCTTGCCTTTCCTATTCTCCTCTCCCTCTCCACCTCGAGGCACTGAGTTTTGAGGAGGGTCGTCATAACCCCTATTTGTGTGGATCCTTTGCTAGAGAGGAAGACGCTTGACCTCCTTCACCCTCTCCTAAGGATCTGCAAGGAAACAGGGATATACGATCTCCCTAGGTAACACAATCTCTATCTCGCAGTTTTGTGTTTTTTGGATTTTAAGCACCAATCTTCGCATACGACGACTAACATCTTTTTTTGGGAATCAGGATTTTTGTTTTCTTGTTCTTGTTTGCAAGATATGATGTCGCCCCCATGATTTCCCAACAGTGGTATCAGGGCCAGGTTATTCGTGTGAATCATTGGTTTTTTGAACTGCGTGTGTTGTGTTTAGGAAGAATTTTGACGTCAAAATCGTTGGCCTTAAAAGCGAAAAGGAGAAAAGCAACGATTCTTTGCCCTCGACCGTGTGCATGTAGCGCAGTCGGAACTGGCATAAGCGCTGTGCCTGCAGCAGCCCGGCCGGCGGTTTTTTTGCGGCGGACGGGTTTGCCGTCGGGGCTGGCGGGCGTGGCGAAGCCATGGCGGCGGCGCCTTGCGCCGGGCGGCATGGCGCGCCCGCCGCCATGAGAACGGCGATTTGCCGCCCGAAGGAAGCGGCGCTACCGCCCGTAGGGCAGCGGCGCCATCCCGCCGCTGCTGCTCGCTGGCGAAACCCCCCATATAGGGGCGGTCGCTGGCGGACAAAGACCACCGCCCTGGAGGGGTGGCGCCGAAGGAGGCACCCACCGTAGTGGCGTCGCCACCACCCGGGCGTGCCCTCTTGGCGAGGGCAGTACCCTCGCCCGCCCGCCTGACCGCCCGCCCGGCAAGGTGGCGGCGGCAGCAAATAAAGGGGAAAGGGCATTAGGGTTTTCTGGAAAAAAGACAATTTTGCCCCTCGGAATTTGAGAAATTCCAGTTTCTGTCTTTTGTCCAAATTATGAAAATACCCTTAGGAATTGAAAAATTCCCTACGTCCCTAATTTCAGAAAAATATTAATTAATTAAAAGGTTTAGTTGATTATTATTTTTTATTATTATCTAGTAGTCCTACATGATGATGATTATTTATACATGTGATGTATGATGTGTGGACGGATGATCATGGATCGTGTGATGTGTGTACTTGTGATTATTATTATTGAGGTCTGCGAACCTCCATTATATTTCTCGTTTATTGTCGGGCCTGCGTGCCTATGATTAAGTTGTAATCACATGAGGAGGCGTGGCGGGAGCGTGGATGCGATAGCGGGACCCACGAGACGGACGATCGTGATGTATGGAGATGCATCAAGATGTCGACGAAACCGACGAGGACGAGATAAACGATCACCGGGCATGGAGATGCACCGTTGCACACATAGATCTTGATGTGAGTGATTAGGCCTACTGGCTCGGGCCTAATCATTTTAGGTTGTGGTCCATGATCATCTGATGTGATTGCTTATACACATACTAGATATGTATATATATTTGCATGCGATGTAGATATATATTAAATATGTATATGTGTGACATGTCATATTAGGAGACCAAATTATAGAAACATCTCTTGATAATATTAAATTCGGTAGGCGTGAGGCAATTAGATTGACCCCGTGGCCTTCCATCGTTATGGTAGGAACCGATTCCGGTGTAGGATGAGTTGGTCGAGTCCTCGAGACTCACCTATATTGCGATTCGTTATCTTGCTTACGACATAGAGATGTCACCGGTGACCTGAGGACATGGTATGCTTGGTCGAGTCCCTCGAGGGTATATCATCAAATCGGACTCATCTTGTAACGAAGGTGTTGACTTAACCGAGCATCATGGTTGGTCGAGTCCCTCGAGGCCATGGTGATTCGGGGGCGAATGGGACGGGAATCACAAGGAGTTGTGATCGGCAAGAGTTGCCTACCTTTTAGGCTTAGTGTGATTGGTGAGTCCCTCGAGGTTACACTAAGACGTTGATTGGATCCTGATCCCCACTAGAAGTCTGCTGGAGACTTCCGTTTCACGTGCTGAGGGTGTCGCGTGACTCGTTAGTAAAATAGTGGGAGCATATTAAGATAGAAGTCCATATCTTGATAGTTTATTTCTTGCAAAATCTGCATGTTATTCATTTCTGCTACATCTTTATTTTCAGAAAATGTCGCTTTCAAATCCCTTACGTGGCATACTTGATGTCAACCGCCTTACTGGTCCAAATTATACGGATTGGCTCCGTAACTTGAGAATTGTTCTCATAGCGGAGAAAATCGTATAATCCCTGATCTGATGATGCCTACGCCCCGAAGAAGGGCAAGCGAGGATGAGATCGCTTCGCTTCACGTGAAGTACATTGATGACTCCACTCTTGCTCGAGTGCTATATGTTGGGCTCTATGACTCGAGTTACAAAGACAACATGAAAAGATGGATGCCAGATCCATTCTCCTACATGTCCGCAAATTGTTTGAGGAACAGGGAAGGACTCAACGATATGAGATATCCAAGAGCCTTTTCCGCGCTAGGATGACTGAGGGGACACCAGTTCAGAACCATGTCCTAAAGATAATTGAGTGGATAGAGAAACTCACAGGTCTAGGAATGGTCCTAGAGGATAACTTGTGTGTGGACATTGTGCTTTAGTCCCTACCAGATTCCTTTTCACAGTTCATAATGAATTTTAATATGAACAAGCTTGAGGTGACTCTCCAAGAGCTCCTCAATATGTTGAGGGAGGTAGAGAGTACTATTAAGAAAGAGAAGCCAGTTCTCTACACTGGTAAGACCAGAAAGAAAAGGAAAGCAGAAAGGTCCCTTAAGAAGGGAAAGGGCAAAGGCAAACAAGGTAAAGCAAAGGTTGCTAAGAAAGACCCAGCAAAGGACAAAGGCTAGTGCTTCCACTATGGTAAAGATGGGCATTGGAAGAGAAACTGCAAAGAGTACCTTGCAGAAAGGGTGAAACAAAAGCTTGATGAAGCTTCAGGTACATTCATGATCAGTCTCCATTTGTCAGACTCTTATGATAACACATGGGTATTGGATACCGGTAGTGCTTATCATATATGCAATTCGTTGCAGGTTCTGGCAAAGCCTAGGAGACTACAGAGAGGCGAGATGGATCTCAAGATGGGTAATGGAGCAAAAGTTGCTGTATTAGCTGTTGGCGAGGTCGCCCTACATCTGCCTAGTGGAGCTTTTATTGCATTAGATGCATGTTATTTTGTTCCTTCTATTATCAAAAACATTATCTCCATTTCATGTTTAACAGTTAGTAGATATAAATTTGTTTTTGAGAACAATGATTGTTCGATATTATTAGATGATAAGATCATCACGAAAGGAACATTGCATAATGGTTTATTTATGTTAGACACCACTCCACATATCATGAATGTAAATGTGTCAAAAAGAAAACGAGATGAGTTGAACAGTGCATACCTGTGGAATTGTAGGCTAGGTCACATCCATGAAAGAAGGATTCAAAAGTTGCTAAATGATGGATATCTAGATCCATTCGACTATGTGTCATATGCGACTTGTGAGCTTTGCATTCGTGGAAAACTGACCAAATCTCCATTTAGTAGAACTGGAGAGAGAGCCAATGAGTTGTTGGAACTCATACATAGTGATGTATGTGGACCCATGTCAACTCATGCCATTAGAGGTTACTCCTACTTCATTACATTTACTGATGATTTCTCAAGGTATGGATATGTGTACTTAATGAAGTACAAGTCTGAGGCCTTTGAGAAATTCAGAGAGTATAAGAATGAGGTGGAGAACCAGACTGGAAAGAGTATCAAAACTCTTCGATTAGATCGAGGAGGTGAATACTTAAGTACAGAGTTTACTCAATTCCTCAAGGACCATGGGATATTATCCTAATGGACACCTCCTTATACACCTCAGCTCAATGGTGTCTCTGAAAGGAGAAATCGTACATTATTAGATATGGTGCGGTCCATGATGAGTTTTTATTTGACCTACCCATCTCATTTCGGGGATATGCCCTAGAAACCATAACTTACCTTCTGAACAGAGTTCCAACTAAGTCGGTAGTGTCTACACCATATGAGATATGGAAAGGGAAGAAGCCCTGATCTTAAGGTTGTTAAGATCTGGGGGGCTGCCCTGCCCATGTTAGAAGACACAACCCCGATAAGTTAGAATCAAGGACGAGAGCGATGCAAATTTGTGGGATACCCCAAAGGAAACTTGTGGGTATTATTTCTATCATCTCGAGGACCAAAAAAAGGTCTTTGTAGCTAAGAGAGCAGTGTTCCTTGAGAAGGAACACATTCTTGACGGAGACAAGTGGGAGAATGATAGAATTGAGCGAGGTTGGAGAACCAAGCTCAAGCACCACTCTGACCCAGTGCGTTTGGTACCTAATACACACAAGTATCAACTTTACGCAGGTCTGATAGAGTATCCCATCCTCCCGAGAGATATGTGGGACATATTAGAGCAGAGGATGTAGAGGATATTGATACTCGGACCTACGAGGAGGCTATTATGAGTATAGACTCCGGGAAGTGGAAAGAAGCCATGAATTCTGAGATGGATTCTATGTACTCCAATAAGGTTTGGAACCTAGTTGATGCGCCCGAAGGTATTGTACCCATCGGTTGCAAGTGGATCTTTAAGAAAAAGATCGGAGTAGATGGAAAGGTAGAGACCTATAAAGCAAGGCTAGTGGCTAAAAGGTATCGTTAAAGACAAGGTGTTGACTACGACGAAACCTTCTCACCCGTAGCAATGCTAAAATCCATTAAAATTCTATTGGCTATTGCAGCACACTATGATTATGAGATCTGGCAGATGGATGTGAAAAACAGCATTCCTCAATGGGAACCTCGAGGAGGAGGTGTATATGATGCAACCTGAGGGATTCATGTCCAAGAACTACCCAGATAAAGTGTGTAGGTTGCTTAAATCCATTTATGAACTAAAGCAAGCTTCCCGAAGTTGGAACATAAGATTTGATGAGTTAATCAGATCTTATGACTTCGTTAAGAACGAAGATGAGCCTTGTATATATAGAAAGGTAAGTGGGAGCGCTATCACCTTTTTGGTGTTATATGTGGATGACAACCTCATCATTGGGAATGACGTAGGAATGCTATCCACAGTAAAGGCTTGGTTATCTAGAAACTTCTCCATGAAGGACTTAGGGGAAGCATCTTATATCTTGGGGATTAGAATCTATAGAGATAGAGACTTAGGGGAAGCATCTTATATCTTGGGGATTAGAATCTATAGAGATAGATCCAAGAGGATGCTTGGCTTGTCCCAGTCCAGGTATATAGAAACTATTGTCAAAAGGTTTGGCATGGAAAATTCCAAGAGAGGTCTCATACCGATGCGACATGGGATATCGCTTTCTACGAATATGTCCCCAAAGACTCCAGAAGAAAGGGCGAACATGGATATGATACCTTATGCCTCAGCAATAGGGTCTATCATGTATGTCACGCTCTGTACTAGGCCTGATATAGCACATGCTCTCGAGTGTCACGAGCATGTATCAAAGTGGATCCGTGCTTGAGCACTTTGAAAGCAGAAAGTGTATCCTTAAGTACTTGAGAAGGACTAAGGATCTTTTACTAGTATATGGAGGTAATAGCCTTAAGGTTGAAGGCTACACCGACTCAAGTTTTGGTCGATGTCGATGATAGCAAGTCGAATTCAGGGTATGTGTACACCTTGAATGGAGGAGCAAGTGTCTTTGGAAGAGTCCCAAGCAAGATACCCCTGGCCGATTTCGACCACGAAGGGAGTACATTGCTGCATCAGATGCAGCAAAGGAGGGAGTCTAGGTGAAGAAGTTCATCACAGATTTGGGAGTCGATCATGAGATAACGACAAGTCGACTTCCTTATATATTGCGACAACTATGGGGTGATTACTCAAATAAGGGAACCCGGGTCTCATCGGAAGTGTTCGAGGAGGTTCCGGCTTATAAAGAGATCGTAACACGAGGAGATGTAGCAGTGGAAAGAGTTCCATCCGAAGATAACATTGCAGATCCAACGACAAAGCCGTTGTCTCGGATTGTCTTTGAAGCGTCCGCGTGGGTCCGATGGGGATGGAACACATAGGTGATTGGCTTTAGGTCAAGTGGGAGATTGCTAGTCATAGGTGCCCAAACAAGCCAATCACGTGAGTGATGGCATGTGTGACTTGATAAGAATCTTTTTGCTTATTATATTTTGGCGTATATCACTTTATAACTATTGCATAAATGCATATATATATTATGATGTCCTTGGATTTATGCAATGGGAATCGGATCGTGATGAGATCACGATAATGAGATCGATTCACCTTTAAACACATATCCTAAATAATCCCGATCATAGGTTACTCGAGAGGGACATCGTGATAACCGGATAGACTGGTGTCTTTGTATACCCGTACATATGATGGATGCAGCTGGTCTCATAGTTGCTCGTGTAGGGACACTAGGGATGCAGACACAGTGCTCATTGGAGAATGAGTTCACGATTGATCCGCTTACGAAATTTGGATGGTTGATGATGCCTTATTGTCGACAAATGATTCCAGTATTCCTAGTGGTGTATCTGGTCCTTAGACTTGAGACACCAAGGATGTCCTATATGAGTGCTCCACTCTTTGATACCAGACTTATAGGTTTGGCTGTCCCGGATCTAGTACAATTTGGTCATTGGGAGTGGTAGTCGACCTTCCACGAGGGCTATTGAGTGTCGACAGAGGATCATCCACTCTCGGCGTCATGAGAGGAATATCCCATGTGTTCTTGCTCAGACAAATCCCTAGCGGGTCATTCGGGTTGAGAGAGAAAGAGTTCTCGGGAGAATCCGATTAGAGCGACTCGAGTAGAAACCGTATGGGTCTCGACAACACCATGCTCGATATACGGTCTCGGGATATTAGATGGATGAGGGACTATAGGTACATGGTGACCGAGGACAGACGGGTCCAATGGATTGGATTCCCTCAGATCGTCTGGGGACTACTGGCGTAGTGGCCTAAAATGCGTCCATAGTCGATGAGTTGAGTGAATTATTACAGAGATAATAATTCACTGAGTTAGAAGGAGTTCTGACAGGTATGACTCACGGCCAGCTCGATATTGGGCCTAGAGGGTCACACACATATGGTAGGCATTGCGATGAGTAGAGGTTCGGATATGAGATATCCGACGGAGCCCTTGTCTTATTGGATGCAGATCCAATACCCACTAGGGAAGGACCCATTAGGGTTTGACACGGGATCTCTATAAATAGGAGGGATTCACAACCTCATAGGCTAGAGTCTTTGCTTGCCTTTCCTATTCTCCTCTCCCTCTCCACCTCAGAGGCCTGGAGTTTTGAGGAGGGTCGTCGCAACCCTGCTGTGTGGATCACCGCTAGAGAGGAGGACGCTTGACCTCCTTCACCCTCTCCTAAGGATCTGCAAGGAAACAGGGATATACGATCTCCCTAGGTAACACAATCTCTATACGCAGTTTTGTGTTTTGCGGATTTTTACGCACCAATCTTCGCACGACGACGAACATCTTTTTGGGAATCGGGGATTTTTGTTTTCTTGTTCTTCCGCTGCGCATATGATGTCGCCCCCATGATTTCCCAACAAACCTTTCCTACTTGAAATAGCAAGAAAAGAGAATGAAAACTTGGGGTTTAGAGCATGAAAATACTGTAAAAACATTGAGTCCCTCCTCCTTGAGCTTAGAGGTTGTTCTAAGGGAGGTGAGTAGGGGATACCTTGTAAAAGAGAGATGTAAAAGTTCACTCTTAAGTTTATTAAAAGGAGAAAAAGTTATAAGGGTAGTTGATCTTCATCCATTAGAAAGAAGATCAATAGTAGAAGCCTATGGCCTCGAGTGAAGAGGAATCGAGAGTCGGCATAGGTCATAATGATCAAACCACTATAAAATCGGTTTGCATTTCCTTCATACTTTTCATTTATATTGCTAACTGATTTACTTGATTACTATTCTCACTATACTTACGAATGTGCTCTCGAAGTTTAAATGCGTTCCGATATGATTTCATCGAATGAGCTTTCAAACCAACGTGATTTTTCGAAAGCACTAATTCACCCCTCCTCTTAGTGCCGATACAATCCTAACATCCTTATGGCTTCAAGTCTTGCCATAGGAGCAAAAGTTTCTTCATAGTTGATATCTCCTTCTTGGTTGAAACCTTTGGTCATTAATCTAGCCTTGTTTAGAACTACGATACCAAGTTCATCTTGCTTATTCCTAAATACTCATTCGGTGCTAATTATAAGATGATCAGAACAAGCATCTATTCTTTATTTCTCTTAAATTGATTTATTTTTTTATGCATTACAAAGACCTATGATTCATCTTTAAGAGCATCATCGATGCATTTAGGTTCAATTTAAGACAAAAAGGCAACATTCACATAAAAATTTTTAAATGAAGAAAGAGTTTGAAATATTTTTTATGTATCTCCAATGATTAATTCCTTAGAATGAGCATCTATATACTTCTATTCCTTGGGTAAGGAATCTTTGCAAATAGATGCATTCAAGTTGCTTGGAAGAGGAGAATTCTCATTCAAATTCAAAGTATGAAAATCAAAATCATCATCAAAATTATTTTTCTTAAATTCTGGAGACTCATTAAAAACAATATGGATAGATTCCTCAATAATTAAAGTACTTTTATTAAAAACTCAATAAACTTTAAAAATTAAAGAATATCGAAGAAAAATACCTTCATCAAATTTTGCATCAAATTTTCCTAAGGCATCATTTTTATTTAAAATAAAGTACTTACAACCAAAAAATTTAAAATATGAAATATTAAGTTTTTTATTGTACCATAATTCATAAGGAGTTTTAGATAGTACTAGTCTTATGAGAACCCTGTCCATGACATAGCATGTTGTGTTAATTACTTTAATCCAAAAAATTTTTTGATAGACTATATTTATTAAGCCTGATTCTTGCGATCTCATGCAAACTCCTATTTTTTCTCTCAACAACTCCATTTTGTTGTGGATTTCTTAGAGTAGAGAAATTATGGTCATACTCATTTAAATTATAAAAATATTGAAAATCATAGTTTTTACCACCATGATCAGTACAAATAATTGAAATTATAAAACCCTTTTCATTTTGAACTTGTTTGTAAACCTTTAAAAAATATTTAAAGTAGTCACTTTTATCCGCCAAGAAGTATTTCCATATATATCTACTATAATCATTAATAAGCACAAAAGCATATTTACTACCACCTAGACTTATGATATCAATTGGTCCAAATAAATTCATATGAATTAATTGTAGTGATATAGCGGTACTTGATTTTTAGATTTAAAACTACTCTTTATTTGTTTACCTAGTTGGCATGCATCACAAACTTTATATTTGTTAAATTTAATTCTAGACATACCTCTTACAAGTTCTTTATTTGTAATTTATGAAATTAATTTCATACTTGCATGACCTAATCTACTATGCCAAAGCCATACATCATCGTTTAAAACCAAAAAATAAGTTTCATCACAAAAATCATCAAGATAAAGAGTATACACATTATTAGTCCTTGAGGTAATCATAGATTTATTTTTGTGTGGTATCTTTATAATACAAACATTAGATTTAAATTTAATGTTATATCCCTTATCACACAATTGACTAATGTTTAGTAAGTTATATTTTAAATTATTTACTAATAAAATGTCTTCAATCAAGAGGTTTGATTTGTTACCTATATTTTCTTTGCCAATAATTTTTCCTTTGATGTTGTCTCTGAAAGTGACATATCCTCTATTGGATCTCTAGTCATATGCCTTGAGTATCCACTATTAAGATACCATCTCTAGCTCCTAACTTTCAATTATAGACATATCTATAAAAAAGGAGGGTTTGTTTTATCGACCTATTTAACTTTGGGTCCCTCATGATTAGATCTACTTATCATGATTGTTGGTATTAAGTTATTTATGGTTCTTTTAGGAATCTAAACTAATTTATACGAGCTATATTTTTAAAATAAAAATTTATAAATATAATGATCACGTGTACCATAAAAATTATATTTAATTTTAGGCTAAACATGCAATATTGGTCCTTTAACAAATATAGTTGGCTTTTGTTGAGTGTTACTACTCACAAAGTCAATTCCTTTCTTTATATTTGCATGACCTCTATTAGTAAGAATTATGTTTAATGATTTGTTTCTAATCTTAAAATTTTTAATATTTATTGTAATAATATATTTTCCTTTTCAATCGAGTCTAACTCTTCATATTTAGTGTAGGAAATTAACATGCAATTGCCATACTTATTTTTTAATTTTTTAAATTTACTAGAGAGAGAAGCATGATTCCTTTTTAGCAATTTATTTGTATTACCAACTAATTTAAATTCATTATATAAATCATGAAATACATTGAGTAATTCATCAAAAGATAAAGAGGTTTTACTTGAGTCACATACCACATCATTGAGAGTCATCAAAGCATAATTTGCCACCTCATCTTCATTGGTTAGTTCTTTATCTTTTAAAGCACTTGATTCGTCCCAAGTTGCCTTCAGTGCTTTCTTCTTTTTTTATGCTAGTAGCTTATTCTTCAGTTGTGGATACTCATTTTTCAAGTGCCTCAGCTTCTTGCATTCATAGCAGATGATTGTATCCTTTCTTAGTTCATTTTTGTTCTTAGAATCTTATTTTACAAGATTTGTTTTATTTCTTTTTATGAATTTTTTAAATTTTCTTATAAGAAGTATCAAGTTATCATCATAACTTGAGCTTTCTCTTGAGTGGTCTTCTTTAGATCATATCCTTCCTATTTTTTAAAAGTTTATTCTCATGTTTATCATATGCCGTGCAAGTCATATTATAGGTCATTAATGATCCTACGAGTTCTTCAAGAGGCAAATAGTTTAAGTCATTTACTTCTTGAATAGAAGTTACCTTTAGATCCCAATTTTTAGAAGAGATTGTAAAATTTTATTAACAAGTTCAAAATTAGTATAACTTTTGCTAAGAGCTTTCAAACCATTGACAACATCCGTAAAATAGGTGTTTATGTCACCAATGGTTTTGATTGGCTTTATACTAAATGTTGAATCTCAAATTTTGAAGATGAAACTAATTGATAGTGTTTATGATTTGATCTGTATTTTAAGTGATGCAGGAAGCTTCGATCAGGGAGAGACAATCAAAGTAGGAAGAATCATATTAGGCCAGAGAAATTATGCCAAAGAAATCATAGTTGCGAAGGTCAACTGGTCGATTGGGCAATAGGCTGCAAGATAGGACGATGCGCCAAAGAATCAGACGAAGCATCGATGAACCAATGACATGCCAGACAACATTTGATTTAAGCCTTATAATAATTTTCTAGATCGAAGTAGGTTTTAAGTGTGCGGGAATAACTACGATAGAACATTGTCGAGAGTTCATTGTCGACAGCAAAGTGAAGTCCCAAGTCAAGAACAAGACTTCGTTGGGAGTTCAAGAGTTCATTGGAAGTCCAAACATTCATCGGAAGTTCTATTGGAATTGATCAAGAAGTCCAAGAGCTTTCCATAGAAGCTCATCGGAACTCATAAAGAATATCATTGTGAAGTCCAGGAGCTTGCTGGGAGTCCATTGGAACATTGTCGAGAGATCATCGGAAGTTCGTTGGAAGCTCACCAAAAAGAAACCTAGACTTATAGACTTATTTAGCTTATTAAATGTCTTAAAATTCGCAGTTAGTATATAATTATGTTGGAATTGGGCCAACTCAATTAGAGGACAATTAGGCCAAGTTTGGGCTATGTTGGGCCAAGTGAAAAGGCCTAAACAATGACCCAACAAGTGAAACCGACGTGGCACAGTCTCCGAGACTATGTCAGGTAGTGGTATCGCTAGTCTGGGCGTTAGTACCACCCAGAGTTAGTCTTCAAGACTATCAAGTAGTGGTACCGCTAGTCTAGGCAGTGGCACTGCCAAGTGTCAGGCTACAAGCATTGGTACCGATTGCCCATACCCCGAAATTTTGGGGATTTAAATTTTGGCTGCAAGTTTTGAAGCCATTTGGGGTCTATAAATATCTCAGCTATTCCTTCATGGAGTAGTAGGAAAATTGATCAAAAACTCTGTTTCTAAAGTTGAAAACCCTTGTAAGTGTAGAGTCCCTTCTCCTAAAGTTTAGAGACAATTCTAAGGGAGAGTGTGAGGGAAGTTTTACAAAAAGTGGTTGTAAAGGTTCTCTCCTGAACCTATCAAAAGGAGAATCGAGTTATATAGGTAGTTGATCTTCACCCATTGAAGGAAGATCATTAGTGGATGTCGATGCCCTCGACGGAAGAGGAATCGGCGGAGTAGATGTAGGTCACGACGATCGAACCACTATAAAAATCTGATTTGCATTTTTTCTTGCTATTTACCTTTATTACAATTGGAATTCTTACTTTCACTACACTTCCACATGCTTTCAAGTTAAGCATTCACGAGATCAGATTTTATCGTATGAAGAAATTTTAAACCAACATTTTTATCCATTGCACTAATTCACCCTGCGCTCTTAGTGCCGACTCATTCCTAACTGTTGGTATCCGAGCCATGTTATTTCTTATTTGGTTTAACACCTAAAAGAAATAGCTCTTTTCAAATTTTAAGAGAGTTTTTTAATCATTTGTCCTCTTATGTTCAATAGGATGGACTACATTTATTGGAAAACTCGAATGAGAGTTTTCTTGCTTTCTATGGATTTAAACTTATGGAATATCATTGAAAACGGATTTCAAAAGTCATCTACTCTAATGAATGAATGAAATAATTTAGAGAAGAAAATATTTTCTTTAAACGCTAGAGCTATAAATGCTCTATTTTTCACCTTAGACAAAACTGAATTCAATCGAGTTTCTATTTGTGAAATGACTTTTGATATTTGGCATACTCTTGAAATCACACATGAGGGAACTAGTATAGTTAAAGACTCTAAAATAAATATTTTGATGCATAATTTTGAATTACTTTGTATGAAGCCAAGCGAGACTATTGGAGACATGTACACCCATTTTACGAATGTCATCAATTGTAACATCCCATTAGTCCCACATCGGAAGTGGGGAATGTGTATGATTAGCTTATAAGGGCCTGATGAGTGTACTACGTTACCTCCCGCTTAAGCATTTTGGTCTGTGGTTGCAAGGACCAAAATGGAGTTATTGGCCAGTTGGCTTATCAGACTCGAGTCATGACATTTGGTATCAGAGCCGACCTAACATTTGGGCAGGGTGAGAGGGCTCGAGTAGGAAAGGGCTACCCATGGATGGAGTCAGAGAACTCATCATAGCGTGGAGCCACCACTGAGTTAATCCTCACATGCACTATGCTAGGGTTCGATCTGGGTTATGTCGGGCCTTGACGAGGACGTCAAGCTAATTGAGTTGGGGATAATGTAACATCCCATTAGTCCCACATCGGAAGTGGGGAATATGTATGATTAGCTTATAAGGGCCTGATGAGTGTATTATGTTACCTCCCGCTTAAGCATTTTGGTCCGTGGTTGCAAGGACCAAAATGGAGTTATTGGCTCATCAGACTTGAGTCTTGACATTAATAGTCTAAAAGCTCTTGGTAAAAGTTTTTCAAATATTGAATTATGAATAAAGTTTTATGATCACTTTCTAAAAATTGAGATTATAAAATAACGGCAATATAAGAATCAAAGGACTTGAACTATTTTTCGATTGAAGAACTTAGTGGGTCTTTAATGACCTATGAAATGACTTATGTGGCACTTGAACTTGAGAATAACCTTCCAAAGAACATGAAGGATTTGGTACTTAGAACAAATGCAGACCACTCGAGCGAAAGCTCAAGTGATGATAAACTCGAACTTCTCACTATAAAATTTAAAAGGTTCATTAAACAAGAATTAAACAAATAAAAATAAACTTAAAAAGAAGTTGCTAAAGAAGAAGAGAGCACTCAAGGCGGCTTGGAATGAACTAAGTTCATCCGAAGATGAAGAACAAACTACTAAATTCGAAACAACAAACTTCGCTTTGTGGACTCTTGACAATGAGGTAAAATACTCAAACGAAACCCCTTTAGTTTATTTTGAAATTACTTGATGCATTTTATATGTTGTTTTTAAATTAGTATATAAAATGTAAAATATAAATAAATAAATAAAAGGGGATCACACATTTTTTTTTCTAGCTAATTTTGAAAATGATAATGACAATTGCATGTTTTATGAAAATACAACAAAATGTTAGATTTAAATCTAATGATTAGTCCTATGTATGTTTTTAAGAAAAAATAATGTGTTTCTAAATTGATGATTTCTGACTTTGATTGAAAATGATTTATGAAATCATGTTTGATGATATCATGCTTAATGAGTTTATAGTTTGAAATTATGCATGTTATACCTTGAAAACTTGAAACTATGTTTTGATGTCATGCTCAAAGTAGTGATGCATAATGATCTTATTTAATAAGTTTATATTTCGAAATTATGCATGATGATTTTTATGATTCCTGGCTTATTGATGTTTGTCACAATGAAAGTTGCTTTTTCGGTTATAAACTAGATGGATGGTTTTTATGATGAAATTTATTTTTTTTGTCTTAAACAATGATGCATCTTTTTATTTGTCATAAAAAAGACAAAAGCATGCTTCTATGAAACAAACAACTTAAAATAAAACATCTATATCTTATTAATTTTTCGATAAAAGATTTATGAATCTATGTATATTATGCTTTTGTGAATCTATTGGACTATGAAAATGAATTTGAATGAGTTTTATCGAAATCATAATTTCTTGAGATTTATAATATGAAATCTTTTATGAATCAAGATCTCTTATTTGATCTCTTATGTTTCTCTTTGCCATGTACTAAAGAAGAAAATAATCTAATTCATGATCTTGATTTCTCGATATTTGATACTTGAAATCTTTCTATGAATTAAGATCATTTTCTCCTTGTTTCTTTTTGCTATTCACAAAAAAAAAGGGAGACTTATCCTAACAAACCATGATATTCTACTTGACTTCTTGAGAATTTATGACTTAGTTTTGTTATGCATTTCTTCCCTTCTTCATTCTTGTTTACAATAACAAAAGGGAGAAAGAAAATCACTAGCATCTTAAGAGATTGATAAATCAATTAATATCATTTTGAATCTCTTGAAAATGATTTTGATGATTTGAATTTGAATGAGTTTTATTTAAATCATGATCTTGATTTCTTGGAATTACTTGAGACTTTTTTAATCAAGATCTCTTCTTTTTACTCCTACGATTTTTCTTGGTATTTTATTTAAAGAAGAGATTTACTATATGAATCATAAGAATTTCTATACATGAATCAAGATCCTTTATATGTTCTCCCATGACTCTATTTGCTATAGGAAAATATTTGTCTATATCATTGATCTTGAATTTTAGGAATCAAAACTTGATAATTTCTTTATATGAATCAAGGTCCCTCATTTTTTATTCTCGAATGATTTCTTACATTTAATTTAAGAGAATATTTTGAATCATGTCTTTTGGTATTCATATGATCTTATCTTTCATGATATGAGAATCATACATGGTAGGATATAATATACTTTGATATTTTGATACTATGATGATTTGAAATATTTATGATGTTGCATATAATATTATGATTGGTTCTTGATTGAATTTCTCTCTTACTCTTTTTCCTCTTATTCTTATCTTTTTTATGACAAAGGAAGAAAGAAACTTGCTAAGAAGAACCGAAAAGCTCTTAAGCAAAAATGCTAGTTTCTCATTTTTCATGCAAAGTTCTTGCTTAACTTCTCATTTTTGCTAGCATAGATAAATTGGTGTAAAACTTACTTGACATGCTTTCAAACACTTGCATTGTTGAATGATTCTCTTTTTTTATTGATGACAAAGGGAGAGAAAACAAATGATGAGTGTTTGTTACCAACAATTATGAAGTGATAAATGCTTAAAAAATGTTGATTTAATGTTTGGTATCATGAATGTTTTAGTATCGTGTATGATATGCCCATAGTAACTGTAGCATCACTCATTTTTGAAAATTTTGTAAGGGTCTGTTTGTAATATTCTCATTTAAAGTAAAGAAAAAAAACATAGTGGACATGTGTCACTAGCTAACCTAATGGTGCCACCTAAGTTTGCTCTAAGGATGACACCTAGCCCTTTTCATGCATGCTTGCCACCTTGCAATATTTGCAACCCCTGTGTTAGCCAAAAGTAATTAAATGAGAGATTAAAGGGGAAACTAAATTTAAACTTAAGATGCTGCAGCCAACGTGAGTGTAAGAAGAAGAAGAAGAAGAGGAAGAGGAAACTTTGTTTGAGGTTTTGCATAAACTCCTCCACATTTAGGAATCAAACTCTTCTAAAGCAAGTGTTCTAACCCCTTCCTATAGAAATTTTTAATCTTTATTTCATTTTAATTCTTCATAATTTCGAAAGATTTCAGCTTGGCACCAAACCTTTCTTTCGTTTTGATACAAAGTCATGAATCTGTAATTTTTCGATAATTTGACCTCTATGCACTGTTTTGGACCTAACTTTTAGCACTAAACTCTGATTTAGGCAAAGCCTAATTTATTTGAAAGTAGACTCAAAGATCTTTATTTTGATACTAAGATTGAATAATTTAGAGTTTAATTGCCTACTAAGACTTCTGTTTCAATTAACCCTACAGATTCTGCAAACTAGGGATTATAATTTTTGACCTCTTGTTGCTTAACTGCTTATAACATTCTGTTGGAAATCAGATTTATGCAAAGTATGATTTATTAAAAACTAGACTCATAAAGCTTTTTGTCTATATCTAATTTGAATGATTTGGAGTATAAATGCTTATTGAATCATCTGTTCAATTCAACTCTATGAATTCTGTAAAATAGAGATAATATTCACTGACCTTTGGTTACTAAATTATTTATAACTCCTTGCTGGGAACTCCAATTCATAGAAAACTTAAGGTATCAAAAACTAGATTGATACTCTTTCGAATAATCTCTATTTTGTGTAAATTGAAGCATAATTGATCATCCAAACAATACATGCAATGTACCTCTCATATTCAGTTAGAATAGAGCTTTGATCGATTTCGCCTATTCTTGTTTCACATCTTTGCAAATTGATTTAAGCTAAAATCCATACTTTAGTTGAGCTTTATATTATTGCCTTGAATTCTTATATACTTTTGTCCTACAATTATTTGTATACTTGCATTTATTATGTAAAGTTCAAGTTTGTATCACAATGTTTCATATAAGAACCTACATTCCATTGTTTTGCATGTGTTTCTGATATGTCCCAATTTATTATTCACAATACCCTTTTATTCTCTAGTGTTTATGGGTTTGTCTAGATCTTTGCTAAAAATGGTAAAAGGATTATTTGGACCTTTGCTAGAAATGTTAAAGGGATTATCGGAACCTTTGCCAGAAATGGTAAAGGGTATGTGCTTAGAGCCCGCGATGCTCTAGATTATGTTTGGTGGTCATTCAGAAATGGATGGACCATATTATGTTTAAGATCCCACTTCACCTTCTATTTACTTTATATGATATTCAAAAATTTAGTTATATACTTCTATCTATGCTTTGGATAAGAATAAAATATATGCAACGTCAAATGTGACGTTTGAGCTTCTGTTTCATATTTGTTCTTTGATATGTTCCGAAATGCTATATGCTCCAAAATGTTTCATATGTCATTGATATCTGAAATGCTCCTTATGTCTTTGATATGCTTTGAAATATTTCATATGTTATGGATATGCTTCTTATGCCAATGATATGCTCCAATTAGCCCTTAATCCATTGTTATGAACAAAACATGCTTCGAATGAAATGATATTATAACTCAGCATTCATCGAGTGGCTATCTTTGAACTCTTGTATCTCTACCTTATATTTTGAAACCTTATTTGTTCAAAACTGTCCTCTTTGCCACGGATATGTTAGTCACTTGCTGAGCTCTATGTGCTCACCTTGTTGCTATATAAATTTTTTAGGATAGCTTGTTGCTCGCTAGAATATTTAAAATGGGCTGAGGCAGTGGAAAGCCAAATGATTTTGGGGCAAATCTTTCATACTTAATAAGTTGATGTTGTATAAGTTTCTTTTGTATAAAATGAAATATTAACGATAACTCTATATTGATGTGTCTTGTAAATATTTGAAACGTACCTCTCATGTCAGGATTTTGAGAATGTTAAGTTTAAACTCTGTAATGATATAAACATATGGTATATGTCGGTTTTGTAATTGTATAGATTATCACGCTTATGGATTTATGATGTGGTTATGGTTTAGTTGAGTTAACTTTAGATTTTGTGAATCATTAAGTGATATGAGAGTATGATTATAAACTGCACAGGTCTTATGGATTATAGAATATATGGAAATGACTTGAATGCTTTCTCAATGTCCTCAAACATGTGATTGGATCCTAGAATATATTGCTGTTGATCTATAATAAATTTGGGGCGGGGCGTGAAAGTACCGATTGACTTATTTGTATTATGCATGAAGTAAGGATGAAATATAAGGTTTAAAAATTATGCATGTTTTAATTTGAAACCATAATGATGCACAAATAAGATTGATACTTTAACTTTGTCATGATTTGAAAATTATTATAAAGGGAGAAAGAATTACAACATTGTATTCTTCCCTTCTATTTGATAATGATAAAGGGGGAGTAAAATTTGCTAGCTTGCATATTCTAAAATGATGCATTGCTATCTTGCATTCGTTTTTCAAAAACATGCTAGCTTTCATACTTCAAAGGGAAGTAACACTTGCCAAATTGCTAGCTTGCTAGTTAGCTTGCATTCTTCAAGAAGAAAGAAAAAGTTACTAGTTTGTATATCATAAAGAGAAGCAAAAAGCTTGCTCATTTCAAAAGATGTAAAAATTTTGCCAACTTTCATATGTGTAAAATTTGCTAACTTGCATGTTTCAAAATTATGTAAAACTTACTAAATTTTCTAGCTTGCAAATTGCATGGAGAAAGAATTTCTAGAAACGTAAAAATGCTAGCTTGCACGTTTCAAGTAGATGCAAAAAACTTGTTATCTTGCATATATCAAAAGGTGTGAAAATTTTGCAAAGAAAATTACTAGCTTGCATGATGATAAAACTTGAGATTATGTTGTAATAATTTGAAATTATATCTCACAAAATTGGATAGTTACACTTCTCCTTTTTGTTGATGACAAATGGGGAGTAGTTATGCTGATGATCATGGACGGAATGATATATTGAAAATGAAATCCATTATGCATGATTTTATGTTTCACATATTCATGATGAAATATTGCTTTGACTTGAATTCAATTTGAATTCAAGGTTCCTCTCACATATGTCATATTGATAGGGGGAGTTAAGGTTCACTCCGTCATCAATTGGTTATCATCATAAAAAAAAGAGGGTTTGTCATCATCAATTGGTTGTCATCATAAAAAATGACCCAAAGTTATAGGAGGGTAGACATATCTATAAAAAAGAAGGGTTTGCTTTATGTACCCATTTAACTTTGAGTCCCTCGTGATTAGATCTACTTATCTTGACTATTGGTATTAAGTTATTTATGGTTCTTTTAGGAATCCAAACTAATTTATGCGAGTTATATTTTTTAAATAAAAGTTTATAAACATAATGACTATGTCTACTACAAAAATTATATTTAATTTTAGGAAAAACATATAATGTAGGTCTTTTAACAAATATAGTTGGCTTTTGTTGAGTGTTACTACTCACAAAGTCGATTCATTTCTTTTTATGTACGTGACCTTTATTAGCAAGAATCATGTTTAATGATTTGTTTATAATCTTAAATTTTTTTAATATTTGTTGTAATAACATATTTTCCTTTTCGACTAAGTCTAACTCTTCATATTTCGTGTAGGAAATTAACATGAAATTTTCATAATTATTTTTTTATTTTTAAAATTTACTAGAGAGAGAAGCATGATTATTTTTTAGCAATTTATTTTTCTTACCAACTAATTTAAATTCATCATATAAATCATGAAATACATTGAGAAATTCATCAGAAGATAAAGAGGTTTCAATTGAGTCACATACCATGTCGTTGAGAGCCATCAAAGCATAATTCGCCACCTCATCTTCATTGGTTAGTTCTTCGTCTTTTGAAGCACTTGATTCGTCCCGAGTTGCCTTCAGTGCTTTCTTCTTTTTTTATGCTAGTAGTTTCTTCTTTAGTTGTGGATACTTATTTTTCAAGTGCCCCAACTTCTTGCATTCATAACAGATGATTGTATCCTTTCTTAGTTCATTTTTGTTCTTAGAATCTTGATTTACAAGATTTGTTTTTTTCCTTTTTATGAATTTTTTAAATTTTCTTATAAGGAGTGCCAAGTCATCATTATCATCACTTGAGCTTTCTCTTTAGTGGTATTCTTTAGTTCATATCCTTTCAATTTTTTAAAAGTTTGTTCTCATGTTCATCATGTGGCGTGCAAGTCATTTTATAGGTCATTAATGATTCTATAAGTTCTTTAAGAGGAAAATAGTTCAAGTCCTTTGCTTCTTGAATAGAAGTTACCTTTAGATCCCAATTTTTTATAAAGATTAAAAATTTTATTAACAAGTTAAAAATTTGTATAACTTTTACCAAGAGCTTTCAAACCATTGACAATATCCATAAAACAGGTGTACATGTCACCAATGGTTTTGATTGGCTTCATTCTAAATGTTGAATCTCGGATTTTGATGATGAAACTAATTGATAGTGTTTATTATTTGATCTGTGTTTTGAGTGACGAAGGAAGCTTCAATCAGGGAGAGACAATTAAAGCAGAAAGAATCATGTTGGGCTAGAGAAATTACGATAAGGAAATCAGAGTTGCAGAGGTCAATTGGCGGATTGGGCAATAGGCCGCAAGATAGGACGATGCGTCAAAGAATTCGACGAAGCATCGATGAACCAATGACATATCAAACAACATTTGATTTAAGCCTTATAATAATTGTCTAGATTGAAGTAGGTTTTAAGTGTGTAAAATTAACTATGATAGAAAGGCATAAAGCAAAATAAAGTCCCAAAATCAAGAATGAGACTTCGTTGGGAGTTTGAGAGTTTGTCAAAAGTCCGAACGTTCATCGGAAGTTCTATCGGAATTGATCGAAAAGTCCAAGAGCTTTCTAGAGAAGCTCATCAAAAATCACCAAGAAGATCGTCATGAAGTCCAGGAGCTTACCGGGAGTCTGCTAGAATGTTGCCGAGAGATCATTAGAAGTTCGCCGGAAGATTACTAGAAGCTCATCGGAAAGAAACCTAGATTTATGGACTTATTTAGCTTAGTAAATATCTTAAAATTTATAGTTAGCACATACTTGGGTTGAAATTTGGCCAACTCAATTAGGGGACAATTGGGCCAAGTTTGGGTTGTGTTGGGCTAAGTGAAAATGCCCAAACAGTGACCCAACAGGTGGAACCAACATGGCACAGTCTCTGAGACTGTGTCAAGTAGTGGTACCACTAGTCTGGGTAGTGGTACCACCCATACTTAGTCTCCGAGACTGTCAGGCGTTGGTACCACCAGTCTGGGCAGTGGTACCGCCCAATGTCAAGTTGTAGGCAATGGTACCGCCCATACCCCGAAATTTCGAGGATTTGAATTTTGCCTCGAAGTTTTGAAGCCATTTGGAGTCTATAAATACCTCAACTATTCCTACATGGAATAGTAAGAAAAATGATCAAAAACTCTATATTTCTAAAGTTGAAAACCCTTGTAAAGTATAGAGTCCCTCCTCCTAAAGTTTAGAGACCATTCTAAGGGAGAGTGTGAGGGAAGCTTTGTAAAAAGAGGTTGTAAAGGTTCTCTCCTAAGCCTGTTAAAAGGAGAATCGAGTTGTAAGGGTATTTAATCTTTACCCATTGAAGGAAGATCGTTAGTGGATGCTAGTGACCTCGACGAAAGAGGAATTGGCAAAGTGTATGTAGGTCACAACGATCGAACCACTATAAAAATCTAGTTTGCATTTATTTCTTGCTATTTACCTTTATTGCAAATGGAATTCTTACTTTCACTACACTTCTGCATGCTTTCAAGTTAAGCATTTCCGAGATTAGATTTTATTGTACAAAGAAATATCAAACCGATGTTTTTATCCGCTACACTAATTCACCCCCCACTCTTAGTGCCGACTCGTTCCTAACACTAAACACATCATAACTATGCACCAAGAGATTAATCTTAGATTCTTTAATTTTACTTGTGCCTTCATGTGTAAATTTAAGTGTGTGCTAAATATCATGAGCAATTTCACATATAGAAACACGATTAAACTCATTCTTGTCTAAAGCACAAAACAAAGGATTCATTGCTTTAGCATTTAAAGAAAAAAATTTCGTCTCTAGATCATTCCATTTATTTATAGGTCTAAAGGATTTTTGAAAATAACATTCAATGACATTCCATAAATCAAAGTCCATAGAAATCAAAAAAATCTGCATTCGTGTTTTTCAATACGTGTACTCCGTCCCATTGAACATAGGAGGATGAGAGATAGAATAGCTCTCTTGATTATAAAAAAAAGTTAGTTAAATGCTCTTAGGCATTAAACCAAATAAGAGAAACAAGCTCTAATACTAACTATTAGGATCATAAAGGCACTAAGATGGGCGGCGAATTAGTGCTTTCGAAAAATTATGATTCAAAAATTCATTCGATAAAAACCGTATCTAAAATATGTTCAACTTAGAATGTGAGTAAAAGTAATGAGCAACTAAATCAATAAGCAATAACAATGAAGAGCATAAAAGAAAATACACACTAGATTTATAGTTGTTCGGTCGTCGCAACCTATGTCCACTCCTGATTCCTCCTCTATCGACTTTTACTAACGATCTTCTTTCAATGGGCGAAGATCAACTACCCTTGTTATAACTCTTTTATCCTTTTTACATATTTGGGAGAGAACCTTTACAACCTTCTTTTACAAGTGATCCTCACACCTCCCTTAGAATGACTTAGAAGCTAAAGAAGGAAGGAACTCAAGACTTTCAACAGAGTTTACATACTAAGAATCAACTACCCTTGTGCTCTTTTCTTGCTATCTCAAACAAGAATGAGTGGGGTATTTATAGGCTACAAATGGCTTAAAAAATCGAGCCAAAAATTCTTATTCTCAGGTTTTTGGGGTACTAGCAGTACTACCGCCAATGCTAGGTTGTGCCACCGCCTACAACACCGAACACTAGCGATACCACTACTAGTCTGGGCAGTACCACCACTTGATAAAATCTCGAAAACTATGTTCTGATAGTACTACCATCAGTTTGGGTGGTACCACTGCCTAACACTAGTGGTACAATCGTCGGGTCTTCCGAAAATGTATACTTCGTACTTTCCAGCTCATAGGCGATTTCACCGCCTAGTCTGGTGGTGCCATTACTTGACCCAACTATAGACCATTGAATGAGCCTTCCAATAGGCCCAATTCGGCCTTGATTTAGGCTCAATGAGCCCTTAATTGAGTTGACATGGTTACACCAAAAACTAACTCAATTATACCTAAACTATGACGATCAAGACACAAATGATTATAAACATGAATCCTATATTGTCTGGCACGTCATTGGTTCATTCGAACTCTTAGTGCGTCATACTTTCTTTCGGCGTATTGCCCAATCCATTGATTTGTTAACCTCCCACAATATTTAATCTTAGCGCAATGCTCGATTCTTCTAGCCCAATGCCCGATCTTTAAAATTATCCACTCCGATCCAATGTCTAATTCTCTTGCTTCAATTGATTTGCCTTTCCATGAATGAAGTTAGTCTTGTATCACTTTTCTCAAACACTGATTAGATCATAAACTCATCAATTAATTTTATCATCAAAATCTAGGATTCAAGAATCAATTGATGAGTTTATTATATAATCAGTGTTTGAGCAAAGTGATATAAGACTAACTTCGATCATAGAATAGCAAATCGATTGAAGTAGGAGAATCAAATATTAGATCGAAGTGGATCATATCAAAGATCGAGCATCGGGCCAAAAGAATCAAGCATTACGCTAAGATCATATATTGTGAAAGGTCAACATGCTAATGGATTGGGCAATGCACCGTAGGAAAGCATAACATATCGAGAGTTTGGACAAACAAATGACATGCCGGACAACATAGGATTCATGTTTGTCATTGTTTGTGTCTTAATCATCATAGTTTAGGTTTTAATTGAGTTGGTTTTAGGTGTAACTATGCCAACTTGATTATAGGCCCATTGGGTCAGAATCTAGACTGAATTGGGCCTGTTGGATGGCCAATTTAGTAACCTAAAGTTGATCAGGCGGTGGCACCACCAGACCAGGTGGTGGAACCACTTATGAGCTAGAAAGTACGAAGTGTACCGCTAGTGTCAAGTGATAGTATCACCTAAACTAGCGGTGGCACTACCCAAACCGATGGTGGTACCATCGAAACATAGTCTTCGAGGTTATGTCTGGTGATGGTACCACCCAAACTGGCGATGGTACCACTAGTGCCCAGGTTGGTAGGCGATGGTACCGCCCAGCATGAGCGGTAGTACCGCCAGTACCCTGAAAATCCGAGGATGAGATTTTTTGTTCTATTTTTGAAGTTATTTGGGACCTATAAATACCCCACTCATTCCAGCTTGAGATGGTAAGAAAAGAACTCGAAAAACTTATGATTCTAAGTGTGTAATCTTTATTGAAAGTGTTGAGTTTCTCTTGTAGGGAAATCTAGGGGTGACATCACATGCATAGTGGAAGAACATAAAACAAAAAACTCTAAATTTCCCAATACGTGTTCGTCATCATGCATAGATTGGTGCGGAAAACCTGCAATACAGAAAACCACCTGTGAGACAGTTGTGTTACCTAGGGAGATCGTATATCCTTGAATCCTTACAGATTTGTAGGAGTGGATAAACGAGGTAAAGAATCCTCATCTTTAGTGGTGATCTATAGAGTAGGGCTACAACGTTGCTCCTCAAATCTCCAAGCCTACTCTTGGAGGAGGAGAAGATGAGAGGAGAATATGAGGTGCAAACCAAGAAGCCCCAGCCTATAGGCCTTTAGTTTCCTTCTATTTATAGAGGCCCCTAGTTAATCCAAATGAATCCTGCCCTATTGGGTACTTGATCTTTATCATATTACCCTAGTCTCTTAGATTATTGGGTAGCTCTTATTAGATATCATCCATGGGATCCAATAATTCAAGGGTTTATTGGATATCCAATTAGATAGGGGCTCCAACGGATATCTCATCTCCGAACCTCTACTCGTCGTAACACCTACGATATGTGTGTGACCCTCTAGGCCCAATATCGAGCTAGCCATGAGTCTTATAAATCAAAACTCTTTTTGGCTTAGTGAATTATTATCTTCATAATAATTCACTCGACTCGTCGACTACGGACGTACTAGGCCACTACGCCATAGTTCCTAAACGATATAGGGGATTCCAATCCTTTGGATATATCTATCCTTAGTTACCATATACCTTTAGTCCCTCATCCATCTAATATCCCGGAGACTATATCGAGCATAGTGCTGCCAGGCCCATACGGTTTCTCCACGAGTCTCACTCTAATCGGATTCTCCCGGAGAACTCTTTCTCCCCCAATCTGAATGACCTTGGTGTTGGGAAATCATGGGGGAGACATCATATGCGCAGCGGAAGAACAAGAAAACAAAAATCCCCGATTCCCAAAAAGAAGTTCGTCGTCGTGCGAAGATTGTGTTACCTAGGGAGATCGTAGAGATTGTGCGCAAAAATATGCACAATCTGCGGATAGAGTATAGAGATTGTGTTACCTAGGGAGATCGTATATCCCTATTTCCTTGCAGATCCTTAGGAGAGGGTGAAGGAGGTCAAGCGTCCTCCTCTCTAGCGGTGATCCACACAGCAGGGTTGCGACGACCCTCCTCAAAACTCCATGCCTCTGAGGTGGAGAGGGAGAGGAGAATAGGAAAGGCAAGCAAAGACTCTAGCCTATGAGGCTGTGAATCCCTCCTATTTATAGAGATCCCATGTCAAACCCTAATGGGTCCTTCCCTAGTGGGTATTGGATCTGCATCCAATAAGACAAGGGCTTTAGTCCGGATATCTTATATCCCGAACCTCTACTCATCGCAATGCCTACCATATGTGTGACCCTCTAGGCCCAATATCGAGCTGGCCGTGAGTCATACTGTCGAACTCCTTCTAACTCAGTGAATTATTATCTCTGTAATAATTCACTCGACTCATCGACTACGGACGTACTAGGCCACTACGTAGTAGTCCCCAGACGATACGGGGGAATCCAATCCATTAGACCTGTCTGTCCTTAGTTACCATGTACCTATAGTCCCTCATCCATCTAATATCCCAGAGACCAGATATCGAGCATGGTGTTGTCGGACCCATATGGTTTCTACTGAAGTCTCTCGCTCTAATCGGATTCTCCGGATAACTCTTTTCTCTCTCAACCCGAATGACCCCGGCCAGGGATTTGTCTGAAAGCAAGAACACATGGGATATTCCTCTAATGACGCCGAGAGTGGATGATCCTCTATCGACACTCAATAGCCCTCGTAAAGGTCGACTACCACTCCCAATGACCATTTGTACTAGATCGGGGACAGCCAAAACCTATAAGTTCGGTATCAAAGAGTGGAGCACTCATACAGGGACATCCTTGGTGTCTCAAGTCTAAGGACCAGATACACCACTAGGACTACGGAATCGTTGTCCGACAATAAGGCATCATCAACCATCCAAGCATTCCGTAAAGCGGATCAATCAGTGAACTCATTCTCCAATGAGCACCTGTACTATATCCCTAGTGTCCCTACACGAGAAAAGCTATGAGACCATTTGCATCCATCATATGGACGGGTATACAAAGACACCGGTCTATCCGGTTATCACGATGTCCCTCTCGAAAAACCTATGACCGGAATTATTTAGTATATGTGTTTAAAGGTGAATCGATCTCATTATCGTGATCTCATCACGATCCGATTCCCATTGCACAAATCCAAGGACATCACAATATATATATGCATTTATGCAATAGTTATAAAGTGATATACGCCAAAATATAATTAGCAAAAGATTCTGTATCAAGTCACATGTGCCATCACTCCGTGGTTGGCTTCTTTGGGCACCTATGACTAGCAATCTCCCACTTGACCTAAAGCCAATCACCTATGTGTTCCATCCCCATCGGACCCTCGCGGACGCTTCAAAGACAAAATGAGACAACGACTTTTTGGTGGATCTGCAATGTTATCTTCGGATGGAACTCTTTCCACTGCTACATCTCCTCGGGTCACGATCTCTCTCGATAAGGTGGAACCTCCTCGAGAACATGCTTAGATTTGATGAGACCTAGGTTCGCCGGCTTGAGCAATTGCCCCGTTGTTGTCACAATATAGGGAGATCGGCTCTTAAGCTACCCCGACGACTCCCAAATCTGTGATGAACTTCTTCAACCAGACTCCCTCCTTTGCTGCATCTGATGCAGCAATGTACTTTGCCTCTCGTGGTCGAAGTCGGCGGTGGTATCTTACTTGGAACTCTTCCAAAGACTCGCTCCTCCATTCAAGGTGTACACACCCTGAATTGACTTGCTATCATCGACATCGACTGAAAACTTGAGTCGGTGTAGCCTTCAACCTTAAGGCTATTACCTCTATATACTAGTAAAAGATCCTTAGTCCTTCTCAAATACTTAAGGATACACTTTATTGCTTTCGAGTGCTCCAAGCACGGATCCCTTTGATACCGCTTTCGTGACACTCGAGCATGCGCTATATCAGGCCTAGTACATAGCATGACATACATGATAGACCCTATTGCTGAGGCATAAGGTATCATATCCATGTTCGCCCTTTCTTCTGGAGTCTTTGGGGACATATTCATAGAAAGCGATATCCCATGTCTCATCGGTATGAGACTTCTCTTAGAATTTTTCATGCCAAACCTTTTGACAATAGTTTCTATGTACCTGGACTGGGACAAGCCAAGCATCCTCTTGGATCTATCTCTATAGATTATAATCCCCAAGATATAAGATGCTTCCCCTAAGTCCTTCATGGAGAAGTGTCTAGATAACCAAGCCTTTACTGTGGATAGCATTCCTATGTCATTCCTAATGATGAGGATGTCATCCACATATAACACCAAAAAGGTGATAGCGCTCCCACTTACCTTTCTATATACACAAGGCTCATCTTTGTTCTTAACGAAGTCATAAGATCTGATTGCCTCATCAAATCTTATGTTCCAACTTCGGGAAGCTTACTTTAGTCCATAAATGGATCTAAACAACCTACACACCTTATCGGGCAGTTCTTGGACACGAATCCTCGGGTTGCATCATATACACCTCCTCCTCGAGGTTCCCCGTTGAGGAATGCGGTTTTCACATCCATCTGCCGGATCTCATATTCATAGTGTGCTGCAATAGTCAATAGAATTTGATGGATTTTAGCATTGCTACTGGTGAGAAAGTTTCGTCAGTAGTCAACACCTTGCCTTGGACGATACCCCTTAGCCACTAGCCTTGCTTTTATAGGTCTCTACCTTTCCATCTACTCGATCTTTTCTTAAAGATCCACTTGCAACCGATGGGTACAATACCTTTAAGCATTAACTAGGTTCCAAACCTTATTGGAGTACATAGAATCCATCTCAGAATTCATGGCTTCTTTTCACTTCCCGGAGTCTATACTCATAATAGCCTCCTCGTAGGTCCTGAGGATCAATATCCTCTACATCCTCTGCTCTAATATGTCCCACATATCTCTCGGGAGGATGGGATACTCTATCGAGACCACATAAAAGTGGATACTTGTGTATTAGGTACCGAAAGCAGGATTTTCGGGCAGTAGAGTGGTGCTTGAGCTTGGTTCTCCAACCTCGCTCAATTCTATCATTCTCCCACTATCTCCGTCAAGAATGTGTTCCTTCTCAAGGAACACTGCTCTCTTAGCTACAAAGACCTTTTGGTCCTCGAGATGATAGAAATAATACCCACAAGTTTCCTTGGGGTATCCCACAAATTTGCATCGCTCTGTCCTTGATTCTAACTTATCGGAGTTGTGTCTTCTAACATGGGTAGGGCAGCCCCAGATCTTAACAACCTTAAGTTCAGGCTTCTTCCCTTTCCATATCTTATATGGTGTAGACACTACCGACTTAGTTGGAACTCTGTTCAGAAGGTAAGCTGCAGTTTCTAGGGCATATCCCCAGAATGAGATGGGTAGGTCAGCGAAACTCATCATGGACCGTACCATATCTAATAATGTACGATTTCTCCTTTCAGAGACACCATTGAGCTGAGGTGTATAAAGAGGTGTCCATTGGGATAATATCCCATGGTCCTTGAGGAACTGAGTAAACTCTGCCAAAGTATTCACCTCCTCGATCCGATCGAAGAGTTTTGATACTCTTTCAGTGCGGTTCTCCACCTCATTCTTATACTCTCTGAATTTCTCAAAGGCCTCGGACTTGTACTTCATTAAGTACACATATCCATACCTTGAGAAATCATCAAGTAAATGTAATGAAGTAGGAGTAACCTCCAATGGCATGAGTTGACATGGGTCCACATACATCACTATGTATGAGTTCCAACAACTCATTGGCTCTCTCTCAGTTCTACTAAATGGAGATTTGGTGGGATTTTCCACGAATGCAAGGCTCACAAGTCGCATATGACACATAGTCGAATGGATCTAGATATCCATCATTTAGCAACTTTTGAATCCTTCTTTCATGGATGTGACCTAGCCTACAATGCCACAGGTATGCATTGTTCAACTCATCTCGTTTCCTTTTGGACACATTTACATTCATGATATGTGGAGTGGTGTCTAACATAAATAAACCATTATGTAATGTTCCTTTTCGTGATGATCTTATAATCTAATAATATCGAACAACCATTGTTCTAAAAACAAATTTATATCCACTAAGCTGTTAAACATGAAATGGAGATAATGTTTTTGATAATAGAAGGAACAAAATAACATGCATCTAATGCAATAAAAGCTCCACTAGGGAGATGTAGGGCGACCTGCCAACGACTAATCTGACAACTTTTGCTCCATTACCCATCTTGAGGTCCATCTAGCCTCTCAGTAGTCTCCTAGGCCTTGCCGAACTCTGCCTTGAATTACATATATGATAAGCACTACGGGTATCCAATACCCATGTGTTATCATAAGAGTCTCGACAAATGGAGACTGATCATGAATGTACTGAAGCTTCATCAAGCTTTTGTTTAGCCCTTTCTACAAGGTACTCTTTGCAGTTTCTCTTCCAATGCCCATCTTTACCACGGTGGAAGCATTGGCCTTTGTCCTTTTGTTTGGTCTTTCTTAGCAACCTTTGCTTTACCTTGTTTGCCCTTGCCCTTTCCCTTCTTAAGGGACCTTTCGCTTTCCTTTTCTTTTCACGGTCTCACCGATGTAGAGAACTGGCTTCTCTTTCTTAATAGTACTCTCTGCCTCCCTCAACATATTGAGGAGCTCTGGGAGAGTCACCTCAAGCTTGTTCATATTAAAATTCATTATGAACTGTGAAAAGGAATCGGTAGGGGATCAAGCACAATGTCCACACACAAGTTATCCTCTAGGACCATTCCTAGACACGTGAGTTTCTCTATCCACTCAATCATCTTTAGGACATGGTTCAACCGGTGTCCCCTCGGTCATCCTAGCGGAAAAGGCTCTTGGATATCTCATATCGTTGAGTCCTTCCCCTGTTCCTCAAACAATTTCTTGGACATGTAGGAGAATGGATCCGGCATCCATCTTTTCATGTTGTCTCTGTAACTCTAGAGTCATAGAGCCCAACATATAGCCACGAGCAAGAGTGGAGTCATCAATGTACTTCACGTGGAAGCGATCTCATCCTCGCTTGCCCCTTCTTCGGCGTAGGCATCTTTGTATCAAGGGCGTACATGATTTTCTCTTTGTGAGAACAATTCTCAACTTACTGGAGCTAATCCATTATAATTTGGACTAGTAAGGCGGTTGACATCAAGTATGCCACGTAAAAGGGATTTGAAAGCGACATTTTTTTTGAAAATAAAGATGTAGCAGAAATGAATAACATGCAGATTTTGCAAGAAATAAACTATCAAGATATGGACTTCTATCTTAATATGCTCCCACTATTTTACTAACGAGTCATGCGACACCCTCAAAGATGTGAAACGAAGTCTCGGCCGAGACTTCTAGTGGGGATCAGGATCCAATCAGCGTCTTAGTGTAACCTCGAGGGACTCGACCAATCACACTAAGCCTAAAAGGTAGGCAACTCTTGCCGATCACAACTCCTTGTGATTCCCGTCCTGTTCGGCCTCCGAATCACCATGGCCTCGAGGGACTCAACCAACCATGATGCTCGGTTAAGTCAACACCTTCGTTACAAGATGAATCTGATTTGATGATATACCCTCGAGGGACTCGACCAAGTATACCATGTCCTCAGGTCACCGGTGACATCTCTATGTCGTAAGCAAGATAGCGAATCGCGATATAGGTGAGTCTCGAGGGACTCGACCAACTCAACCTACACCGGGAATCGGTTCCTACTCATAACGATGGAAGGCCACGTGGGTCAATCTAATTGCCTCACGTCTACCGACTTAATATTATCGAGAGATGTTTCTATAATTTGGTCTCCTAATATGACATGTCACACCTATACATATTTAATATATATCTACATCGCATGCAAATATATATACATATCTAGTATGTGTATAAGCAATCACATCAGATGATCATGGACCACAACCTAATATGATTAGGCCCGAGCCAGTAGGCCTAATCACTCACATCAAGATCTATGTGTGCAACGGTGCATCTCCATGCCCTTGTGATTGTCCATCTCGTCCTCGTCGGTTCCGTCGACATCTTGATGCATCTCTATGCATCACGATCGTCCGTCTCGTGGGTCCCGCTATCGCATCCATGCTACCGCTGCGCCTCCTCATGTGATTACAACTTAATCATAGGCACACAGGCCCGACAATAAACGAGAAATATAATGGAGGTTCGCAGACCTCAATAATAATAATCACAAGTACACACATCACACGGTCCATGATCATCTGTCCACACATCATACATCACATGTATAAATAATCTTCATCATGTAGGACTACTAGATAATAATAAAAAATAATAATCAACTAAACCTTTTAATTAATTAATATTTTTTTGAAATCAGGGACATGTAGGGAATTTCTCAATTCCTAAGGGTATTTTCGTAATTTGGATAAAAGACAGAAACTGGAATTTCTTAAATTCACACGGGCAAAACTGTCCTTTTGTCCAAAACCCTAATTCGATCTCATTGTTGCGCCCGCCGCCACCTGGTTGGCGGAGGCTGTCTGTGGGGCGAGGGGCAGGGTGCCCTGCTGCGCTGCAACCGGCATCGCGGAAGGCCATTGCGGTGGGCGCCCAGGCGTGCCGCCGCCTCCTCATGGCGGTTCTGCCTGAGGCAGCGCCTGAGGCGGTGCTGCCCTCGGGCGGCCGCTCTGCGGGGGTTTATGCTAGTGGGGCGGCGACGACCACGCCGCCGCCCTGGCGATTCCCTCGACCAGCTCGCCCCCTCGGCGCCTCGCGGCATGGGGTCGGGACGCATGAGCGCCTCTACCAGCGGGCTGCCAGCCCGCCCGACCATAAACCTGCTGCAAGCAGACCGGTGGCCAGCTGCTGCGAACACGGCGGCTGGCATCTTGCCGGGCGGTGGTGCCTAAGCTGAATTTGGCGATGTAGGTGGTTTCTGTGCATGCGAGATCGAGGGCAGCAACTGTTGCTGCCCTTCCTCGCTTTTGCGTCAACGATTTTGACATCAATATTCTTCCTAAACACAACACACGCGGTTCAAAACCAATCATTCGCACGAACAACCTGGCTCGATACCTTTGTTTGGGAAATCATGGGGCTACATCAAATGCTTGGCGGAAGAACAAGAAAACAAAAATCCCGATTTCCCAAAAAAGTTAGTTCATCATCGAAGGAAGATTGCGCAAAAAAATCATGAAAACACAAAACTGCGTATAGAGATTGTGTTACCTAGGGAGATCGTTATATCCCCTGTTTCCTTGCAGATCCTTAGGAGAGGGTGAAGGAGGTCAAGCGTCCTCCTCTCTAGCGGTGATCCACACCTGGCCAGGGTTGCGGCGACCCTCCTCAAAACTCCAGGCCTCACGAGGTGGGAGAGGGAGTGTAGAATAGGAAAGGCAAGCAAAGACTCTAGCCTGTGGAGGTCGTGAATCCCTCCTATTTATAGAGATCCTGTGTCAAACCCTAATGGGTCCTTCCCTAGTGGGTATTGGATGCATCCAATAAGACAAAGGGGCTCCGTCGGGGATATCTCATATCCGAACCTCTACTCATCGCAATGCCTACCATATATGTGTGACCCTCTAGGCCCAATATCGGGCCGTAAGTCATACCTCGTCGAACTCCTTCTAACTTCGGTGAATTATTATCTCGTAATAATTCACTCGACTCATCGACTCTGAGCGTACTAGGCCACTACGCCGTAGTCCCCAGACGATCTGAGGGAATCCAATCCATTGGACTGTGTCGTCCTTAGTTACCATGTACCTATAGTCCCTCATCCATCTAATATCCCGGAGACCGTATATCGAGCATGGTGTTGTCGGACCCATACGGTTTCTACCGAGTCTCGCTCTAATCGGATTCTCGGAGAACTCTTTTTCTCTCAACCCGAATGACCCTGGCCGAGGGATTTGTGCGAGCAAGAACACATGGGATATTCCTCTCATGACGCCGAGAGTGGATGATCCTCTATCGACACTCAATAGCCCTCGTAAGATCGACTACCACTCCCAATGACCGGTTGTACTAGATGCGGGACAGCCAAACCTATAAGTGCGGTATCAAAGAGTGGAGCACTCATACAGGACATCCTTGGTGTCTCAAGTCTAAGGACCGGATACACCACTAGGACTACGGAAATTTGTCGACAATATGGCATCATCAACCATCCGGCATTCCGTGGCGGATCAATCGATGAACTCATTCTCCATTGAGCACACATCTTTGTATCCCTAGTGTCCCTACATGAGCAGCTCTCGAGACTAGTTGCATCCATCATATGGGCGGGTATCTGACACACCGGTCTATCCGGTTATCACGATGTCCCTCTCGAGTAACCTATGACCGGGATTATTTAGGATATGTGTTTAAAGGTGAATCGATCTCATTATCGTGATCTCGTCACGATCCGATTCCCATTGCACAAATCCAACGACATCACAATATATATATGCATTTATGCAATAGTTATAAAGTGATATACGCTAAAATATAATAAGCAAAAAGATTCTGTATCAAGTCACACGTGCCATCACTCACGTGATTGGCTTGCTGGGCACCTATGACTAGCACTTGGCCAAGGATTTGTTTAACCAAGAATACAAACGATATTCCTCTCATGATATCGAGAGTGGATGATTCTTTATCGACCCTCAATAGCCTTCGTAAGGTTGGCTGCCACTCCCGATGACCGATTGTACTATATTTGGAACTTCCAAACCCTTAAGTCTAGTATCAAAGGGTAGAGTATTCATATATAACATCCTTAGTGTCTTAAGTCTAAGGACCAGATACACTACTAGGACTACGTAATCACTATCTGACAATAAGGCATCATCAACCATCTAGTATTTCGTGAGTGGATCAATTAGTGAACTCATTCTCCAATGAGCACTTATATTATCTCCTTAGTCTCCCCACACGAGCAACTATGAGACCAGCTGCCTCCATTATATGGACTTGTATATAGTACACCAGTCTATTCGGTTATCTCAATGTCCCTTTCATGTAACCTATAACCAAGATTATTTAGGATCTGTATTTAAAGGTGAATCGATCTCATTATTATAATCTCATCACGATCTGATTCCCATTGCATAGATCCATAGACATCACAATATATATATATATATATATATACAATAAGTAATATAAAGTGAAAATACCAAAATATAATAAGCAAAAAGAATGCGTGTCATGTCACACGTGCCATCACTCACGTGATTAGTGCTTGTAGGGCACCTATGACTAGCACCTCCTCTAGCTTCTAAGTCATTCTAAGGGAGGTGTGAGGATCACTTATAAAATAGAGTCGTAAAAGTTCTCCCCTAAACTTGTGAAAAGGAAAAAATAGTTGTAACAAGAGAGGTTGATTGTTAGGACCCTTTTATTTTATGAGTTTTTAAATAATATTTATTGAGTTTGTTTAGTTTAGTTAGAGTTAGATAGAGGTTTATTTAATATTTATTCATTGTTAAGAGTCCAAGTCCTAGTGGACTCTAGGTAAAACTCTATAAATAGTGATGTAACCCTTTTTTTTCGGTAAGGAATCAATCAATCATTGAAATATTATTCTAGTCTGTGGATAAAATCCTAAGAGGTTGATCCCCTCGAAGCGATCAAGGAGGCTGATCCCCTCGAAGTGATCAATCCCTTTCCTCTTTTTTTTTTTACGATAAGACTTTAGGGTCTTATCATTTGGTATCAATGCGGTGATCCTTAGCGTTCTTATTGTAGTGTTGCCATAGCTATAAAAAAAAAGGAGGAAATGAAGAGAGGAAGAAGAAGCCACAACCATGCACACTTGCACCCCCTGCTTTCGGCCAGCCCACCCACCGTCACTATGTTAGGATCGGAGCGGCACTAAGAGGGGGGGGGGGGTGAATTAGTGCAGTGGTTGATTGTAACAAGAGAGGTTGATTGTTAGGACCCTTTTATTTTATGAGCTTTTAAATAATATTTATTGAGTCTGTTTAGTTTAGTTAGAGTCAGATAGAGGTTTATTTAATATTTTTTATTGTTAAGAGTCCAAGTCCTAGTGGACTCTAGGTGAAACTCTATAAATAGTGATGTAACCCTTTCTTTTCGGCAAGGAATCAATCAATCATTGAAATATTATTCTAATCTGTGGATAAAATCCTAAGAGGTCGATCCCCTCGAAGCAATCAAGGAGGCCGATCCCCTCGAAGTGATCAATCGCTTTCCTCTTCTTTCTTTGACGATAAGACTTTAGGGTCTTATCATTTGGTATCAAAGCAGTGATCCTTAGCATTCTTATTGCAGTGTTGCCATAGCTATAAAAAAAAAAGGAGGAAATGAAGAGAGGAAGAAGAAGCCACAGCCACGCACACTTGCACCCCCTGCTTTTGGCCAGCCCACCCACCATCACTATGTTAGGATCGGAGCGGCACTAAGAGGGGTGAATTAGTGCAGCGGATTAAAACTTCGGTTTTGAAAAAATCTTTCGTACGATAAAAACCAATATCGATGAAAACCGATTTGGAAGCTTGATAACTTAGAAGCGTATGGAAGTGTAGTGACTAAGTAAAGAAGTTTGCAGTATGTAAATGGCAAGAGTAGAATGCAAACCAGATAACACAGCGATTTTAAAGTGGTTCGGTCAAAATGACCTACATCCACTTGCGAAGCCTTCTTCCAAGAGGCTCCCAACTTCTACTAGCAAAATTTCTTTGTAGGGGAAGGACTAATACCCCTCTTACAACCTTTACAAGTGGTTCACACTTTACAATTCTTTTCAATAAGATGGGAGGAGGTGAACACTCAAGCAATTTGAAAAACAAGACTTGCTAAGACTTTTCTAAGGCTCTTATCTCAAACTATTGCTTTGCCAAAGGTTGTAATCTCAATTGAGAATTGAGGGGTATTTATAGGCCCCAAGAGGATTCAAATTTGGGCTCCAAAATTTGAATTCTCTTGGGTTTTCGAGGCTGGCGGTGCCACCACCAGATCTCTCGGGTGCTGGGCGGTGCCACCGCTCAGTCTAGCGGTGCCACCGCTCAGATCTCAGGTTCTAGGCGGTGCCACCGCTTACACTATTTCAGCTCACTGGTTGGGCTCCAAATTTGGCCCAAACCAGTCCGAACTCGAGCCCAATTGGCCCCTACTTGGGTTATAAGATTAACACCTAATCCTAACCCTAATTAACATGTTAACTATGAATTTAAAGACATTTCCTAAGCTATTACAAAGTCTGCAAGTCAAGACTTCTTTCGGCGAGCTTTCGGTGGACTTCCGGCAGTCTTTCGATAAACTCTCGGAAACCATTCTGCGGACTCCTAGCAAGCTCCTAGACTTCATGATTTGATCTTGGTGAGTTCCAATGAGCTTCTTCTGCAAGCTTCGATCTTTCTTGGTGAGCTCCGCGAACTTCCAACGAACCTTTTGGCGAGCTTCCGAAAAACCCTTCGACAAGCTCCATACTCATTCTTGGCTAGTTCCGGCAGCATTCCCGATGAACCTTCGAACTTCCGTCGAACTCTCGAACTCCCAACAAATCCTTCGCGCTTGACTCCGACACTTGTTTCGCTTTATGTCTTTGTCATTATCGTAGTTATTCCTGCACACACAAACTAAAACTCTACTTCGATCTAGACAATTATTACAACGCGAATTGACATTCTACTGCCCGGCACGTCATTGGTTGGCGCTTCGTCTGATTCTTCAGCGCATCGTCCTCTCTTGCGGCTTGTTGCCCAAATGGTGGTTGACCTCCGCAACCCCGATATCCTTGGTGCAATTCCGCTCTCCTTGGCCCGATGCCCGACATCCGAAGCCTTCTGCTATCCAATATCCTAACGTGATCTCCTCCGGCGCAACGTCAATTTCTCCTGCGTCAACTATCTAATCCTGATCGAGTAGACCTGCATCACTCAAAATGCAGTTAAATATCTAAACACAATCAATTAGTTTCATCATCAAAATCTGAGATTCAACACACTACTCTCCGGCTAGCGACTGACTCTGCCCTGCTTCTCGGCCAGAGTCGACCGCCGCCCTTCACTGCTCCCAACTACGCCACCACCGCTGCCTCCTTCTCTACCGCCAACCGCCTCCCCTTGGGTCGTAGCCGTAGCCGCTCGACCTCCCCTCCTCGACGATCGTTGGTGATGCTGCTCCCAACCGTGCCACCATCACTACCTCCTTCTCCACCGTCGCCTACCTCCCCTTGGGTCACAACCACAACCACTCGACCTCCCCTCCTCACGGCGACCAAAACATGGCAACCGAGAAAGGGCCACCCTGCTATTTTCCGGCCAGCGGACCACCCCTGGTAGCGCCAAGCCTTGGCACCCCTTTGTTGCTCCTCGCCCTTGATGACCTTGCTCCCAATTGCACTGCCACTACTACCTCTCAACCCTTGCAATAACCTTTCCTTTTGTGGTGTGACAGAAACAAAGCTCCCTTTGTTGCCGCAGCCCCTCGTCGATCCTTGCCGTGACCCTCGCCGCCTCCTTCTCCACCACTACCGCTGCTTCCTACTACTCGACCACCACCACTATTACTCCCTGGCCACCAACCTTCCCCTCTCCAACACCGCCACCCCTGCTTCCCGATAGCCCGCACCCTTGCTTCAACTCGCCGCACCCCTGCTTTCCTTCTTCCCCACTGCCGCTGCAAGCCAACTCCTTCTCCACCGCCGCCACTACTTCCTGACAGCTCGACCACTGTTGCCGCTGCTCCTCGGCCAGTGACCTTCGCCTCCTCGCTGCCCATCTCACTCGAGCGAGAAGGGCCATGACCACTACTTTGCAACCTTGTCGCTTCTACCATTGGCGACGCTGCCCCAACCACACCACCATCACTGCCTCCCCTTGGGTCGTAGTCGCTCGACCATCCCTCCTTATGGCAATCAAAATAAGGTAACCATGACCACCGCAGCCATTGTCGTTTCCTCAACCACATGCGATCCCTCGGCATCACCAATGCCTCCTTCCGTAGTGCGATAGAGACAGAGCAATGCTACCTTCCATCTGTGCCGTCGCATCCACCACAACGGCGAGCCCTTGGCGGCACTACCCCCAGCCGCACCACCATCGTTGCCTCCCAACCCTCAAGGTAGCGATCCCTCCACAAAGTGACTAAATAAGCATTACTGCCTCCCATGCAGCAACCTCAGTTACATCCCCGCATCCTCGCAACAACCCTTCATTCCCACAGTGCTGCCACCGACTGCATCACAATAGCAGCACCGAATAGGGTAGTGATTGATGCCCTAGTCTCAACACCAGAAATAGGAGTTGAGATTACAGATTTGCAGTCTTACGCAATGACTATCGATAATTCAGTGAAAGCACAAATGGAAGCATTGGAAATCAGAATTAAGAACCGGCTACAAGAAACACTTAATGATTTCAAAAAGAGCCTACTAGAGATCCTCAGCAAATTTCAAGATAGGGGCTCAAATTCTATGTTGTACAGATCTAGAAATATAAGAAAATGGCCCCAAGATTGTGACACAAACTACTCACACATGAAGGTGGAATTTCCGAGATTGGAAGATGGAAATTCGACTAGTTGGATCTCTAGGGCGGAAAATTTTTTTCGTTTTCACGGAACCCCAAAAGAATCCAAGGTAGAAGTAGCCTCAATCCAACTCGATGGAGATGCAATCCAATGGTACGATTAGTATAAAATTTGCCACGGAGTTTTTTCATGGGAGCAGTTCAAAAAAGGGCTTCTTATTCGCTTTGGCCCATCCAAATATAAGAATGTTGATGGACAACTCACCAAAATTTGTCAGACTTTTACAATATTAGAATATTAGAGTAGGTTTGAAAGATTATCAAATCAAGCTAGAGATTGGTCAGAACGACAACTTTTGGATACATTTATTAAAGGACTTATTCCAGAGATCCGATGTGAAGTTAAGGCTCGTCAACCCTGCGCTATGATAGCTGCGATCTCATTCGCACATCTACATGAGAAAAAAATTAGTAGGAAAATCATAGAAACAGAAGTGTCAACAATCAGATGATCAGCAAGCCACTTGTCTCGTCTATTCCCAACCAAAACCTTGACACCCGAAGATTAACATAAGAAGAACTCAACGAAAGATTAGCAAGAGGTTTGTACTATGATGAAAAGTGGAGTATGGAGCACTGATGTAAATAAGGACAACTTTTGATGATTGAGCCAATTGAGAGGAATCAGAAACATAAGAGTTGGACTTTGATCATGAAGGTGTGGAAATTGATAAAGATATTGAAGCCATCACACATATAATGCATGCATTGGCTGGCTACGCTAACCCACAAACTATGAAAATCGGAGGAACTTTGAAGCATCAGCTTATCACTATTTTGATTAATATGAGTAGTACTAATAATTTTATAGACAGGAAAGTTGCAGCCCGATTATCTTACCACATTGAAGGCTGTGACAAATTCGAAGTAAAGATCGCTGATGGATGGATTTTAACATATGATAGCAAATGCTCAAAGATAAAATTAGTTATATAAGGCCAAGAGTTTCTTGCAATGATTACTATACTGAAAGATAGACATATTGTTAGGAAAAGAGTCAGCACAAAGGGGGGGGGGGGGGGTGAATTAGTGCAGCGATCAAATCACGTTGATTAAGGAAATTTCTTTATTTTATACGATAAAACCAATTTTGGAAATAATTAACTTTGAAAACAATAAAAGGAGCATAGCAAGTAATGAGAAGGTAGTTTGTAGTTTAAAGTAAATTGCTTAAAGTAAAGCAAACCATGTTTTTATATTGGTTTGGTCATTGTGACCTACATCCACTCCGTCGATTCCTCTTCCGTTGAGGCCATCGGCATCCATTATCGATCTTCCTTTATAAGCGAAGATCAACCTCCTTCTTACACCTCTCTTCTCCTTTTACCGGGTTTAGGAGACAACCCATATAAGCACTCACTCCTCTCTCAGAATATTCTAACACTTAGAACTTTGAAGAGGAGGATTCTCACAAGAGATTATAATAGCATTTTTCCCTTTTAAAATTCTCTGTGCTTGTATATTTTAACTAGGGATGAGAGGGGTATTTATAAGCCTCAAGTTGATTTAAACTTGGAGCCTAAAAACATCTCATCTTAGGTTTCCTGGGTTCGGACGGTACCACCGCCTGTGCTGGGCGGTACCACCGCTAGTTTCAGTTTGACATTGATACTGCACTAGGCAGTACCACCGCTTGGGAGTCTTTGAGATTGTGTCATGACGGTGTCACCTCTTGGGGCATTATTTGGGCCTTTTTATTGGGCCCAACACAGTTCTTACATGGGCTCAACTGGCCCCTAATTGGGTTGGCCCAATTCCAAACCCAATTATGTACTAACTATAAATTCTAAGACATTTCCTAAGCTAAACAAGTCTGTAAGTCTAGTTTCTTCCGGTGAGCTTTCGGCGAACTTCCGACGATCTCCTAATAATGTTCCAAGTGACTTCTGGCAAGCTATTGGACATCACGACGATCTTCTTGGCGAGTTCCAATGAGCTTCTTCCAGCAAGCTCTTGGACTTCTTGGCTGGTTCCTGTAGAACGTCCGACGAACGTTTGGACTTTCGACGAACTCTCAAACTCCCAACGAAATTGCATCCTTGACTCTGGGACTTCATTTTGCTGTATGCCTTGCTATCATAGTTAATCCTGCACATGTAAAATATACTTTGATCTAGACAATTATTACTAAGCTTAAATCATGTTGTCCGGCATGTCATTGGTCCATCGACGCTTCGTCCGATTCTTCGGTGCATCGTCCTCTCTTGCAGCCTATTGCTCAATCGGTCAATTGACTCTACAACTTTGATATCCTTAATGCAATATCTTCTCTTCTTGGCCCGATTCTCGAATCCATGGCCTGAATCCTTCAATTGATACGTCGACCGATCCTCTGGCTCGACGTCTAATTTTCTGACATATTCCACCGGCCCAACATGAATCTTCCTGCTTTAATTATCTCATCCTGATTGAAGTATCCTGCATCACTAAAAATGCAGATCAAATCATAAACAATTATCAATTGGTTTCATCATCAAAATACGAGATTCAACAATCTCCCCCATTTTTATGATGACAACCAATTGATGACGGAGTTAACCTTAACTCCCCTTATTAATATATCATATTGATAGAGCCTTGAATTCAAGCTGAATTCAAGTCATTACAAATTTCATCATGAATATTTATAACATGCATAACATGATCATACTTCTCCCCTTTTATCATCAACAAAAAAGAGAAGTTGTAACTTTCAATTGTTTAAGATACAAGTTCAATACATTGCATCATAAATCTCTAGTTTTATCATCATGCAAGCTAGCTATTTTTTCTTCCTTTTGCAATATGCAAGTTGCTAGTTTTGCTTCTTGAGATAGGCAAGCTAGTGATGTTCAAGATAGCAAGTGTGAGGATCAAGAGCCAAGAGCACTAAGGGGGTGTCACGACCCGAGTCTGATGAGCCAACTGGCCAATAACTCCATTTTGGTCCTTCAACTGCGGACCAAAATGCTTAAGCAGGAGTAAACGTAGTACACTCATCAGGCCCTTATAAGCTAATCATACATATTCCCCACTTTCGATGTGGGACTAATGGGATGTTACAGGGGTGAATTAGTGCAGCAGAAAACTTTCGACATTTAAAACTGTGTTCGTACGATGAAAATCATTTCCGACTTAAAATCGTTTTTGGAAACTTAACTTGAAAGCGAGTTCGTAAAGGAGTGCAGCAAAAGTAAAGAGGAAGTAACGCACATATGGAAGTTTGCAGTAAGCTAAGTAGCAAAAATAAATGCAAACCAGAGAGCACCGTAATTTTAGAGTGGTTCGGTCAATCTTGACCTACATCCACTTTTGGCTTCCTCCTCCGACGAGGTCACTGACGTCCACTAGAGGCCTTCCTTCAATAGGTGAAGGCCAACCACCCTTTTACAATTTCACTCCTTTTGATGGGCTTAGGAAACAACCCTTACAGAATTTCTCTCTTCTCTTGAAAGCTCAAAACTTGGAAGAAAATAGGGAGGAGAACTTCTAGCCTTTACAACACTTTTAAGCTCTAAAAATCATAGAGTAAGATTAGATTTTTGGTGCCCTTTTATACAGGAAAGGGTGGGGTATATATAGGCCCCAAACTGGTTTGAATTTGGAGCTCAAAAATGTCATTTCCTAGATTTCTGGGGTCCTGGCGGTACTACCTCCTGACTAGGGCGGTACAACCACCTAGCAGCTCGAAGACTAAGTCTCTAGACGGTGCCACCACCTGACAGGGGCGGTTGCACCGTCTAGTCTCACTCGGAGACTGAACCCAAGCGGTGCCACCGCCTGACCTGGTCGGTTGCACCATCCAGCTTTCTTGGGAGACCATCTCCTGGGTGGTGCCATCACCGACCCTAGCGGTGCCACTGCTTTGCAGGAATTCTAGTCCGAATGGTTTGATCCATTTGGCCCAATTTGGGTCTATCAAGGGCCCAATTGCCCCCAGATTAAGTTAATGGGATCACCTCCCATTCATAACTTAATCTACATGCTAACTATGATATTTCTTAAGACATTTACTACAACTTGCTCTGGTGCATCAATCGCTTCTTCTAGCGAGCTTCCGACGAATATCCGATGAACCTTCGGCAATGCTCCGGCGGACTTCTGGCCAACTCCTAGACTTGTGACGATCCACTTAGCGAGTTCCGACGAGCTTCTTTGGCAAGCTCCTAGACTTCTCGGATTTGTTCCCGTAGAACCTCCGACGACCGTCCAGACTTCCATCGAACTCTCGAACTCCCAACGTGATCAAGGTCTTGACCCTGGTGCAACTCCTACTGCATGTCTTTCTTTCATCGTAGTTAATCCTACATACTTATCTCAATATATGGATTAGATAACAAATGATAATTGACTTCATCATCAAAATTCGAGATTCAACAATCAATGATGAGAATCAAACTCGATATGATGGCACTCATAGCATCAATTCATATATTTCTCCCCCTTTGTCATCAACAAAAAGGAGAACGATATAAACAAATTTTAAGCATAAGTGCGGTAATTATGCCATAACTAGGTTCATGTCATTTTCCAGTAGTGAGTGATAGGATACTAATTATGCAAATATCTCAAGGAAAACATGATATGGAGATAGCTTTGAATACTACTTCCTTTCTATTTGTTATTATCTTTTTACATGAAGGAGGAAGGCTATTTTTTATACCAGCTATTTGTGAGTTTACTTTGAATGAAGTTAAAATCGATGAGAGATTAAATCATACTTCATTTTTACAAGGATCAAGATATGTATGTGAAACAAATCCTTGCAAGTAAAAATACTATCATCCATATAAGAAGGAATTTACAAGCAGGAATCATTTCATCAAATCCATTTCTCAAAAAATATTTTTCACATGATAAGTGTATGAGGGATGTATTTGCTAGTTGATTCCATATGTCAAAAATCAATGATGAGAATCAAACTCGATATGATGTATGCTTATTAAGTTTGGAAGAGGATAGTGTATCGAGAAAATTCAATTGTTAGGATCAAGAAGATCTGAAAATGAAATTTAATACTTTCATGCATTCGGATGAGGTTTTGCTATAGATTTTCAAATTCAATCATGATGATAAAACATGCTTATCATCATGGAAATTTTTATATCCAAAACACATGAAAATCATCATGGCAATTAAGTGATTTGATCATTAAAAAATCTGAAAAATAATCTTAACAAGTTCATGCATTCGGAGATATTAACATTCTTAATTCTTTTTTAATGAAATCAAATTATTCTTCATTTAGTGGTTTCGTAAAAATATCAGCTAGTTGATGCTTAATATCTATGAACTCTATGATTACATCATGATTAGTGACATGATCTTGTATAAAGTGATGTCTAACATCAATATGTTTTGTTCTTGAGTATTGAATGAGATTTTTTGTTAAACATATTGCACTTGTGTTATCACATTTAATGGGAATGTTTTTAAGATGGACTTTATAATCTTCTAAGGTATTTTTCATCCACACAACTTGTGCACAGCATGCACTAACTGCAATATACTCAGCTTTGGTTGTTGATAGTGCAACCGAGTTTTGTTTCTTAGATAACCAGAAGAGAATGCCCCAAAAATTGACATGTTCCTGATGTGCTTTTTCTATCTAGTCTAAACCCAGCAAAATCCGCATCAGCATAAGCAATTAACTCAAAATTCTCGGATTCTGGATACCATAATCCTAGATTTTGGATACCATAATCCTAGATTTGTGGTACCTTTAAGAAATCTAAATATTCTTTTAACCACTTTGAGATGAGATATCTTAGGGTTCGATTGAAACCTAGCACAAAATCCTACACTGAACATGATGTCTGGTCTAGTTGTAGTGAGGTAAAGTAAACTTTCTATCATACCCCTATAAGTTTTTTGATCGAAGCTTTCTCCACTTTCATCAACTTCTAACTTAGTGGAGGTGCTCATAGGAGTGTTAATAGCTTTTGAGCTATCCATATTAAATCTTTTCAAAAGATCTAAAGCATATTTAGTTTGACTAATAAAGATGCCATTGCTTAGTTGTGCTTAATTTGTAAGCCTAAGAAAAGGGTTAATTCTCCCATCAAACTCATTTCAAATTCGAGACTCATGGTTTTAGCAAAAGATTCACAAGGGGATTCATTTGTAGAACCAAAAATAATATCATCAAAATAAATCTGAACAATGAGAAAATTATTTTCAAAATTCTTGATAAACAATGTAGTATCGACCTTGCCTTTTGTGAAATTATTTTCTATAAGAAAAGTACTTAGTCTATCATACCAAGCCCTTGGGGCTTGTTTTAAACCATAGAGAGCTTTGGTTAATTTAAATATATGATTATGGAGGCTATTATTTTCAAATCCGAGAGGTTGTTCAACATAAACTTCTTTAGAAATAAAGCCATTAAGAAAAGCACTTTTAGCATCCATTTGAAACAACTTAAAATTATTATTACTAGCATATGCCAGGAGCATCCTTATGGCTTCTAATCTAGCCACAGGAGCGAAGGTTTCTTCGTAATCGATACCTTTTTCTTGATTGAAACCTTTGGCCACTAATCTAGCCTTGTTTCTAACTACGATACCATATTCATCTTGCTTGTTTCTAAAGACCCATTTAGTATCAATAACTAAATGGTCATTTGGCCTAGGAACAAGCTTCCATACCTCATTTCTCTCAAATTGATTTAACTCATCTTGCATTGCGATAATCCATGAATCATCTTTCATTGCTTCGTCAATACATTTAGGTTCAATTTGGGAGAGAAAAGCGGCGTTGGCACAATATTTTTTAAGAGAAGAACATGTTTGAACCCCCTTAGATGTGTCTCCTAGGATTAGCTCTTTAGGATGAGTATCTACATACTTTCAATCCGTGGGTAAGGATGTTTCAGAAGTGGATGCATCCAAGTTGCTATTGAATCTCATATTTTGATGATGAAACTACTTGATATATGTTTATGATTTAATCTGTGTTTTGAGTGACGCAGGATGCTTCGATCAGGATGAGACAATTAAAATAGGAAAATCATGTTGTGCCGAAGGAACATGTTAGAAGATTGGACGTCGGGCCGGTGGATCGGTCGACGTATCGATAGAAGGCTTCGGGCCGTAGACTCGGGCATCGGGCCAAGTAGAGCGGGTATTGTGCCAAGGATATCAGAGTTGCGGAGTCAACTGGCCGATTGGGCAATAGGCTGCAGGAGAGGACGATGCGTCGAAGAATCGGACGAAGCGTCGATGGACCAATGACATGACCGGACAGCTTGGTTAATTGCCTAGGATTAATTGTCTCGATCGAAGTTTTGTTTTAAGTGTGCAGGATTAACTATGATGGAAGAAAGACATGCAGCAGGAGTTGTACCGGAGTCAAGAAATTGATCACGTTGGGAGTTCGAGAGTTCGACGAAAGTTCGGACAATCGTCGGAGGTTCTGCGGGAACAAATCCAAGAAGTCCATGAGCTTGCCAAAGAAGCTCGTCGGAACTCGCCAAGTGAATCATCATAAGTCCAGGAGTTTGCCGGAAGTCCGCAGGAGCATCACCGAGGGTTCATCGGATGATCGACGGAAGTTCGTCGGAAACTCACCGGAAGAAGCGATTGACGCACCGGAGCAAGCTGCAGAAATTGTTTTAGGATTAATCATAGTTAGCACATTGATTAAGTTGAAAATGGGAGGTGATCCCATTAACTTAGTCTTGGGGCAATTGGGCCCCTGAAAAACCCAAGTTGTGCCAAATGGATCTACCCATTCGGACCCTGACTGCACTGGCGGTACAACCGCCCAAGCCAGGAGGTAGCACCGCCTGGGCTAAGTCTCCCAGGGAGACTGGGCGGTGCAACAGCCCCAACCAGGAGGTGGCATCGCCTTGGCTCAGTCTCCGAGCAAGACTGGGCGGTGCAACCTCCCCTGACAGAGAGGTAGCATCGCCTGAGCTCGGTCTTCGAGCTCTAGCAGGCGGTGCAACCGCCTAGGCTCAGTCTACGAGCCAGACTGAGGCAGTGCAACCGCCCCTGACAGGAGGTGCAACCGCCTGGGCTCAGTCTTCGAGCTCTGCCAGGTGGTGCAACCGCTCCAATCAGGAGGTGCAACCGTCTGATCCCGGAATTCCAGGAATTGACAATTTTGAGCTCCAAAGTTGAACTGGGTTGCGGCCTATAAATACCCCACCCATTCAGCACTGAAACAGCACAGACATACACCGAAATCTTGATCTTTTTCTGTGATTCCTAGAGCTCAAAATTGTTGTAAAGGCCAAAAGTTCTTCTCCCTCTGTTCTTCCAAGTTCTGAGTTGTAAAGAGAGGAGAGAAAATTCTATAAGGGTTGTCTCCTAAGCCCGTCAAAAGGAGTGAAACTGTAAAAGGGTGGTTGTCCTTCGCCTATTGAAGGAAGGCCTCTAGTTGATGTCGGTGACCTCGTCGGTGGAGGAAGCCAAAAGTAGAGTAGGTTAAGATTGACCGAACCACTCTAAATCTTGGTTTACATTTACTTTTGAGCATTTTATCTTTATTGCAAACCTCCTCAATAGCTTACTGCCTTCTGCGCTTTTACGAACGAGTTTCTAAGTTCAGAGCTTTCCGAATCTGCGTTTAGACGTAAATCGACTTTTTCGTACGATCATCATATTTCAGTTTACGTTTATATTTTGATTTCAATCATAACTGTAAACTGCCTTATGCTCATTTATAAAACGTATCTCAAAGTTCAGTATCTTCAGAATCGGCATTTAGACGTAAACCAGTTTTATCGTACGAACGTCGCATTTCAGTTTACGCTTGCATTCTGATTTCCATCATAAACTGCAAACTGCCTTCATAGATTTACTTTAATGTCATCTTGCTTAATCTTAAGTTAAAGTAATCTTAGAATCGGCTTTTACATCGAAATCATTTTTTTATCGAACGAACGCAGCTTTCGTTTTAATCGCAGAAAGATTTCTGCTGCACTAATTCACCCCCCCTCTTAGTGCTCTTGATCCTAACAATTGGTATCAGAGCCCGATTTTTCTCATTTCGGATTTACACCTGAGAGAAATTATTCTTCAAGGCTTTCAAGAGGGCTTTTCGATCTTTTGTCCACCGTTGTTTAACGGATTAGACTACACTTATTGGAAAACTCGAATGAGAGTTTTCTTGATTTTTATGAATTTAGATTTATGGAATATCATTGAAAACGATTTTCAACTTCCCTCTAAACCGATGAACGAATGGTCGGATTTGGAGAAGTAGTATTTTTCTTTAAACGCAAAGGCTATGAATGCATTATTTTGCGCTTTGGACAAAAATGAGTTCAATCGGATTTCTACGTGCGAAACGGCTTTTGACATTTGGCGAACACTTGAAATCACGCACGAGGGAACTAGTAGAGTCAAAGACTCGAAAGTTAACTTTTTATTGCATGATTTTGAGCTTTTTCGAATGCAACCAAGCGAGACTATAGGCGACATGTACACCCATTTCACGGATGTCGTCAATAGTTTAAAAGCTCTTGGAAAATGTTTTTCGGATTTTGAACTCATAAACAAGATTTTGTGTTATCTTTCTAAGAAGTGGGATTCAAAAGTAACTGCAATACAAGAAGCTAAAAACCTAAACAACTTACCACTTGAAGAACTAATTGGTTCGTTGATGACATATGAAATGGTGCACAATGCACATGATGAACATGTTGAACACAATCACCTTCCAAAGAACAGGAAGGATTTGGAATTCCGGACAAATGAATGCCACTTGAGCGATAACTCAAGTGATGAGGACAATGATGAACTTGAACTTCGAACACTAAATCTTAATAAGTTTATTAAACAAAAATCTAAAATAAACAATGAACTTGAACGAACGAAGAGGCCAAAGAAGAGGAAGGCAACCAAGGATGAATCAAGAACTTCCAAAGGTGAAACGGCAAATTGGGCTTTGACGAGCTTCGACTACAAGGTAAGTAACTCAACTCTCTTGAATTATTTCGAAATTACATGATGCTCTTCATAATACATTTTCTTTTTAATATAGAATTAATTTTCTTGAAATTTACATGTTAAAAAATATATATATATGATGAAAATGCAAAATTTATGATCATGCTAGTAATTTTGAAAATAATCATGAAAAATACATATTTTATGATAAACAAACAAAATGATTTTGATTGAAAATATGAAATCATGCTTGATGATATAATGATGTTTTGAGACCATGATTTTATTCTATGTATGAGATTTTAAAAATTATGTTTATTGGTTTTATAATTATGGATGATGAATCTTGCGATTTTCGATTTTCACGGTAATGAAAGTGCCTTATTGATCTTTGTCGTAATAAAACTTGCACTTTCGATTTTAAAACATGCTACTTGTTTGGCATAGATGAAATAAAATCATATGAACTAAAACAACTAAAAAGAGAAAAGTATTTTTCTTGAAAATTTATTTTTCTCTACCGTATTGACTTTTTCACTAAGAGATCAATAAAATTATCTATGCCATTTTGAATCTCTTGAAAGTAATGTTGAGATTTTGATGATGTGTTCTTATTGAAATTTATTTAAATGAATCGTGATTTCTTGGAATTATAACTTGAGAATTCTTTTTATAAATCAAAATAACTTACTGTAATTCTTTCTTTTTGCTATTTGAGTTATCTAAAAAGAATCATAATATGTCTCTTAATATTCATAATTTGTCTAAATGATTCGTAAATCTCATTACCAACTCTTCTTGATATTCCTTATGTGATGATATGAATACATGAGATATTCATTAATTTGTTTTGATGTATACAAATAAAAAATTATGATCATGCATGGTAAGATATAATTTGACAAAATTGATACCATCATGATATAGCATTTATGATTTGCAATGATGCATGCAATACTTGAGCTTTTTAATTATGATGTGATGTATTGCATATGATGTAAATCATGATTTAAAATGCTATGAGTTGTTACTAAAATGATGTATGTTGATTTAATGTCATTAATACTCTAAATGATGAATGTTTGGTATCATGATTAAAATATTGATAAATAGTTAAAAATTTAAGTATCATGTATGATATGCTCATAATATTGATTGATTTATTCAGTATCATGCATGAATGAAATATAAGGTTTTTGAAATTGTGCATGTTCGAATTTGAAAATATAATGATGCACAAATAAGATTGAAACCTTCCCTTGTCATGATTTAGAAATTAATGTAAAGGGTCTTCCCTTCTCTTTCCCAATGACATAGGGGGAGAAAGAGTTGCTAATGTGCAAATCTCAAAGAGAAAATTGCTAGCTTTCGTGTCTTAAAATGTTGAAAATTTTTGCTAGCTTGTATATTGTAAACTTGCTATCGTACTATCATGATGATGAGCATGTCTTATCTTCATAATTGTATTTGAAAAACTATGGCACAAATATGTCCGAATGATTGAACTTGTTAAAATTAATTTTCGGACTTTCTTGATTGAATGATCAAATCACTTGATTGGCATAATGATTTACACAAATACACGTTGGAAAATTATGTGCTTGAATACAAAACTTCCATGATAACAAGCATGCTTTACCTTCATGATTGTAATTGAATATCTATAGCAAAACCTTGTTCGAATGCAAGAAAGAGTCAAATTTCATTTTCGGATTCTCTTGATCCTAACATATCAAGTTTACTCTCTTCCGAACTTAACAAGCATATGTCATATCAAGTTTAGTTCATATCATTGATTTTTGACATATGTAATCAACTAGCAAATACATCTCTCATACACATATCATGTGAAAAATATTTTTTGAGAAATGGATTTGATGAATATGGATGAAAGTGTTTTTACTTGCAAGGATTTGTTTCATATACATATCTTGGTCCTTGTAAAAATGAAGCATGATTTAATCTCTCATCGATTCCAACTTCACTTGAAGTAAACTCACAAATAGCATGTATCACAAATAGTCTTCCTCCTTCATGCAAAAAGATAATAGATAAAAAAGGAAGAAGTTTTCAAAGCTATCTCCATGTCATGCTTTCCTTGAGATGTTTATATAATTGATATCCTATCACTCACTGTTGGAAAATGACATGAACCTAGTTATGACATGAATAATAACAAGCACTTATGCTTAAAATTTGCTTATATTGTTCTCCGTTTTGTTGATGACAAAGGGGGAGAAATATATGAATTGATGCTATGAACACTGATGCTATGAACACTGATGCTATGCTTGCATCATCAAGAGATATATGAATTGATATGATTGCCACATTTGCATTGCTTGCATTATTAAGAGATATATGAATTGATGCTATGATTGCCAAACTTGCATTATGACATGTTTGCATCATGCGTTAAGATATCAAGAACTTGCATCGTAATTTTACGCATTGATATCTTACCATGTGATGAAATGCTACAATTGATAAACACTTGAAATGTTTGCGTTATGATATCAAAAGCTTACATGGCAATTTTTCATATTGGTATTTGATATTAGCAAACTTGCATGATGATAAAACTTGATATTATGTTTTTCATGCAATGAGTTGAACCAATATCACAAACACTTGATTGTGGTACTTCTCCTTTTTATTGATGACAAAGGGGGAGAAGTATGTTGATGACATGACATGTTATGCATAAGTTCATGATGACGTGTTGCAAGTATTCATGATGAATATTGCAATGACTTGAATTCAGTTTGAATTCAAGGTTCTATCAATATGGCATATTGATAGGGGGAGTTTGTTTAAACTCCGGGAGTTAAGTTTAACTCCGTCATCAAGTGGTTGTTATCATCAAAAAGGGGGAGATTGTTGAATCTCGTAATTTGATGATGAAACTACTTGATATATGTTTATGATTTAATCTGTGTTTTGAGTGACGCAGGATGCTTCGATCAGGATGAGACAATTAAAGCAGAAAAATCATATTGTGCCAAAGGAACATGTCAGAAGATTGGACGTCGGGCCGGTGGATCGATCAACGTATCGACAGAAGGCTTCGGGCCGTGGACTCGGGCATCGGGCCAAGAAGAGCGGGTATTGTGCCAAGGATATTGGAGTTGCAGAATCAACTGGCCGATTGGGCAATAGGCTGTAGGAGAGGACGATGCACTGAAGAATCGGACGAAGCGTCGATGGACCAATGACATGACCGGACAACTTGGTTAATTGCTTAGGATTAATTGTCTTGATCGAAGTTTTCTTTTAAGTGTGCAGGATTAACTACGATGGAAGAAAGATATGCAGCAGGAGTTGTACCAGAGTTAAGAAATTGATCACGTTGGGAGTTCGAGAGTTCGACGAAAGTTCGGACAGTCGTCGGAGGTTCTGCGGGAACAAATCCGAGAAGTCCATGAGCTTGCCAAAGAAGCTCGTCGGAACACGCCAAGTGGATCATCGCAAGTCCAGGAGTTTGCCGGAAGTCCGCAGGAGCATCACCGAGGGTTCATCGGATGATCGACGGAAGTTCGCTAGAAACTCGCCGGAAGAAGCGATTGACGCACCGGAGCAAGCTGCAGAAATTGTCTTAGGATTAATCGTAGTTAGCACATTGATTAAGTTAGAAATGGGAGGTGATCCCATTAACTTAGTCTTGGGGCAATTGGGCCCTTGAAAAACCCAAGTTGGGCCAAATGGATCTACCCATTCGGACCCTGATTGCATTGGGCGGTGCAACCGCCCAAGCCAGGAGGTAGCACCACCTGGGTTAAGTCTCCCAGGGAGACTGGGCGGTGCAACCGCCCCAGCCAGGAGGTGGCACCGCCTGGGCTCAGTCTCCGAGCAAGACTGGGCGGTGCAACCTCCCTTGACAAAGAGGTAGCACTACCTGAGCTCGATCTTCGAGCTCTGGCAGGCAGTGCAACTGCCCTTGTCAGGAGGTGCAACCGCCTGGGCTCAGTCTCTGAGCCAGACTGAGGCGGTGCAACCGCCCCTGACAGGAGGTGCAACCGCCTGGGCTCAGTCTTCAAGCTCTGCCAGGCGGTGCAACCGCTCCAATCAGGAGGTGCAACCGCCTGATCTCGGAATTCCGGGAACTGATAGTTTTGAGCTCCAAATTTGAACTAGGTTGGGGCCTATAAATACCCTACCCATTTTGCACTGAAAGAGCACAGACATACACTGAAATCTTGATCTTTTTTTGTGATTCCTAGAGCTCAAAATTGTTGTAAAGGCCTAAAGTTCTTCTCCCTCTGTTCTTCCAAGTTCTGAGTTGTAAAGAGAGGAGAGAAAATTCTGTAAGGGTTGTCTCCTAAGCCCGTCAAAAGGAGTGAAACTATAAAAGGGTGGTTGGCCTTCGCCTATTGAAGGAAGGCCTCTAGTTGACGTCGATGACCTCGTCGGTGGAGGAAGCCAAAAGTGGAGTAGGTCAAGATTGACCGAACCACTCTAAATCTCGGTTTGCATTTACTTTTGAGCATTTTATCTTTACTGCAAACCTCCTCAATAGCTTATTTCCTTCTGCGCTTTTACGAACGAGTTTCTAAGTTCAAAGCTTTCCGAATCTGCGTTTAGACGTAAATCGGCTTTTTTGTATGATCATCATATTTCAGTTTACGTTTATATTTTGATTTCAATCATAACTATAAACTGCCTTATGCTCATTTATAAAACATATCTCAAAGTTCAGTATCTTCAGAATCGACATTTAGATGTAAACCGGTTTTATCGTACGAATGTCGCATTTCAGTTTGCGCTTGCATTCTGATTTCCATCATAAACTGCAAACTGCCTTCATAGATTTACTTTAATGTCATCTCGCTTAATCTTAAGTTAAAGTAATCTTAGAATCAACTTTTACATCGAAATCATTTTTTTATCGAACGAACGCAGCTTTCGTTTTAATCGCAGAAAGATTTCCGCTGCACTAATTCACCCCCCCCTCTTAGTGCTCTTGATCCTAACAGTTGCTAGTTGGAGAAGGGGTTTCATTTAATTTCAAAGAATCAAAGTTAACATCATCATCAAAATCATTTTTCTTGATTTCGAAAATCTCATTGAAAACAACATGAATAGATTCTTCTATAATTAAAGTTCTTTTGTTGAAGATCCGAAAAGCTTTAGAAACCGAAGAATAACTAAGAAAAATTCCTTCATCAGATTTAGCATCAAATTTTCCTAAGGCATCTTTTTCATTCAAGATAAAACACTTGCACCCAAAAACTTTAAAATATGAAACATTGGGTTTTTTATTATTCCACAACTCATAGGGAGTTTTGGTGAGTAAGGGTCTTATTAGAACTCTATTTAAAATATAGTATGTAGTATTTACGGCTTCGGCCCAAAAGTATTTGGGTAGGCTATGTTCATTCAACATGGTTCTTACAATTTCTTGGAAATTTATATTCTTTTTTTCTACTACTCCATTTTGTTGAGGATTTCTTGAAGTAGAGAAGTTGTGGTTGTGACCATTAGATTCACAAAATTCTTGGAAATCACGGTTTTGAAATTCACCACCGTGATCTCTTCGAATTGATGAAATCATAAAACCCTTTTCATTTTGAACAAGTTTACAAAACTTGGTGAAATATCTAAAGCATTCATTTTTGTGTTTCAAGAAATAAGTCCATATGTATCTACTATAGTCATCTACAATGACAAAGGCGTATTTGCTACCTCCTAGGCTTGATGTAGAGATTGGTCCGAACAAGTCCATATGGATTAATTGTAAGGGCCTAGAGGTGCTTATTTGATTCTTAGATTTGAAACTACTCTTAATTTGTTTTCCTAATTGAGAAGCATCACACACATTATCTTTGATGAACTTGATATGAGGAATTCATCGTACAAGTTCTTTGGATGATATTTGAGTGATTAGTTTCATGCTAGCATGACCTAATCTCCTATGCCAAAGCTAAGCATCCTCATTCAAAACCAAGAAACACATTTCATTGCAAAGATCATTGATGTCAATGGTTTATAAATTATTCTATTCTAATAAAATCATAGATGTGTTTTTGTGTGATTTTTCAATGATGCAAGCATTAGATTACGATATATCCTTTATCATATAATTGACTAATGCTTAAGAGGTTATGTTTTAAACCATCAACTAACAAAACATCTTCAATAAAGAAGTTGGATTTGTTACCTATAGTTTCTTTGCCAATGATTTTACCCTTGTTGTTGTCTCCGAAGGCGACATAGCCTTCGTCTATGCTAGTGAGCTTAGAGAATTGAGATGGATCTCCGGTCATATGCCTTGAGCATCAAGGTACCATCTCTTACTCCTAGCTTGTGATGGTGAATGTCTCTACAAGAAAGGATAATTTTTAGGTACCCATTTACTTTTGGGTACCTCAAAAACAGATCTATATTGTTTATTATTTTGTATAGAGTTTATCATGGTTCCTTTAGGAACCCAAATCAGTTTGTTCGGACTAAATTTTCTTGAATGAACAAAAGTTGCATTTACTTTGGTGTTGAACATATAAGATAGGGCCTTTTATGAAGGTGGTTGGATTTTGGTGAGGACTTCTCACAAATCCGATTCCACTTCTTTTGGGAACGTAACCCTTGTTTGCAAGGATCATGTTCAAAGACTTGCTACCAACCTCGAATTTCTTCAAAGTGTTCTTAAGTAGCAAGTTTTCCTTTTGGAGAGTTTCTAGATCAATGCATTTTTCACATTGAGCTAACTATCACGATATTCATTTTTAATTTATCAAAATTGCTAACAAGACTATCATGCTTATTTTTCAGTAATTTATATTTTCTACTAATTGTTTTGCATTCATCAAATAAGTCATGGAAGGTATTTAATAATTCATCAAATGATAAATCTGCATCAATTAAATTTGTTACCTCTTCTCCGATGGCCATTAAGGTGTAATGAGCAACTTACTCGGTGTTGGACTCCTCTTCTTCGGATGCGCTCGAGTCATCCCACGTTGCTTTGAGTGCCTTCTTCTTTGATGTTCTCTTCTTAGCTTGGGGACAATCACTTTTGTAGTGTCCCGGCTTTTTGCACTCGTAGCAAATAACTTGGTCCTTTTTGGGCTCAAGTTTATTTTTTGTGTGACTTTTAAACTTGTTTCTCTTAATGGATTTTTTAAATTTCCTTGTTAGAAGTGCCAAGTCATCATCACAGTCCTCATCACTTGAGTTTTCTCTCAAGTGGTCATCTAAAGTTCTAAGTGCCATATCCTTCCTGTTCTTTGGAAGGATGTCTTCTTGCTCTTCATGAGCCTTGCAAGTCATTTCATAGGTCATTAATGACCCGATTAATTCTTCAAGAGGGAAGTTGTTTAAAACTTTAGCCTCTTGAATAGCAATGACTTTAGGGTCTCAACTCTTAGGTAGGGATCTTAGAATATTATTTACGAGCTCAAAATCCGAAAAACTTTTGTCGAGTCCTTTTAGACCATTGACGACATCCGTGAAACGAGTGTACACATCGCCAATAATCTCGCTCGGTTTCATTCAAAAAAGTTCAAAAGAATATATCAAAAGATTGATTTTTGACTCTTTCACTCTACTTGTGCCTTCGTGAGTCACTTCGAGTGTATGCCAAATATCAAACACGGTTTTACAAACCGAAACACGATTGAACACATTTTTATCAAGCGCACAATATAAGGCATTTATAGCCTTTGAATTAAGAGCAAAAGTCTTCTTCTCCAATTCATTCCAATCGATCATTGGAAGAAAAGACTTTGAAAATCCATTTTCGACAAGATTCCAAAGTTCAAAATCCATTGAAATAAGAAAGATCCTCGTTCGGGTCTTCCAATAGGTGTAGTATGTCCCATTGAACATGGGTGGACGTGTAATAGAGTGGCCCTCTTGGTTTCCGGTGTATGTCATCTCTCTTGGGTTTTAATCTATTTGAGAGTTAACCCTACTCTGATACCAATTGTGAGGATCAAGAGCACTAAGAGGGGGGGTGAATTAGTGCAGTGGAAAACTTTCGAAGTTTAAAACTGCATTAGTACAATGAAATCATTTCCGATGTAAAACCGTTTTTGGAAACTTAACTTGAAAGCGAGTTCGTAAAGGAGTTCAGCAAAAGTAAAGAGGAAGAAAAGCACATATGGAGGTTTGTAGTAAGGTAAGCAGCAAGAATTAATGCAAACCAGAGAGCACCGTACTTTTAGAGTGGTTCGGTCAATCTTGACCTACATCCACTTTTGGCTTCCTCCTCCGACAAGGTCACCGACGTCCACTAGAGGCCTTCCTTCAATAGGTGAAGGCCAACCACCCTTATACAATTTTACTCCTTTTGACGGGCTTAGGAGACAACCCTTACAGAATTTCTCTCCTCTCTTGTAAGCTCAAAACTTGGAAGAAAAGAGGGAGGAGAACTTCTAGCCTTTACAACACTTTTGAGCTATAAAAATCACAGAGTAAGATTGGATTCCTGGTGCCCTTTCATGCATAAAAGGGTGGGGTATATATAGGCCCCAAACTAGTTTGAATTTGGAGCTAAAAAATGCCATTTCCCGGATTTCCGGGGTCCTAGCGGTACTACCTCCTAACTGGAGCGGTACAACCGCTTGGCAACTCAGAGATTGAGCCTTTGAGCGATGCCATCGCTTGACAAGGGCAGTTGCACCACATAGTCTCGCTCGAAGACTGAGCCCAAGCGGTGCCACCGCCTGACTAGGGCGGTTGCACCCCCCAGTCTCGCTCGGATACTGAGCCCAAGCGGTGCCACCGCCTTACCTGGGCGGTTGTACCACCCAGCTTTCCTAGGAGACCATCTCCTGGGTGGAATTCTGGTCCGAATGGTTTGATCTATTCTGCCCAATTTGGGTCTATCAAGGGCCCAATTGCCCCCAGATTATGTTAATAGGATCACCTCCCATTCCTAGCTTAATCTACATGCTAACTACGATATTTCTTAAGACATTTACTGCAACTTGCTCCGATGCGTCAATCGCTCCTTCCGGCGAGCTTCCGGCGAACTTTCGACCAACATCCGACGAACCTTTGGCGATGCTCCGACGAACTTCCGGCTAACTCCTGGACTTGCGACGATCCACTTGGCGAGTTCCGACGAGCTTCTTTGGTAAGCTCCTGGACTTCTCGGATTTGTTCCCATAGAACCTCCGACGACCGTCCAGACTTCCATCGAACTCTCGAACTCCCAACGTGATCAAGATCTTGACTCCGGCGTAACTCCTACTGCATGTCTTTCTTTCATCGTAGTTAATCCTGCACACTTATCTCAACATATGGATAGATAACAAATGATAATTGACTTCATCATCAAAATCCGAGATTCAATAGCAAGCTCTTTCTTCTCTTTTGAGAAGTGCCATTTTTGCTTTCTTTGCAAAGTGCAAGCCTGCAAAATTTTATATTATTTTATAATATGCAAGCTAGCAATTTGGCAAGTGTTACTTCTCTTTGAAGTATGAAGGCTAGCAAATTTTTGAAAAATAATGCAAGATAACAAGCTAGCAAAATACAATATTTTACATGAAGCACGCTACATAAGTAAGTTTGCATCTTCTCTTTAGAAGTGCAAGCAAGCAAGCAAGTTTTTGGATCTTCTTGACTTGTGCAAGCTAGCTATCTCCCCCTTTATCTTTGTCAAAAAGAAGGGAAGAATACAATTTTGTATCTCTTTTTCTCTCTACAATAATTTCCAAATCATGACAAAGATAAATAACAAAGATGAAAAATCAAGTCATGAATATCAAAATAATTTTTTATCATTGCATGCATCATTATCATAAGTTGAAGTATTGCATGCATAATACAAAATCATCATATATATAAAATATAAAATCATCATTACATGCATAATTCCAAATCATTATTCTAGAGTATCATTTTAGAAAATGATAAATATTGATTTTGACATCATTAAAAAAATCATAGTGTTGCATGCATTTTTATCTAAGGGAAAAATCATAGTGTTGCATGCATAATCCCAAATCATTTCAATGCATACAAGCCATAAATATAAAGAAATCATGTCATGAAAGATAAGACCACTTGAATACTAAATTACATTATTCATATAGTAAATCTCTTCTTTAACTAAAATACCAAGAATAAAAATATAGGTGTACAAAGAAGATATCTTGAACAAAAAAAATCTCAAGTAATAAATCCAAGAACTCACAAGAAAAATCAAGATTTATTTAGAAAATCTCCTCTTAAGAAGATAACAAGTAGAATCGTAAGAGAACGATTAATAATAAAACTTGATTCGTAATAAATCTTTTAATGTATAATTAATTCATGAATACCGAAAGAACATTCATGATTCATTTGGATAATTTTTCTCTTTTGTAAATGACAAAAAGAAGCATAGGAGATATAAGATTTTGATTCATAAATCTCAAGAATATGTGAAAGATTTGGATAAAAAGTCATTCAAATTTAACTCATTAAAATCATTTTCATGGTCCAAGAGATTCATAAAAATAGGTTCATTAGTCCCTTCTTTTTGAAAAGTTGATAAGGTAGAGAAATTTTTTAAGGAGAAAGCTTTCCTCTTTTTAGTTTGTTTCATAAAAGCATGCCTTTGTCTTTTTTATACCAAATCAAAATATATATCATCTTTTAAAATGAAAGTGCAAGATTTATCATAAAAATCATCAAGATCAATAAATCACAAAAATCATTAAGTATAATTTCGAAATATAAACTTATTAAACATGACCTTTATATATCATTACTTTAGGCATGATATCATTAATTATTGAGCATCTTTAATCAAAATTGAGAAACAATACGAAAATCAACATGATACACATTAATGCTTCTTAAAAACATACATAGGATTATCATTATATTTAAATCTAATGTTTTATTGCTTTATCATAAAACATGCAATTTTCATGATCATTATAAGAAGGATAAGCATCATTCCTAATTTTTTGCATTTTTATTACATTATTAAACATATAATTTTCAAGAAAAATTTATATAATTTTCTTAAACTAAATTAAAAACAACTCATGAAAAATATCAAGTAATTTCAAAGTAAACTAAAGGAGTTTCGTTTGAGTTGTTTACCTCATTGACAAGAGTAACTAAAGCAAGGTTTGCCACTTCGCCTTCATCGATTTGCTCATCTTCTTCATATGCACTTGTTCATCCCAATTTGTGTTCTTTTTAAGTTTATTTTTATTTTTTAATTGTTGTTTCATGAACCTTTTAAATTTCATGAGAAGTTCAAATTCACCATCATTGAAGCTTATGTTCGAGTGGTCTTCAGTTGTTCTATGTCCCAAATCTTTCCTGTACTTTAGAAGGTGGTTCTCAAGTTCTTTACGTGCATTGCACATCATTTCATATGTGATCAATGAACCAATTAGTTCTTCAATCAAAAAATGGTTCAAGTCCTTTGATTCTTATATTGCCATTATTTTTTAATCCCAAATTTTAGAAAGCGATTATAAAATCTTGTTAACAAATTCAAAATCCAAAAAACTTCTTCCAAGTGCTTTTAAACCATTGATGACATCTGTAAAATGGGTGTACATGTCTCCAATGGGTTTGCTCGGCTTCATTCGAAAAAGTTTATAATTATGCATTAAAAAGTTGATTTTCAAATCTTTAACTTTGCTAGTGCCTTCATGTGTGATTTCAAAAGTACGCCATATGTCAAAAGTCGTTTCGCATATAGAAACCCGATTAAACTCAGTTTTATCTAAGGCGCAAAACAAGACATTCATAGTCTTTGCATTTAGAGAAAAAGTCTTCTTCTCTAGATCATTCCAATGGTTCATTGGAAGAGAAGACCTTTGAAAACCAAATTCGACTATGTGCCATAAATCAAGATTCAATGAAAGCAAGAAAACTCTTATTCGAGTTTACCAATAAGTGTAGTCCATCCCATTGAAAAAGGTAGGACGAATAAGAGAGTGACCTTCTTCAAAGCAGAAAAGAGTCATTTCTATTTGGGTGTTAAACCAAATATGAAAAATGAAGCTCTGATACCAATTGTTAGGAAAAGAGTCAGCACTAAGAGGGGTGGGGGGTGAATTAGTGTAGTGGTCAGATCATGTCGGTTATGAAAATTTCTTCATTTCATATGATAAAACTGATTTCAGAAATACGTAACTTTGAAAGCAATAAGAGGAGCATAGCAAGTAATGAGAAGGTAGTTTGTAGTTTAAAGTAAATTACTCAAAGTAGAGCAAATCAGATTTTTATAGTGGTTCGATCATCGTGACCTACATCCACTCTACCGATTTCTCTTCCGTCGAGACCACTAGCATCCACTATTGATCTTCCTTTATAGGCGAAGATCAACCTCCTTCTTACACCCCTTTTCTTCTTTTACTGGGTTTAGGAGACAACCCTTACAAGCACTCACTCCTCTCTCAAACTATTCTAACACTTAGAACTTTAAAGAGGAGGATTCTCACGAGAGATTACAACAGTGTTTATTCCTTTTTAAATTCTTTGTGCTTATATATTTTAACCAGGGATGAGAGGGGTATTTATAAGCCTCAAGTTGATTTAAATTTAGAGCCTAAAAACATCTCATCCCTGGTTTCCTAGGTTCGGGCGGTACTACCGCTTGTGTTGGGCAGTACCACCGCTAGTGTCAGTCTCACACTAGCACTACACTAGGTGGTACCATTGCCCAGTCTAGCAGTACCATCGCCTGGGAGGCTATGCTGGGTGGTACCACAGCCTGCAGCCTCTCGGAGGCTGTGTCTGGGTGGTACCATCACCTAACACAGTCTCGGAGACTGTGCCACAATGGTGTCACCTCTTGGGGCACTATTTAGACCTTTTCATTAGGCCCAACATAGTTCTTACATGGGCCCAACTAGCCCCTAATTGGGTTGGCCCAATTTCAATCCCAATTATGTGTTAACTATGAATTCTAAGACATTTCCTAATCTAAACAAGTCTATAAGTCTAGTTTCTTCTAGCGAGCTTCCGACGATCTTCCAGCGAACTTCCGACGATCTCCTAGCAATGTTCCAACGGACTTCCGGTAGCTCCTGGACTTCACGATGATCTTCTTGGTGAATTCCGACAAGCTTCTTCCGGTAAGCTCCTGGACTTCTCGGTTGGTTCCTATAGAACTTCCGACGAATGTTTGGACTTCCGACGAACTCTTGAACTACCAACGAAATCACGTCCTTGACTCTGGGACTTCATTTTGCTTCATGCCTTGTCATTGTAGTTAATCTTGCATATATAAAACATACTTCAATCTAGACAATTATTACAAAGCTTGAATCATATTGTCCGGCATGTCATTGTTCCATCAACGCTTCGTCGGATTCTTCGACGCATCATCCTCTCTTGTGGCCTATTAATCAATCGGCTAGTTGACTCTACAACTCTGATATCCTTGGCACAATATATGCTCTTCTTGGCCCGATGCCCAAATCAATGGCCCGAAGCCTTCTATTGATACATCGACTGATCCTCCGGCTCGACGTCCAATCTTCTAACATGTTCCATCGGCCCAACATTATTCTTTCTGCTTTAATTGTCTTATCCTAATCAAAGCATACTACATCACTAAAAATGCAGATCAAATCATAAACACTTATCAATTGGTTTCATCATCCAAATACGAGATTCAATACATATTGCTTACACTAGCAAAAAGTGGAGACCATACTTACTTGATCAATAGGTTGTGATGTATTACAGATAACCTATAACTAAAGTGCTGAAAGAGAAGCTCCCCGAGTTTGATGCTGCTCAGCCTTATGGACAAAGCTGATTTGAAGAGGGATGAAATGTTAGAACCCTTTTATTTTATGAGCTTTTGAATAATATTAATTGTGTCTGTTTAGTTCAGTTAGAGTTATGTAGAGGTTTATTTAATATTTATTTATTATTAAGAGTCCAAGTCTTGGTGGATCCTAGGTGGAACTCTATAAATAGTGATGTAACTCTATAATCAATGAATGTCACGGACTTAGCTGGTTTTGCCTAAGTCGTGCGGCACCCTTGCGTGTCTGTCCGCAAAGATCAGCCTCCCCGAAGCCTCCCATGGTCCTTTAGGACCCACAAAAGAGAGAACAGGATAGAGAAAACGCCTCACTCGGGATCCACAAGCAAACATCTCCAAAAACACTTCATTGATAATGCAAATTACAAACAAACTTTACAAGCTCTGAATAGTTGCACAACAAAGGGTAAAATGATCCATTACAGACCGAACTAAATTAGGACTATTAAGCCTTCGGCTGTCCCTCTACATGCTAGTCAAAGTATAAATATACCGAAAGACACGGACATACATAAGCATTACATCGAACATCCTGTTTAGAAGTTTGTCTGTGACATTCTCCCCCACTTATTCCTTCGACATCCTCGTTGAAGCCTTTGTGGACACTGCAACTCCTCGCCTTTGCTGAATCTTCAATCTTCTACTCCAGCTGCAATGCGTCTCTTGGCTCCCAACTGCTCTCTGCTACTGTTTTTGAGTAGTTGAACCTTTGATCCGCCATACTGCTTCAACTCGCTAATGACTCTGACTCTAGTGTGGGGTTGGCTGAGTTGTGTTGATCCCTATTGGTTCCTATGGATCCTCCAGATGAAGGAAAAGACCATCCTTACTGTGCTTGTCTCTCAAATGCCTCATGCTACTTGAACTAGGTGGATGCTTGTTAGAGCTTTAACGAGCATTATCTCGCAAACTTCTGAAGTTTTGGGTCCTTCCTCCACAAAATTTGCTCATTGACTCTTCTTTCACTTAGTTGTCACATCCAAGTAGGTTCGCATCACTTCCGCTTTCGATTGGCATTTCGTTGGGAAATGAAGCGGACAATCTACTCTCAGTAATACTAATCACCGTTGGTGAGGATTTGACAACTATTGTCTTTCATTATCTTCAAAGGGTCTTTGAACATATGTAGAGCTCCTTTGCTGGATAGATAAGAGAATTGGGGTACTCGGTTTTGCCCATTCTCTTAAGTGTTGAGAAGGCAAAGGTTACTTGACTTCGCCCGCCTCCTCGAGGTTGTACTCCATGCATCGAGCTGGTTACTGGCCTTCGCCTGCTCTTTGCTCACACTTCTGAAGCACTTGAAGTGTTTGCACTCCTTCGTTTAAGTTAGCTATTGTGATTCACCTTCTCAATGCCATCGAACTTCTGGAATTCAGGAAGTTTTCACCCCAACTTGGAGTAATTCTCTAATAGATTTGGTCGTCTCTAGGATTGTACCGTCTTCTCCATCAACCCTGTCGCCTACTCCCCTGAGTAGCGAAGGTATAGCACCACGTACTGCCTACTTCGTTCCTTGGTCATGAACTCTTGCATTACCCGAAGTCCTTCACTTTCGGTTATCTTGATGAGAAACTCATTGACACCGGTCTTACGAAGTTCCTTGGCCTCTGCCCTTCAGCTTTGTCTCGGTACTTAGAGTTTGCCCTGCATGCTCCATCTCCTTGGCCCCTTTCATGACCAAGCGCTCTCCCTTCATGAGAGCAAGAGATCAATGACTTTCATGGAAGTCCCACCTCTGTGGTACCATAGCGCTGCCATGCCCATGGCACTACTATCCGTCGCATCGCATCTACATCCCTTTTCTTCACAATCAGTAGATATGCCTCTGTGGCACTCCTCCGAGTCCACCTCTATTCTAACTAATGCTTGATTTTGGGTAGCTAAGTCCCTCTGGACTCGTCATCGCTTCCTCGCCCCTTTCAACCCCCTACTTCAACACCTCTGTGTTCTCCAAGCAGCTCCCTTTGGTCGATGGCAAGATAGACTATAACTCCTATGCATGGCCTCTGCTATCACGTTGTAGGGTTTGCACCGATTCTGTTCTCCTTAGCTTCCTTGGTAGCAACGTTCACTTACTCGACCTTGTTCTCTGACTTGACGGGCTCCCTTTAGCGAATATGAGCTCTAGAGCAGTCTAACTCTCCAACTGCTTCGATCATACCTCTGCATGATCAAGTCCCTCCCATGGGACTCACTGGTACTTGCATTCGAACTTTTCCCTTGGTGGAACCCAGCCCCCATATGCTGATGACCAAGGTTTTCATCTGATGCAACCTTCGATGCACGCATGGAAAACCCGCCTCTACGGTACCATGGCCTTCACTCCTTGAATCTATAGCCCTTCTTGTCGTCGTGTTGTTCACCAAAGTAGAGCTTCCAGTAGCTCTCGATCACACCTCCGTATGATCTAGTCCCTCACGGGACTAGGTTATGTGTATCGTATTGCCACGAACTGTTCCACCACGATCTGCTACACTATGTCGCCTCCTGGTGACATCTTTATTGCATTCTGATCCTTGTGAGATGAACTCGAATTGTGAACCCTTTATGTGTGGCCTCTGCCAATACATCGTAGGGTCTCTTCCACCTTCGATTTTGTTCACTCCTTTGGCAATCGACCTTCATCCACCCACTCTTGGGTCACACCTAGATGAAGCACTACTCTAGGACAGTCCATTGCCTAGTAGCTCCCGAAGTCCCCCGACTTCACTGCAATTAATAAACCATTGTCTGGATCTTGGGCCTCTACCCCTACCAGCACAATCTTTGCTATGCACCGCTTCCTTCATAGCAACTTGAATGGCAACACTATGGCATATTCTTCAAGAGTACCCGCCTCTGCGTCCTCTTGCCCCGTGCTAAGGCCTTTTGAACCCAACTTTGTCTCTGCAAATTGAGTCGCCTTAGTTCCTCCATCAAATGCTCCTCCGTGATAAAGTGCATGTGCCCAGAAGCTCCCTTCACCTTTGGCACCATGCAAGATGAGTCCACTCCGTCAGAATGAATGACCCATGAAACAACATGATCCTGCTCTTGCCTCTGTAAGAGTTCATGCCCTTGACCTCTGTCCAAGGAAAGCACTATGCCTCCGCTCCATGTTTCATCTTTTACGCTGGCTACCTTCATGTGGCTTGGGTACTTCGCTAAGTTACACCCAAGTTGTTCCGCTCCTTGTTTTTGCATTGAGTTGATGGTGGCCCTCGCGCCCACCATTCCATGGGTCAACCCTCCCTTAAGTCTGATCTCCATATCGACTCCAAGTGTGCCTTCATTTGTGTTGCTTTGGGTCACTCCCCCACTTGATCTCGCAATGCATCCACTAATGCATTCTCTCAAGCGAGATCATGCGACGACTCCTTGCCGATTTCTCAGTCCATTGAGCTTCATGGAGTTATTATTTGTTGAGGTACTCCTCCTCAACTTGTGAGGTCCGTCCCACATGATTCTCCCTTTGGAGAGCCGGGACTTAAACCTCCTGAATAACTGTCCCATTGGAGCAACATTTCTCTTCGTTTTGCAGACCACCATCCCCTTGGACTACTTCGATCTGCTGACCAAACTGTGCATTGTTCTGCCTCCTGCAAACACACTTGCTAGATTGCGACTCCACGTCAGTACAACCCCCGCTGCACTACTCAAGGCCTAGCAACATGCTGAACTCATTGCACACTTCAGCCTCCTACGGACGTATCCTTCACATGCTGAAGAGAAAGTTTCAATGCTCCATGGCGTCGAGTTTCGGTCACCTTGGGATGGCCGCGAACATTTCATCGTCCGCATACAAGCCCATGCATTAGTATCGAATTCTTTGAGTTAGCAATTCCCCTCACCTCTGTGAGCTATGCATAACTCTTTCGGTTGCTGAGCAACTCATTCCACCTTAGATGGTCTCATCCTTTACCAAGCGCCTCGCTTGCCTTGAGCACCATCAAGTATGGTTGTCAATGTTGAGCCATAGCTCAAACTCAGCCATCCCAACCTTTGTACGCTTCGTATTCTTCCAAGCTTGTCTATTCTCATGGTGCCTCTTGCGCGAAGGGTTGGCCATTCCTTTGAATGTGATCCTAGGTGGAACTCTATAAATAGTGATGTAACTCTATAATCAATGAAATATTATTCTAGTTTGTGGACAAAACCCTAGGAGGTTGATCCCCCGATCAAGGAGGTTGATCTCCTAGAAGTGATCATTTTCTTTTCTCTTCTTTCTATGATGATAAGACCTAAGGGTTTTATCATTGATCTTCACCCATTGAAAAAAGATCATTAGTGAATACCGGTGGCTTCAATGGAGGAGGAATCAGGAGTGGACATAAGTCGCTATGACTGAACCACTATAACTATGATTAAATCTGATATGTATTTCCTTTTATGCTATTCATTGCTAATACTTACTAATTTAGTTGCTCACTACTTTTACTTACATTCAAAGTTAAATGTATTTTCGATATGGGTTTAATCGAATGAATTTTTGAATTGTAATTTTTTTTAAATACTAATTCACGTCGCCACCCTGCCCCCCTTTTAGTGCATTTATGGTCTTAACAAGGAGGACATCTTACCTACTTCATCCAGACAGTTGGATCTGTGCTTTTAGGAATATATGATCTCTCTTAGGTAAATCATCTCACATGTGTTACGCGATTTTTTGGTTTTATGTTTTAGCACACCAATTTTCGTACAGCGATTCAAAATTGTATTCTTGGGATACAAGTTTTGTTTTATGTTCTTGCGCTATGCATGTGAAGCTCTATTAAGGTTTCCCAATAGCTAGGAGGCAACATCTTTAGATGGCTCCAGGGTCAGTTCAAATAATGGCCTCGGAGAAGTGACAATAGTAGGATTGGTGTTAATATCAAGTTGGCACTAAGTGGGGGGTGAATTAGTGCAGTGGATAAATCACATCGGTTCAAAAATCTTCGTACGACAAAATTCGTTTCGACAAAGTGCTAGTCATAGGTGCCCAGCAAGTCAATCATGTGAGTGATGGCACGTGTGACTTAATATAGAATCTTTTTGCTTATTATATTTTGGCATATATCACTTTATAACTATTGCATAAATGCATACATATATTGTGATGTCCTTGGATTTGTGCAATGGGAATCGGATCGTGCTGAGATCACGATAGTGAGATCGATTCACCTTTAAACACATATCCTAAATAATCCCGGTCATAGGTTACTCGAGAGGGATATCGTGATAACCGAACAGACTAGTGTGCTGTATACCCGTCCATATGAGGGATGCAGCTGGTCTCATAGCTTCTTGTGTAGGGACACTAGGGATACAGTACAGGTGCTCATTGGAGAATGAGTTCGCTGATTGATCCGCTTACGGAATGGTGGATGGTTGATGATGCCTTATTGTCAGACAGCGATTCCGTAGTCCTAGTGGTGTATCTGGTCCTTAGACTTGAGACACCAAGGATATCCTGTATAAGTGCTCCACTCTTTGATACCAGACTTATAGGTATGGCTATCCCAGATCTAGTACAACTAGTCATTGGGAGTGGTAGTCGACCTTACGAGGGCTATTGAGTGTCGATAGAGGATCATCCACTCTCGGCGTCATGAGAGGAATATCCCATGTGTTCTTGCTCAGACAAATCCCTGGCGAGGGTCATTCGGGTTGAGAGAGAAAAAGTTCTCGGGAGAATCCGATTAGAGCGAGACTTCGAGAAGAAACCGTGTATGGGTCCGACAACACCATGCTCTATATACGGTCTCGAGATATTAGATGGATGAGGGACTATAGGTACCGGATGGCGAGGACGACATGGGTCCAATGGATTGGATTTCCCTGTATCGATGCGGGGACTCTGGCGTAGTGGCCTAGTACGTCGTGTAGTCGATGAGTCAGTGAATTATTACAGAGATAATAATTCTTGAGTTAGAAAGGAGTTCGACGGTATGACTCATGGCCAGCTCGATATTGGGCCTAGAGGGTCACACACATATGGTAGGCATTACGATGAATAGAGGTTCGGATATGAGATATCCGACGGAGCCCTTGTCTTATTGGATGCATATCCAATACCCACTAGGGGAGGACCCATTAGGGTTTGACAGGGGACCTCTATAAATACGAGGGATTCAGAGCCCCATAGGCTAGAGATCTTTTGTTTGCCTTTTCCTATTCTCCTCTCCATCTCCACCTCTAAGCAGGCCTGGAGTTTTGAAGAGCGTCGTCGCAACCCTGCTATGTGGATCACCGCTAGAGAGGAGGACGCTTGACCTCCTTCACCATCTCCTAAGGATCTGCAAGGAAACCGGGATATACGATCTCCCTAGGTAACACAATCTACTCTATACGCAGTTTCTTGTTTCACGGATTTTTGCGTACCAATCTTCGCACGACGACGAACATCTCTTTGGGAATCGGGGATTTTGTTTTCTTGTTCTTCCGCTATGCATGTGATGTCGCCCCCAAGGATTTCCCAACAATGGTATCATAGCCAGGTTGTTCGTGCGAATGATTGGTTTTGAACTACGTGTGTTGTGTTTAGGAAGAATTTTGACGTCAAAATTGTTGACGCAAAAATAAGGAAGGGCAGCAAAAGTTGCTACCTACGATCTGCGTGTGTGCAGCGCAGCCGAAGGCGGGCAGCACAGGGGCTGCATCTACTGCAGCCGGCTGGGGGCCTGCTTGTAGCAAGCTTGCTGCCGGCGGGGCTGGCAGCCCACGGGCAGCGGCGCCCACCGCCGCTGCTCCCGCGGGCGAAACCCCACCACAGGGGCGGTCGCCCGGCGGGACAGCACCACCTGGGGAGGCGGCAGCGCCCGAAAGGGTCGCCCACCCGCAGCGGCAGCGCTGCCAGCGAGCATGCCGCTTGCAAGCGAGGGCAGTGCCCTTGCCCCGTCGCATAGGCTACCGTCGGCAGGGTGGCGGCAGTAGCAGCAGTGAAAAGAGGAAAGGGCATTAGGGTTTTCTAGGCAAAATACCCCTATGAATTCAAAAATTCCCTATAATGTCCCTGATTTCAGAAAATATTAATTAATTAAAAGGTTTAGTTGATTATTATTTTTTATTATTATTATTATCTAGTAGTCCTACATGATAATGATTATTTATACATGTGATGTATGATGTGTGGACGGATGATCATGGACCGTGTGATTTGTGTACCTGTGATTATTATTATTGAGGTATGCGAGCCTCCATTATATTTCTCGTTTATTGTCGGGCCTGTGTGCCTATGATTAAGTTGTAATTACATGAGGAGGCCTAGCGGGAGCGTGGATGCGATAGCGGGACCCACGAGACGGACGATCGTGATGCATAAAGATGCATCAAGATGTTGACGGAACCGATAAGGACGAGATGGACGATCACAGGGCATGGAGATGCACCGTTGCACACATAGATCTTGATGTGAGTGATTAGGCCTACTGGCTCGGGCCTAATCATATTAGGTTGTGGTCCATGATCATCTGGTGTAATTGCTTATACACATACTAGATATGTATATATATTTGCATGCGATGTAGATATATATTAAATATGTATATGTGTGACATATCATATTAGGAGACCAAATCATAGAAACATCTCTCGATAATATTAAGTCGGTAAATGTGAACAATTAGATTGACCCACGTGGCCTTCCATCGTTATAAGTAGGAACCGATTCCCGGTGTAGGTTGAGTTGGTCGAGTCCCTCGAGACTCACCTATATCGCGATTCGCTATCTTGCTTATGACATAGAGATGTCACCGGTGACCTGAGGGCATGGTATACTTGGTCGAGTCCCTCGAGGGTATATCATCAAATCAGACTCATCTTGTAATGAAGGTGTTGACTTAACTGAGCAACATGGTTGGTCGAGTCCCTCGAGGCCATGGTGATTCGGAGGCCGAACAGGACGGGAATCACAAGGAATTGTGATCGACAAGAGTTGCCTACCTTTTAGGCTTAGTGTGATTGGTCGAGTCCCTCGAGGTTGGGAAAAGATGTTGGGAAATCATGGGGGCGACATCATATGCGCAGCGGAAGAACAAGAAAACAAAATCCCCGATTCCCAAAAAAGATGTTCGTCGTCGTGCGAAGATTGGTGTGCAAAAATCCACAAAACACAAAACTGCGTATAGAGATTGTGTTACCTAGGGAGATCGTATATCCCTGTTTCCTTGCAGATACTTAGGAGAGGGTGAAGGAGGTCAAGCGTCCTCCTCTCTAGCGGTGATCCACACAGCAGGGTTGCGACGACCCTCCTCAAAACTCCAGGCCTTTGAGGTGGAGAGGGAGAGGAGAATAGGAAAGGCAAGCAAAGACTCTAGCCTATGAGGCTGTGAATCCCTCCTATTTATAGAGATCCCGTGTCAAACCCTAATGGGTCCTTCCCTAGTGGGTATTGGATCGGCATCCAATAAGACAAGGGCTCCGTCGGATATCTCATATCCGAACCTCTACTCATCGCAATGCCTACCATATGTGTGTGACCCTCTAGGCCCAATATCGAGCTGGCCGTGAGTCATACCTGTCAGAACTCCTTCTAACTCACTGAATTATTATCTCTGTAATAATTCACTCGACTCATCGACTACGAACGTACTAGGCCACTACGCCATAGTCCCCAGACGATACAGGGGAATCCAATCCATTGGACCTGTCTGTCCTCAATGCTAGTCATAGGTGCCCAGCAAGCCAATCACGTGAGTGATGGCACGTGTGACTTGATACAGAATCTTTTTGCTTATTATATTTTGGCGTATATCACTTTATAACTATTACATAAATGCATATATATATTGTGATGTCCTTGGATTTGTGCAATGGGAATCGGATCGTGATGAGATCACGATAATGAGATTGATTCACCTTTAAACACATATCCTAAATAATCCCGGTCATAAGTTACTCGAGAGGGACATCGTGATAACCGGATAGACTGGTGTGCTGTATACCCGTCCATATAATGGATGCAGTTGGTCTCATAGCTGCTCGTATAGGGACACTAGGGATACAGTACAGGTGCTCATTGGAGAATGAGTTCACTGATTGATCCGCTTACGGAATCTTTGGATGGTTGATGATGCTTTATTGTCGACAAGCGATTCCGTAGTCCTAGTGGTGTATCTGGTCCTTAGACTTGAGACACCAAGGATGTCTGTATGAGTGCTCCACTCTTTGATACCGGACTTATAGGTTTGGCTGTCCCAGATCTAGTACTGGTGGTCATTGGGAGTGGTAGTCGACCTTACGAGGGCTATTGAGTGTCGATAGAGGATCATCCACTCTCGGCGTCATGAGAGGAATATCCCATGTGTTCTTGCTCGGACAAATCCCCTGGCCAGGGTCATTCGGGTTGAGAGAGAAAGAGTTCTCCGGGAGAATCCGATTAGAGCGAGACTTCGGTAGAAACCGTATGGGTCGACAACACCATGCTCGATATACGGTCTGCGGGATATTAGATGGATGAGGGACTATATGTACATGGTAAGCGAGGACAGACAGGTCCAATGGATTGGATTCCCCAGATCGATGCGGGCACTACTGGCAGAGTGGCCTAGTACGTCCGTAGTCGATGAGTCGAAAGTGAATTATTCTGAGAGATAATAATTCACTTCGAAGTTAGAAGGAGTTCTAATAGGTATGACTCACGGCCAGCTCGATATTGGGCCTAGAGGGTCACACACATATGGTAGGCATTGCGATGAGTAGAGGTTCGGATATGAGATATCCGACGGAGCCCTTGTCTTATTGGATGCAGATCCAATACCCATTAGGGAAGGACCCATTAGGGTTTGACACGGGATCTCTATAAATAGGAGGGATTCACAACCTCATAGGCTAGAGTCTTTGCTTGCCTTTCCTATTCTCCTCTCCCTCTCCACCTCAGGAGGCACGGAGTTTTTGAGGAGGGTCGTCGCAACCCCACTGTGTGGATCACCGCCAGAGAGGAGGACGCTTGACCTCCTTCACCCTCTCCTAAGGATCTGCAAGGAAACAGGATATATCGATCTCCCTAGGTAACACAATCTCTATCGCCAGTTTTGTGTTTTATGGATTTTTTTAAGCACCAATCTTCGCGACGGCGAACATCTTTTTGGGAATCGGGGATTTTTGTTTTCTTGTTCTTCCATTGCGATATGATGTCGCCCCTTGATTTCCCCAACAGTGGTATCGAGCCGGGTTATGCGTGCGAATCATTGGTTTTTGAACTGCGTGTGTTGTGTTTAGGAAGAATTTTGACGTCAAAATCGTTGACGCCAAAAAGGGAGAAGGGCAGCAACAGTTGCTGCCCTCGATCTGCATGCCTGCAGCCACCTGCAGCAGCAGCCACAGCCGCAGCCAGGCACCCAGCGCCCGGCGATGCATAAGCTGTGCGTTCGCAAGCCGGCCCGTGATTCCGCTGCGGCAGCAGACTTGCGGCGGGGGGGGCAGCACCCCGGGCAAGGCGCTGCAGGGCAGCAGCGCTTGTCCGCCCGCGAAGGAAGCGGCGCTGCCGCCGCCGAGGGCAGCGACGCCATCGCCCGCTGCTCTCGGGCGAAACCCCCCCCATGGGCGGCCGCTGGCGGGATAGCACCGCCCACGGAGGCCGGGCGCTGCAGGGCGCCAACCTGCAGGGCAGCACCGCCCTGCGGAGCGTTGCCCCGGGCAGAACTGCCCGCGGAGGCGGCGCGCCTGCAGGGCGCCCCACCAGAAGGGAAAGCCGCCGGTGGGCGTGCTGCCCGAGCGACGGCGGCGCCCGCCCTCGCCCGCCTGGAGCCGCCCGGGGTGGGTGGCGGCGGCAGCAGCGAAAGGGGGAAAGGGCATTAGGGTTTTCTGGGAAAAAGATAATTTTGCCCCTCGGAATTTGAGAAATTCCAGTTTCTGTCTTTTATCAAAATTACGAAAATACCCTTAGGAATTGAGAAATTCCCTACATGTCCCTGATTTCAGAAAAATATTAATTAATTAAAAGGTTTAGTTGATTATTATTTTTTATTATTATCTAGTAGTCCTACATGATGATGATTTTTTATACATGTGATGTATGATGTGTGGACGGATGATCATGGACCGTGTGATGTGTGTACTTGTGATTATTATTATTGAGGTCTGCGAACCTCCATTATATTTCTCGTTTATTGTCGGGCCTGCGTGCCTATGATTAATTTGTAATCACTTGAGGAGGCGCAGCGGGAGCGTGGATGCGATAGCGGGACCCACGAGACGGACAATCTTGATGCATGGAGATGCATCAAGATGTCGACGAAACCGACGAGGACGAGATGAACGATCACAGGGCATGGAGATGCACCGTTGCACACATAGATCTTGATGTGAGTGATTAGGCCTACTGGCTCGGGCCTAATCATATTAGGTTGTTGTCCATGATCATCTGATGTGATTGCTTATACACATACTAGATATGTATATATATTTGCATGCGATGTAGATATATATTAAATATGTATATGTGTGACATGTCATATTATGAGACCAAATTATAGAAACATCTCTCGATAATATTAAGTCGGTAAACGTGAGGCAATTATATTGACCCACGTGGCCTTCCATCGTTATGAGTAGGAACCGATTCCCGGTGTAGGTTGAGTTGGTCGAGTCCCTCGAGACTCACCTATATCGCGATTCGCTATCTTGCTTACGACATAGAGATGTCACCGGTAACCTGAGGACATGGTATGCTTGGTCGAGTCCCTCGAGGGTATATCATCAAATCAGACTCATCTTGTAACGAAGGTGTTGACTTAACCGAGCATCATGGTTGGTCGAGTCCCTCGAGGCCATGGTGATTCGGAGGCCGAACAGGACGGGAATCACAAGGAGTTGTGATCGGCAAGAGTTGCCTACCTTTTAGGCTTAGTATGATTGGTCGAGTCCCTCGAGGTTACACTAAGACGCTGATTGGATCATGATCCCCACTAAAAGTCTGCTGGAGACTTCCGTTTCACGTGCTGAGGGTGTCGCGTGACTCGTTAGTAAAATAGTGGGAGCATATTAAGATAGAAGTCATATCTTGATAGTTTATTTCTTGCAAAATCTGCATGTTATTCATTTCTGCTACATCTTTATTTTCAGAAAATTTCGCTTTCAAATCCCTTACGTGGCATACTTGATGTCAACCGCCTTATTGGTCCAAATTATACGGATTGGCTCCGAACTTGAGAATTGTTCTCACAGCGGAGAAAATCGTGGTACGTCCTTGATACAATTGATGCCTATGAAGAAGGGGCAAGCGAGGATGAGATCGCCGCTACGTGAAGTACATTGATGACTCCACTCTTGCTCGGTGCTATATGTTGGGCTCTATGACTCGAGTTCAGAGACAACATGAAAAGATGGATGCGGATCCATTCTCCTACATGTCCATAAATTGTTTGAGGAACAGGGAAGGACTCAACGATATGAGATATCCAAGAGCCTTTTCGCTAGGATGGCGAGGGGACAGGTTGAAACCATGTCCCGAAGATAATTGAGTGGATAAAGAAACTCATGTGTCTAGGAATGGTCCTAAAGGATAACTTGTGTGTGGACATTGTGCTTCAGTCCCTACGATTCCTTTTCACAGTTCATAATGAATTTTAATATGAACAAGCTTGAGGTGACTCTCCCAGAGCTCCTCAATATGTTGAGGGAGGTAGAGAGTACTATTAAGAAAGAGAAGCCAGTTCTCTACTTGGTGAGACCGAAAAGAAAAGGAAAGCAGAAAGGTCCCTTAAGAAGGAAAGGGCAAGGGCAAACAAGGTAAAGCAAAGGTTGCTAAGAAAGACCCACAAAGGACAAAGGCCGGTGCTTCCACTTGTGGTAAAGATGGGCATTGGAAGAGAAACTGCAAAGAATACCTTGCGAAAAGGGCGAAACAAAAGCTTGATGAAGCTTGGGTACATTCATGATCGGTCTCCATTTGTCGGACTCTTATGATAACACATGGGTATTGGATATCGGTAGTGCTTATCATATATGCAATTCGTTGCAGGTTACGGCAAGGCCTAGGAGACTCTGAGAGAGGCAAGATGGACCTCAAGATGGGTAATGGAGCAAAAGTTCTTGTATTAGTTTGTTGGAGGTCGCCCTACATCTGTCATCTAGTGGAGCTTTTATTGCATTAGATGCATGTTATTTTGTTCCTTATATTATCAAAAACATTATCTCCATTTCATGTTTAATAGTTAGTGGATATAAATTTGTTTTTGAGAATAATGGTTGTTCGATATTATTAGATGATAAGATCATCAATAAAGGAACATTGCATAATGGTTTATTTATGTTAGACACCACTCCACATATCATGAATGTAAATATGTCCAAAAAGGAAACGAGATGAGTTGAATAAAGTGCATACCTGTGGCATTGTAGGCTAGGTCACATCCATGAAAGAAGGATTCAAAAAGTTGCTAAATGATGGATATCTAGATCCATTCGACTATGTGTCATATACAACTTGTGAGCCTTGCATTCGTGGAAAACTAACCAAATCTCCATTTTAGTAGAACTAGAGAGAGAGCCAATGAGTTGTTGGAACTCATACATAGTGATGTATGTGGACCCATGTCAACTCATGCCATTAGAGGTTACTCTACTTCATTACATTTCTTGATGATTTCTCAAGGTATGGATATGTGTACTTAATGAAGTACAAGTCCGAGGCCTTTGAGAAATTTAGAGAGTATAAGAATGAGGTGGAGAACCAGACTGGAAAGAGTATCAAAACTCTTGATCAGATCGAGGAGGTAAATACTTAAGTACTGAGTTTACTCAGTTCCTCAAGGACCATGGGATATTATCCCAATGGACACCTCCTTATACACCTCACTCAATGGTGTCTCCGAAAGGAGAAATCGTACATTATTAGATATGGTGCGGTCCATGATGAGTTTTTATTGACCTACCCATCTCATTGCAGGGGATATGCCCTAGAAACCGCAGACTTACCTTCTCAAGCAGAGTTCCAACTAAGTCGGTAGTGTCTACACCATATGAGATATGGAAAGGGAAGAAGCCTGATCTTAAGGTTGTTAAGATCTGGGGCTGCCTTGCCCATGTTAGAAGACACAACCCCGATAAGTTAGAATCAAGGACAGAGCGATGCAAATATGTGGGATACCCCAAGGAAACTTGTGGGTATTATTTCTATCATCTCGAGGACCAAAAGGTCTTTGTAGCTAAGAGAGCAGTGTTCCTTGAGAAGGAACACATTCTTGACGGAGACATTGGGAGAATGATAGAATTGAGCGAGGTTGGAGAACCAAGCTCAAGCACCACTCTACAACCCGAGTCTGTTCAGGTACCTAATACATAAGTATCAACTTTATGTAGGTCTGATAGAGTATCCCATCCTCTTGAGGGATATTGATCCTCTGACCTACGAGGAGGCTATTATGAGTATAGACTTCGGGAAGTAGAAAGAAGCCATGAATTCTGAGATGGATTCTATGTACTCCAATAAGGTTTGGAACCTAGTTGATGCGCCCGAAGGTATTGTACCCATCGGTTGCAAGTGGATCTTTAAGAAAAAGATCGGAGTAGATGGAAAGGTAGAGACCTATAAAGCAAGGCTAGTGGCTAAGGGGTATCGTCAAAGGCAAGGTGTTGACTATGACGAAACTTTCTCACCCATAGCAATGCTAAAATCCATCAGAATTCTATTGGCTATTGCAGCACACTATGATTATGAGATCTGGCAGATGGATGTGAAAACCGCATTCCTCAACGGGAACCTCGAGGAGGAGGTGTATATGATGCAACCTGAGGGATTCGTGTCCAAGAACTGCCCAGATAAGGTGTGTAGGTTGCTTAGATCCATTTATTGACTAAAGCAAGGTTCCCGAAGTTAGAACATAAGATTTGATGAGGCAATCAGGTCTTATGACTACGTTAAGAACGAAGATGAGCCTTGTGTATACAGAAAGGTAAGTGGGAGCGCTATCACCTTTTTGGTGTTATATGTGGATGACATCCTGATCATTGGGAATGATGTAGGAATGCTATCCACAGTAAAGGCTTGGTTATCTAGACACTTCTCCATGAAGGACTTAGGGGAAGCATCTTATATCTTAGGGATTAGAATCTATAGAGATAGATCCAAGAGGATGCTTGGCTTGTCCCAGTCCAGGTACATAAAAACTATTGTCAAAAGGTTTGGCATGGAAAATTCCAAGAGAGGTCTCATACCGATGAGACATGGGATATCGCTTTCTACGAGTATGTCCCCAAATACTCCAGAAGAAAGGGCGAACATGGATATGATACCTTATGCCTCAGCAATTGGGTCTATCATGTATGCCATGCTATGTACTAGGCCCGATATAGCGATGCTCACGAGTGTCACGGCAGTATCGGCGGATCCGGGCTTGGAGCTTTGGAAAAAAGTAAAGTGTATCCTTAAGTACTTGAGAAGCACTAAGGATCTTTTACTAGTATATGGAGGTAATAGCCTTAAGGTTGAAGGCTACACCGACTCAAGTTTTTGATCGATGTCGATGATAGCAAAGTCGAATTCGGGGTATGTGTACACCTTGAATGGAGGAGCGGTGTGTTAGAAGAGTTCCAAGCAAGATACCACTTCACTGACTCGACCACGAGGCGGAGTACATTGCTGCATCGAGATAGTGACAAAGTCGACTTCCTTATATTGCGACAACTATGGGGTGATTACTCAAATAAGGGAACCGGGTCTCATCGAAGTGTTCGAGGAGGTTCCGGCTTATCGAGAGATCGTAACCCGAGGAGATGTAGCGGTGGAAAGAGTTCCATCCAAAGATAACATTGCAGATCCATCGACAAAGCCGTTGTCTCATTTTGTCTTTGAGCGTCACTGGGGTCCGATGGGGATGACACATAGGTGATTAGCTTTAGGTCAAGTGGGAGATTGCTAGTCATAGGTGCCCAACAAGCGATCCGTGAGTGATGGCACGTGTGACTTGATACAGAATCTTTTTTGCTTATTATATTTTGGCGTATATCACTTTATAACTATTGCATAAATGCATATATATATTGTGATGTCCTTGGATTTGTGCAATGGGAATCGGATCGTGATGAGATCACGATAATGAGATTGATTCACCTTTAAACACATATCCTAAATAATCCCGATCATAAGTTACCGAGAGGGACATCGTGATAGGAGGATAGACCCGGTGTCTTTACCGTCCATATGATGGATGCAACCGGTCTCATAGTCGTCGTGTAGGGACACTAGGGATACAAGAGACTGGTGCTCATTGGAGAATGAGTTCACCGATTGATCCACTTACGGAATTTGGATGGTTGATGATGCTTTATTGTCGGACTTATAGGTTTGTTTGTTCAGATCTAGTACAACTGGTCATTGGGAGTGGTAGTCGACCTTACGAGGGCTATTGAGTGTCGATCGGGGATCATCCACTCTGGCGTCATGAGAGGAATATCCCATGTGTTCTTGCTCGGACAAATCGCCGTGGTCATTGGGTTGAGAGAAAGAGTTCTCCCGAGAAATCGATTAGAGCGAGACTTCGAGTAGAAACCGTATGGGTCCGACAACACCATGCTCGATATCTGGTCTCTCGGGATATTAGATGGATGAGGGACTATATGTACATGGTAATCGAGGGACAGACAGGTCCAATGGATTGGATTCCCCTCAGATCGTTCGGGGACTACTGGCGTAGTGGCCTAATACACGTGAAGTCGATGTCGAGTCGAAGTGAATTATTACAGAGATAATAATTCATTTGAGTTAGAAGAAGTTCGACGGCGGTATGACTCACGGCCCGGCTCGATATTGGGCCTAGAGGGTCACACACATATGGTAGGCATTGCGATGAGTAGAGGTTCGGATATGAGATATCCGACGGAGCCCTTATCTTATTGGATGCCGATCCAATACCCATTAGGGAAGGACCCATTAGGGTTTGACACGGGATCTCTATAAATAGGAGGGATTCATAACCTCAAAGGCTAGAGTCTTTACTTGCCTTTCCTATTCTCCTCTCCCTCTCCACCTCAAAGGCCTGGAGTTTTGAGGAGGGTCGTCGCAACCCTGCTGTGTGGATCACCGCTAGAGAGGAGGACACTTGACCTCCTTCACCCTCTCCTAAGGATCTGCAAAGAAATAGGGATATCTGATCTCCCTAGGTAACACAATCTCTATAATGCAGTTTTTGTGTTTTCTTGGATTTTTTGCGCACCAATCTTTACATCGACGCGAACATCTTTTTGGGAATCGGGGATTTTTGTTTTCTTGTTCTTCCAGCATGCATATGATGTCGCCCCTTGATTTCCCAACACTCAGTTATCATGTACCTATAGTCCCTCATCCATCTAATATCCCGAGACCGATATCGAGCATGGTGTTGTCGGACCCATACGGTTTCTACCGAAGTCTCGCTCTAATCGGATTCTCTCGGAGAACTCTTTCTCTCTCAACCGAATGACCGCCGGGATTTGTCTCGAGCAAGAACACATGGGATATTCCTCTCATGACAGAGAGTGGATAATCCTCTATCGACACTCAATAGCCCTCGTAAGGTCGACTACCATTCCCAATGACCAACTGTACTAGATGATGGGACGACCAAACCTATAAGTGCGGTATCAAAGAGTGGAGCACTCATACGGGACATCCTTGGTGTCTCAAGTCTAAGAACTAGATACACCACTAGGACTCTGACGGGATTCAATGCGACAATAAGGCATCATTAACCATCCAAGCATTCCGCAGCGGATCAATCAAGTGAACTCATTCTCCAATGAGTACCACATCTTGTATCCTTAGTGTCCCTACATGAGCTATGAGACCAGACCTGCATCCATCATATGGACGGTATCAGACACACCAATCTATCCGGTTATCACGATGTCCCTCTCGAGTAACCTATGACCGGGATTATTTAGGATATGTGTTTAAAGGTGAATCGATCTCATTATCGTGATCTCATCACGATCCGATTCTCATTGCACAAATCCAAGGACATCACAATATATATATGCATTTATGCAATAGTTATAAAGTGATATACGCCAAAATATAATAAGCAAAAAGATTATGTATCAAGTCACACGTGCCATCACTCACGAGATTGGCTTGCTAGGCACCTATGACTAGCAAAAGATAGATGCCAGATCCATTCTCCTACATGTCCGCAAATTATTTGAGGAACAGGGAAGGACTCAGCGATACGAGATATCTAAGAGCCTCTTCCGCGCTAGGATGACTGAGGGGACACCGGTTCAGAACCATGTCCTAAAGATGATTGAGTGGATAGAGAAACTCACAGGTCTAGGAATGGTCCTAGAGGATAACTTGTGTGTGGACATTGTGCCTCAGTCCCTACTAGATTCCTTTTCATAGTTCATAATGAATTTTAATATGAACAAGCTTGAAGTGACTCTCCCAGAGCTTCTCAATATGTTGAGGGAGGCAGAGAGTACTATTAAGAAAGAGAAGCCAGTTCTCTACACTAGTGAGACCAAAAGGAAAAGGAAAGCAGAAAGGTCCCTTAAGAAGGGAAAGGGCAAGGTCAAACCAGGTAAAGCAAAGGTTGCTAAGAAAGACCCAGCAAAGGACAAAGGCTAGTGCTTCCACTGTGGTAAAGATGGGCACTAGAAGAGAAACTGCAAAGAGTACCTTGTAGAAAGGGTGAAACAAAAGCTTGATGAAGCTTCAGGCACATTCATGATCAGTCTCCAATTGTCATACTCTTATGATAACATATGGGTATTGGACACCGGTAGTCCTTATCATATATGCAATTCATTGCAGGTTCTAGCAAGGCCTAGGAGACTAGAGAGAGGCGAGATGGACCTCAAGATGGGTAATGGAGCAAAAGTTGCAGTAGTAGCTGTTGGCGAGGTCACCCTACATCTGCCTAGAGGAGCTTTTATTGCATTAGATGCATGTTATTTTGTTCCTTCTATTATCAAAAACATTATCTCCATTTCATGTTTAACATTTAGTGGATATAAATTTATTTTTGAGAACAATGGTTATTCGATATTATTAGATGATAAGATCATCATGAAAGGAACATTGCATAATTGTTTATTTATATTAGACACCACTCCACATATCATGAATGTAAATGTGTCCAAAAGGAAACGAGATGAGTTGAACAGTGCATACCTGTGGCATTGTAGGCTAGGTCACATCCATGAAAGAAGGATTCAAAAGTTGCTAAATGATGGATATCTAGATCCATTCGACTATGTGTCATATGCAACTTGTAAGCCTTGCATTCTGTGGAAAACCGACCAACTCTCCATTTAGTGGGGCGAGAGAGAGCCACTTGAAGTTGTTGGAACTCATACATAGTGATGTATGTGGACCTATGTCAACTCAGGCCATTGGAGGTTACTCCTACTTCATTACATTCTTGATGATTTCTCAAGGTATAGATATGTGTACTTAATGAAGTACAAGTCCGAGGCCTTTGAGAAATTCAGAGAGTATAAGAATGAGGTGGAGAACCAGTGGAAAGAGTATCAAAACTCTTGATCAGATCGAGGAGGTAAGTACTTAAATACTGAGTTCACTCGGTTCCTTAAGGACCATGGGATATTATCCCAATGGACACCTCCTTATACACCTCACTCAATGGTGTCTCTGAATGGAGAAATCGTACATTACTAGATATGGTACGGTCCATGATGAGTTTATTTGACCTACCCATCTCATTCTCGGGGATATGCCCTAGAAACCGCAGCTTACCTTTCTGAACAGAGTTCCAACTAAAGTGGTAGTGTCTACACCATATGAGATATGGAAAGGGAAGAAGCCCGATCTTAAGGTTGTTAAGATTTGGGGCTGCCGCACATGTTAAAAGACACAACTTAGATAAGTTAGAATCAAGGACAGAGCGATGTAAATTTGTGGGATACCCCAAGGAACCTTGTGGGTATTATTTCTATCATCTCGAGGACCAAAAGGTCTTTGTAGCTAAGAGAGCAGTGTTCCTTGATAAGGAACACATTCTTGGCGGAGATAGTGGGAAAATGATAGAATTGAGCGAGGTTGGAGAATCAAGCTCAAGCACCACTCTACAGCCTGAGTCTGTTCAGGTACCTAATACACAAGTTTCAACTTTACGCAGATCTGATAAAGTATTCCATCCTCCTGAGAGATATGTGGGACATATTAGATGAGAGGATGTAGAGGATATTGATCCTCAAGCCTACGAGGAGGCTATTATGAGTATAGACTCCGGGAAGTGGCAAGAAGCCATGAATTCTAAAATGGATTCTATGTACTCCAATAAGGTTTGGAACCTAGTTGATGCGCCCGAAGGTATTGTACCCATTGGTTGCAAGTGGATCTTTAAGAAAAAGATCGGAGTAGATGGAAAGGTAGAAACCTATAAAGCAAGGCTAGTGGCTAAGGGGTATCGTCAAAGGCAAGGTGTTGACTATGACGAAACCTTCTCACCCGTAGCAATGCTAAAATCCATCAAAATTCTATTGGCTATTGCAGCACACTATGATTATGAGATCTGGCAGTTGGATGTGAAAACCGCATTCCTCAATGGGAACCTCAAGGAGGAGGTGTATATGATGCAACCTGAGGGATATGTGTACAAGAACTGCCCAGATAAGGTGTGTAGGTTGCTTAGATCCATTTATGGATTAAACCAAGCTTCCCGAAGTTGGAACATAAGATTTGATGAGGCAATCAGATCTTATGACTTCGTTAAGAACGAAGATGAGCCTTGTGTATACAGAAAGGTAAGTGGGAGCGCTATCACCTTTTTGGTGTTATATGTGGATGACATCCTGATCAAACTAAATATGTTTTAGATCTACTGAAAAGATTTAATATAGATAGCTCAAAAGCTATTAACACCCCTATAAGCACCTTCACTAAGTTAGAAGCTGATGAGAGTGGAGAAAGCTTCGATCAAAAAACTTATAGGGGTATGATAGGAAGTTTTACTTTACCTCACTGCAATTAGACCAGATATCATGTTCAGTGTAGGACTTTGTGCTAGGTTTCAATCGAACCCTAAGATATCTCATCTCAAAGCGGTTAAAAGAATACTTAGATATCTTAAAGGTACCACAAATCTAGGATTATGGTATCCAAAATCCAAAAATTTTGAGTTAATTACTTATGCTGATGCGGATTTTGCTGGATATAGACTAGATAGAAAAAACACATCAAGAACATATCAATTTTTGGGACATTCCCTTATTTCCTGGTCATCTAAGAAACAAAACTTGGTTGCTCTATCAACAATTGAAGCTGAATATATTGCAGCTAGTGCATACTGTGCACAAGTTGTGTGGATGAAAAATACCTTAGAAGATTATAAAGTCTATCTTAAATGCATTCCCTTTAAATGTGATAATACGAGTGCAATATGTTTAACAAAGAATCTCATTCAACACTCAAGAACAAAACATATTGATATTAGACATCATTTTATACAAGAACATGTTACTAATCATGATTTAATTATAGATTTCATAGATACTAAGCATCAACTAGCTGATATTTTTACAAAACCTCTAAGTGAAGAACAATTTGATTTCATAAGAAGAGAATTAGGAATGTTGATGTGTCCGAATACATAAACTTATTAAAATTATTCGGACTTTATTGATTGAATGATCAAATCACTTAATTACCATTACATGCCTAAAATAACATATTGGAAATTAATACAAAAATTTCCATAATGATGAGCATGTCTTCATAGTCTTGTCCGATTGCATAAAAGTGTTAAAGTAATTTTTCAGTTCCAATCAGATTTCATAAATACATTATTCTCTTTCGGACTTTGATTCACATCATTGATTTTTGACAAATAGAATCATCTAGCAAATGCATATCTTTGAGACTTATCATATGAAAAATATTCCCTTTGAGAAATAAATTTGATGATTCCTTCTTATAAAAGGAAGATATTTTTTTGTAACGATTTGATTCACATAAATATCTTGATCCTTTTAAAGCATGCTTTAATATCCTATCGATTTGAACTACACAAATGACTTTCCTCCTTCATGCAAAAAAGATAATAACAAATAAAAAGGAAGATAAATGCTTGTGAATCATTCTGAGAACTTGCTAAATTCTTTCTTCTCAACTCCTCATTCAACAAACTGCTTGTTACTTGACTCATAGTGACAACACCATCTAACGCAGAATTACTAAGGGAAACCGTCAGTATCTCCCAACTTTCTAGTAATGAATTGAGAAGTAACAATGCCTGCAACTCATCATCAAGAGACATTTTCATAGAGGATAATTGGTTAGTGATACTCTATATTTCATTCAAATGCTTAGCAATAGAAGCACCCTCTTTATATTTTAGATTCACAAGTTTTCTGATAAAAAAACTTTGTTGCCAGCTGTTTTTCTTTCATAAAGACCTTTCAACTTTTTCCAAAGAGAATATATAGAACTTTTAGTAGAATCATAGTGAAAGACATTATTATCAAGCCATTGTCGAATAAACCCAACTATTTTTTGATCTAATCTCTTCCACTCATCATCTGTCATAGTTATGGGTTTTGCACTATCCCTTTACAAAGGTCCATATAAATCTTTACAATACAAGAGATCTTCTATTTTTTTGTTTCCATATCATCCAATTGTTTCTATTTAAACTAATCATGCGAGAAATATTATTGACCACATGTTCAAATACAAAAATTAAATTACCAAAACCCTTGCTCTAATACAAGTTGATGGGATATAAAGAGAAATAACTTTTGTATATGAATAAATACTAGCAGGCCATAACATGCAGTAGAATTAAATGGAATCACAATCAAATAGAACACCAAAATATACGTGAAAACCCCTTCAATGTGAAGGGTAAAAACTATGGGGAAAACTAGAGATAATCCACTATAAGAATAATGAATATATAAATCTCAATCTCTTGCCCAAAACCCTAGCAACAATCACAATAGAATAATTAGGATATAAGGATTACGTTACTATGCACAATATCTAAATTCTCCCCAAGTAATCATAGTAAGAATCTACTATAGATCTGATCTAACCTGAGATGAAAATACTACTAGATGATTGAGAATAATCTCTCTGCATTCTCCTTGTCTTCTTCCCTTTCTTTCTCTTGTTTTTCTATCTTGTTCTCCTTATTTTCTTTGGAATCATATGGCTGCAGCCTTCTCCCTCATTAACGTCTTTTTCTGTCTCTTTTCGTAGCTACCATACACCCCTCTAACATGAATTAGGGTTAGGTTAAGAGTGTTAGGATCGAGAGCACTAAGAGGGGGGGGGTGAATTAGTGCAGCAGAAAACTTTCTGCGATTAAAACCGAAAGCTGCGTTTGAATGATAAGGACAACTCTGTATAAGAGTTGATACTAAGCAAGGTTACAGTCTATCTATGTAGGCAGTTTGCAGCAATGATGAAAACCAGAATATCGGCGCAAACTAAAATCCGACGTTCGTACGAAGAAACAGATTTACGTCTAAGTGTTGATTAGTAAATCACTTGTTTAGATAACACGCAGTTTAAGCAGAAGTATAAAGACAGTGTACTGCTATTGTACAGCTCAAAAAGTAATCTGCAAAAAGCAGATTTACGTCTAAACGCAGATTTACGTCTAAACGCAGATTTACGCCTAAACACAGATTTACATCTAAACTTTGAAACTTGTTTGTAAAATCGCAGAAGGCAGTATGCAGTTGAAATCAAGATGTAAACGTAAACTGAAATCTGATGATTGTACGAGGAAAACCGATTTACGTCTAAATGCAGTTTTACGTCTAAACGTAGTTTTGCGTCTAAACGCAGTTTTGCGTCTAAACGTAGTTTTACGTCTAAATGCAGTTTTGCGTCTAAACGCAGTTTTGCATATAAACGCAGTTTTACGTCTAAACGTAGTTTTACGTCTAAACGCAGATTTGCGTCTAAACGCTATTTTACGTCTAAACGCAGTTTTACGTCAAAGCGTAATTTTACGTCTAAACGCAGTTTTGAACTTTGAAAAGCATTTTATGAATACGCAGAAAGCAATTTGCAGTTATAAATGGAATCAAAACGTAAGCGTAAACTGCAGCGTAAAGATCGTACGAAGACACCGATTTACGTCTGAATGCAAATTCGGAAAGATCAGGATTTAGAGACTCGTTCGTAAAAGCGCAGAGGGCAGTAGCTATGTAGGAGGTTTACAGTAATGATAAAGTGCTCAAAGTAAAAGCAAACCAGAGATTTAGAGTGGTTCGATCAGTCTTGACCTACTCCACTTTTGGCTTCCTCCTCCGACGAGGTCACCGACATCAACTAGCTGCCTTCCTTCAATGGGCGAAGGCAAACTGCCCTTTTACAGTTTCACTCCTTTTGACGGGCTCAGGAGACAACCCTTACAGATCCTTTCTCTCCTCTCTTTACAACTCAAGACTTGAAGAACAGAAAGAGGAGAACTTTAGGACTTTACACAAATTTGAGCTCTTAGAATCACTGAAAAGATCAAGAATTCGGTGTGGATCTGTGTCTTTTTAGTGCTGAATGGGTGGGGTATTTATAGGCCCCAACCCAGTTCAAATTTGGAGCTTAAAATGATCAAATCCCGGAATTCGGGATCAAAGATTGCACCTCTTGGATGGAGAGGTTGCACCGCCGGTGAGCTTCGGAGATCGAGCCCAGGCGGTTGCACCTCTCTGGGGGGGCGGTTGCATCGCCGAAGTGGGCTCAAGATGAGCCCTGGCGGTTACCACCTCGGGGAGGCGGTTGCACCTCTTTGCTCGAAAGCTCGAAGACCGAGCTCAGCGGTGCTACCTCTGTGTCGGGGAGGTTGCACCGCCCGGTCTAGCTCAAAGATCGAGCTCTGGGCGGTTGCACCTCTTTGGTCGGGCGGTTGCATCGCCTGATCTCGCTGGGAGACATAGCCCTGGCGGTTGCACCTCTGGCCTGGGCGGTTGCACCCGCTTTGGTGCAATCGTGGTCGAATGGTTAGCTCCATTCGCCCAATTTCAATCTTTTGGGGGCCCCATTGCCGCCAAGATTAAGCTAATGGGATCACCTCCCATTTTCAAGCTTAATCAACATGCTAACTCACGATTAAATCTAAGACAACTTCTGCAGCTTTGCTCCGTCGTCAATCGCTTCTTCCGCGAAGTTTCGGCGAACTTAGTCGATCATCCGATGAACCCTTGGTGATTCTCCTGCGGACATCCGGCAAACTCCTGGACTTTGCGACGATCCACTTGGCTAGTTCCGACGAGCTTCGCTTGGCAAGCTTCTGGACTTCTCGGATCTGTTCTCGTAGAACCTCCGACGACCGTCCGAACTTCCGTCGAACTCTCGAACTCCCAACGTGATCATGATCTTGACTCCGGCGCAACTCCTGCTGCTTGTCTAACTTTCATCGTAGTTAATCCTGCACACTTATCTCAACACATAGATTAGATAACAAATGACAATTGACTTCATCATCAAAATCCGAGATTCAACAATCTCCCCCTTTTTGATGATGACAATCAATTGATAATGGAGTTATCCTTAACTCCCCCTATCTATATGCCATAGTTGAGATAAGTCAACCTTGAATTCAAGACCTAAGAATTCAAGTGACGTATTGATAAGTTAGATCAGTTAAACTTATCAATACTCCCATTATGATACCCATCATGATATATCTCTTCAAGAATGATGTCAAGGCTTGACATACATCATCAAGTTTGTATGATTGTGTTTGTAACTATTCATCATGTAATCATATAAAGCTGCGAAGGACTATTACATGATGCACACATTTGAGATTTTCTAGCAAGTTTGCATTTACTTCACAAGATAGAATATCAACTCAAGACATAATGCAAACTATAGCACATGTTCATATATCTCTTGGTGATGCAAGGATGGCATAACTATAACATTGTTTATAGCATCACTCAAGTATTTGCAACTATGACATAGATATGATTATGGCAGTTCAGCTATGACATAGACATGATTATGGCAGTGTTTATCAATTCATATGTTTCTCCCCCTTTGTCATCAACAAAAAGCATGATAGCATTATCAAGCACATAAAGGAAGGCATGACACATATAATACTTTGAATATCTCTTCTCCTTGTTATAGTTCGTTGCTTGAAGGAGGAAAGTCATTTTTCAAAAAGTTTTCATAAGAGTGTACAAGAAAATCCCATTTTTAGCATTCAAACCGAAAAATGAACTTCTTACATGCATTCAGTTAAAAACATTTGTCACATAATTTGCAACATGTTATTTGATCAAGTGATGCCAAGGCATGTAATAGTAATAACATCCGAAAAATAATTTTAACTAGTTTAGGTATTCGGACACATCAACATTCCTAATTCTCTTCTTATGTAATCAAATTGTTCTTCACATAGGGGTTTTGTAAAGATATCAGCTAGTTGATGTTTGGTATCAATAAACTCTATGGTTACATCATGATTAGTGACATGATCTCGTATAAAGTGATGTCTAATATCAATATGTTTTGTTCTTGAGTGTTGTATAGGATTTTTAGTTAAGCATATTGTACTCGTGTTATCACATTTAATGGGAATATCTTTAAGATTAACTTTGTAATCTTCTAAAGTGTTTTTCATCCATACAACTTGTGCACAGCATGCACTTGTTGCAATATATTCAGCCGGTTGTTGATAGAGCAACCGAAGCTTTGTTTCTTAGATGACCAGGATACAAGGGCATGTCCTAAAAAAAATTGACATGATCGATGTGCTTTTTTCTATCTAGTCTGACCAAATGAAGTCCGCATCAAAGATAAAGTCATTAATTCAAAATTTTCTGATTTTGGGTACCATAATCCTAGATTTGTAGTTCCATTAAGATATCTAAGTATTCTTTTGACTGCTTTTGAGATGAGATATCTTAGGGTTTGATTGAAATCTAGCACAAAGTCCTACACTTGAACATGATGTCCGGTGCGGTGGCGGTGAGGTAAAGTAAACTTCCTATCATACCCCTATAGGTTTTTTGATCGAGCTTTCTCCATTCTCATCAATTTCTAACTTAGTGGAGGTGCTCATAGGAGTGTTAATGGCTTTTGAATTATTCATATTGAACTTCTTTAGCAAACTCATAGCATATTTGGTTTGACTAATAAAGATGCCATTGCTTAGTTGTTTGATTTGTAGACCTAAGAAGAATGTTAACTCTCCCATTAGACTCATTTCGAATTCACGACTCATAGTTTTTAAAAAGGATTCACAAAGAGATTCATTTGTAGAACCAAAGATAATATCATCAATATAAATTTGAACAATGAAAAAATTGTTTTCAAAGTTCTTGATGAATAATGTAGTATCAACCTTGCCTTTTATGAAATTATTTTCAATAAGAAAGAAAAGAACTAAGTCTCTCATACCAAGCCCTAGGAGCTTGTTTTAAACCATAGAGAGCTTTAGTTAATCTAAACACATGATTAGGGAGACTATTATTTTCAAATCCAGGAGGTTGTTCAACATAGACTTCTTCAGGAAATAAAGCCATTAAGAAAGGCTTTTTTAACATCCATTTGAAACAACTTAAAATTATTATACTGCTAAGCGTGGGCAAGGAGCATCCTTATGGCTTCCAATCGAGCCCCAGGAGGGGCGAAGGTTTCTTAAATGTCGATACCTTCTTCTTGGTTGAAACCTTTGGCCACTAATCTAGCCTTGTTTCTAACCACGATACCATTTTCATTTTGCTTGTTTTCAAGACCCATTTAGTACCAATAACTAGATGGTCATTTGGCCTAGGAACAAGCTTCCACACTTCATTTCTCTCAAATTGACTTAATTCATCTTGCATTGCGATAATCCATGAATCATCTTTCATGGCTTCATCAATACATTTGGGTTCAATTTGGGAGAGAAAGGCGGCATTTGCACAAAAGGTTTTAAGAGAAGATCGTGTTTGAACCCCCTTTGATGTGTCTCCTAAGATTAGCTCCTTAGGATGAGCATCTACATACTTCCAATCCTTGGGTAAGGAAATCTGAGAAGTGGATGCATCCAAGTTGCTAGTTGGAGACGGGGTTTCGTTTAAATTTAAAGAATCAAAATTAACATCATCGTCAAGATTATTTTTCGTGATTTCAGAAATCTCATTGAAAATAACATGAATGGATTCTTCAATAATTTGAGTTCTTTTATTAAAGATACGAAAGGCTTTAGAAACTGTAGAATAACCAAGAAAGATTCCTTCATCGGATTTAGCATCAAATTTTCCTAAGTTGTCTTTTTCATTCAAGATAAAACACTTACACCCAAAGACTTTAAAATATGAAACGTTGGGTTTTTTATTGTTCCATAACTCGAGTTTTGGTTAGTAGAGGTCTCACTAGAACTCTATTTAAGATATAGCATGCAGTATTTACGGCTTCGGCCCAAAAATATTTGGGTAGGTTGTGTTCATTCAACATGGTTCTTGCCATTTCTTGTAAATTTCGATTTTTTCTTTCTACAACTCCATTTTGTTGAGGGTTTCTAGGAGTAGAGAAATTATGGTTGTATCCATTGAGTTCACAAAATTCCTGGAAATCATGGTTTTGAAATTCACCACCATGATCACTTCTAATTGACGAAATCATAGAACCTTTCTCATTCTGAACGAGTTTGCAAAACTTGGTAAAAGATCTAAGGCATTCACTTTTCTGTTTTAAGAAGTAAGTCCATGTGTATCTGCTATAGTCATCTACGATGACGAAAGCGTATTTGCTACCTCCTAGGCTTGATGTGGAGATGGGTCCGAACAAGTCCATATGGATCAATTGTAAGGGCCTAGAGGTGCTTACTTGATTTTTAGATTTGAAGCTACTCTTAATTTGTTTACCTAATTGGCAGGCATAACATACATTATCTTTGATGAACTTGATATGAGGAATTCCTCTTACAAGTTCTTTGGATGATATTTGAGTGATTAGCTTCATGCTAGCATGACCTAATCTTCTATGCCATATCCAAGCATTCTCATTTAAAGTAGAAAAACATGTTTCATTACATAAATCATTGATGTCAATAGTGTATACGTTATTTTGTTTTAATGCAATCATAGATATGTTTTTGTGTGGTTTTTCAATGATGCAAGCATTAGATTCAAATCTGATAATATATCCTTTATCATACAATTGACTAATGCTCAGGAGGTTATGTTTTAGACCATCAACTAGCAAAACATCTTCAATAGAAAAGTTGGATTTGTTACCTATGGTTCCTTTGCCAATGATTTTACCCTTGTTGTCTCCGAAGGTGACATATCCTTCGTCTATGCTAGTGAGCTTAGAGAATTGGGATGAATCTCCGGTCATATGCCTTGAGCATCCACTATCAAGGTACCATCTCTTGCTCCTAGCTTGCGATGGTTTAGTTTTCTACAAGAAAGGATGATGTTTAGGTACCCATTTGCTTTTGGGTTCCTCACAAATAGATCTACATTTTTTATCATGTTGCATAGAATTTGTCATGGTTCCTTTAGGAACCCAAATCAATTTGTTTGGACTAAATTTCCTGAATGGACATTAATGCGTCCTGTGTCCGAACTTGCAACAAAAGTTGCATTTGCTTTGATGTCTAACATGTAAGATGGGGCCTTTTACGAAGGTAGTTGGATTTTGGTGAGGACTCCTCACAAATCCAATCCCACTTCTTTTTGGGAACATGACCCTTGTTTGTAAGGATCATGTTTAATGACTTGCTACCAACCTCGAATTTCTTCAAAGTGTCCTTAAGTAGCAAGTTTTCTTTTTTGAACAGTTTCTAGATCATGACATTTGATACATGAATTTAAACTATCATGATATTCAATTTTAACTTATTAAAATCACAAGTAAGACTATCATGTTCCTTTTTTAGCAATTTGTATTTTCTATTGATAATCTTGCATTCATCAAATAAATCATGGAAGGCATTTAATAATTCATCGAAAGATAAATCAGCATCTAATAAATTCGTTACCTCCTCTCCGATGGCCATTAAAGGCGTAATGAGCAACTTTGTTCGGTGTTGGACTCCTCTTCTTGAGATCTTTTTTGAGTCATCCCATGTTGCTTGAAGAGCCTTCTTCTTTGATGTTCTCCTTTTGACTTGGGGACAATCACTCTTGTAGTGTCCCGGCTTTTTGCATTCATAGCAGATCACTTGGTCTTTCTTGGGTTCAAGTTTATTTTTCGCATCATTCTTAAACTTGTTTCTTCTAAAGAATTTTTTAAACTTTCTTGTTAAAAGTGCCAAGTCATCATTACAGTCCTCATCACTTGAGTTTTCTCTCAAGTGGCATTCAGAAGTTTTAAGTGTCATATCCTTCCTGTTCTTTGGAAGGATGTCTTCTTTACTCTTCATGAGCTTTGCAAGTCATCTCGTGAGGGTCATTAATGACCCGATTAATTCTTCAAGAGGGAAGTTCGCAGATCTTTTGCCTCTTGAATAGCAGTGACTTTAGGATCCCAACTTTTAGGAAGGGATCTTAGTATCTTATTTATGAGTTCAAAATCCGAAAAACTTTTTTCCGAGTCCTTTTAGACCGTTGGCGACATCCGTGAAAACGGTAAACATGTCGCCAATGGTTTTTTTTTTCGGATTTCATTCGGAAAAGTTCAAAAGAATGCAACAACAGATTGATTTTTGACTCTTTCACTCTACTTGTGCCCTCATGGGTCACTTCAAGTGTGTGCCAAATATCAAATGCAGTTTCGCAAGTTGAAACACGATTAAACTCGTTTTAGGATCCCAACTTTTAGGAAGGGATCTTAGTATCTTATTTATGAGTTCAAAATCCGAAAAACTTTTTCCGAGTCCTTTTAGACCGTTGACGACATCCGTGAAACGGGTAAACATGTCGCCAATGGTTTCACTCAGTTTCATTCGGAAAAGTTCAAAAGAATGCAACAACAGATTGATTTTTGACTCTTTCACTCTACTTGTGCCCTCATGGGTCACTTCAAGTGTGTGCCAAATATCAAATGCAGTTTCGCAAGTTGAAACACGATTAAACTCGTTTTTATCAAGTGCGCAAAATAAGGCATTCATAGCCTTTGCATTAAGAGTGAAAGCCTTCTTTTCCAATTCATTCCAATCGATCATTGGAAGAGAAGACTTTAAAAATCCGTTTTCAACAAGGTTCCACAGTTCAAAATCCATAGAAATAAGAAAGATCCTCATTCGGGTCTTCCAGTAGGTGTAGTCCGTTCCACTGAACATGGGTGGACGTGTAATAGAATGCCCCTCTTGGTTTCCGGCGTATGCCATCTCTCTTGGGTTTTAATCTGTTAGAGAGTTAACCTTGCTCTGATACCAATTGTTAGGATCGAGAGCACTAAGAGGGGGGGGGGGTGAATTAGTGCAGCGGAAAACTTTCTGCGATTAAAACCGAAAGCTGCATTTGAATGATAAGGACAGCTCTGTATGAGAGTTGATACTAAGCAAGGTTACAGTCTATCTATGCAGGCAGTTTGCAGCAATGATGAAAACCAGAATATCGGCGCAAACTGAAATCCGACGTTCGTACGAAGAAACAGATTTACGTCTAAGTGTTGATTAGTAAATCACTTGTTTAGATAACACGCAGTTCAAGCAGAAGTATAAAGACAGTGTGCTGCTATTGTACAGCTCAAAAAGTAATCTGCAAAAAGCAGATTTACGTCTAAACGCAGATTTACGTCTAAACGCAGATTTACGTCTAAACACAGATTTACGTCTAAACTTTGAAACTCGTTTGTAAAATCGCAGAAGGCAGTATGCAGTTGAAATCAAGATGTAAACTTAAACTGAAATCTGATGATTGTACGAGGAAAGCCGATTTACGTCTAAATGCAGTTTTACGTCTAAACGCAGTTTTGCGTCTAAACGCAGTTTTGCATCTAAACGCAGTTTTACGTCTAAATGCAGTTTTGCGTCTAAACATAGTTTTGCGTCTAAACGCAGTTTTACGTCTAAACGCAGTTTTACGTCTAAACGCAATTTTGCGTCTAAACGCTGTTTTACGTCTAAATGCAGTTTTGAACTTTGAAAAGCGTTTTATGAATACGCAGAAAGCAATTTGCAGTTATAAATGGAATCAAAACGTAAGCGTAAACTGCAGCGTAAAGATCGTACGAAGACACCGATTTACGTCTGAATGCAAATTCGGAAAGATCAGGATTTAGAGACTTCGTTAAGTAAGCGCCAGGGCAGTAGCTATGTAGGAGGTTTGCAGTAATGATAAAGTGCTCAAAGTAAAAGCAAACCAGAGATTTAGAGTGGTTCAGTCGGTCTTGACCTACTCCACTTTTGGCTTCCTCCTCCGACGAGAGGTCACCGACGTCAACTAGCTGCCTTCCTTCAATGGGCGAAGGCAAACTGCCTTTTACAGTTTCACTCCTTTTGGCCGGCTCTCGGAGACAACCCTTACAGATCCTTTCTCTCCTCTCTTTACAACTCAAGACTTGAAGAACAGAAATAGGAGAACTTTAGGACTTTACACAAATTTGAGCTCTTAGAATCTTTGAAAAGATCAAGAATTGGGTGTGGATCTGTGGTCTTTTCAATTCTCTTTGAATGGGTGGGGTATTTATAGGCCCCAACCCAGTTCAAATTTGAGCTCAAAATGATCAAATCCCGAATTAGGGATCCGGTGGTTGCACCTCTTGATGGAGAGGTTGCACCGCCTTTGCAGACTTCGGAGATCGAGCCCAGGCGGTGCCACCTCGACCGAGGCGGTTGCACCTCTCGCCGAGCTCAAGACCGAGCTCAGGCGGTGCTACCTCTGTCGTGGGAGGTTGCACCGCCCGCCTAGCTCGAAGACCGAGCTCTAGGCGGTTGCACCCTTTTCTCGGGCGGTTATTTACCCAGCCTCGCTTGGAGACATAGTCCCGGCGGCACCTCCCGGCTAGCCTGGCGGTTAACCACCTTTGGTGCAATCGGGGTCCGAATGATTAGCTCCATTCGCCCAATTTCAATCTTTTCGGGGGGCCCATTGCCCCAAGATTAAGCTAATGGGATCACCTCCCATTTTCAAGCTTAATCAACGTGCTAACTACGATTAAATCTAAGACAACTTCTGCAGCTTTGCTCCGATCGTCAATCGCTTCTTCCCCATGAACTTCCGTCGATCATTTGATGAACCCTCGGTGATTCTCCCATGGACATCCGCAAACTCTGGACTTTGCGGCGATCCACTTGGCTAGTTCGACCGAGCCATTTTGGCAAGCTTCGGACTTCTCGGATCTGTTTGAGAGACCCTCCGACGACCGTCCGAACTTCCGTCGAACTCTCGAACTCCCAACGTGATCATGATCTTGACTCCGGCGCAACTCCTACTGCTTGTCTAACTTTCATCGTAGTTAATCCTGCACACTTATCTCAACACATAGATTAGATAACAAATGACAATTGACTTTATCATCAAAATCCGAGATTCAACAAAGAGATGAGGTGAGTTGTATTTCAAGCCTACTATGAGTTGAACTATGAGGTGAGTTGTATTTCAGCCCAATAGTTGTATTGTATGGGTCATCTGATTGATTTTCCATGTATGTATGTGCAGAAGATCAACTTGGGTTATATTTTGGATAATTCTTCGATAGATGCAACCAGGAAATATGCTTAGGATAGCATTTATCATGTCTCTAAGTTTTAATTTCTAACTTCTCTTTATGTTATTTCATATTTTTATTTATTTTAGTTCTAATCGAAGGATTAAACTATATTCCTATTCTAACAAGATTGGAGTCCGATTTCATCCTTCCAGGCAAAAGACTCTTGCGAAATCATCGATGTCGAAAACGAGGATAAAATCGTTCAAACCCATGAGAGTCGTGTGAGAGAACCATGCACGGTAACATTTCCATAATGTTGATAGATGTGATGTTATGTCCGGTAAATTAATCTAAAGAAGCTACTTGTCCCACTAATGACACAGCAATTAGCAAAACATTTACTGATGGATTTGCAATTAATACTTCATGTGCTCCTTGTTGTGCATGATAATGACTCTTTCACTTTATATTCGGAGGCAGATACGTGGAAATAGGTGTCATTTGTTATTTCAAATTCAGAGCCTAAAATGGTGATCGATCTAACTTTTTCTTTCCTCCATCACATCTGAATTCTGGATTTGATGAGACATTGAGTCTCCCAATTAAAGATCTTCTCGAGATCGGCATGCAAATTGATACAGCTCCAAATGGCATCTTTGAAACAAAACCCTCGGCCTGAGAGATGGGATTGAAAGTATTAGCTATAATCAATGCACAAGATTAGTCAAGTGACTCTTCTTTTTATTCAGACGAAGATTTCGATATGTTAAAAGACTATATATGAGTACCATTAGGAAGGACTGCCTTCACATAAGCACCAATCTAGAATTTCTAATCATGTTGGCTTAAAAGCCATCAGTGGTGGAGTCGTCAAAGGTTAAAATATCTTATTTTGTCTTTGACATTGATTTGTTATCATCTATTATTGCCATTTTATGCGCCAATTCATATTGCATCCCCTACTTGTAAATAATGTTTGTTTAGACGGAAATATAGAGAAGAATCTGACGCATACGAATACAGAAGAATCTGACAAGGCGATTAAGTGTGTTGGAAAACACTCGAATGAAGATTATTAACGAATAGGTGGACTATTACTTGCTTGATCTACTGATGTAACACACGTCCAGATGATATCCCGATGAACTCAATTAGTTCATGCGATTAGTCTACTGCATAATGATAGATAGACCTTGGCTATTAGTTGGTATTTATATTAGCACTTTGGTTTCTTTGATTGATATAATAAGTTTTAAGAAAACCTTTCTGCTAGTAGTAAAAATACCTTGGATGATCTAATTGCATTTTGAACTCATATGATAAAAAGTGGTAGTAAAAATTTTGCTGCTAAGCCAAGCCAAGGCTTCTACTTGTGCTTCCCATGATTTCATTAAAACTTCCAATCTTACTAATGTGGGATTCTTTGGATTTCAATTTACTTGGTGTGATAATAAACATTGTTCTACTATATTTTTTGTTTGATTAGATAAAGTCTTTGCATACTTCTTATGGTGACTCTTATCATCTTGCTCGGCTTTATCTAGTAAAAAAGTAGTATCTATCTTATCTTAAAGTGCCATACTTTAAACCCTAATACCTGTTATGATGAAACCAACAATCCAATTGCCTCAGTTCAAGCAAGATGCTACAGTCGGACAATCTAACTTAGAACTAACTAACTTTCTTCTTTGTATAATTACCAAATTGCTCACTTAAACTTAAATGGTGGACAAGGAGATAGATGATAAAAGATAAGATTTCCTCAACTATACGAGGAAATCTCTCTATTATGTTGAGGGAAATCCTCTATTCTGTCGAGGAAAATCCTCTCTCTTAATCTGTATAAATAGGAGAGGGATATGTGAATGTATTCAAGCTAAAGTTATTTCAATAAAGCTTCTTCATTTCTTATTCAATAAAACTTCTACAATAATTGTTCTTATCTTCTATTTTTTTCTTTAATAGAAATATTGAGTATTTTTCATAGTACCGATACGCAACATAGGAGATAAAATTTTATTCATAATATCTATCTAGGATACATAATCAGAATCTTATCTAAGACGTGAAAATTATGGTGAACCTTTTCAGCCAACTCTATACAATCAATTATGGTGAAATAATTCTGTTGATATTTCATAAACTCGGCAATACCTCTTTGGCCTCAATATTTCACATTTATCCGATAAATAGTGTCAATACCTCTTTGATCACCCTTTCACATATGTATTTGTTAACGGTGTATTCATTCGATGGGTATAGATAAGAGCCTAAGACTTGATGATTTATTAGAGAATTTTATGGATATTATTGGACTACCCTTGCCCCATATTTTCTTCAGGATTTTTAAAATTTTTATGACCATCCTTACGTCTCTTTCTCTTAGTCTAAAATCTTTCTCACTTTTCTCCTCAAATGCAAACCCCCCCCCCCCCTTTGCTTATCACTTTTTATGCCTATTTTCCTTTCTAATGTAAATTATCATATTTTAGCTGATGTGTTCAAACCTTACTTACCTTAACTCTCATTGGTGGACAGCAATCTGCATTTATTATTGAATATCTAACATTCATGATAATATTTTAATAGTCTAAAACGTTGCTCATACAATGCAGTTTTCTCAAGGAAAGAATGATAAGACTTTCTTGGACTTCAATCCTTCGTATTCTTTCAATTATGAATTTTTCTCTAAAATATATATATATACATACAAACATATTCTTACTTTTGCTTTGACTCTATCTATCTCCTTTCCTGTATACAAACAAACATATACATACAAGCAAATTATAGTGTTAGGCAAGGAGACCCTATCTATCTCCTTTGCTGTATATCTCTCTCGATGGCTCGAGCTCTACTCAACTAATTAATTTTGTTGCTAGAAATAAACAATTTGCTTAGCCATATTATTTATTGGCGATATCCTCGTTTTCATGCATATGAATGTCTAACCAATCACTGTATTGGCTGGCCCTTAAAAAATCCACCAGATCACATATTTGTACAATCCCCTTTAGTATTCCATGAAGCTTTTGTTTTCATTTAAATACTTTGGGTGCTATCGTTTCTCCGATACGAGTTCCTCCCACTGCACATGAGAATGTTCGAGTGTAACTTAGATGCATGACAATAGTATTCATAAAATTAAAACTATAATTAAAAATTTCCTTTAACAAAACAAAAATCACAATCTATAGGCCTTTTATCTCATTAAATGGGAAACCATTAATGTTCGTAAAGACTTTGTGGCCTCGATATTCATGATGATTGGAGTTTTAAATTAGATTAGTAGATATTTAAATAATGATGATAGTAACATAAACATGCTAGTCCAAGTTGGAAAATTTTCACCCAATCCATGAATGAAAGCCCTACGAGAGAGATTCTACGAACACACAGGACATAATCATGATACTTATATGTTTGAATGAATACCTGATATGCCTCTTGATAATAAAAAACCAACCTATTTCTTTCTTTAATGTCATCGTTTTACCGATAGATGCTAAGGTTGATACATTTATCCAATATGGTCGTTGGAATGAATACCTAATTTTTATTGAAATTATGCACACCTAATTTGGTTGATGTTATCAAAGCTATAGAGATTACTGATGACAAATAGATTTCAAAGGGCATATATTTATAGGAAAGCTATTGCAAAAGGAGTGTATCGTCTATTATAATTGAGGGATAAACTTCCTGCCGTCTTTATCGTGAATCTATTGCTCATCTTTTGAATGATCGGTTGAAGGAAGATAACAACATAGGAATAGAAAAACTTCTACATGTCGTCATTGCAAATCAACTCTGATTCATTTGAAAGATATGAAACAATACCCTTTTTAACTTCTACATGTCATCTTTCACTAAATGAGCATATGGACTCATGCCACAGCTTATATTGGCTAACATGGACACTGTTCGAATGAGAAGTACTGTGCGAAGCTCTAAAGCTTAGATGATAAAAACCACCTAAATCTAACAATGATGGACCCTGCATGAATGAGTCAGATTCATCGTTTGTGATCCTAATGGAATTTGCTGTGCGACGGGGCTTCAGTATATACAAATTAAATCTATTTTGCAATGTGAAGCATTAGCTGTGAAGATGGAAATACGATTGGCAATTAAGGAAGGAATCACTCAACTCCGTGTTGAAACAAATTTAATAATATTAAAGGAATTATCATTCACCATGACTTATCGACCACCATATCATCATGGATTTTAAATGTCTTCTCCACCGTATCATTATGAATTTTAAATGTCTTCTTGCAACTTTGTCGGTGTGAATTGTTTTATGAATATAATCAACTAGTATAAATTGGACTGCTAAAAAAAAAAAAAAATTCGATAGATGTCATTTTATATGTGAGGTATCATTTCCTCCTCCTGAACTATAAATAAAGGTTTATGCAAGTCTTTCGTACAACTATAAAATCTCAATAGACTATTTTCTTATGGGAAAAAATGGTTGTCTACTTGGAGTGGGGGAAAACTTCTACTAACGTGTTTTTGCTTACTTGTGCTGGAGTTCTCTGGGTAGATTAACAACACAATTTAGCTGTTGGTCTTTAAATTTTGTTTACTTGAAATATGAGGAATTAAGTTCATAAGCTCGTGGATATATTGGGAATCATCTTTGTGGACATGATTAGTATGGATAGCCCGATGGACGCCTTCCGCCGATAAGAGTCAATCTATGTAATGCTATCCTTGCAAGTAAGTGATGAAGTTATTTCTTTAACCTTCAACCCTTATCATCTAACTGGTAAGGAGCAAACTTGATGAGTAAAATAGCATAGATTGAAAAGTCAATAGTATTGCAATCAACATAAGATTAAACCTATCTTTCATAGTAGGTAATTGAAGGTTCTGTCTTCCTCACCATTGACAATTCATTTATAAACTGGGAGTTGTATTTGCTTATTTGTTCTTCTTTTTGCTTAATTTCACATCTTTATTTTTATTTAATTATATGTAGACCCATTAGTTCGTCAGGCAAAGGTTTGCCCTTTTCTATTCTTCTTCTCTACACTCCAATCCCTCTATTGCTAAAGGTCATCTGCCTTATTAACATATTTATGGATGACTTCCTTCTGCACCAGCTAGCTTTATTCTGCTGGCAAACTTCCTCAGTTTCTCACTGTTTGCTGCTCAAATTTGAAGTATGATCGAAGAAACATTATTTGTCATTTTTTTGGGGTTGAAAGTGGATGAGTGTGCTATGGAAGTAAAAGGAGAGATTAGTCCAGATGGACCCACATCTCTCATCTCAGGAGAAATTTTCCTTCACCACTCATGGGTTTAAGTAACTACGTGGTACTCTCTCTCTCTCTCTCTCTCTCTCTCTCTCTCTCTGTGTGTTAAAGTTTCTGGAGTTATGTGTTTGCCTTTACCAAAAAGTCAGTTAAGTAAGCATAGTGATTCCTACAAGTGATGGTGTTCAATCACATAATGGCCAAAGTAACTACAATTTATGCAAGTATGGTGGTTGTAGAAGCTAATGTTATGTTCCATTTTTCATGGTTACTACTGCATGAAACATGAGAATTGCCTTCACCAACAAAGCTTTCCTCAGGTATTCACTATAGAAATCTAGTAGCAATCAGAACTAATTGGGAGGTACATAGTAGTAAATCTTATGTTCTTTTACCAACATAACTATTTAAGATGTGCATAGTTGTAGATTCCATGCCCTAGTTGACATTTTTTATTATCATTATTCACTGTAATAAATATCAAGATTTTTGTCCTCTGTTTATTTTCTATTTACTCTGTGGTTCTCAGAATGCTTATTGGAATAACCATATACAACATGAGACATATGTGCAATGAAACAAATGGTATGACTTCTAATAAGTAGGCATGCAACTGTTTCTCTTTATGTCCCACGTATCAGTCCCATGTCCTCTTTATATTCTGCTGTCTGCCATTGGTGCTTGTTTGTTCATTTTTTTTATGTGATCATTGACCATTCACAAACATTGTCCCAATTGTCTCCAATAATCCTAAAATGACCAGACAAAGTTTGGTGTCAGGCACTCTATTAGGTGATCATGGATGCATGAACCACCTACTTCCCCCAGCTAAATGATTTGTCTAACCTAAGAATTTGGGTTTTATCTTCATGTCTTCCATGATCCTTCCCTGAAACAGGGTTGACATGCAGATGTACCTAAAAAAGTTAGATAAAGCAATCATACACCAAGATTATGATAAGACAAGGTTTGGTGTTTTGCATTTTTATTATATATGTATATATATATATATGTGTATATATATATGTATATATATATACATATATATATACACATATATGTATGTATAATATATTTGAACAAATGTATGCACATATTTCTTATGTTTTAGTGGCACGGACTTGGTCTTATATGCTCAACATACTTTTTAGGATTTTGGAGCATCAAAATGACTTTGTTAGGAAATAAAATGTGAGAATTGAAGGGAGAAGAAAGGTGTGAAAAACCCACTTGGTCATTTTCTATTATAGCATGTGAATTGGTCCTCGATAGATTGCCTATTTGCTATTTTGTGTATAATTGAGTAGTTTATAACGCCAAGTACAGAAGGGAATTTAGATTCCTTCTTCTGTGGATGTGGGCAATGTGGAGTAATCCTCTCTACTCCTGAAAGCAAGAATACACCCAAAAATTTGTGTTAGAATACTTTCTTTGCAACAAAAAAAAAGGAAACAAAAGGGAAATTAAATATACAATTCAGCAAAAGGACAGGCAAAATTGAAACATGATGATGTAAGAGGATAAAGAAAAAGCATGTCATGGAGATCATTACATGGGATTTTATGCTTGAGTTGCATTTATTTTAGACATTCACATCACTAGCTAATCGTTGAAAAGATTGGAAAGAAAAGAGACTTGATTCCCCCAGTGGAAGACACTCCCAGATAGAACAGCCAACTGAGATGTTACTTGTCATTAAATGATGATCTTAGATTATATTAATTTTGTTCTGATAAGGATAAGGATAGAACAGCCTAATTATGCTTTTTCCATTTAATTTCTTTTCTAAGACTTGATGCTTAGTTATTAAATCCTCAACTTGTTGAAACCCATCTTGATGTATTTCCATCCTGATAAAGTTAACCAAGAGACTAAATGTTACCTTTCACTAAGAGAATTTCTTAGCAGGTTAACAAAGAAAAGACTAAACATAGGTAGCAAAGAAAGAAAATTTTGTTGCATATAAAAAGAAAAGTTAGCTGGGTATTGATCATTTCTTCTGGCAGGAGGCCACCAAAAACAAAAGAAATTCATGACCTTATTTGACTCCATATAAATATTCCAATTTACTCCACACAAATAATCAACTGGTGATAAGAAAGAGTGTCCAAATCTTTTGGGTACTTTGTTTGCCTGTAGGTCATTATTATTATTATTAATTTTGGTTGGGACAGCAGATTTGTTTAACTTTTTGTCTACTTAATATTTATTGCGTAATGGGAGGCAATGATAGCATGGTTGTCTTAAGTGTGGTTGCATAATAGTGAGGAGCTGTAGGTTATGTCCTCTTCTATATTGGAATAAGTGATAGAACCCTGCTATGTATTCTAATTCTTCTTGCAAAATATGGCAAGATAGATCTCTGGAACTTTAGGAAAAATAAATTAAAAGAAAAAAAAAAGGATCCACTGATCGTGGATAAGCTTTTCGTCCTTTCACAGATCACATCAAAGATGGTATTAGAAAATGCATTGAAAATGGCATGAACATGATTTTTTTATAAGAGCCTTAGCTACACAAATTTTCTGTAATTAAATGACTTACTTTGATTAATATGGTAGAAATGTCACTGCTCTTTGTTTTATTCTTTTCATCCTAGTTTATTTGATAAGTTTTTTTAAGTAACTATATTTCTCAAATCCTCAACGATAATATTTAGATTTCGCCTCTTCGAATTAATATCATGTGGATTTTATTAAAAATAAAATACAATACTCTTGATGTCATAAACACATTTGGTTAACTTTACAAGTCTTTTTTTTATAATGATCTTTTGCTTTGAGTTAGCGATGTTGTTTATGAAAATATTAAAAATATTATATATTTCACACCATCATGCCTGCTATTATTGCTTTTCTTGTGGGGCTATATTACTCTCCAAATAATTTTATTTCTGATGGATTAGGACAAAAAAATTGATAAAGATATAAAATCTAAATATTTTAGATGAATGTCTAATTCTTTCTCGTATGATTTTCTCATACATAATTTTAATTATACAGATATGAGATACAGATCATTAGATTATAATGAAGCAACGATTGAACCTAAAAGATGTTATGCTATAACAGAAACATCAAATCAATCCACTTCAAATAGAATGTTTAATCATGATAAATGGACTTGAGATGGATATCTAATTCTTTCTTGCATAGTTTTCCCATATATAATTCTAATTATATAGGCTTAAGATATACAGATCATACGATTACAATGGAGTAATCATTAGAACCAATAATTGTTATGCTATAAGAGAGGCACGAAATCAATCCTTCAAATAGAATATTCGATCATAAGAAATAGACTTCAAATAGATGCCTAATTCTTTCTCATACATAACTCTGATTATACAGACTTGAGATATACAGATTGTAGGATTGTAATCTAGTAATTATCAGAACCAATAGTTGTTATGCTACAAGAGAAGCGTGAAGTCAATCCACTCTAAATGGAATGTTTGACCATGATAATTCGACATGAGTTCGATGTCTAATTCTTTTGCATATGGTTCTCTCGTAGGTAGCTCTAATTATATAGAATTGAACCAATAGCTGATATGCTATACGAGAAGCATGAAGTTAATCCACTTCATAAATTGAAGCATACAAAACAAAAAAAAAAGTTTAACTTTCGAACTCGTCGTGATATATTTAGTCAGAGATAATCATTAAATTGAAACAAGAATTGATTTCGAGATGATTAGAATGGTTATTATTTAATCATGAAGATGTATGTCAATCACAGTTACGATTCAACCATTTATGCTGACGTCGAGAGGTTGCTGCAATCATCCGAGGCCGAGCGAGGTTCGTATCGAGTTGGATGATCATTCGATAACATATGGGACTAACCAGATAGGATAACGTGTCAACAACTCGTCCATCCGTCCAAACCCACTTTCGAACCCACAAATTTAATTCAATTGATTTGTTTCTGTTTTCAGATATGTTTTCTATTTAATAAAACCCTCACAGATGGTTGCAACTCCCTCCTGCTTTCCGAACCGAACATCTCACCGCCCAGCGCGACGCCAACTTAAGAAAAAGGATGTCGTCTCCTCTCCCCCGTGGCGGTCAACTTTAACTCCAGTTACGCAAAGTGACCGCCCCACGTGCACTTATCATTCAGATGGGTAGACCTCATCACAGCCGTCGAAACCCTGATGACAACGATCGTCATTTGTTGAGGGTAAATCCGTCCGAGGGAGCCCCTTGCACTGGGGCCCTTCGCCGCTGATTTGACCTTCGAGACGATAATAGCGGGTTAAATTAGAAAGGCCCAAAAGCCTTAAATCGGTGGGACGCGAGGGCAAAATAGTCAATATGGAAGGGGGTTGGAAGAGAGTTGCGAGAAGGCATGCCTCGAGCGGATTAAATATGGAAGCTGACGCTTGTCATGGTAAGGGATATATTACCACTGCTTCCTTCCTCTTTAAGAGATCCTTGGCTTTCCTCTCCGAAACAACCCATTCCCTTCGATCGATTACCGACCGCTCCAAAATCTCTCGCATTTCTCCCTCTCTTGGATCGAATTTGGCGAGGTAAGAACACAGATGCGATCTCGTAATCTCGATTATTTCTTTTCCTGTTCGTCTTCATCTCGATCTCGGAACCATTTGGCGATGGTATCGGGCTTTTTTTGACTGATTCGATCGCTTTCGTAGCAGGCGATTTGGAGTGGTTGGAGATCGAGGTGGTTTGTGAGATTTGTGATGGCGATTTCGAACGCGGAGCGGGAAACCGCCGCCGCTAAGGAGGGAGGAGGGGAGAGGAAGCGGAAGCGCGGGGCGGAGAAGCCGCTGGCCAAGTGGAGGACGCAGGGCGAGCAGAAGACCTATTCATCCAAGCTCGTCGAGGCCCTCCGCCGCGTCCGCCGGTCCTCCCCGGCGGCGTCGACGGATCACTCGCGCAGCCGCGCCGTCCGGGCGGCGGCGGACCGGGCTCTGGCGCTGGCGGCGCGAGGTCAGACGCGCTGGAGCCGCGCGATCCTCTCCGGCCGGACGCTCAAGCTCAGGGTTCGGGCGCTGGCGCGGGCTGGCGGGCCGAAGTCCCTCGGCGGCGTCGCCACCGTCTTCGCCTCCCGTACGGCGGAAAAGACGAAGCCGCAGGCGCTGGAGCGGAAGGCGAGGGTTCTGGGCCGGCTGGTTCCCGGCTGCCGGAAGCTGCCTTTGGCGACGATCCTGGAGGAGGCGTCGGACTACATCGCCGCGCTCGAGATGCAGGTGCGGGCCATGAGCACCATTGCCAACATCCTCTCCGCCGCAGGTTCGCAGCCGATGTGAGGTGGACATGATCGTCGGAGATCGTCGTCTTCTTTTTCCTACTCGTTTTCTTTTTTTTTCTTTTTTTTTCTTTTTATTGCTTAGAATTGGCAATGTAATTTATTGTACATTTTTTTCGCCTACTCCTCGTTATTTCTGGTCTGGTTTTCCATGCGCTGTGAGAACCTTTGATTCGCTGTCGCTGGTTGCTCGATGGCGTTATGGTAAATAGATGAGGTCCTCCCTCTTTTCTACGCTCTTCGGAATATGCTCCATGAGTCTATTATCATTTCCCACACATACCATCCGCAAGCACCTTTTCATTTCATCAGACTCGGTGAGACCCATTCCCTGTACAAATGAGGATAATGAAAAAGATCCATTTGCAGATGGAAAGAGAAGACCCGCAGGGTGATGATACTTGGGAGAAAGGAGAGTCTTCTCTTGTCTCCATCGTTTTAAGTTGTGTGTAGTTGCTGGTCTTCGGAGTTCCCTCTTTCATGCTTTGATTTGAGTGACATGAGGACATGTCGTAGTTGATAGATTTATTATTAAAATGTATGTTTTTTTTTTTTTTGCAAGAATCTCTTTACTACAATAAAGGGAAAAGAACATTGGATGGTTGGAAAAAAAAAAGAAAATTCGATATAGCGGAGATGAGAATATTAAAATAGATATATTATAGAAATATTTTATTAACAAAATATACTCTTGTTTAATTACACTATGAAAGTAGAAGATACTGTTTTGTTTTTAGAAATAATAGAAGAGTTTCTGAACATTTAGTATTACTATAGATCCTGTTTTTCCTAGAAAATTTCAGATAATCAGAACATGATGATTTATTTTTTTTTTTGGGTGAAGTCTAAAGAAACAAAAAAAAAAAAAGGTGTGAATACCAGAGATAACATTTAAGTGTGTTAACTGCATGGCACATGAGAGTAAAGTTAAGATCAGAACAAAGTGATGAAAAGTGTTATCATGGCTTCCTGGGGCACATGGTGTCCTTTCTCTGACTGTGGCTGCTGCCCGTGTTCAGGGCGTGAATCCATGAGGTGAACATTGGAACAAGTTTTGCTGGAATAATAATAACAGACTTCACAAACCTTCAGGGAAGTGACGAGAATATGAGCTGTCACTTTAATGTTGTGGATGTGCTCCCCCAAGAAGAGAGGAGAGAGAGAGAGAGAGAGAGAGAGAGAGAGAGGAAGGAGAGATGGAGAAGGGAGAAGGGACAATGGAAAGTCGCAGGTGATCTGATGGTTGTGCCAGACTACAGCCCTCTTCGCAGTACCAGGAGCCACCCTACGTACCAGTGGATGTGATGCGACCATCGTTGATCTCCTTGGTGGGCTCTCTCACCCACACGTCGTTGATCTCCTTGGTGGGCGCCCTCACCCATATATGTATGACCTCCATCAATGTGGCCAATAATAAAAGAGCATGGTGTTATGGAATAGAACAGAAGTGGGGGGCCCTTTGTGTAGGAGTCTTTAGTACACATTTGGGATTCTTTTGCTGTGATTGCCAACAAGCTGACCCTGTGGGGGTGGGGGCCATTGGAGCAGTGCTGGCCTGGCCCCACCATCGCCCATTTAAAGTGTGACTTCTTTTGGACACTCGTGTCTCTGATGTGGCAGCCTAGTTTCTAGCTCATTCTCAGTGAAGGTGGGTGCTCCTCTTTTGGAATATTGCTTCTGAAAGCAAAGCTGATCGACTAAAATGGTGACAGCCTCACATGGATGCATTGCCAGCTATTTGTTTGTAGTAGTAGCATATACCGTCCGTTCTACCCCTACTCTCCTTTCATTCTCTGGTAGCAACGCCTTGGTTAATTGGATGCTCCAAAGTGGCAACTGATGCATGCAAGAATGACCGATAAGCATGTTGCAAGTCATCATGACATGGTTCCTATTCTTGGCACCATTACTTTGTAAGAGCTGCTGCACCTTCGGTTCACATGGAAAGTTTGGCTCGTTCACTGGATACTCCTCTTTGCTGGATAAGATTCAGAGTGTCTGCAAATTTTGAACCTCATCCTTTCGCTACCCCTACAAATCTGTAACATCACAAAAATCATTCCTCTTACACCTTCAGAAATCACAGAGATAATTCTTTTATAATCGTTTAAATTTACTATTATTTATTTTTTAATCGGTAATCTTTTTTTATCTTTTAATCCTGTGCCATTGCAAAATTCTTCTTTTCTTTGCAGAATAAAATTCTTCTCTTCTGCTCTCTGTGTAGGAATTTGATTCAAATGGAATTGGCATGGGGCCTGATGAGCGAAGCAATAGGCTCCCCATATGCCTACTCAGGCGTCAGCAGCGGCACCTCAATGCATCCTTGTGTCATTTTTTTATATATGCATCCTCATTATTAACCACTTAACTAAATTGTGATTGATTTGATTTGATAGACGTGCACCTTTTGCTGATTCACTTACCTGAGATGAGGCGTCTTAAGAAATTTGGACTGCCTTCTACTAGTGATGTTTAGAGATGACAATCTTCGTAGGGAACATTTCTATATCACCTGATGGTTGCATGTTTATCTCAGAATCAACATGAAATCTCAGAATCGACGTGGTGTATATGATAGTATGACCTCAAAACAACGTAGCAAACTCGTAGCGACACAACGAACTTGAGAACGACGCACAATCGTGCTTGAGATCGTACAAAGCAGTCTCATGTGGTGCGGAATTGGAATAGTTGGCCCGTATTGTTCAGGGCAGACAAATCGATCGCTTGGAGTGTCGATAGTCATTAATAACCTATGTGCGACCTACCCTCAGGGAGAGGTATAAAGGCTGCCCCCTTGACCAACGCTAAGGGGACATATCTTGAACACTCAACGCTACCACAAAATAGTGACTTAAGTTTCAAAGGGATCGAGCCAGAAATTTGTAGGAAAATCTAGGGGCGACATCAAATACGTAGCGAAAGAATATAAAATAAAATTCGCATATTTCCCAAAAAGATATTCGTCATCATGTGAAAATTGGTACACAAAAAGGTATTCATCGTCGTGTGTACTTATTATATAAAGTAATAAAATACTAAAATATAATAAGTAAAAAGAATGTGTATCATGTCACATGTACCATCACTCACGTGATTGGCTTATAGGGTACCTATGACTAGCAATCTTCCGTTTGACCTAAAGCCAATCACCTATGTGTTTGATCCCCATTAGATCCCTATGATGCTAAAAAATAATATGAGATAATGGCTTTGTCAATGGATCTACAATGTTATCTTCGGATGGAACTTATTCTACTGTTATATCTCCTTGGGCTATGATCTCTTTAATAAGTTGGAACCTCCTCAAAATACTTGGGATGAGACCTGAGTTCCCTCATTTGAGCAATCTCCCCGTTATTATCGCAATATAAAGGAATCAGCTCCTCGTTGCCCAGCACGACTCCTAGATCCGTGATGAACTTCTTCACACAGACTTCTTCCTTTGCTGCTTCTACTACAATAATGTACTCTGCCTCTATGGTCGAGTCGACAGTAGTATTTTGCTTGGAACTCTTTTAGCACACAGCTCTTTCATTCAGGGTGAACATATACCCCAAATTAAACTTGCTATCATTGACATCGGACTAGAAACTCAAGTCCGTGTAGCCTTCAACCCTAAGGCTACTACTTTCATATACTAGTAAAAGATCCTTAGTCCTTCTCAAGTATTTAACTGCTCTCTAGTGCTCCAAACCTGGATTCGCCTAATACCTAACACTTAGAGCATGCACTATATCAGGCCTGATATATACCATGATATACATGACAGACCCTTTCTTCAGGAGTCTTTGAAGATATACTCACAGAAAGCAATATCTTATGTCTCATTAGTATAAGACATCTCTTGAAATTTTCTATGCCAAACCTTTTGACAATAGTATCTATGTACTTTGACTGGGATAAGCCAAGCATCCTCTTGGATCTATCTCTATAGATCCGAATCTCTAAGATATATGATGCTTTCCCTAAGTCCTTCATGGAGAAGTGTCTAGATAACCATGCTTTTACTATAGATAGCATTTCTATATCATTCCCAATTATTAGGATGTCATCCACATATAACACCAAGAAGTTGAGAGCGCTCCCACTTACATTCCTGTACATACAAGGCTCATCTTCGTTCTTAACGAAATCATAAGATCTGATCGCCTCATCAAACCTTATGTTCCAACTTTAAGAAACTTACTTCAGTCCATAAATAGGCCTAAGCAACCTACATACTTTATCTGGACTATCCATGGACATGAATCCCTCAAGTTGTATCATATACACCACCTCTTTGAGGTTTCCATTGAGGAACGCAGTTTACACGTCCATCTTCTAGATCTCATAATCATAGTATACTGTAATAGCCAATATAATTCGAATGGATTTTAGCATGGCTATGAGTGAGAAGGTTTCATCATAGTCAACACCTTTGCCTTTGACGATACTCCTTAGCCACTAACCTTGCTTTATAGGTCTCTACCTTTCCATCTACTCTAATCTTTTTTTTGATGACCCACTTGCAACTAATAGGTAAAATACCCTCGTGTGTATCAACTAGGTTCCAAATCTTGTTGGAGTATATGAAATTCATCTAAGAATTCATGACATCTTGCCACTTCCCGGAGTCTATAATCGTAATAGCTTCATCGTAGGTCTAAGGATCAATATCCTAAACATCATCTCCTCTAATACGTCCCACATATCTCTTAGGAGGATAGGATACTCTGCTGGACCTACATAATGTTGGAACTTGTGTGGTAGGTACCTGAAAAGACTCGGGCTGTGGAGTAGTGCTTGAGCTAGATTCTTCAACCTCGCTCAACTCTATCATGTTGAATCTCAGATTTTGATGATGAAACCAATTGATAATGTTTATCTGATTTACATTTTGGGTGACACAAGAAGCTTCGATCAGGGAGAGATAATTAAAGCAGGAAGAATCATGTTGGGTTCGAGTGAAACATATCAGAAGATTAGACGTCGAGCCGAAGGATCGGTCGACGTATTGATAGAAGGCTTTGGGCCATGGTATCGGGCATCAGGCCAAGAAGAGCAAAAATTACACCAAAGATATCAGAGTTGTAGAGGTCAATTGGCCGATTGAGCAATAGGTTGTAAGAGAGGATGATGCACCGAAGAATCGGACGAAGCGGCGATGAACCAATGACATGCCGGACAACATTTGATTCAAGTTTTGTAATAATTGTCTAGATCGAAGTAGGTTTTAAGTGTAATTAGGTTGGAATTGGACCAACTCAATTAGGGGCTAGTTGGGCCCAAGTTTAGATTGTGTTGGACTAAGTGAAAGGCCCAAATAGTGACCCAATAGGTGGAATCATCGGTAACACAGTCTCCGAGACTATGTAAGGCGGTGGTACTACCCAGACTCAATCTCTGAGATTGTCAGGTGGTGGTACCACCCAGACACAATCTCCTAGACGATGGTACCGCCAAACTATGTGGTGGTATCACCTAACACATGCGGTGGTACCACTAGTACCCCGAAAATAAGGGATGTGACACTTTTAGGCTTCATGTTTGAATCCATTTGAGGCCTATAAATACCCCTCTCATCCCTGGTTAACACAAATAAGAATTGAGAGCAAAAAAGGAAGAAAACATTGTTGTAATTTTGTGTGAACTCCTCTCAAACTCTAAGAAGTCTAAAAGAGGAGGTTGTGGGGGTATAAAGGTTCTCTCCTGAGCCAATCAAAAGGAGAATAGAGTTGTAAGAAGGAGATTGGTCTTCGTCTATTGAAGAAAAACCATTAGTGGATGTTGATGGCCTCGATGGAAGAGGAATCGGGAGTGGATGTAGATCACGACGACCGAACCACTATAAAACTCAGTTTGTATTTCTATTTGTGCAATTTATCTTTACTACAAACTGAATCCTTACTTACACTATGCTTCTCTACTCATTCTTGAAAAAACGTAATAGTTTTCGTCGGAATTAAATTTTATCGTATGAAGATTTTCAACTCAACATAATTTTACGATTGCACTAATTCACCCCCCCTCTTAGTGCCAACTTGATCCTAATAGTTGGTGTCAAAGCCACGTTTTTTCTCATTTTGTTTAACAACCAAGAGAAATGACTCTTTTTAGATTTCAAGAGGAACGTTCTATCATTCATATTCCTATGTTCAATGGGACAGACTACACATATTAAAAAACTAGAATAAGAGTTTTCTTGCTTTCTTTGGATTTGAATTTATGGAATATTGTTGAAAGTGGATTTTAAAAGTTTTCTATTCAAATAAATGAATGGAATGATTTGGAGAAGAAAACTTTTCTTTGAATGCTAGAGCTATGAACGCTCTATTTTGTGTTTTAAGCAAAAATAAGTTTAATAATTTTTTTTAGATGAAACTACACATGAGATTTGGTACACACTAGAAGTAACTCATGAAGGCATGAATAGAGTAAAAGAGTTTAGAATAAATCTTTTGACATATGATTTTGAATTATTTCGAATATAACCAAGTGAAATTATTGTTGACATATACACTTATTTTACGGATGTCGTCATTAGTTTAAAAGTACTTGGTAAATTTTTTTCTAATCTTGAACTTGCAAACAAGATTTTAAGATCTCTTTCTAAAAATTAGGATCCGAAAGTAACCACAATACAAGAAGTAAAGGATTTGAACTATTTATCACTTGATGAACTTATTAGGTCTTTAATGACATATAAAATGACTTATGTGACATATGACGAATTTGAGAACACCTTTCAAAGAATAAGAAGGATTTGACACTTAGAACTCAAAAAGACCACTCGAGCGAAAGCTCAAGTGATGATGATATAGAACCCCTCACAAGTAAATTTATAAAATTTATAAAACATAAAACTAAAAATAAAAATGAACTTAAAAAGAAAAAATTTTCAAAGAACAAAAAAGTACTCAATGTGACTTGGGACGAAACGAGTGCATCCGAAGACGAGGAGCAAACTGATGAAGATGAAGTGGCAAACTTCACTTTTGTGACTCTCGACAATGAGGTAAACAACTCAAACAAAACTTCTTTACTTTATTTTGAAATTACTTGATGCATTTCATGAGTCATTTTTAAATTACTTTAGAAAAATTATATATAAATTATTAAAAAAATATAAAAAAAAATTAAGATCATGCTTATCTTTCTAGTGATTTTGAAAATGATCACGAAAATTGTATGTTTTATAATTAAAGGAACAAAATATTAGATCTAATACTTGTACATCTAATAAGATTAATCTTATGTATATTTCTAAGAAGCAATAATATGTATCTTAATGATTTCCGTATTGCTTTTCGATTTTGTTTAAAAATATTTTATGTTTAATAAAATCATACTTGATGATTTAACGATGCATAATGATTTGAAATCTTATGTTTTGGAATTATGTGTTACACTTTTGATCTTATATCTTTCATCTTTCATGACATGATTTCTTTGTATTTATGATTTGTATATTTCATGATATAATTGAATTATTGATGCAAAGAAGGAAAATATATTACTACAACAAACAAAATAATTTTGATTAAAAACGCTTTATGAAATTATTCTTGATGAAATAATGTGATGATGATTTAAAATCATGCTTAATGAGTTTATATTTTGAAATTATGTATGACAATCTTTGTGATGAACTTTGCTTTTAAACGATGATACATATTTTTGTTTGACATAAAAGGCAAAGGCATGCTTATATGAAATCAAATCATTTAAATTGAAACAAAAAAGAGAGAATACATGTTTCTTGAAAAAATCTCTATCTTATTGAGTTTTCATCTTAAAGATCCTTAGTGATGAATCTATTTATATTTTGAATCTCTTGAACTATTAAAGTGATTTTGATTTGAATGAGTTTTATCAAATCATTATTTTGATGATTGAAGATTTTATATGCATAAATTGAGATCTTGTTCTCCTACTATTCTTTTTGCTATTCACTAAAAAGGAAACTTATTCTAGTAAACCATGCTACTTGGCATCTTGATAATTTATCACTTGAGTTTTGTTATGTATTATTCCCCTCTTCTTCTTTCTTATTTACAATGACAAAGGGGAGAAAGGAAACCACTAGCATTTCAAGAGATCGATAAATCTCTTTATTTTATTTTGAATCTTTTGAAAGTAACTTTGTTGATTTAACAAATTAAATGAGTTAAAAATAAATGTTTGTATCATGTTTGATGATTTTTATGCATGATGAGTTGAAATGATGATAGTAAAAAATATATATTTATTCAAATGCATGAATTGATAATTTTTTTGTCAAATGAATCATGATTTTTTTTTATGAATTCTTGGAATTAAAACATGAGATTTTTTTTGAATCAAGATCTTTTACTATGATTCTTCTTTTCGCTATTTGATTTACAACTTGTATTTATGAAGTATATCTCATCACTAAATTTTTCTTGATATCTTTCATGTGATGATTTGAAAAATGATGCAACGAGAAAAGTTTTGCACTATTGTAACCATCCCTTCTTTTTTACAAAGACAAAAGGGGAGAAAATATGCTAGGAAGCAAAAGTGCTATCTTGCACATCTCAAGAGAGGCAATACTCATGATGCATGAACATCTCAAAAATTTACTAGCTTGAATATTGGAAAATGATGTAAAACTTGCCAAAGTTGCTAGCTTGTATGAAGTAAAATTTTGCTAGCTTGCACATTGCAAAGGAAGCACAAAATTACACTTCTCAGAAGAGAAAGAAAATTACTAGCTTGCATGATGATAAAACTTGAGATTATGTTACAATGATTTGAAATTATATCTCAAAAAATTGGTTAGATGCACTTCTCCTTTTTGTTGATGACGAAGGGGGAGAAGATATGATGATATGAGAATCATACATGGTAGGATGTAATATACCTTGATATTTGGATACTATGATGATTTGAATGATGCATGCAATGTAATTATTGAATCTTGAATTTTAATGATGAAACCAATTGATAATGTTTATCTGATCTACGTTTTGAGTGATACAGGAAGCTTTGATCAAGGAGAGACAATTAAAAGCAGGAAGAATCATGTTGGGCCGAAATGGAATATGTTAGAAGATTAGACGTCGAGTCGGAGGATCGGTCGATGTATCGGCAGAAGGCTTCAAGCCATTAGTTAAGGCATTGGGTCAAGAAGAGCAGAAATTGCGCTAAGAAAATCGAAGTTGTAGAGGTCAATTGGCCGATTGGGCAATAGGCCGTAAGAGAGGACGATACGCCGAAGAATCGGACGAAGCATCGATGAACCAATGACATGCCTGACAACATGATTCAAGATTTATAATAATTGTCTAGATAGAAGTAGGTTTTATTTATGTAGGATTAATTGTGATAGTGATCAAGGCATATAGCAAAATGAAGTCCTAGAGTCAAGAATGAGACTTCGTTGGGAGTTCAAGAGTTCGTTGGAAGTTATATCAAAATTGACCGAGAAGTCCAAGAGCTTGCCGAAGAAGCTCATCAGAACTTGCCAAGAAGATCATCATGAAATCTAAGAGCTTGCCGGGAGTCCGCTGGAACATTGTCGAGAGATTATCGGAAGTTTGTCGGAAGAAACCAAGACTAACCAAATTGGATTTGCTTAGTATATGCCTTAATTTAGTAGTTAACACATAATTAAGATTGGAATTTGGCCAACCCAATTAGGGGCCAGTTGGGCGTATGTATGGACCGTGTTGGACTAAGTGAAAGGCCCAAAAAGTGACCCAACAGGTGGCACCATCGTGGCATAGTCTCCGAGACTATGTTAGGCGGTGGTATCGTCGGTCTGGACAGTGGTACCACCCAAACTCAGTCTCCAAGATTGTCAGGCGGTGGTACCGCCAGTCTGGAGGGTGAACCACCTAGACACAATCTCCCAGGCGGTGGTATCGCCAGACGGGGCAGTGGTACCGCCCAGTGTCAATGTTGCAGGCGATGGTACCGCCCAGCACAGGCGATGGTACTGTCAGGACCTGGGAAACCCGAGATGAGATCTTTTTAGCCTCTAAGTTTGAATCCACTTGAGGCCTATAAATACCCCTCTCATCCCTGATTAACATACATAAGAATTAAGAGTTAAAAAGGAAGAAAGCGCTGTTGTAATCTTGTGTGAACTCCTCCCAAACTCTTAGTGTTAGAGAAGCTTAAGAGATGAGGTTATAGGGGTTGGAAAGGTTCTCTTCTAAACATATCAAAAGGAGAATTGAGTTATAAGGGTAGTTGATCTTTCGTTCATTAAAGAAAGATCATTAGTGGATGTCAGTAGCCTCGACAGAAGAGGAATCGATGGAGTGGATATAGGTCATGATGATCGAACCACTATAAAACTCAGTTTGCATTTCATTTTGAGCAATTTACCTTTACTGCAAACTACTTTACCTTCTAACTTCTTTTACTACGCTCCCATACTCTTTCAAGTTAATATCTTTACGAAATGATTTTTGTCGGAATCAAATTTTTATCGTACGAAGATTTTCAAACCGACATACTTTTTTCGCTACACTAATTCACCCCCTCTTAGTGTTGACTCATTCCTAATAGTTGGTATCAAAGCCACATTATTTCTCATTTGGTTTAACACCCAAGAGAAATGACTCTTTTTGACTTTCAAGAGGGCTTTTCTATCGTTCATCCTCCCTTGTTTAATGGGACAAACTATACTTATTGGAAAACTCAAATGAGAGTTTTCTTACTTTCAATGGATTGGAATTTATGGAATATTGTCAAAAGCGATTTTCAAAGGTCTTCTCTTCCAATGAACGATTGGAATGATTTGGAGAAGAAGACTTTTTCTTTAAAGGCTAGAGCGATGAATGCTCTATTTTGTACCTTAGACAAAAATGAATTCAATCGGGTTTCTACTTGCGAAACGACTTTTGATATTTGGCACACTCTTGAAGTCACACACGAAGGCACAAGTAGGGTTATAGATTCTAAAGTTAATATTTTGATGCATGATTTTGAGTTATTTCGAATGGAACCAAGCGAGACTATTGGAGACATGTACACCTGTTTTACGGATGTCATCAATAGTCTAAAAGCAGTTGACAAATATTTTTTGAATTTTGAACTCGTTAATAAAATATTTAGATCTTTTCCAAAGAGTTGGGACCCTAAAGTAACGATCATTCAAGAGGCCAAGGATTTGAATAATTTTCCTCTCGAAGAACTTATCGGGTCATTAATGACCTATGAGATGACTTACAACGCTTATGAAGAGCTTGAGAATAACCTTCCAAAGAACAGAAATGATTTGATACTTAGAACAAATGAAGACCACTTGAGTGAAAGCTTAAGTGATGATGAACTTGAACTTCTCACTATAAAACTTAAAAAGTTTATTAAATAAGAATTAAAGAATAAAAATGAACTTAAAAATAAGTTATCAAAGAAGATGAGAGAACTCAAAGTGACATGGAATGAAATGAGTGCATCTGAAGATGAAGAGCAAACTAACAAGGGCAAGGTGGCGAATTATGCTTTGACGGCTTTCGTCAATAAGGTAAGCGACTCAATAGAATATCCTTTTTCTTACCATGAAATTACTTAGTGCCTTTCATTATTGGTTATATATATATATATATATATATATATATATATATATATATATATATATATATATATATATATATATATATATATATATATCATGATGATTGCATGTTTTATAATAATACTTGCACATTAATTCCTTGTATGTTATAAGAAACAATTATGTATATCTTGATGATTTTGTATTGCGTTTTAGTTTTAAACATGATGGATGATTTTTTTTATGAAAAACTTGGGCATACGTATATGAAATCAATCACATAAAATGAAATACATAAAAAGAAAAATGCTTTCCTAGAACAAACAAGATAATTTTTATTAAAAATAAGTCATGTTTAATTAAATCATGCTTGATGACTTAATGACATAATGATGTAAGACGTAATGAAAATGTTAAAAATTTTGTATCATACTTGATAATTTTATTTTATACATGAGGATTTGAAGTAATGATTTAAAATCATATGTTTTGGAATTATGTGTTACACTTTTTGATCTTGATGATTTTTGTGATAAATCTTGCACTTTCGTTTTCAACGTTGATGCATGTTTTTATTTGACATAAAAAGACAAAGGCATACTTGTATGAAACCAATAACTTAAAATGAAACATCTCTATCTTATTGATTTTCGATAAAAGATTAATGAATCCATGTATATTATGCTTTTGTGAATCTCATGGATTATGAAAATGATTTGAATTTAATGGGTTTTTTTGAAATCTTGATCTTGATTTCTCGAGATTTATAACTTGAAACATTTATGAATCAAGATCACTTATTATGTGTTCTTGTATCTTCTTATTGAGATTTATCTAAATGAATTATGGTTTCTCTCTTGATTTCTCAGAATTTATAACATGAGATCACCTTTAAAGATCTTTGACTATTTAATCTCCTAAGATTTCTTTTTGTTATTTACTAAAAAGGAGATTTGTCAAGATGAATCATTTACGAATTGATTTTTCTTGATCTTTCATCTTTCATGTCATGACTTTCATATGATTACCTTTGTATTTATGTGATGCTTAGAGCATTGATGTAAGAAAGAAATAAATTGTACCATTAAAAATTATTCTTTCTTATTTACAATGATAAAGGGGAGAAAGGAAATCACTTACATTTAGAGAGATCGATAAATCTCTTTATTTCAATTTGAATCTCTTGAAAGTGACTTTGTTGATTTGACAAATTGAATGAGTTAAAAATAATGATGAATATTTTGAAAATATATGTTTGTATCATGTTTGATGATTTTATATTTTGATATTATGCATGATGAGTTATAGTGATGATTGATTTATTTTTGGTATCATGCATGAAGTCAAAATGAAATGTTAGGTTTTAAATTTGTGCATGTTTAAATTTGAAACTATTATGATTTACAAACATATTGAAAAAAGATTGATACTTTAACTTTGTTATGATTTGAAAATTGATGTAAAGGAAAAAGGAATTATAATATTGTATTCTTCCCTCTTTTTGACAATGACAAAGGGGGAGAAAAATTACAAGCTCAAGATGTAAAATTTTTTCCAACTTTCATGTGTGAAAAACTTGCTAGTTTGAACATCGTAAAGAAAAGCAAATATACTAACTTGCACATCTAGTAAAATTTACAAACTTGTAAAACTTAAAATTTGCTAGCTTGCATATTCTAAAATGATGCATTGCTATCTTGCATTCTTTTTCAAAAACTTGTTAACCTTTATACTTCAAAGAGAAGTGACACTTGCCAAATTGCTAGCTTGCATACTGTAAAATGATGTAAAATTTTGTTAGCTTGTGCTTTGCAAAGGAAGCAAAAAATTGCACTTCTCAAAAGAGAAGAAAATGCTATCTTGAACATCATCGAAGATTGCTAGCTTGCCTATCATAGGAACCAAAAATGCAAACTTGCAAAATTTACAATCTTAAACATCTTCAAAATTAATAATCATTTATTGATTATGTACATTGTAAGTTGATGAACAAATTTGCTAGCTGTATGCTATAAAACTTAAATGATGATAAAATTGGAGATTATGCAATGATTTGAACTTGTATGTCTAAACACCTGATAGTTGAACTTCTCCTTTTTTGTTGATGATAAAGGGGGAGAAATATGATGTTATGCATGATTTTATCATGATATGTTGCTTGGATTTTTGAATCCAAGAGTTCTATCAATATGACATATTGATAGGGGAGCTAAAGTTAACTCCGTGTTCTCATCATCAAAAAAGGGAAGATTGTTGAATCTTGGATTTTGATGATAAAACCAATTAATAGTATCTATCTTATCTACATTTTGAGTGATGCAGGAAGCTTTGATTACGGGGAGATAATTAAAAGCAGAAAGAATCATGTTGGGCCTGAGTGGAACATGTCAGAAGATTAGATGTCAAGCCGGAGGATCGATCGACGTATCTGCAGAAGGCTTCGGGCCAAGAAGAGTATAACGTACGCTAAGAAAATCAGAGTTATGGAGGTCAACTGGCAGATTGGGTAATAGGCTGCAAGAGAGGATGATGTGCCGAAGAATCGAACAAAGCGTCGATGAACCAATAGCATGCCGAACAACATGATTCAAGCTTTGTAATAATTGTCTAGATCGAAGTAGGTTTTATTTGTGTAGGATTAACTACTATAGTGATGAAGGCATAAAGCAAAATGAAGTCCCGGATTCAAAAATGAGACTTCATTGGGAGTTCAAGAGTTCGTCGTGTTGAATCTCGTATTTTGATGATGAAACCACTTGATATGTGTTTATAATTTAAACTGCATTTTGAGTGATGCTGGTCTACTCGATCCGGATTAGACAGTTAACGCAGGAGGAATTGACGTTGCGCCGGAGGAGATCACGTCAGGATATTGGACGGCAGAAGGCTTCGGACGTCAAGCATCGGGCTAAGGAGAGCGGAATTGCGCCAAGGATATCGGGGTTGCGGAGGTCAACCGCCGATTGGGCAACAAGCCGCAAGAGAGGACGATGCGCTGAAGAATCGGACGAAACGCCAACCAATGATGTGCCGGGCAACAGAATGTCGATTCGCGTTGTAATAACTGTCTAGATCGGAGTAGAGTTTTGGCTTGCATGTGCAGGATTAACTACGATAACGATGAAGACATAAAGCGAAACAAAGTGCGGAGTCAAGCACGAAGGATTCGTTGGGAGTTCAAGAGTTCGACGGAAGTCCGAAGGATCGTCGGGAACACTGCCGGAACTAGCCGAGAATGAGTAGGGAGCTTGCCGAAGGGTTTTTTGGAAGCTCACCGGAAGGTTCGTGGGAAGTTCACAGAGTTCACCGTGAAAGATCGGAGCTTGGTGAAGAAGCTCATTGGAACTTGCCGAGATCAAATCGTGAAGTTTAAGAGCTTGCCGGGAGTCCGCAGAATGGTTTCCGAGAGTTTATCGGAAGACCGCCGAAAGTTTGCCGGAAGCTCGCCGGAAGAAGTCTTGACTTATGGACTTTGTAATAGCTTATATAATGTCTTTAAAATTCGTAGTTAGCATGTTAATTAGGATTAGGATTAGGTATTAATCCTATAACCCAAGTAGGGGCCTATAACACTGTAGGCTGAAAACACTGTAGGCGGTGGGCTGAAAACACTGTAGGCGGTGGCACCGCCCAGTGCCCGAGAGCTGGGCGGTAGCACCGCTTGGGCTGGGCGGTGGCACCGCCCAGCACTGTCAACGTCTGACAGTGACAGGCGGTGGCACCGCCACTGACAGGCGGTGGCAACGCCAGCATCGGGAACCCAACGAGAATTCAAATTTGGAGCCCAAATTTGAATCCTCTTGAGGCCTATAAATACCCCTCAAATCTCAGCTGAGATTACAACCTTTTGAGAAGCTAAAAGTTGAGAAAAGCTTTAGGAAAAGTCTTGTTTTCAATAGCTTGAGTGTTCACCTCCTTTCTTTTCATTGAAATCTTTGTAAAAGGGTGAACCACTTGTAAGACGTTGTAAGAGGGGTGTAAAAAGGAGGTTGATCTTCGCCTAGTAAAGGAAGATCATTAGTGGATGCCAGTGTCCTCGACGGAAGAGGAATCAGAGGAGTGGATGTAGGTCACGATTGACCGAACCACTATAAACTACTGTCTTCTCTGGTTTGCATTTATCTTATTGTCATTTATATTACTACAAACCATCTTCACTTTGATGCTCTACTTCTTTGTCTCCTTCTTACATATGCCTTCAAGTTAAAAATGCAATTGAAACGGTTTCAAACGAAACATTGTTTTTATCATACGAAGTTTCCGTAAGTGTTTAAATCGTCGAAAGTTTATCATATTTTACCGCTGCACTAATTCACCCCCCCCCTCTTAGTGCCACTCCGATCCTAACAATTGGTATCAGAGCCACGGTTTTCTACTTTGGTTTAACACCCAAATAGAAATGGCTCTTTATGGCTTTCAAGAGGGTCACTCTCTCATTTGTCCTCCCTTTTTCAATGGGACGGACTACACCTATTGGAAAACTCGAATGAGAGTTTTCTTACTTTCGTTGAATCTTGAGCTTTGGAATATTGTCGAAAATGGATTTAAAAAATCTTCTCTTCCGATGAGCGAATGGGATGAATTGGAGAAGAAAGTTTTTGCTTTAAATGCAAAGGCGATGAATGCCTTATATTGTGCACTTGACAAAAATGAATTTAATCGCATTTCGATTTGTGATTCGGCTTTTGATATTTGGAGAACTCTTGAGGTCACTCATGAAGGCACTAGCCGAGTGAAAGAGTCCAAAATCAACATTCTTGTGCACTCTTATTAACTTTTCCGGATGAAACCAAGTGAGTCCATCGGAGACATGCACACCCGTTTCTCGGATGTCATCAATGGACTCAAAGCTCTTGGTAAAAGTTTTTCTAACTTTGAACTAGTCACTAAAATCTTAAGATCCCTTCCAAAAAGATGAGAATCAAAAGTTACGGCTATTCAAGAGGCCAAGGACCTTAAAACATTTCCTCTTGAAGAACTTGTTGGGTCTCTAATGACATACGAAATGAACAATGTGACAAAAAGAAAACTCGAGAACAACCTTCCAAAGGACAGGAAGGATTTGGGACATAGAACACATGAAGACCACTCGAGCATAAGCTCAAGTGATGGTGAAATTAAACTCCAAATGAAACAAAAATTAAAAAGAAAAAAGAATGGAACTACTTGCTTTGAACGCAAGAAGAACAAAAATTGGGATGAATTGAGCTCTTCCGAAGACGAGGAGAAATTCAAGAAAGGCGAGGTGGCAAACTATGCCTCAACCACTCTCAATAATGAGGTAATCGAAATCCCCCTAATTTATTTCGAAATTACATAATACTTTCATGAGTCATTTTTAATTTAGTTTAGGATTAATTTTTTTAAAAATTGCATGTGTTATGTTAATGCAATAAAATGTTAGATATAAATCTAATGCTTATACACCTAGTAAGATTAATCTTATGTATATGCTTGAGAAGCAAGAATGTATATTTTGACGATTTCCATATTGATTTTCAATGACGATGCATGTCTTTTGAATGGAAGGCTTGATGATTTTTTTTTTGAACCTTATCTTTGGTTATCAAACATGATGTATGGTTTTGACATAAGAATAAAATTTGAGCATGCTAATATAAAGTCAATTTTATAAATTAAAATTAAAGAAGTTTTAGTTATCTATAAGAATCATTCAAAATTATGTTCAATGAAACCAATGCAATAAAGTTGTAATGAAAATGTCGAAATTTTGATACCATGATTTGACGATTTTATGTATGAGATCTTAAAGTAATATATAATGATTTTTATAACTTATTGGTCTTGATGGTTTTATGATGAAATTCATTTTTTGATCTAAAACGTTGATGCATGTTTGAAAGCATGTTAACATGAAATTTTATTGTGAATCAAGATCTTGTTTTTTAAACTCCCATGTTTCTTCTTATTGTTTACTAAAGAAGAAAATTTCCGAAATGAATCATGATTTTTTTTAAATTATAATTTTTATGATTCATAAAGAATTGAGAGATTAAAAAATCTATCCATGTTTTTCTTTTTATGAATCTCTTAAAATTGATTTTGATTTGATGATTTGAATTTAAATGAGCTTTATCTTGATTTTTTGAGATTTATAACTTGAGATTTATTCTATAAAAATCAAGATCTTGTATCCTCAATGTTACTTTTTAGCATCTACTATCCAAATGAATTATGATTGGTATCATTGCTATATTTCTTCTTATTGTGTACTAAAGAGAAAAATTTCCTAAATGAATCGTGATTTTTCGAAACCACAATTCTTTTTATGATTTATAATGAATTGAGAAATTTTATATGCTTGAATTAATATCTTGTTCTCTTATAAAATTGAATAAATTTTATCTATATCATGATCTCCTAAGATTTTCCCTTGATTATTATGATAAATCTATGTATACCATTTTGAATCTCTTGTAAGTAATGTTGAGATTTTGATGAATTTAACGGTTTGAATTTGAATGAGTTTGTATTCAAATTATAATCTTGATTTCTTGGATTTACTACTTGAGATTCTTTTTTAATCACAATCTCTTCTTTATACACCTACAATTTCTGTTATTTATAAAAAGAAGATATTTGATAAAATGAATCATGTCATTTGGTATTCAAATGGTCTTATCTTTGATGATATGATTTCTTTGTATCTATGATACAAATGCCTTGAAATGATGGAAATATTTTACACTTTTATGCTCTTCCCTACTTCTTTCTTGTTTTCAATGATAAAATGGGAAGAAGTTATGATTTGCAATGATGCATACAATACTTGTGCTTTCTAATTATGATGTGATGTATTGCATATGATGTAAATCATGATTTAAAATACTATGAGTTATTGCCAAAAAGATGTATCATGTATGATATGCTCATAATGTTGATTGATTTATTCAATATCGTGCATGAAAAATAAGGTTATTGAAATTGTGTATGTCTTAATTTGAATATATAATGATGCACAAATAAGAATGATACTTACCTTTGTCATAATATGCAAATTGATATAAGGGTCTTCCCTTCTTTTTGACAATGACAAAGGGGGAGCAAGAATTTCTAGCGTGGACATCATGAAAAGAGGCAAACTAACTAGCTTGCACAATTCAAGATGAAAGCAAAAAATTACACTTCTCAAAAGAGAAGATGCAAATGTAACATTTGCCAAATTGTTTGCTTGCCTCATGTAAAATATTATCTCTTGCTAGTTTGGCATTTTTGCTAGCTTGTATGTTGCAAAACTTGATCACTTTTTCAAACATTTTGCTAGCTTACACTTTGCAAAGAAAGCAAAAATGACACTTCTAGAAGAAAGAGCTTGTTATTTTGAACATCACAAGCTTGCCTGTCTTAAGAAACAAAAATTACAAAAGTGCTATCTTGCCTATCTCAAGAAGCAAAATTTGCAACTTGCACATTGCAATAGGAAGCAAGAATTATGAGCTTACACAAGAAAGCTATCTTACATTTGCTTTCGAAATTTTTGTTAGCTTGTATATTGTAAAACTTACATATCGTAAAAATTGCTAGCTTGTAGTCTAAAGAGAAGCAAAAAGTTGCTATCTCAAAAGAAGCAAATGTGCTATCTTGCCTATCTTAAGTGGCAAAAATGCTAACTTGCACATCTAGCAAAACTTGACAAATTTGCATATTTCAAGAAGCAAGAGTTGCTTTCTTGAACATCTCAATATTGCTAGCTTGCATGATGTAGAACTTACTATCTTGAACATTATCAAAAGTGCTATCTTGTATGCTGTAAAACTTGCATATCTAAAACTTGATAGCTTGAATGTCCTAAGCATGATGCATTACTTGCTAAATTTTCTAGCTTCAAAACTGCATGATGATAAAACTTAATATTATGTTTTTCATGCAATGAGTTGAACTTATATTACCAACACAAAGAATAGTTGTACTTCTCCTTTTTGTTGATGACAAAGGGGGAGAAGTATGTTGATGACATGATATGCATAAGTTTATGCATATGTTCATGATGATGTGTTGCAAGTATTCATGATGAATATTGCAATGACTTAAATTCTGTTTGAATTCAAGGTTCTATTAATATGGCATATTGATAGGGGGAGTTTGTTTAAACACCGGGAGTTAAGGTTAACTCCGTCATCAAGTGGTTGTCATCATCAAAAAGGGGGAGATTGTTGAATCTCGTATTTTGATGATGAAACCACTTGATATGTGTTTATAATTTAAATTGCATTTTGAGTGATGCAGGTCTACTCGATCAGGATTAGACAGTTAACACGGAGGAGGAATTGACGTTCGCGCCGGAGGAGATCACGTCAGGATATTGGGCGGAGAAGGCTTCGGACATCGAACATCGGGGCTAAGGAGAAGCGGAATTGCGCCAAGGATATCGGGGGTTCGCGGAGGTCAACCGATTGGGCAACAAGCCGCAAGAGAGGACGATGCGGTTGAAGAATCGGACGAAAACGCCAACCAATGATGTGCGAACAGCAACGGAATGTCGATTCGCGTTGTAATAACTGTCTAGATCGGAGTAGAGTTTTGGCTTACATGTGCAGGATTAACTACGATAACGATGAAGACATAAAGCGAAACAAAGTGCGGAGTCAAAGCACAGAAAAGGATTCGTTGGGAGTTCAAGAGTTCGACGGAAGTCGAAGGATCGTCGGGAACACTTAGGAACCAGCAAGAGAATGAGTAGGGAGCTTGCCGAAGGGTTTTTGAAGCTTCTTGAAAGGTTCGTGGGAAGTTCGCAGAGAGTTCGCCGCGAGAAAGATCGGAACTTGCCGAAGAAGCTCGTTGGAACTTGCCGAGATCAAATCGTGAAGTTTAAAAAGCTTGGGAGTCCATGAGAATGGTTTCAGAGTTTATCGGAAGACGCGAAAGTTAGCGGAAGAAGTCTTGACTTATGGACTTTGTAATAACTTATATAATGTCTTTAAAATTTTTAGTTAGCATGTTAATTAGGGTTAGGATTAGGTATTAATCCTATAACTTAAAGTGAGGGCCCTAACTTGTAGGCTGAAAAAACAACGGAAGTGGGTGGGCTGAAAACACTTGTAGTGGGCTGAAAAACACTTGTAGGCGGTGGCACCAGTGTGCCGAAGAGCTGGGCGGTAGCACCGCTTGGGCTGGGCGGTGGCACCAACACTGTAATCAACGTCGGCAAGGATGTGGTGATTAACACCGCCATCGACAGGCGGTGCCACCGCCAAAGACATCGGGAACAACGAGAATTCAAATTTGGAGCCCAAATTTGAATCCTCTTGAGGCCTATAAATACCCCTCAAATCTCAGCTGAGATTACAACCTTTTGAGAAGCTAAAAGTTGAGAAAAGCTTTAGGAAAAGTCTTGTTTTCAATAGCTTGAGTGTTCACCTCCTTTCTTTTCATTGAAATCTTTGTAAAAGGGTGAACCACTTGTAAGAGTTTGTAAGAGGGGTGTAAGAACGAGGTTGATCTTCGCCTAGTAAAGGAAGATCATTAGTGGATGCCGGTGGCCTCGACGGAAGAGGAATCGGAGGAGTGGATGTAGGTCACGATTGACCGAACCACTATAAACTACTATCTTCTCTGGTTTGCATTTATCTTATTGTCATTTATATTACTACAAACCATCTTCACTTTGATGCTCTACTTCTTTGTCTCCTTCTTACATATGCCTTCAAGTTAAAAACGCAATTGAAACAGTTTCAAACGATACGTTGTTTTTATCATACGAAGTTTCCGTAAGTGTTTAAATCGTCGAAAGTTTATCATATTTTACCGCTGCACTAATTCACCCCCCCTCTTAGTGCCGCTCCGATCCTAACACGTCGGACGTCCGGACGTTCGTTGAAAGTTATGCTGGAATTGACCGAGAAGTCTAGGAGCTTGTTGAATCTCGGATTTTGATGATGAAATTAATTGATGGGTTAATTGATATAATCCATATTATTGAAGTTAAGTGTGCAGGATTAACTACGATAGCCTAAAAACATAAAGTAAGGATACCGGAGTCAAGTTCGATGGACGTTTGCGAGTCCGAAGATTCGTCGGAGATGCTGTCGGAACCAACCAAGAAAGATCGGAGACTTGTCGGAACTTTTGAAAGTCTGCCGAAGAGATCGTCATAGAGGTTCGCAGAGATCACCGAGAAGGCTCGGCTACTCATGGAATTTGTCACAAGATTGGGAGCCTGTTGGGAGTCTACCGGAAGAAATCCGAGGGCATATCGGAAGTCCACCGGAAGATCGCAGGAAAGCTCGCCGAAACAAAACTCGACGTTGGCCGGTTAAAAACTTGCTTAGGATTATGTTTTTAGGTATGTAGTTCACATGTAATTAGGGTTAGGATTAAGGGACAATCTTATATCTTGGTTAGGGGCCAACTGGGCCCAAAAGTGACCTGGTTTGGGACGAACGTAAAGCACAACCAGAGATCTGTAAGGACGGGCGGTGGCACCGCCCAGAGCTCGATGTATCAGGCGGTGGCACCACCAGACTAGGCGATGGCACCACCCAGTACCCGAGATCAGGCGGTGGCACAGCCATAGACAAGCGGTGGCACCGCCAGTACACCGTCTGACAGACATTGATAGGTGGTGGCACCGCCAATCTTGGAAACCCAAGAGAATTCAAAATTTGGAGCCCAAATTTGAATCCTCTTGGGGCCTATAAATACCCCTCAATTCTCAGCAGAGAATACAACTTTTGCAAAGCAATAGTTTGAGATAAGAGCCTTAGCAAAGTTTTAGCAAGTCTTGTTTACAAATTGCTTGAGTGTTCACCTCCTTTCTTCTTATTGAAAAAATTGTAAGAGTGTGAACCACTTGTAAAGGTTGTAAGAGGGGTATTAGTCCTTCCCCTTCAAAGTGATTCGCTAGTGGAAGTTGGGAGCCTCACTGAAGAAGGCTTCGCAAGTGGATGTAGGTCATTTGACCGAACCACTTTAAATTGGCGTATTCATTGAATCTGTGAGTACTTACCTTTCTGCAATCATTTCTGGTTTCTTACTTTACTCAAGTTACAATTAAAGTGAAATCTCCTTGCATTTTACGAAATCATTTTCGAACTTACAAGTTTTAATCTGCTGCACTAATTCACCCCCCCCTCTTAGTGCCGCTCTGATCCTAACAATTGGTATCAGAGTGAGGCTCACTCTGATATTTGGTTTAATACCCAAGAGAGATGGCTTACTCTGGCATACATGAAGGTCATTCTATCACACGTCCACCTATGTTTAATGGGTCGGATTACACGTATTGGAAGACCCGTATGAGGATCTTCCTCATTTCCATGGATTTCAAGCTTTGGACTATTGTCAAAAACGGATTTAAAAAATCTTCTCTTCCAATGAGCGAATGGAATGAATTGGAGAAGAAGGTTTTTGCTTTAAACGCAAAGGCTATGAATGCCTTGTTTTGTGCACTAGACAAAAATGAGTTTAATCGTGTTTCAATTTGTGATTCGACTTTTGATATTTGGAGAACTCTTGAGGTCACTCATGAAGGCACTAGCCGAATGAAAGAGTCCAAAATCAACATCCTTGTGCACTCTTATGAACTCTTCCAAATGAAACCAAGTGAGTCCATCGGAGACATGTACACCCGTTTCACGGATATCATCAATAGACTCAAAGCTCTTGGTAAAGATTTCTCTAACTTCGAACTAGTAAATAAAATCTTAAGATCCCTTCCTAAAAGTTGGGATCCAAAAGTTACGGCCATTCAAGAGGTCAAGGACCTTAAAACATTCCCTATTGAAGAACTTATTGGGTCTCTAATGACCTACGAAATGACGTGTCAAGATCATGACAAACTCGAGAACCCCCTTCCAAAGAACAGGAAGGATGTGGCACTCACATCACAAGAAGATCACTTGAAAGGAACATCAAGTGATGAGAACATTGAAAATGACATTGCACTCTTGACTCAAAAATTTAAAATTTTTTTAAGAAAGAACAAATTTAAAAATAACACCAAAAACAGACTTGAATATAAAAAGGACCAAGTGATATGCTATGAATGCAAGAAGCCAGGGCATTTAAAAAATGAATGCCCCTAAGCCAAGAAGAAGAAACCAAAGAAGAAGAAAACTCTAAAGGCAACTTGGGACAATTCAAGTGATTCTGAAAGTGAAGAAGCTAGCAACAAAGAGGAGGCAAACTTCGCACTAATGGCTTTAGGAGAAGAGGTATGTGATTTAATTAATGAAGATTTATCTTTTGAAGAACTCTTTATCACTTTTTATGAATTATTTGATGAATGTAGAACTATTAGTAAGAAGTTAAATATCTTAAAGAAAGAGCATGTTTTACTACAAAATAAGTTTGATAGTCTTCAAACTCCTCCATGCTCTAAGTGTGAGCATTTAGAAGCAATAAAAAATGGAAATTTGCTTCTTAAAGAAACCTTAAATAAGTTTAAGGTTGGTAGCAAAGGATTAGATATGATCCTTGCAAACAAGGGTCACGTCGCAAATAGAAGTGGAATTGGATTTATAAAAGGATCACATCAAAATCCTATCACTTTCATAAAAGGACCTACATTACATGTTTCTTCTTATATGAAATGCAACTTTTGTTGCAAATCCGAACATATTACCTACAAATGTCCATTTAGGAAAATTAGTTCACAAAAATTAATATGGGTTCCTAAAAGAACTATAAATGATTCAATAATGAATAACAAAATTAGTGGATCAATTTTTAAGGCACCCAAAATCAAATGGGTACCTAAAAATTATCCTCTTTTGTAGACAAACCCACAAGCTAGGAGCAAGAGATGGTATCTTGATAGTGGATGCTCAAGACATATGACTGGAGATCCATCTTATTTCTCTATGTTCACTAGCAAAGAAGAAGGGTGCGTCACCTTTGGAGACAACAACAAAGGCAAAATCATTGGCAAGAGAACTATAGGTAACAAATTAAGTTTTTCTATTGATTATGTTTTACTAGTTGATGGATTGAAACATAATATCTTGAGTATTAGTCAATTATGCGATAAAGGTTATATCGTTAGATTCGAATCAAATATGTGTATTATCGAAAAACGAAACAATAACATGACTATGATTGCATTAAAATAAAATAATGTCTGCACCATCAACCTTGATGAACTAAGTAATGAGATGTGTTTCTCTGCTCTAAATGATGATGCTTGGCTTTGGCATAAGAGATTAGGCCATGCAAGCATAAAATTGATATATAAGATCTCATCTAGAGAATTAGTACGAGGGATTCCATATATGAAGTTTAATAAGAACAAAGTATGCGATGCATGTCAACTAGGTAAACAAATAAAAACTAGTTTCAAACCAAAAAATCAAATTAGCACCACTAGACCATTATAATTGATCCATTTGGACTTATTTGGACCAATTGACACGATAAGTCTAGGACGAAGCAAATATGCTTTTGTAATTGTGGATGACTATCCTAGGTACACTTGGACCTATTTCTTAGTTCACAATAGTGATTATTTCAAGTGTTTCTCTAAATTTTGTAAACTCACTCAAAACAAAAAAGGCTTCATGATTTCATCAATTCGGAGTGATCACGGTGGCGAATTTCAAAACCGTTTTTTCCAAAATCTTTGTGAAGTTAATGGATACAATCATAACTTCTCCACTCCAAGAAATCCTCAACAAAATGGAGTAGTTGAAAGAAAAAATAGAAACCTACAAGAAATGACAAGGACTATGTTAAATGAACATAGTCTACCCAAGTATTTTTGGGCCGAAGCCGTGAATATGGCTTGCTACATCATGAATAGGGTTGTAATAAGACCGTCTTCATCAAAAACTCCCTATGAATTATAGAATAACAAAAAACCAAATGTTTCTTATTTTAAAGTTTTCGGTTGCAAATGCTTTATTTTGAATGAAAAGGATGCCTTATGAAAATTTGATGCTAAATCCGATAAAGGCATCTTTCTTGGTTACTCTTCCGTTTCTAAGGCTTTTCGTGTTTTCAACAAAAGAACCTTAGTTATAGAAGAGTCTATTCATGTAGTTTTTAATGAAATTTCTGATTTAAAGAAAAATAATTTTGACGATGATTTTGGTTTTGATAATTTGAATTTAAATGAACCCCCTCCTAAAAATGGCAACTTGGAGGCATCTTCTTCCGAAATTTCCTTACCCAATGAATAGAAGTATATAGATGCTCATCCAAAGGAGCTAATTATAGGAGATACATCAAAAGGGGTTCAAACTCGTTCTTCTTTCAAGAATTTTTGTGCTAACGCCGCCTTCCTTTCTCAAATCGAACTTAATTGCATTGATGAGGCCTTAAAAGATGATTTTTGGATCATAGCAATGCAAGAGGAATTGAACCAATTTGAGAGGAATGAGGTATGGAAGCTTGTTCCTAGACCTAGTGACCATTTAGTCATTGGTACTAAATGGGTCTTTAGAAACAAGCAAGACAAATGCGGTATCGTGGTTAGAAACAAGGTTAGATTAGTGGCCAAAGGTTTCAATCAAGAAGAAGGTATCAACTACGAAGAAACCTTCACTCCTATGACAAGATTAGAAGCCATTAGGATGCTCCTTGCCTATGCTAGTAGTAATAATTTTAAACTATTTCAAATGGATATCAAAAGTACCTTCTTGAATGGTTTTATTTCCGAAGAAGTATATGTTGAACAACCTCCTGGATTTGAAAACTCTCTTCTTCCTAATCATGTATTCAAATTGACTAAGGCTCTCTATGGCTTGAAACAAGCTCCTAGAGCTTGGTATGAAAGGCTTAGTTCCTTTCTTATTTTAAATAATTTTACCAAAGGCAAGGTTGATACTACATTGTTTATCAAACACTTTAAAAATAATTTTCTTATTATGTAAATTTATGTTGACGATATTATTTTTGGTTCTTCAGATGAATCGCTATGTGAATCATTTGCCAAATATATGAGTCATGAATTTGAAATGAGTTTAATTGATAAATAAACCTTCTTTCTAGGATTACAAATCAAATAACTTAGTGATGGTATATTTCTTAACCAATCTAAATATACATTAGAATTGTTAAAATGATTTAACATGAATAATTCAAAAGCGATAAACACCTCTATGAGTACTTCGACTAAGTTAGATATGGATGAAAATAATGAAAATTTCGATCAAAAAACATATAGGGGAATGATAGGTAGTCTACTCTACCTCATCGCAACTAGACCGAATATCATGTTTAGTGTAGGACTTTGCGTTAGATTTCATTCTAATCCTGAATTATCTCATCTTAAGAGTATTAAAAGAATATTTAGATATCTTAAAGGAACTCCAAATTTAGGATTGTGGTATCCAAAATTTGATAAATTCAATTTAATAGCTTATGCAGATGCCGATTTTGGCGGATGCAGGATAGATAGAAAAAGTACATCCGGAACATGCCAATTTTTAGGATATGCATTTGTTTCTTGGACTTCCAAGAAACAAAATTTAATTGCACTATCTACGGCGAAAGTCGAATACATTGCTGAAAGTGCATGCTGTACCCAAGTTGTTTGGATGAAAAATACATTAGAAGACTATGAAATTCACTTGAAAAACATTCCCATAAAATGTGATAATACAAGTGCCATATGTCTTACCAAAAATCCAATTCAGCACTCTAGAACTAAGCATATTGATATTAGGCATCATTTCATACACAATCATATCCTTAACAATAATGTCGTTCTAGAATTTATTGACACAAAGCATCAATTAGTAGATATTTTTACAAAAGCCTTAAATGAAGACCAATTTGAATTCATTAGAAGGGAACTAGGCATGTTAAATTGTCCCTGAAAATAAGCTTGTTTGAATGTATTTTTCGAAAAATGTCTCATCCTTGTTCCGTTCTTACGTGGAGTTGATTTCATCCTTCTCTTTCGATTCCAAATGATATATTAAAGTACAACCCAATATCTCAACCTATCTTGAGTCAAACACCTCTGAAAAATAAAAGGGGGGAAGAAAGAATTTTTTTTTCTCTTCCGCGACAAGCCAGCGGTGGCACCGACAGAATCGATGATAGCACCACCTGAGCGCTCGGGCGCCAGGCGGTGGTACTGCTCATTTTGGTGGTGGCACCGCCCGAGAGCCCCTTTATAAGCCGAGGGGTTACGGCTGGCGGTGACACCGCCCCCAACCCGTGAGAAACTGCCTCAAGCTCTCCCACAACCTCTCTAAATCTTCATTCCAGCATTTAGAAGCCTTGGAGAGGGATTCTTGTTGGTCCAAGCTCTCCATCTTCCAAGAAATTCTCAATAAGGTAAAATCTGAAATTTGTCCTCTCTTCTCATTATTTTACCTACTCCTTACAGTTTCTTTCATCTATCATCTTGTCTAGATAATGGCTCCTAAAAGATAAAAAAGGAAAAGGGTTAAAGGAAATTCAGATGACCAAGACCTTTTTAGATCCAAAGAAGTAGCTCTTAGGTTTCCAAACTTCGAAACAAGATGTATCCATACGGGTAAACACGTTGATCTCAATGAACTAGGAAACTTAGAACCCATTAGGTGGTTTGCACATTTAGATGCCCTACCTCTGCTACAAATAAATGAACCAATTTATCTTAGGTTAGTTAGGCTATTTTATGCAAACTTATATGTGGATAATGATAGCCTAAGTACTTACCTACTAGGAACACAAATTAGAATTTTTTATAGTACTGTTTGTGAATTAATTAGAATCATTGAAAAAGATAGGGGCTGCTATTTTAGAGGTAAATGGGATGTCAATATAATCGGAGCAACTTACTCCGAAGTCATCGAAACTATTTTTGCAAATTCATACCTCGACATAATACCCAAGAGTTACGAGCACTTACTACCCTTTAACTCTAAAATCCTTCATCATATCATAACCAGCATACTATTTCCTAAGCAATTTCATCTTGATGAAATGAGTCAAGTAGAAATAAGCACCATGTATTGGATTATGACTGGTCAAAATAACTATTTTGGATACTCAATCCGGCAACACATGCAGGATATAATAGCTAAAGACACTATGTTACCATATGGAGGGTTAATCACTCGATTCCTACTTGCCCATGACATTTGTATCCCACTCGATGAAGAAACAATTCAAAGTGATCGGTATAACATCATCAATAGAAATCTGCTGAAAAGACTTAGGTGCACATTTAGCAACGGTATATGGGTTAGGTAATCTAGAAGGACTGATCCAATTCTCCCACCAGTAGAACACTTGGAAACACCAATTCTTAGGGGAAATGAATCTCCTCCTCCTAGTCCCTTTGGCGCAGCACCTTCAGCTCCTGTTTCATCCTCTGAAGAACTCATTATGGCAGAATTGTATCAGATCAAATTGCAGCAAGAACAAATTCAAATCCAGCAAATTGAAATTTTGAAGGAACTACGATAAATGAATCAAAAAATATATGTCATATATTAGCACTATGGCTTACCTCCTAAAGATTGATTGATGTAGTTTCTTATTATGTTTTGATTACTCTTAATGTGAAGTTAGAAGTCTGTCATCTTCTTTTGAACAAAAACTGAACCTTTGTTTAAGATGTATTGTTAAATTCTGGATAATTACTGATTTGGTTTGGAATCTAGATAAATATTTCTTGCGAGATTAACTTTGCATGATGAATTCGAATTTTGTAAGATATGATCACAAACTGTGTGTTTTAAGTCTTATCTCCTTATTTTTTGTTGATGACAAAAGGGGAGAAGTGATGACTTGTATGACTTATGCGCATCGATAGCATGACTTATATGAATTGCAAAAGCTTGTCTTATATGCCTTGCTTATCTTATATGCCTTGCAAAATCTTTGAGTATATCGCAAGATTGGTTGATCATATGAATTGCAAAAGCTTGTCTTATGCGCATCGATAGCATGACTTATATGAATTGCAAAAGCTTGTCTTATATGCCTTCCAAAATCTTTGAGTATATCGCAAGATTGGTTGATCATATGAAATCATTCCTCACATTTATATCATGAAATTCATGTTGAAAATCTTTATCATATTGAAAATTTTTTTTTTCTCATCGAAGTGAAAATTGTCTCTTATCATTTGACTTGAAAATGATTTTCAATAGCTGAAAATTATGAGAAATATGAAGTTTCATATTTGCTCATGCTTAATAAGACAACGATAAGTTCAACGGTTAGAACTTATCGATTTATGCTTGAATTCAAAAGGATGGAATTCAAGTGGTTTTATCTTCTCACAATATGGCATATAGATAGGGGGAGTTATATTTAACTCCATCATCAATTGATTGTCATCATAAAAAAGGGAGAGATTGTTGAATCTCGGATTTTGATGATGAAATCAATTGATGGGTTAATTGATCTAATTCATATTATTGAAGTTAAGTGTGTAGTTTTAACTACGATAGCCTAAAAACATAAAGCAAGGATACTAGAGTCAAGTTCGATGGACGTTTGGGAGTCCGAAGATTCGTCGGAGATGTTGTCGGAACCAACCAAGAAAGATCGGAGACTTGTCCGAACTTTTGGAAGTCTGCCGAAGAGATCGTCAGAGGTTCGCAGAGATCACCGAGAAGGCTCGGCTACTCGTGGAATTCGTCACAAGATTGGGAGCCTGCTGGGAGTCTACCGGAAGAAACCCGAGGGCATATCGGAAGTCCCTTGGAAGATCGCAAGAAAGCTCACCGAGACAAAACTGGACGTTGGCCGGTTAAAAACTTGCTTAGGATTATGTTTTTAGGTATGTAGTTCACATGTAATTAGGGTTAGGATTAAGGGACAATCCTATATCTTGGTCAGGGGCCAATTGGGCCCAAAAGTGACTTGGTTTGAGACAGACGTGAAGCCCAACCAGAGATCTGTAAGGACGGACAGTGGAACTGCAGGACTGGGCGATGGCACTGCCTAGAGCCCGAAGTGTCACGAGATGGCACCACCAAACTAGGCGGTGGCATCGCCTAGCACCCGAGATTAGGCGGTGGCACCGCTAGTACACCGTCTGACAGACATTGACAGGCGGTGGCACCGCCAGTCTCGGAAACCCAAAAAAATTCAAAATTTGAAGCCCAAATTTAAATCCTCTTGGGGTCTATAAATACCCCTCAATTCTCAGTAGAGAATACAACTTTTGCAAAACAATAGTTTGAGATAAGAGCCTTAGCAAAATCTTGTTTACAAATTACTTGAGTGTTCACCTCCTTTCTTCTTGTTGAAAAAATTGTAAGAGTGTGAACCACTTGTAAAGGTTATAAGGGGGGTATTAGTCTTTCCCATTCAAAGTGATTTGCTAATAGAAGTTGGGAGCCTCATTGAAGAAGGCTTCGCAAGTAGATATAGGTCATTTGACCGAACCACTTTAAATTGTCGTGTTCATTGAATATGTGAGTACTTACCTTTCTGCAATCGTTTCCGGTTTATTACTTTACTCAAGTTACAATTAAAGCGAAATCTCCTTGCATTTTACGGAATCATTTTTTAACTTACAAGTTTTAATCCGCTGCACTAATTCACCCCCCCCTCTTAGTGCCGCTCCGATCCTAACAGAGCTTACCGAAGAAACTCATTGGAACTTGCCAAGAAGATCGTCGTGTAGTTTAGGAACTTTCTAGGAGTCCGGTGGAACATTGCCGAGAGATCATCGTAAGTTCGTCGGAAGATCGCCGGAAGAAACCTAGACTAATTAGACCGAATTTGCTTAGTGTATACCTTAAATTTCATAGTTAGCACATAATTGAGATTGAAATTGGACCAACCCAATTAGGGGCTAGTTGGGCCCATGTATAGACTGTATTGGGCCAAGTGAAAAGCTCAAACAATGACCCAATAGGTGGCACTGTTGTGGCACAGTGTCCGAGATTATGTCAGGTGGTGGTACCACCCAAACTCAGTCTCCGAGACTATTAGGTGGTGGTACCGCCAGACTAAGTGGTGGTTGTAACATCTCCAATTTTTGAAAATTTTATAGATGCTTGTTTGTAAATATGAGGATTAGCTAATAATTCTTTTGTATTAAATAATTTTATATTAGAAGTTTATGGCTAGGGACCTAAATGTGAATATTAAAAGTTTGATATGATTTATGAAAGATTCATATTTAAGTTAAAGAAAAAAAAATGGTGGACATGTGTCACTAGCTAACCTAATGGTGCCACCTATGTTTATTCTATGGATGACACCTAAGCCTCTTTCATGCATGCTTGCCACCTTGCAACCCTTATATTAGCTAAATCTAATGTATTAGAGGAGAAATAAAAGGATGAAAACTTAAGAAGCTGCAGCCAATGTTAGTTTTAGATGAAGAAGAAGAAGAAGAAGAAGAAGAAGAAGAAGAAGAAGAAGAAGAAGAAGAAGAAGAAGAAGAAGAAGAAGAAGAAGAAGAAGAAGAAGAGGAAGAAGAAGAATAAAAGCTTTACTTTGGCTTGAGGTTTTGCATCAATTCCACACTTTTGAGACTCAAATTTGTTAAAGGCAAGTGTTCTAACCCCTTTCTACAAAAATTTTAATCTCTATTTTAATTTTAATTTTTCATAATTTGAAAGATTTCAGTGTCGCACCAAACCTTTCTTTCGTTTTGATACAAAGCCAAGAATCTATGATTTTTCGGTAATCTGACCTCTATGTACTATTTCAGATCTAAATTTTAGCTATAAACTCTGATTTTAGCAAATCCTATTCCATTTGAAAGTAGACTCAAAGATCTTTATTTTGATACTAAGATTGAATGATTTGGAGTTTAAATGCCTACTAAGACTTCTGTTTTAATTAACCCTATAGATTCTATAAAATAGGGATTGTAATTTCTGACCTCTTGTTGTTTAACTGCTCATAACTTTCTGCTGGGAAATTAGATTTATGCAAAGTATAATTTATTAGAAATTAGACTCATAAAGATTTCTGTAAATATCTAATTTTAATAATTTGAAGCACAATTACCTATTGAATCATTTATTCAATTCAACTTTGTGAATTCTACAAAAAAAGAGACAATGTTCTTTGACCTTTGGTTACTAAATTATTTATAACTCCTTGCTGGAAACTCCGATTCATACAAAACTTGAGTTATAAAAAACTAGATTGATACATCTTTCAAATTCCAATTTGTGCAAATTGGAGTATAATTGATTATTCAAACAATTCATGCAATGTGTCTCTCAAAATGCTGTCAGAATCGAGCTTTGATCATTTTCGCCTATTCTTGTTTCGTATCTTTGGAAATTGATTTAAGCTAAAATCCTTACTTTAGTTGAGCTTTACATTATTGCTTCAAATTCATGTATACTCTTGTCCTACGAGTATTTGCATACCTTGATCTATTATATAAACTTCATGTTTGTATCGTAATGTTTCGTATAGGCACATGCATTCCGTTGTTCCGCATATGTTTTTGTTATGTCCCAATTTATTGTTTACAATACCTTTTGTACCCTGGTGTTTGTGGGATCATTTGGACCTTTGCTAGAAATAATAAAGGGATTATATGGACCTTTGCCAGAAATAGTAAAGGGATTATCTAGACCTTTGCCAGAAATGGTAAATGGTATGTGCTTAGAGCTCGTGATGCTCTAGATTATGTTTAGTAGTCATTCAGAAATAGATAGACCATATTATATTTGGGATCTCACTTCACCTTCTATATGTTTGATATGATATCTAGAGCTTTGATTATGTGCTTCTATATCTGCTCTAGATAAGAATGAAATGTATGCAACGTCAAATGTGACGTTTGAGCTTCTATTTCATATTTGTTCTTTGATATGTTCCGAAATGCTATATACTCCAAAATATTTCATATGTTATTGATATCTGAAATGCTCCTTACGTCTTTGATATGCTTTAAAATATTCCATATGTCATGGATATGCTTCATATGTTATTGATATACTCTGAAATAATTTATCTGTCATTGATCGTTAGTCACTTGTTGAGCTCTATGTGCTCACCCCGTTGCTATATAAATTTTTCAAGATAGCTTGTCGCTCGCTAAAATGTTTAAATTGAGCTACGATAGTGGAAAGCTAGAAGGTTTTGGGACAAATCTTTCGTACTTGATAGGTTGATGTTGTATAAGTTCCTTTGTATATGATGTAATATCAATGACAACTCTAGATTAATGTATCTTGTAAATATTTGAAAAGTACCTCTCATGTTAGGATTTCAGGAATGTTAAGTTAAAATTATGTAATGATATAAACATGTGGTACATGTTGGTTTTATGATTGTATAGATTCCCACAACTATGGATTTATGATGTAGTTATAGTTTAATTGAGTTGGCTTTAGATTTTGTGAATCATTACATGATATGATGGCATGATTATAAACTACACAGGTTTTATAAATTGTGGAATATAGAGGTGAATTTTAACTTGAACACTTTCTCAGTGTCCTCAAATGTGTGATTGGATCCTGGAATATATTGTTGTTAATTAAAAATTCAATGGGGGTGTGATAGTGGTACTGCCCAATGTCAGTGCTACAGACGGTGGTATCATCAGGAATCGAGAAACCCAAGATGAGATCTTTTTAGGCTCTAAGTTTGAATTCACTTGAGGCCTATAAATACTCCTCTCATCCTTGATTAACATATATGAGAATTGAGAGTGAAAAAGGAAGAAAAAGCTGCTGTTATCTTATGTGAACTCCTCTCAAACTCTAAGTGTTAGAGAAGTTTAAGAGAGGAGGTTGTCGGGGTTGTAAAGGTTCTCTCCTGAACCTATCAAAAGGAGAATTGAGTTGTAAGGGTAGTTGATCTTTGCCATTGAAGGAATATCGTTAGTGGATACCGGTGACCTCGACGGAAGAGGAATCGACAGAGTGGATGTAGGTCACAATGATCAAACAACTATAAAATTCGGTTTGCATTTTGTTTTGAGCAAATTTACCTTTATTGTAAACTGCTTTACCTTCTAATTGCTTTTACTATGCTCCCATACTCTTTCAAGTTAATATCTTTATGAAACAATTTTCGTCGGAATCAAATTTTTATCGTACTAAGATTTTCAAACCGACGTACTCTTTCCGCTGCACTAATTCACCCCAAGTGCCAACTTATTCCTAACAGTTGGTATCAGAGCCACGTTATTTCTCATTTAGTTTAACACCCAAGAGAAATAACACTTTTCGATTTTCAAGAGGGCTTTTCTATCGTTCGTCCTCTCTTGTTCAATTGGACGGAATATACTTATTGAAAAACTCGAATGAGAGTTTTCTTGCTTTCAATAGATTTGAATTTATGGAATATTATCGAAAGTGATTTTCAAAGGTCTTCTTTTTCAATGAATGATTGGAATGATTTGGAGAAGAAGACTTTTTCTTTAAATGCTAGAGCTATGAATGCTCTATTTTGTGCCTTAGATAAGAATGAATCCAATTGGGTTTCTACTTGTGAAACGACTTTCCATATTTGGCACACTCTTGAAATCACATATGAAAGCACAAGTAGGGTTAGAGATTCTAAAGTTAATATTTTGATGCATGATTTTGAGTTGTTTCGAATGAAACCAAGCGAGACTATTGGAGATATGTACACCCGTTTTACGGATATCGTCAACAATCTAAAATCACTTGACAAATATTTTTTGAATTTTAAACTCATTAATAAAATTTTGAGATTCCTTCCAAAGAGTTAGGACCCTAAAGTAACGGTCATTCAAAAGGTCAAGGATTTGAATAATTTTTCTCTCGAAGAACTTATCGGGTCATTAATGACCTATGAGATGACTTACAAATCTCATGAAGAGCTTGAGAACAACCTTACAAAGAATGGGAAGGATTTGACACTCAGAACAAATGAACACCTCTCAAGCGAAAGCCTAAGTGATGATGAACTTGAACTTCTCAAAGTGACTTGGGACGAAACGAGTGCATCTGAAGACGATGAGCAAATTAACAAGGGCAAGGTGGCAAACTGGGCTTTGATGGCTTTCATCAACAAGGTCAGCGACTCAATCGAATATCCATTTCCCTACCATGAAATTACTTAATGCTTTTCATGATTGGTTATATATATATATATATATATATATATATATATATATATATATATATATATATATATATATATCATGATGATTGCATGTTTTGTAATAATACTCACACATTAATTCCATGTATGTTATAAGAAACAATTATGTGTATCTTGATGATTTTGCATTGCTTTTTGGTTTTAAACATGATGGATAGTTTTTTTATGAAAAACTTAAGCTTTCGTATATGAAATCAATCACATAAAATAAAATACATTATTATAACAAACAAGATAATTTTGATTAAAAATAGGTCATGTTTAATAAAATAATGCTTGTTGATTTAATGGCATAATGATGTAAGATGTAATAAAAATGTTAAAAAATTTGTTTCATGCTTGATGTTTTATTTTATACATGAGGATTTGAATGATTTAAAATCATATGTTTTGGAATTAAGTGTTATGCTTTTTTATCTTAATGATTTTTGTGATAAATATTTCACTTTCATTTTAAAAATTGATGCATATTTTTATTTGGCATAAAAAGACAAAGACATACTTGTATGAAACCAACAACTTCAAATAAAACATCTCTATTTTATTGATTTTTTGATAAAAGATTAATGAATTCATGTATATTATGCTTTTGTGAATCTCATGGATTATGAAAATGTTGGAATTTAATGGGTTTTATCGAAATCATGATCTTGATTTCTCGAGATTTATAACTTGAAATCGTTTATGTATCAAGATATCTTATTATGTGTTCTTGTATATTCTTATTGAGATTTATCCAAATGATTCATAGTTTCTCTTTTGATTTCTCAGAATTTATAACATGAGATTTCCTTTGAAGATCATTGACTATTTAATCTACTAAGATTTCTTTTCATTATTTACAAAAAACGAGATTTGTCAAGATAAATCATTTACGAATTGATATTTCTTGATCTTTCATCTTTCATGTCATGACTTCCATATGATTACCTTTGTTTTTATGAGATGCTTAGAGCATTGATGTAAGAAAGAAATAAATTGCACAATTAAAAATTCATCTTTCTTATTTACAATGACAAAGGGAGAAAGGAAATCACTTACATTTAGAGAGATCGATAAATCTCTTTATTTCATTTTGAATCTTTTGAAAGTAACTTTGTTGATTTGACAAATTGAATGAGTTGAAAGTAATGATGAATATTTTAAAAATAAATGTTTGTTTCATGTTTGATGATTTTACATTTTGATATTGTGCATGATGAGTTGTAGTGATGATTGATTTATATTTGGTATCATGAATGACGTCAAAATGAAATGTAAGGTTTTAAATTTATGCATGTTTAAATTTGAAACTATTATGATACACAAACATATTAAAAAAAAGATTTATACTTTAACTTTGTCCTGATTTAAAAATTGTTGTATAGGAAAAAAGAATTACAACATTGTATTCTTTCCTTCTTTTTGACAATGACAAAGGGGGAGAAAAATTGCAAGCTCAAGATGCAAAAATTTTCTCAACTTTCATGTGTGAAAACCTTGCTAGTTTGAACATCGTAAAAAAAGCAAGCATACTAATTTGCACATCTAGCAAAATTTACAAAATTGCAAAACTTAAAATTTGCTAGCTTGCATATTCTAAAATGATGCATTGCTATCTTGCTAGCTTGCTGTCTTGCATTCTTTTTCAAAAACTCATTAACCTTTATATTTCAAAGAGAAGTAACACTTGCTAATTTGCTAGCTTCCATGTTGTAAAATGATATAAAATTTTGTTAGCTTGCACTTTACAAAGGAAGCAAAAAATAGCACTTCTCAAAAGAGAAGAAAATACTATCTTGAACATCATCTAAGATTGCTAGCTTGCCTATCTTAGGGAAGCAAAAATGCAAACTTGCAAAATTTACAATCTTGCACATCTTCAAAATTAATGATGGTTTGATGATTATGCATTTCGTATGGTGATGAACAAATTTGCTAGCTGTATGTTATATAACTTGCATGATGATAAAACTGGATATTATGCAATGATTTGAACTTGTATGTCTAAACACTTGATCGTTGAATGTCTCTTTTTTTGTTGACGACAAAGGGAGAGAAGTATGATGTTATGCAAGATTTTATCATGACATGTTGCTTGGATTTTTGAATCCAAGAGTCCTATCAATATGGCATATTGATAGGGGGAGATAAATTTAACTCCATCATCAATTGGTTATCATCATCAAAAAATAGGAGATTGTTGAATCTCAGATTTTGATGATGAAACCAATTGATAATATTTATCTGATCTGCATTTTGAGTGACACAGGAAGCTTTGATTAGGGAGAGACAATTAAAAGTAGGAAGAATCATGTTGGGCCGAAGTGGAACATATGAGAAGATTGGATGTCAAGTCGGAGGATCGATCGACATATCGGCAGAAGGCTTCGGGCCATGAGTACGGGCATCGGGCCAAGAAGAGCGGAAATTGTGGTAAGGAAATCAGAGTTGCGGAGGTCAATTGGATGATTCGGCAATAGGCCGTAAGAGAGGACGATGCACCAAATAATTGGATTATGCATCGATGAACCAATGACATAGCGAACAACATAATTCAAGCTTTGTAATAATTGTCTAGATCGAAATAGGTTTTATTTGTGCAGGACTAACTATGATAATGATCAAGACATAAAGCAAAATGAAGTCCTAGAGTCAAGAACAAGACTTTATTGGGAGTTTGAGAGTTCGTCGGAAGTTCGGACGTTTGTCAGAAGTTATGTCAGAATTGACTAAGAAGTCTAGGAGCTTGCCGAAGAAGCTCGTCGGAACTTGCCAAGAAGATCATCGTGAAGTCCAGGAGCTTATCAGGAGTCTACTGGAACATTGCCGAGAGATCATCGGAAGTTTGCCGGAAGATCGCCGAAAGAAACCTAGACTAACCAGACCGGATTTGCTTAGTGTATACCTTAAATTTCATAGTTAGCATATAATTGAGATTGGAATTGGGCCAACCAAATTAGGGGCTAGTTTGGCCCATGTATGGACTATGTTGGGTCAAGTGAAAAGTCTAAACAATGACCCAACAGGTGGCACCATTGTGGCACAATCTCGGAGACAATGTCAGGTGGTGGTACCATTGGTCTGAGCGGTGGTACTACCCAGACTCAATCTCCGAGACTGTCAGGCGATGGTATCACCAGTCTAGGTAGTTGTACCACCCAGACACAATCTCCCAGGTGGTGGTACCGCTAGATTGGACGATGGTACCGCCCAATGTTAATATTGTAGGCGGTGGTACCGCCCAGCACAAGTGGTAGTACCACCAAGACCAGGGAAACCCGGGATGAAATCTTTTTAGGCTCCAAGATTGAATCCACTTGAGGCCTATAAATGCTCCTCTTATCCTTGGTTAACATACATAAGAATTGAGAGTGAAAAAGAAAGAAAACACTATTGTAATCTTGTGTAAACTCCTCTCAAACTCTAAGTGTTAGAGAAGCTTAAGAGAGGAGGTTGTGGGGGTTGTAAAGGTTCTATCTTGAACCTGTCAAAAGGAGAATTGGGTTGTAAGGGTAGTTGATCTTCGCCCATTGAAGGAAGATCGTTAGTGGATGTCGGTGGCCTCGATGGAAAAGGAATTGACAAAGTGGATGTAGGTCACGACGATTGAACCACTAAAATACTCGGTTTGCATTTTGTTTTAAGAAATTTACCTTTACTGCAAATTGCTTACACTATGCTCCCATACTCTTTCAAGTTAATATCTTAATGAAACAATTTTCATCAGAATCAAATTTTTATTGTACGAAGATTTTCAAATCGACCTACTTTTCCGCTGCACTAATTCACCCCCCCCCCCTCTCTTAGTGTCGACTCATTCCTAACAGGTATTAGAGCTACGTTATTTCTCATTTGGTTTAACACCTAAGAGAAATGACTCTTTTCGGCTTTCAAGAGGGCTTTTCTATCATTCATCCTTCCTTGTTTAATGGGACAGACTACACTTATTGGAAAACTCGAATGATAGTTTTTTTGCTTCAATAGATTTAAATTTTTAGAATATTATCGAAAGTAATTTTCAAAGGTCTTCTCTTCCAATGAATGATTAGAATGATTTGGAGAAGAAGACTTTTTCTTTAAATGCTAGCGCTATGAATGCTATATTTTGTGCCTTAGACAAAAATGAATTCAACCGGGTTTCTACTCGTGAAACGACTTTCGATATTTGGCACACACTTGAAATCACATACGAAGGCACAAGAAGGGTTAAAGATTCTAAAGTTAACATTTTGATGCATGATTTTGAGTTGTTTCGAATGAAACCAAGTGAGACTATTGGAGACATGTATACTCATTTTACGGATGTTGTTAATAGTCTAAAAGCACTTGGCAAATATTTTTCAAATTTTGAACTCGTTAATAAAATATTGAGATTCCTTCCAAAAAGTTGGGACCCTAAAGTAACGATCATTCAAGAGGCAAAGGATTTGAATAATTTCTCTCTCGAAGAACTTATCGGGTCATTAATGACGTATGAGATGACTTACAATGCTCATGAAGAGCTTGATAACAACCTTCCAAAGAATATGAAGGATTTGATACTTTGAACAAATGAAGACCACTCGAGTGAAAGCTTAAGTGATGATGAACTTGAAATTCTTACTATAAAACTTAAAAAGTTCATTAAACTAGAATTAAAGAATAAAAATAAACTTAAAAAGAAGTTTCCAAAGAAGAAGAGAGCACTCAAAATGACTTGGGACGAAATGAGTGTATCCGAAGGCAAGGAGCAAACCAACAAGGGCAAGGTAGCGAACTGCGCTTTGACGACTTTCGTCAATAAAGTAAGCGACTCAATCGAATATCCTTTTCCTTACCATGAAATTACTTAGTGTTTTTCATGATTGATTATATATATATATTGATCATGATGATTGCATGTTTTTTAATAATATTTGCACATTAATTCCTTGTATGTTATAAGAAACAATTATGTGTATCTTGATGATTTTATATTCCTTTTCGGTTTTAAACATGATGAATAGTTTTTTTTATGAAAAACTTGGGCATACATATATGAAATCAATAATATAAAATGAAATACATAAAAGGAAAAATATATTACCATAACAAACAAGATAATTTTGATTAAAAATACATCATGTTTAATGAAATCATGCCTGATGATTTAATGGCATAATGATATAAGATGTAATGAAAATGTTAAAAATTTTGTATCATGCTTGATGATTTTATTTTATATATATGGATTTGAAGTAATGATTTGAAATCATATGTTTTGGAATTATGTGTTACACTTTTTTGATCTTGATGATTTTTGTGATAAATCTTGTTCTTTCATTTTAAACATTGATGCATGTTTTTACTTAGCATAAAAAGACAAAGGCATACTTGTATGAAACCAACTTAAAATGAAACACCTCTATCTTATTGATTTTCCAATAAAAGATTAATGAATCCATGTATATTATGCTTTTGTGAATCTTATGGATTATGAAAATTATTTGAATTTAATGGGTTTTATTGAAATCATGATCTTGATTTCTTTGGATTTATAACTTGAAATTGTTTATGAATCAAGATCTTATATTATGTGTTTTTGTATCTTTTTATTGAGATTTATCCAATTGAATCATAGTTTCTCTCTTGATTTCACAAAATTTATAAAATGAGATTACCTTTGAAGATCATTGACTATTTAATCTCCTAAGATTTCTTTTTGTTATTTGCTAAAATTTGTTATTTACTAAAAAGAAGATTTCTCAAAATGAATCATTTACGAATTGATCTTTCTGTGACCTTTCATTTTTCATGCATGACTTTCATATGATTACCTTTGTATTTATGTGATGCTTAGAGCATTGATGTAAGAAAGAAATAAATTACACCATTAAAAATTCTTCTTTCTTATTTATAATGACAAAGGGGAGAAAGGAAATCACTTGCATTTAGAGAGATTGATAAATCTCTTTATTTCATTTTGAATATCTTGAAAGTGAATTTGTTAATTTGACAAATTGAATGAGTTGAAAGTAATGATGAATATTTTGAAAATAAATGTTTGTGTCATGTTTGATGATTTTACATTTTGATATTGTGCATGATGAGTTGTAGTGATGATTGATTTATTTTTGATATCAAGCATGAAGTAAAAATGAAATGTAAGGTTTTAAAATTATGTATATTTTAATTTAACACTATTATGATGCATAAGCAAATTGAAAGAAGATTGATACTTTAACTTTGTCATTATTTAAAAATTGATAAAAAGGGAAAAAGAATTACAACATTGTATTCTTCCCTTCTTTTTGACAATGACAAAGGGGGAGAAAAATTGCAAGCTCAAGATGCAAAATTTTTTCCAACTTTCATATGTGAAAAACTTGCTAGTTTGAATATCCTAACGAAAAGCAAACATACTAACTTGCACATCTAACAAAATTTACAAATTTATAAAACTTAAAATTTGCTTGCTTGCATATTCTAAAATGATGCATGGCTGTTTTGCTAGCTTGCTATTTTGCATTCTTTTTCGAAAACTTATTAATTTTCACACTTCAAAGAGAAGTAACACATGCCACATTGCTAACTTCCATGTTGTAAAATGATGTAAAATTTTGTTAGCTTGCACTTTGCAATGGAAGCAAAAAATCACACTTCTCAAAAGAGAAGAAAATTCTATCTTAAATATCACCGAAGATTGCTAGCTTGCCTATCTTAGGAACAAAAAATACAAACTTGTAAAATTTTCAATCTTGCACATCTTCAAAATTAATGATGATTTGGTGATTATGCATGTTGTAAGGTGATGAACAAATTTGTTAGCTGTATGTTATAAAACTTGTATGATGATAAAACTAGAGATTATGTAATGATTTGAACTTGTATGTCTAAACACTTGATAATTGAACTTCTCATTTTTTGTTGATGAAAAAGGAGGATAAGTATGATGTTATGCGTGATTTTATCATGACATATTGCATGGATTTTTGAATCTAAGAGTTCTATTAATATGGCATATTGATAGGGGGAGCTAAAGTTAACTCCGTCATCAATTGGTTGTCATCATCAAAATATGAGAGATTGTTGAATCTCAGATTTTGATAATGAAACCAATTGATAGTGTTTATCTGATTTGTGTTTTGAGTGATGTAGGATGCTTCGATTAGGGAGAGACAATTAAAACTAGGAAGAATCATGTTGGGCTGTAGTGTAACATATTAGAATATTGGACGTTGAGCCGGAGGATCGGTCAACGTATTGGTAGAAGACTTTGGGCCATGAGTTCGAGTATCAAGCCAAGAAGAGCAGAAATTGCGCTAAGGAAATCGGAGTTGCGAAAGTCAACTGGTCGATTGGGCAACAAGACACAAGAGAAGACGATGTACCGAAGAATCAGACTATGCGTCGATGTACCAATGACATGTCGGACAACATGATTCAAACTTTGTAATAATTATTTAGATCGACATAGATTTTATTTGTGCAGGAGTAACTATGATAGTGATCAAGTCATAAAGCAAAATGAAGTCTTAGAGTCAAGAATGAGACTTCATTGGGAGTTCGAGAGTTCGTCGGAAGTCCGAACGTTCGTCGAAAGTTCTATCGGAATTGACCGAGAAGTCTAGGAGCTTACTGAAGAAGCTCATCGAAACTTGCCAAGAAAATCATCGTGAAGTCGAAGAGGTTGCCGGGAGTTAGTTGGAACATTGCTGAGAGATCATCGGAAGTTCGCCGAAAGATCGCCGAAACAAACCTAGACTAACCGGACCGGATTTACTTAGTGTATGCCTTAAATTTCATAATTAGCACATAATTAGGATTAGAATTGGGATAACCCAATTAGGAGCCAGTTAGGCCCATGTATGGACTATGTTGGGCCAAGTTAAAGGCCCAAATAGTGACCTAACAAGTGGCACCGTCGTGGCACAGTCTGCGAGACTTTGTCAGGCGGTGGTATTACCTAGACTCAGTCTCCGAGACTATTAGGCGATGGTACTACCTAGACAAAGTCTACTAGTCAGTGGTATCGCCAGACTAGGCGGTGGTACCGCTTAGTGTCAATGCTGCAGGCAGTGGTACCGCCTAGCACAGGCGATGGTACCGTCGGGACCCGGGAAACCCGAGATGAGATTTTTTTAGGCTCAAAGTTCGAATCCACTTGAGGCCTATAAATACATAAAAATTTAGAGTGAAAAAGGAAGAAATCGCTGTTGTAATCTTGTGTGAACTCCTATCAAACTCTAATTGTTAGAGAAGCTTAAGAGAGGAGGTTGTGGGAGTTGTAAAGGTTCTCTCCTGAACTTGTCAAAAGGAGAATTGAGTTTTAAGAGTAGTTGATTGGAGTGGAACATGTTAGAAGATTGGACATCGAACCGAAGGATCAATCAATGTATCGACAGATGGCTTCGGGATATGGTATCTGGCATCGGGCTAAGAAGAGCGAAAATTATGCTAATGAAATCTGAGTTGTAGAGGTCAACTGGCCGATTTAGCAATAAGTCGCAAGAGAGGACGATGCACTAAAGAATCAGATGAAGCGTCGATGAACCAATGACATGACGGACAACATTTGATTCAAACTTTGTAATAATTGTCTAGATCGAAGTAGGTTTTAGGCATAATTGGGTTGGAATTGGGCCAACTCAATTAGGCGCCAGTTGGGCCCAAGTTTAGCCTATGTTGGGCTAAGTGAAAGGCTCAAACAATGACCCAACAGGTGGAATCATCGATGGCACAGTCTCCGAGACTGTGTCAAACGATGGTACCACCAGTCTAGGTGGTGGAACCACCCAGACTCAGCCTCTGAGACTATCAGGTGGTGGTTCTGTCAAACTAGGCAGTGGTACCACCCAATGTCAGTGTTGTAGGCGGTGGTACCGCCTAGCACAGGTGGTGGTACTGCTAGTAACTCGAAAATCAGGGATGAGACGCTTTTAGGCTCCAAGGTTGAATCCACTTGAGGCCTATAAATACCCCTCTCATCCCTGGTTAACATATACAGGAATTGAGAGCAAAAAAGGAAGAAAACACTATTGTAATCTAGTGTAAACTTCTCTCAAATTCTACGTGTTAGTGAAGCCTAAAAGAGAAGGTTGTGGGGGTGTAAAGGTTCTCTCTTGAGCATATCAAAAGGAGAATAGAGTTGTATGAAGGAGGTTGGTCTTCACCTATTGAAGAAAGACCATTAGTGGATACCGGTGGCCTCAATGGAAGAGGAATCGGGAGTGGATATAGGTCACGACGATCGAACCATTATAAAACTCAGTTTGTATTTCTATTTATGCAATTTACCTTTGCTACAAACTGAATCCTTACTTAAACTATGCTTCTCTACTTATTCTTGAAAAAACGAAATGGTTTTCGTCAAAATCAAATTTTATCGCACGAATATTTTTTACTTAACGTAATTTTATGCCTCACTAATTCACCCCCCCCCCTTAGTGCTGACTCGATCCTAACATATCACGCTCCCACTGTCTCCGCCAAGAATGTGTTCCTTCTCGAGGAACACCACTCTCTTGGCTACAAAGACCTTTTGGTCCTCGGGATGATAGAAATAATACCCACAAGTTTCCTTGGGGTATCCCACAAACTTGCACCATTCTGTCCTAGATTCCAACTTATCGGGGTTGTGTCTTTTAACATGGGTAATGCAACCCCAAATCTTAACAACCTTAAGATCTGACTTCTTCCCTTTCCATATCTCATATAGTGTAGACACTACTAACTTGCTAGTGATAGGTGCCCAGCAAGCCAATCACGTGAGTGATGACACGTGTGACTTAATATAGAATCTTTTTGCTTATTATATTTTGGCATATATTGTTGAATCTCGGATTTTGATGATGAAGTCAATTGTCATTTGTTGTCTAATCTATGTTGGGAAATCATGGGGGGCGACATCATATGCACAGCGGAAGAACAAGAAAACAAAAATCCTCGATTCCCAAAATGATGTTCGTCGTCGTGCGAAGATTGGTGCGTAAAAATCCGCAAAACACAAAACTGCGTATAGAGATTGTGTTACCAAGGGAGATCGTATATCCCTGTTTCCTTGCAGATCCTTAGGAGAGGGTGAAGGAGGTCAAGCGTCCTTCTCTTTAGCGGTGATCTACACAGCAGGGTTGCGACGACCCTCCTCAAAACTCCAGGCCTCTGAGGTGGAGAGGGAGAGGAGAATAGGAAAGGCAAGCAAAGACTCTAGCCTATGAGGCTGTGAATCCCTCCTATTTATAGAGATCCCATGTCAAACCCTAATGGGTCCTTCCCTAGTGGGTATTGGATCTGCATCCAATAAGACAAGGGCTCCGTCGGATATTTCATATCCGAACCTCTACTCATCGCAATGCCTACCATATGTGTGTGACCCTCTAGGCCCAATATCGAGCTGGCCGTGAGTCATACCTGTCAGAACTCCTTCTAACTTAGTGAATTATTATCTCTGTAATAATTCACTCGACTCATCGACTACGGACGTACTAGGCCACTCTTGCAGTAGTCCCCGGACGATCTGAGGGGAATCAATCCATTGGACTGTCGTCCTCGATTACCATGTACCTATAGTCCCTCATCCATCTAATATCCCCGAGAGACCGTATATCGAGCATGGTGTTGTCGGACCCATACGGTTTCTACTCGAAGTCTCGCTCTAATCGGATTCTCAGGAGAACTCTTTCTCTCTCAACCCGAATGACCACGGCGAGGGGATTTGTCTGAGCAAGAACACATGGGATATTTCTCTCATGGTAGAGAGTGGATGATCCTCTATCGACACTCAATAGCCCTCGTAAGGTCGACTACCACTCCCAATGACCAAGCTGTACTAGATGGGACAGCCAAACCTATAAGTTTGGTATCAAAGAGTGGAGCACTCATCATGGGACATCCTTGGTGTCTCAAGTCTAAGGACCAGATACACCACTAGGACTATGGAATGTTTTGTCGACAATAAGGCATCATCAACCATCTAGCATTCGTAAGCGGATCAATCAGATGAACTCATTCTCCAATGAGCACACATGCGGTATCCCTAGTGTCTCTACACGGCAGCTATGAGACCATTTGCATCCATCATATGGACGGGTATCTGACACACCAGTCTATCCGGTTATCGATGTCCCTCTCGAATAACCTATGGTAGGGATTATTTAGGATATGTGTTTAAAGGTGAATCGATCTCATTATCGTGATCTCATCACGATCCGATTCCCATTGCACAAATCAAGGACATCACAATATATATATGCATTTATGCAATAGTTATAAAGTGATATCGCCAAAATATAATAAGCAAAAAGATTCTGTATCAAGTCACACGTTGCCATCACTCACGTGATTGGCTTTTTGGGCACCTATGACTAGCAATCTCCCACTTGACCTAAAGCCAATCACCTATGTGTCCGATCCCCATCGGACCTCGTGACCTTCAAAGACAAAATGAGACAACGGCTTTTTTGTCGGTGGATCTGCAATGTTATCTTGGATGGAACTCTTTCCACTGCTACATCTCCTCGGGTTACGATCTCTCTTATAATTTGGAACCTCCTCGAACACGCCGATGAGACCCGGGTTCCCTTATTTGAGTAATCACCCCATAGTTGTCGCAATATAAGGAAGTCGACTTGTCGCTATATCATGTATCGACTCCCAAATCTGTGATGAACTTCTTCACCTAGACTCCCTCCTTTGCTGCATCGATGCAGCAATGTACTCCGCCTCGTGGTCGAGTCGTGATGGTATCTTTCTTGGAACTCTTCCGGCCTGCTTTGCTCCTCCATTCAAGGTGTACACATACCCCGAATTGACTTGCTATCATCGACATCGGTGAAAACTTAAGTCAGCGTAGCCTTCAACCTTAAGGCTATTACCTCCATATACTAGTAAAAGATCCTTAGTCCTTCTCAAGTACTTAAGGATACACTTTCTTGCTTTTCAGTGCTCCAAGCCTGAATCACTTTGATACACCTTTCGTGACACTTTCGGGAGCATCGCTATATCAGGCCCAGTACATAGCATGGTATACATGATAGACCCTATTGCTGAGGCATAAGGTATCATATCCATGTTCGCTCTTTCTTCTGGAGTCTTTGGGGACATACTCGTAGAAAGCGATATCCCATATCTCATCGGTATGAGACCTCTCTTGGAATTTTCCATGCCAAACTTTTTGACAATAGTTTCTATGTACCTGGATTGGGACAAGCCAAGCATCCTCTTGGATCTATCTCTATAGATTCTAATCCCCAAGATATAAGATGCTTCCCCTAAGTCCTTCATGGAGAAGTGTCTAGATATCCAAGCCTTTACTGTGGATAGCATTCCTATGTCATTCCCAATGATGAGGATGTCATCCACATATAACACCAAAAAGGTGATAGTGCTCCCACTTACCTTTCTGTATACACAAGGCTCATCTTCGTTCTTAACGAAGTCATAAGATCTGATTGCCTCATCAAATCTTATGTTCCAACTTCGGGAAGCTTGCTTTAGTCCATAAATGGATCTAAGCAACCTACACACCTTATCTAGGCAGTTCTTAGACACGAATCCCTCAGGTTGCATCATATACACCTCCTCCTCGAGGTTCCGTTGAGGAATACGGTTTTCACATCCATCGCCGGATCTCATAATCATAGTGTCTTTGCAATAGCCAATAGAATTCTGATGGATTTTAGCATTGCTACGGGTGAGAAAGTTTAAGTAGTCAACACCTTGCCTTTGGCGATACCCCTTAGCCACTAGCCTTGCTTTTTATAGGTCTCTACCTTTCCATCTACTCGATCTTTTTCTTAAAGATCCACTTGCAACCGATGGGTACAATACCTTGGTGCATCAACTAGGTTCAAACCTTATTGGAGTACATAGAATCCATCTCGAATTCATGGCTTCTTTCCACTTCAGGAGTCTATACTCATAATAGCCTCCTCGTAGGTCTGAGGATCAATATCCTCTACATCCTCTGCTCTAATATGTCCCACATATCTCTGGGAGGATGGGATACTCTATCGGACCTGCGTAAAGTTAATACTTGTGTATTAGGTACTGACAGACGATTTCGGGTAGAGTGGTGCTTGAGCTTGGTTCTCCAACCTGGCTCAATTCTATCATTCTCCCCTTGTCTCCGTCAAGAATGTGTTCCTTCTCAAGGAACACTACTCTCTTCTTCAAAGACCTTTTGGTCCTCGAGATGATAGAAATAATACCCACAAGTTTCCTTGGGGTATCCCACAAATTTGCATCGCTCTATCCTTGATTCTAACTTATCGGGGTTGTGTCTTCTAACATGGGCAGGGCAGCCCCAGATCTTAACAACCTTAAGATCAGGCTTCTTCCCTTTCCATATCTCATATGGTGTAGACACTACCGACTTAGTTGGAACTCTGTTCAGAAGGTAAGCTGCGATTTCTAGGGCATATCCCCAAAATGAGATGGGTAGGTCAGCGAAACTCATCATGGACCGTACCATATCTAATAATGTACGATTTCTCCTTTCAGAGACACCATTGAGCTGAGGTGTCCATTGGGATAATATCCCATGGTCCTTGAGGAACTGAGTGAACTCTGTACTTAAGTACTCACCTCCTCGATTTGATCGAAAAGTTTTGATACTCTTTCCAGTCTAGTTCTCCACCTCATTCTTATACTCTCTGAATTTCTCAAAAGCCTCAGACTTGTACTTCATTAAGTACACATATCCATACTTTGAGAAATCATCAGTAAATGTAATGAAGTAGGAGTAACCTCCAATGGCATGAGTTGACATGGGTCCACATACATCACTATGTATGAGTTCCAACAACTCATTGGCTCTCTCTCCAGTTCTACTAAATGGAGATTTGGTCATTTTTCCACGAATGCAAGGCTCACAAGTTGTATATGACACGTAGTCGAATGAATCTAGATATCCATCTTTTAGCAACTTTTGAATCCTTCTTTCATGGATGTGACCTAGCCTACAATGCCACAGGTATGCACTGTTCAACTCATTTCATTTCCTTTTGGACACATTTACATTCATGATATGTGGAGTGGTGTCTAACATAAATAAACCATTATGCAATGTTCCTTCCGTGATGATCTTATCATCTAATAATATCGAACAACCATTGTTCTCAAAAACAAATTTATATCCACTAACTGTTAAACATGAAATGGAGATAATGTTTTTGATAATAGAAGGAACAAAATAACATGCATCTAATGCAATAAATGCTCCACTAGGCAGATGTAGGGCGACCTGCCAACAGCTAATCTGACAACTTTTGCTCCATTGCCCATCTTGAGGTCCATCTCGCGCCTCTCTGTAGTCTCCTAGGCCTTGCGAGAACACGCAGCAATTGCATATATGATAAGCACTACCGGTATCCAATACCCATGTGTTATCATAAGAGTCCGACAAATGGAGACTAATCATGAATGTACGAAGCTTCATCAAGCTTTTGTTTCGCCCTTTCTGCAAGGTACTCTTTGCAGTTTCTCTTCAATGCCCATCTTTACCCACGATTGGAAGCAATGGCCTTTGTCCTTTCTTTGGGTCTTTCTTAGCAACCTTTGCTTTACCTTGTTTGCCCTTGCCCTTTCCCTTCTTAAGGGACCTTTACGCTTTCCTTTTCTTTTCGGTCTCACCGGTGTAGAAAACTGGCTTCTCTTTCTTAATAGTACTCTCTGCCTCCCTCAACATATTGAGGAGCTCTGGGAGAGTCACCTCAAGCTATTTCATATTAAAATTCATTATGAAGCTGTGAAAAGGAATCGGTAGGGACTGAAGCACAATGTCCACACACAAGTTATCCTCTAGGACCATTCCTAGACACGTGAGTTTCTCTATCCACTCAATCATCTTTGGGACATGGTTTACGGCGGTGTCCCCTCGGTCATCCTAGCGGAAAAAGGCTCTTGGATATCTCATATCGTTGAGTCCTTCCTGTTCCTCAAACAATTTTTGGACATTTAGGAGAATGGATCGGCATCCATCTTTTCATGTTGTCTCTATAACTCGGAGTCATAGAGCCCAACATATATAGCACCGAGCAGAGTGGAGTCATCAATGTACTTCGCGTAGCGGCGATCTCATCCTCGCTTGCCCTTCTTGGCGTAGGCATCCTTTGTATCAGGGCGTACATAATTTTTCTCATTTGTGAGAACAATTCTCAAGTTATGGAGCCAATCAGGTATAATTTGGACCCGATAAAGGCGGTTGACATCAAGTATGCCACGTAAAGGGATTTGAAAGCGACATTTTCTGAAAATAAAGATGTAGCGAGAAATGAATAACATGCAGATTTTTGCAAGAAATAAACTATCAAGATATGGACTTCTATCTTAATATGCTCTCACTATTTTACTAACGAGTCACGCGACACCCTCAAAGACGTGAAAGCGAAAGTCTCCAGCAGAGACTTCTAGTGGGGATCGGGGATCCAATCGGCGTCTTAGAGTAACCTCGAGGGACTCGACCAATCACACTAAGCCTAAAAGGTAGGCAACTCTTGCCGATCACAACTCCTTGTGATTCCGTCTGTTCGGCCTCCGATTCACCATGGCCTCGAGGGACTCGACCAACCATGATGCTTTCGGTTAAGTCAACACCTTCGTTACAAGATGAGTCGATTTGATGATATACCCTCGAGGGACTCGACCAAGCATACCATGTCCTCGGTCACGGTGACATCTCTATGTCATAAGCAAGATAGCGAATCACGATATAGGTGAGTCTCGAGGGACTCGACCAATTCAACCTACACCGAGAATCGGTTCCTACTCATAACGATGGAAGGCCCGTGGGTCAATCTAATAAGCCTCCGTTTACCGACTTAATATTATCGAGAGATGTTTCTATAATTTGGTCTCCTAATATGACATGTCACACATATACATATTTAATATATATCTACATCGCATGCAAATATATATACATATCTAGTATGTGTATAAGCAATCACATCAGATGATCATGGACCACAACCTAATATGATTAGGCCCGAGCCAGTAGGCCTAATCACTCACATCAAGATCTATGTGTGCAACGGTGCATCTCCATGCCCTGTGATCGTCCATCTCGTTCTCGTCGATTCCGTCGACATCTTGATGGATCTCCATGCATCACGATCGTCCGTCTCGTGGGTCCTGCTATCGCATCCACGCTCCCGCTGCGCCTCCTCATGTGATTACAACTTAATCATAGGCACGCAGGCCCGACAACAAACGAGAAATATAATGGAGGTTCGCAGACCTCAATAATAATAATCACAAGTACACACATCACACGGTCCATCATCATCATGTAGGACTACTAGATAATAATAAAAAATAATAATCAACTAAACCTTTTAATTAATTAATATTTTTCTGAAATCAGGGACATGTAGGGAATTTCTCAATTTCTAAGGGTATTTTCGTAATTTGGACAAAGACAGAAATTGGAATTTCTTAAATTCATAGGGGCAAAACTGTCATTTTGCCCAAAACCCTAATTTTCTCTTCTGCTGCATTTGCGGGCGCCCCGCGCCGCCCCATCGAGGCGGTCTTTGTCTTAGGGCGGCCGCCCTTGTGGGGGGGGTTTAAGCCAGCGGAGAGTGGCGGTGGCGTCGGCCGCGCGGCGGCAGCGCGTGCCCGCCTGACGACGACGGCGCCGTTTCCTTCTTGGCGGCGTGGCTGCTGCCATTGGCGCCTCGCCGTGGGCGCCACCCCCCGCCAGAAACAAACTTCTTTGCAAGCGGAACCACCGCCATTTCAACTGCCGAACGGCCTACGGCATCTGCCGGCGGCGTTGTCTTTGCTTAATTTGCGGTTGCGCATTCTTTTGCTGGTGGTGTGAGGGCATCTTTGATCGAGGGCAGCAAACTGTAGCTGCCCTTCCTCGCTTTCGCGTCAACGATTTTGGCGTCAATATTCTTCCTAAACACAACACACGCGGTTCAAAACCAATCATTCGCCAAGAACAACGGCTCGATACCATTGTTGGGAAATCATGGGGGCGACATCATATCTTGGTGGAAGAACAAGAAAACAAAAATCCTCGATTCCCAAAAAAAGATGTTAGGTAGGTCGATGCGAAGATTGGTGCGTAAAAATCCAAAAACACAAAGCTGGCATTATAGAGATTGTGTTACCTAGGGAGATCGTATATATCCTGTTTCCTTGCAGATCCTTAGGAGAGGGTGAAGGAGTCAAAGCGTCCTCCTCTAGCGGTGATCCACCTGGCCCAGGGGGTTGCGGCGACCCTCCTCAAAACTCGGGCCTCCCGAGGTGGAGAGGGAGAGGAGAATAGGAAAGGCAAGCAAAGACTCTAGCCTATGAGGGCGTGAATCCCTCCTATTTATAGAGATCCCATGTCAAACCCTAATGGGTCCTTCCCTAGTGGGTATTGGATCTGCATCCAATAAGACAAAGGCTCTCATGGGATATTTCATATCCGAACCTCTACTCATCAATGCCTACCATATGTGTGTGACCCTCTAGGCCCAATATCGGCTGGCCGTGAGTCATACCTCTCGAGAACTCCTTCTAACTCAATGAATTATTATCTCTGTAATAATTCACTCGACTCATCGATTCTCTGGACGTATTTAGGCCACTCTGTAGTAGTCCCCAAACGATATAGGGGAATCCAATCCATTGGACTGTCTATCTTAGGTTACCATGTACCTATAGTCTCTCATCCATCTAATATCCCGGAGACCGTATATCGAGCATGGTGTTGTCGGACCCATACGGTTTCTACTCGAAGTCTCGCTCTAATTGGATTCTCTGGGAGAACTCTTTCTCTCTCAACCCGAATGACCCTGGCTAAGGATTTGTCTGAGCAAGAACACATGGGATATTCCTCTCATGGCCTTGAGAGTGGATGATCCTCTATCGATACTCAATAGCCCTCGTAAAGTCGGCTACCACTCCCAATGACCAACTGTACTAGATGGGGGACAGCCAAAACCTATAAGTGCGGTATCAAAGAGTGGAGCACTCATCAGGACATCCTTGGTGTCTCAAGTCTAAGGACCGGATACACCACTAGGACTACGGAATCATTTGTCGATAATAAGGCATCATCAACCATCTAGCATTCCGTAAAGCGGATCAATCAGTGAACTCATTCTCAATGAGCACTCAGATCTTGTATCCCTAGTGTCCCTACACGAGCAGCTATGAGACCAGCTGCATCCATCATATGGGCGGGTATCTGACACACCGGTCTATCCGGTTATCACGATGTCCCTCTCGAGTAACCTATGACCGGGATTATTTAGGATATGTGTTTAAAGGTGAATCGATCTCATTATCGTGATCTCATCACGATCCGATTCCCATTGCACAAATCCAAGGACATCACAATATATATATGCATTTATGCAATAGTTATAAAGTGATATACGCCAAAATATAATAAGCAAAAAGATTCTGTATCAAGTCACACGTGCCATCACTCACGTGATTGGCTTGCTGGGCACCTATGACTAGCAATCTATGTGTTGAGATAAGTGTGTAGGATTAACTACGATGAAAGTTAGACATGCAGCAGGAGTTGCACCGGAGTCAAGACAATGATCACGTTGGGAGTTCGAGAGTTCGACGGAAGTTCGGACAGTCGTCGGAGGTTCTGCGGGAACAAATCCGAGAAGTCCATAAGCTTGCCAAAAGAAGCTCGTCATAACTCGCCATGTGGATCGTCACAAGTCCAGGAGTTTGCCGGAAGTCCGCAGGAGCATCACCGAGGGTTCATCGGATGATCGACGGAAGTTAGCCGGAAACTCGCTGAAAGAAGCGATTGACGCACCGGAGCAAGCTGCAGAAATTGTCATAGGATTTATCGTCGTTAGCATAATGATTAAGTTGGAAATGGGAGGTGATCCCATTAGTTTAATCTTGGGACAATTGGGTCCCTGAAAAACCCAAATTGGGCCGAATGGATCTACCCATTCGGACCATGATTGCTGTGGGAGGTGCAACCGCCCAAGCCAGGAGGTAGCACCGCCTGGGCTAAGTCTCCCAGGGAGATTGGGCGGTGCAACCGCCCCAGCCAAGAGGTAGCACCGCCTGGGCTCAGTCTCCGAGCGAGACTGGGCGGTGCAACCTCCCTTGACAGGAGGTAGCACCGCCTGAGCTCAATCTTCGAGCTCTGGCAGGCGGTGCAACCGCCCCAGTCAGGAGGTGCAACCGCCTGAGCTCGGTCTTCGAGCTCTGGCAGGCGGTGCAACCGCCCCTGACAGAGGTGGCACCGCCCAGAGGCTCAGTCTTCGAGCTCTACTAGGCGGTGCAACCGCCCCAGTCAGGAGGTGCAACCGCCTGATCCCGGAATTCCGGGAATTGACAGTTTTGAGCTCCAAATTTGAATTGGGTTAAGGCCTATAAATACCCCACCCATTCAGCACTGAAAGAATAGAACACACACTCGAAATCTTGATCTCTTTCTGTGATTCTTAGAGCTCAAAATTGTTGTAAAGGCCAAAAGTTCTCCTCCCTCTGTTCTTCAAAGTTTTGAGTTGTAAAGAGAGGAGAGAAAATTTCTGTAAGGGTTGTCTCCTAAGCCCGTCAAAAGGAGTGAAACTGTAAAAGGGTGGTTGGCCTTCGCCTATTGAAGAAGGCCTCTAGTTGACGTCGATGACCTCGTCGGTGGAGGAAGCCAAAAGTGGAGTAGGTCAAGATTGACCGAACCACTCAAAATCTCGGTTTGCATTTACTTTGAGCATATTATCTTTACTACAAACCTCCTCTGAAGCTTACTGCTTTCTGAGTATATACGATCAGGTTTCAAGCTTTGCACTTTCCGAATCAGCGTTTAGACATAAATCTGCTTTTTCGTACGATCATCATATTTCAGATTACGTTTATGTTTTGATTTTTACCATAATTGCAAACTGCCTTTATTCTCTTGCTTAAACAGAATCTCGCCTAATCAAGTGATTTACGAATCAGCATTTAGACGTAAATCAGTTTCTTCGTACGAACATCGTATTTCAGTTTGCGCTTATATTCTGGTTTTCATCATAACTGCAAACTGCCTTTATAGATTGACTTTAACATCATCTTGCTTCATCTTAAGTTAAAGTAATCTTAGAATCGGCTTTCAAACAGAAATCATTTTTATCGTTCGAACGCAGTTTTGTTTTAATCGCAGAAAGTTTTTCGCTGCACTAATTCCCCCCCTCTTAGTGCTCTTGATCCTAACAATTGGTATCAGAGCGGGGTTAACTCTCTAACAGATTAAAACCCAAGAGAGATGACGTACGCCGGAAACCAAGAGGGCCATTCTATTACACGTCCTCCCATGTTTAGTGGGACGGACTACACCTATTGGAAGACCCGAATGAGGATCTTTCTTATTTCTATGGATTTTGAACTTTGGAATCTTGTAGAAAACGGATTTTCAAAGTCTTCTCTTCCAATGATCGATTGGAATGAATTGGAGAAGAAGGCTTTCGCCCTTAATGCAAAGGCTATGAATGCCTTATTTTGTGCACTTGATAAAAACGAGTTTAATCGTGTTTCATCTTGTGAAACCGCATTTGATATTTGGCACACACTCGAAGTGACTCACGAAGGCACAAGTAGAGTGAAAGAGTCAAAAATCAATCTTCTGTTACACTCTTTCAAACTTTTCCGGATGAAACCGAGTGAAATCATTGGCGACATGTTTACCCGTTTCACGGATGTCGTCAACGGTCTAAAAGGACTCGGAAAAAGTTTTTCAGATTTTGAGCTCGTAAATAATATTCTAAGATCCCTTCCTAAGAGTTGGGATCCTAAAGTCACTGCTATTCAAGAGGCAAAAGATCTACGCAACTTCCCTCTTGAAGAACTAATCGGGTCATTAATGACCTATGAAATGACTTGTAAAGCTCATGAAGAGCAAGAAGACATCCTTCCAAAGAACAGGAAGGATATGACACTTAAAACTTCAGAAGGCCACTTGAGAGAAAACTCAAGGGATGAGGATCACTGTGATGATGACTTGGCACTTCTGACAAGAAAATTTAAAAAATTCTTTAAAAGAAACAAGTTTAAGAATGACGCAAAAAATAAACTTGAACCCAAGAAGGACCAAGTTATTTGCTATGAGTGCAAAAAGTCGGGACACTATAAGAGTGATTGTCCCCAAGCAAAGAAGAGAACATCCAAGAAGAAGGCGCTCAAAGCAACATGGGATGATTCGAGCGCATCCGAAGAAGAGGAGTCCAACACCGAGTAAGTTGCTCATTATGCCTTAATGGCCATCGGAGATGAGGTAACAAATTTAATTGATGAAGATTTACCTTATCATGAATTATTAGATGCTTTCCATTAATTATTTGATGAATGTAAGATAATTAGTAGAAAATACAAATTGCTAAAAAAGGAGCATGATAGTCTTATTTGTAATTTCGATAAGTTAAAAGCTGAACATCATGATAGTTTAAGCTCATGCATAAAATGCCATGATCTAGAAACTCTCCAAAAGGAAAACTTGCTACTTAAGGACACCTTGAAGAAATTCGAGATTGGTAGCAAGTCATTAAACATGATCCTTGCAAACAAGGGTCACGTTCCCAAAAGAAGTGGAATTGGATTTGTGAGAAGTCCTCACCAAAATCCAACCACCTTCATAAAAGGCCCCATCTTACATGTTCGACATCAAAACAAATGCAACTTTTGTTACAAATTTGGACACAAGTCACATTATTGTCCATTCAAGAAAATTAGTCCAAACAAATTGATTTGGGTTCCTAAAGGAACCATGATAAATTCTATGCAACATGATAGACAATGTAGATCTATTTGTGAGGCACCCAAAAGCAAATGGGTACCTAAAAATCATCCTTTCTTGTAGAAAACTAAACCATCGCAAGCTAGGAGCAAGAGATGGTACCTTGTTAGTGGATGCTTAAGGCATATGACTGGAGATCCATCTCAATTCTCTAAGCTCACTAGCATAGACGAAGGCTATGTCACCTTCGGAGACAACAACAAGGGTAAAATCATTGGCAAAAGAACCATAGGTAACAAATCAAACTTCTTTATTGAAGATGTTTTGTTAGTTGATGGTTTAAAACATAACCTCTTGAGCATTAGTCAATTATGTGATAAAGGATATATTGTCAGATTTGAATCTAATGCTTGCATCATTGAAAAACCACACAAAAACATATCTATGATTGCATTGAAACAAAATAACATATACACTATTGACATCAATGATTTGTGTAATGAAATTCGTTTTTCTGTTTTGAATGAGGATGCTTGGATATGACATAGAAGATTAGGTCATGCTAGCATGAAACTAATCACTCAAATATCATCTAAAGAACTTGTAAGAGGAATTCCTCATATCAAGTTCATCAAAGATAATATATGTGATGCTTGCCAATTAGGTAAACAAATTAAGGGTAGTTTCAAATCTAAGAATCAAATAAGCACCTCTAGGCCCTTACAATTGATCCATATGGACTTGTTCGGACCAATTTCCACATCAAGCCTAGGAGGTAGCAAATACACCTTCGTCATTGTGGATGACTATAGCAGATACACATGGACTTCTTAAAACAGAAAAGTGAATGCCTTAGATATTTTACCAAGTTTTGTAAACTTGTTCAGAATGAGAAAGGTTCTATGATTTCGTCAATTAGAAGTGATCATGGTGGTGAATTTCAAAACCATGATTTTCAGGAATTTTGTGAACTCAATGGATACAACCATAATTTCTCTACTCCTAGAAATCCTCATCAAAATGGAGTAGTAGAAAGAAAAAATCAAAATTTACAAGAAATGGCAAGAACCATGTTGAATGAACACAACCTACCCAAATATTTTTGGGCCGAAGCCGTAAATACTACATGCTACAATTTGAATAGAGTTCTAGTAAGACCCCTACTAACCAAAACTCCCTATGAGTTATGGAACAACAATAAACCCAATGTTTCATATTTTAAAGTCTTTGGGTATAAGTGTTTTATCTTAAATGAAAAGGATAACTTGGGAAAATTTGATGCTAAATCCGATGAAGGAATCTTTCTTGGTTATTCTTCAGTTTCTAAAGCCTTTCGTATCTTCAATAAAAGAACTTTAATTATCGAAGAATCCATTCTTATTGTTTTTAATGAGATTTTTGAAATCAGGAAAAATGATTTTGATGATGATGTTAATTTTGATTCCTTGAATTTAAATGAAACCCCTTCTCCAACTAGCAACTTGGATGCATCCACTCCCGAAACATCCTTACCCAAGGATTGGAAGTATGTAGATGCTCATCCCAAGGAGCTAATCTTAGGAGACACGTCAAAGGGGGTTCAAACACGATCTTCTCTAAAAAATTTTTGTGCGAACGCCGCCTTTCTCTCCCAAATTGAACCCAAATGTGTTGACGAAGCCATGAAAGATGATTCATGGATTATCACAATGCAAGATGAATTGAATCAATTTGAGAGAAATGAGGTGTGGAAGCTTGTTCCTAGGCCAAATGACCATTTAGTTATTGGTACTAAATGGGTCTTCAGAAACAAGCAAGATGAAAATGGTATCGTGGTTAGAAACAAGGCTAGATTAGTGGCCAAATGTTTCAACCAAGAAGAAGGTATCGATTACGAGGAAACCTTCGCTCCTGTGGCTCGATTGGAAGCCATAAGGATGCTCCTTGCCTATGCTAGTAGTAATAATTTTAAGTTGTTTCAAATGGATGTTAAAAGCGCTTTTCTAAATGGCTTTATTTCCGAAGAAGTTTATGTTGAACAACCTCCTGGATTTGAAAATAATAGCCTCCCTAATCATGTGTTTAGATTAACTAAAGCTCTCTATGGTTTAAAACAAGCCCTAAGGGCTTGGTATGAGAGACTTAGTTCTTTTCTTATCGAAAATAATTTCACAAAAGGCAAGGTTGATACTACATTGTTCATCAAGAATTTTGAAAATAATTTTCTCATTGTTCAGATTTATGTTGATGATATTATCTTTGGCTCTACGAATGAATCTCTTTGTGAATCTTTTGCTAAAACTATGAGTCTTGAATTCGAAATGAGCTTAATGGGAGAATTAACATTCTTCTTAGGCTTACAAATCAAACAACTAAGCAATGACATCTTTATTAGTCAAACTAAATATGCTATGAATTTATTAAAAAAGTTTAATATGAACAACTCAAAGACTATTATCACTCCTATGAGCACCTCCACTAAGTTAGAAATTGATGAAAGTGGAGAAAGCTTCAATCAAAAAACTTATAGGGGTATGATAGGAAGTTTACTTTACCTCACTACAACCAGACCAGGCATCATGTTCAGTGTAGGACTTTGTGCTAGATTTCAATCAAACCCTAAGATATCTCAAAGCAGTTAAAAGAATACTTAGATATCTTAATGGTACCACAAATCTAGGATTATGGTACCCAAAATCAGAGAATTTTGAGTTAATTGCTTATGCTGATGCGGACTTTGCTGGCTGTAGACTAGATAGAAAAAGCACATCATGATCATGTCAATTTTTAGGACATGCCCTTGTTTCCTGGTCATCTAAGAAACAAAACTCGGTTGCACTATCAACAACTGAAGCTGAATATATTGCAGCAAGTGCATGCTGTGCACAAGTTGTATGGATGAAAAACACCTTAGAAGATTACAATGTTAATCTTAAAAATATTCCCATTAAATGTGATAACACAAGTGCAATATGCTTAACTAAGAATCCTATACAACACTCAAGAACAAAACATATTGATATTAGACATCACTTTATACGAGATCATGTTACTAATCATGACGTAACCATAGAGTTCATTGATACTAAACATCAACTAGTTGACATTTTTACAAAACCTCTAAGTGAAGAACAATTTGATTTCATAAGAAGAGAATTAGGAATGTTGATGTGTCCGAATAGATAAACTAGTTAAAATTATTTTTCGGACTTTATTGAATGATCAAATCACTTGATTGCCATTACATAATATGTGTTGAAATGTTTTGTCTTCATGATTGTATTTAAAAATCTGTAGCATAGTCTTGTCTGAATGCATGAAAGAGTTCATCTCATTTTCAGATTCGCTTAATAGTTGGAATGCTAAAAATCAAATTTTCTCATACACTCTTATGAAATTTTTTTTTTTTCTGAAATGGATTTGATGAAATGATTCCTGCTTATGAATTCCATCTTGAAATATGGATGATAGTAATTTTACTTGCAAAAAGCTATTTCAAACACATATCTTGACTCAAAGTAAACCCACAAATAGCTGGAATCACAAATGGCTTTCCTCCTTCATGCACAAAGGATTATAACAAAAAAAGAAGAAAGAAGTATTTGAAGCAATCTACGTATTATGCCTTCCTTTATATGCTTGATAACTTGCTTATATTGTTTTCGTGGTATCATAACTACCATGCTTTTTGTTGATGACAAAGGGGGAGAAATATATGAATTGATGCTATAAACACTGATGCTATGATTATGTCATGCTTGCATCACCAAGAGATATATGAACAGATGCTATAATTTGCATTATGCCTTGAGTTGATATCTTACCATGTGAAGAAATGCAACACGTGCTAAAATATTTAAAATGTGTACATCATGTAATGATATCAAAATCTTACTTCATAGCTTTACATGTTGATATCTTACAATATGATGAATTGTTACTATTACCATCATTCAAACTTGTAATGCAAAATCTGAAAATGAATGTCAAGCCTTGACATCATCTTCAGAGAGATACATCATGATGGGAATCATGATGGGAGTATTGATAAGTTCAAATGATTTAACTTATCAATATGTCGCTTGAATTCTTAGGTCTTGAATTCAAGAATGACTTATCTCAAGTATGGCATATAGACAAGGGGAGTTAAGGTTAACTCCATTATCAATTGATTGTCATCATAAAAAAGGGGGAGATTGTTGAATCTCGGATTTTGATGATGAAGTCAATTGTCATTTGTTGTCTAATCTATGTGTTGAGATAAGTGTGTAGGATTAACTATGATGAAAGTTAGACATGCAGCAGGAGTTGCACCGGAGTCAAGACAATGATCACGTTGGGAGTTCGAGAGTTCGACAGAAGTTTGGACAATCGTCGGAGGTTCTACGGGAACAAATCCGAGAAGTCCATAAGCTTGCCAAAAGAAGCTCGTCGGAACTCGCCAAGTGGATCGTCGCAAGTCCAGGAGTTTGCCGGAAGTCCACAGGAGCATCACCGAGGGTTCATCGGATGATCGACGGAAGTTCGCCGGAAACTCGCCGGAAGAAGCGATTGACGCACCGGAGCAAGCTGTAGAAATTGTCTTAGGATTTATCGTAGTTAGCACAATGATTAAGTTGGAATTGGGAGGTGATCCCATTAGCTTAATCTTGGGGCAATTGGGCCCTTGAAAAACCCAAATTGGGCAGAATGGATCTACCCATTCGGACCCTGATTGCTGTGGGAGGTGCAACCGCCCAAGCCAGGAGGTAGCACCGCCTGGGCTAAGTCTCCCAAGGAGACTGGGCGGTGCAACCGCCCCAGCTAGGAGGTAGCACCGCCTGGGCTCAGTCTCCGAGCGAGACTGGGCGGTGCAACCTCCCCTGACAGGAGGTAGCACCGCCTGAGCTCAGTCTTCGAGCTCTGACAGGCGGTGCAACCGCCCCAATCAGGAGGTGCAACCGCCTGAGCTCGGTCTTCGAGCTCTGGCAGGCTGTGCAATCGCCCCTGACAGAGGTGGCACCGCCCAGAGGCTTAGTCTTCGAGCTCTGTTAGGCGGTGCAACCGCCCTAGTCAGGAGGTGCAACCGCCTGATCCCGGAATTTCGAGAATTGACAGTTTTGAGCTCCAAATTTGAACTGGGTTGGGGCCTATAAATACCCCACCCAATCAGCACTGACAGAATAGAACACACACTCGAAATCTTGATCTCTTTATGTGATTCTTAGAGCTCAAAATTGTTGTAAAGGCCAAAAGTTCTCCTCCCTTTATTCTTCAAAGTTTTGAGTTGTAAAGAGAGGAGAGAAAATTTCTGTAAGGGTTGTCTCCTAAGCCCGTCAAAAGGAGTGAAACTGTAAAAGGGCGGTTGGCCTTCGTCTATTGAAGGAAGGCCTCTAGTTGACGTCGGTGACCTCGTCGGTGGAGGAAGCTAAAAGTGGAGTAGGTCAAGATTGATCGAACCACTCTAAATCTCGGTTTGCATTTACTTTGAGCATATTATCTTTACTGCAAACCTCCTCTGAAGCTTACTGCTTTCTGCGCATATACGATCGGGTTTCAAGCTTTGCACTTTCCGAATCAGCGTTTAGAAGTAAATCTGCTTTTTCGTACGATCATCATATTTCAGATTACGTTTATGTTTTGATTTTTACCATAATTGCAAACTGCCTTTATTCCCTTGCTTAAACAGCATCTCGCCTAATCAAGTGATTTACGAATCAGCATTTAGACGTAAATCAGTTTCTTCGTACGAACGTCGTATTTCAGTTTGCGCTTATATTCTGGTTTTCATCATAACTGCAAACTGCCTTCATAGATTGACTTTAACATCATCTTGCTTGATCTTAAGTTAAAGTAATCTTAGAATCGGCTTTCAAATAGAAATCGTTTTTATCGTTCGAACGCAGTTTCGTTTTAATCGCACAAAGTTTTCCGCTGCACTAATTCACCCCCCCCCCTCTTAGTGCTCTTGATCCTAACATATATCACTTTATAACTATTGCATAAATGCATACATATATTCTGATGTCCTTGGATTTATGCAATGGGAATCGGATCGTGATGAGATCACGATAGTGAGATCGATTCACCTTTAAACACATATCCTAAATAATCCCAGTCATAGGTTACTCGAGAGGGATATCATTATAACTGGACAGACTAGTGTGCTGTATACCCGTCCATATGATGGATGCAGCTGGTCTCATAGCTGCTTGTGTAGGGACACTAGGGATACAGTACAAGTGCTCATTGGATAATGAGTTCACTAATTGATCCGCTTACGAAATCCTGGATGGTTGATGATGCCTTATTGTCAGACAGTGATTTCATAGTCCTAAGGGTGTATCTGGTCCTTAGACTTGAGACACCAAGGATGTCCTGTATGAGTGCTCCACTCTTTGATACCATACTTATAGATTTGGCTGTACCAGATCTAGTACAGCTGGTCATTGGGAGTGGTAGTCGACCTTACGGGCTATTGAGTGTCGATAGAGGATCATCCACTCTCGGCGTCATGAGAGGAATATCCCATGTGTTCTTGCTCAGACAAATACCTGGCCAGGGTCATTCGGGTTGAGAGAGAAAGAGTTCTCCGGGAAAATCCGATTAGAGCGAGACTCGAGAAGAAACCGTATGGGTCTGACAACACCATGCTCGATATACGGTCTCTGGGATATTAGATGGATGAGGGACTATAGGTACACGGTAACTAAGGATAGACATGTCCAATGGATTGGATTCCCCTGTATCGTTTGGGGACTACGGCGTAGTGGCCTAGTATGTCCGTAGTCGATGAGTCGAGTGAATTACTACAGATATAATAATTCACTGAGTTAGAAGGAGTTCTGACAGGTATGACTTACGGCCAGCTCGATATTGGGCCTAGAGGGTCACACACATATGGTAGGCATTGCGATGAATAGAGGTTCGGATATGAGATATCCGACGGAGCCCTTGTCTTATTGGATGCAGATCGAATACGCACTAGGGGAGGACCCATTAGGGTTTGACAGGGGACCTTTATAAATAGGAGGGATTCAGAGCCCCATGGGCTAGAGAGCTTTTGTTTGCCTTTTCCTATTCTCCTCTCCATCTCCACCTCTGAGTAGGCCTGGAGTTTTGAGGAGTGTCATCGCAACCCTGCTGTGTGGATCACTGCTAGAGAGGAGGGCGCTTGACCTCCTGCACCCTCTCCTAAAGATCTGCAAGGAAACAGGGATATACGATCTCCCTAGGTAACACAATATACTCTATACGCAGTTTCATGTTTCACGGATTTTTTGCGTACCAATCTTCGCACGACGATGAACATCTCTTTGGGAATCGAGGATTTTATTTTTCTTATTCTTCCGCTGCGCATGTGATGTCACCCCGAAGGATTTCCCAACAGTGGTATCAGAGCCAGGTTGTTCGTGCGAATGATTGGTTTTGAACTGCGTGTGTTGTGTTTAGGAAGAATTTTCACGTCAAAATTGTTGATGTAAAAACAAGGAAGGGCAACAATAGTTGTTGCCCTCGATCTGCGTGCATGCAGCGCAGCCGAAGGCAGACAACACAGGGGCTGCGTCTGCTGCAGCCGACCGGCGGCCTGCTTGTAGCAGGCTTGCTTCTGGCGAGGCTGGCAACCCACGGGCAGAGGCATCGCAGGGCAGTGGCACTCGCCGCCGCTGCTCCCGCGGGCGAAACCCCCCACAGGGGCGGTCGCCCGGCGGGACAGCACCGCCTGCGGAGGCGGCAACGCTCGAAAGGGGTGCCCACCCGCAGTGGCAGCGATGCCAGCGGGCGTGCCGCCTGCAGGCGAGGGCAGTGCCCTCGCCCCGTCGCACAGGCCGCCACCGGTAGGGTGGCGGCGACGGCAGCAGCGAAAAGGGGAAAGGGCATTAGGGTTTTCTGGGCAAAAGATAGTTTTGTCCCTCGGAATTTGAGAAATTCCTATTTCTGTCTTTTTTCCAAATTATGAAAATACCCCTTTGAATTCAGAAATTCCCTATAATGTCCCTGATTTCAGAAAATATTAATTAATTAAAAATTTTAGTTGATTATTATTTTTTTATTATTATTATCTAGTAGTCCTATATGATGATGATTATTTATACATGTGATGTATGATGTGTGGACGGATGATCATGGACCGTGTGATATGTGTACCTGTGATTATTATTATTGAGGTCTGCGAGCCTCCATTATATTTCTCGTTTATTGTCGGGCCTGCGTGCCTATGATTAAGTTGTAATTACATGAGGATGCCTAGTGGGAGCGTGGATGTGATAGCGGGACCCACGAGACGGACGATCGTGATGCATGAAGATGTATCAAGATGTTGACGGAACCGACAAGGACGAGATGGACGATCACAGGGCATGGAGATGCACCGTTGCACACATAGATCTTGATGTGAGTGATTAGGCCTACTGGCTCGGGCCTAATCATATTAGGTTGTGGTCCATGATCATCTGGTGTAATTGCTTATACACATACTAGATATGTATATATATTTGCATGCGATGTAGATATATATTAAATTTGTATATGTGTGGCATGTCATATTAGGAGACCAAATCATAGAAACATCTCTCGATAATATTAAAGCCCAGTAAAGCGTGAGGCAATTAGATTGACCCCGTGGCCTTCCATCGTTATAAGTAGGAACCGATTCTCGGTGTAGGTTGAGTTGGTCGAGTCCCTCGAGACTCACCTATATCATGATTCGCTATCTTGCTTACGACATAGAGATGTCACCGGTGACACGAGGGCATGGTATACTTGGTCGAGTCCCCGAGGGTATATCATCAAATCGAGACTCATCTTGTAACGAAGGTGTTGACTTAACCGAAGCATCATGGTTGGTCGAGTCCCTCGAGGCCATGGTGATTAGGAGGCGAACAGGGCGGGAATCACAAGGAGTTGTGATCGACAAGAGTTGCCTACCTTTTAGGCATAGTGTGATTGGTGAGTCCCTCGAAGTTTACACTAAAGGCCGATTGGATCGATCCCCACTAGAAGTGTCGGAGATTTCCGTTTCACGTGCTGAGGGTGTCGTGTGACTCGTTAGTAAAATTGTGGGAGCATATTAAGATAGAAGTCCATATCTTGATAGTTTATTTCTTGCAAAATCTGCATGTTATTCATTTCTGCTGCATCTTTATTTTCAGAAAATGTCACTTTCAAATCCATTACGTGGCATACTTGATGTCAACCGCCTCACTGGTCCAAATTATATGGATTGGCTCCGTAACTTGAGAATATTCTCACAGCGGAGAAAATCGTATACGTCCTTGATACAGTGATGCCTGCGCCCGAAGAAGGGGCAAACGAGGATGAGATCACTTACTACGTGAAGTACATTGATGACTCCACTCTTGCTCAGTGCTATATGTTGGGTTCTATGACTCTTGAGTTACAAAGACAACATGAAAAGATGGATGCCAGATCCATTCTCCTACATGTCTGCAAATTGTTTGAGGAACAGGGAAGGACTCAATGATATGAGATATCTAAGAGCCTCTTCCGCGCTAGGATGACTGATGGGACACCGGTTCAGAACCATGTCCTAAAGATGATTGAGTGGATAGAGAAACTCACAGTCTTGGAATGGTCCTAGAGGATAACTTGTGTGTGGACATTATGCTTCAGTCCCTACCAGATTCCTTTTCATAGTTCATAATGAATTTTAATATGAACAAGCTTGAAGTGAGTCTCCCGGAGCTTCTCAATATGTTGAGGGAGGCAGAGAGTACTATCAAGAAAGAGAAGCCAGTTCTCTACACTGGTGAGACCAAAAAGAAAAGGAAAGCAGAAAGGTCCCTTAAGAAGAGAAAGGGCAAGGTCAAACCAGGTAAAGCAAAGGTTGCTAAGAAAGACATAGCAAAGGACAAAGGCCAGTACTTCCACTGTGGTAAAGATGGGCACTAGAAGAGAAACTACAAAAGCTTGATGAAGCTTCAGGTACATTCATGATCAGTCTCCATTTGTCAGACTCTTATGATAACATATGGGTATTGGATACCGGTAGTGCTTATCATATATGCAATTCGTTGTAGGTTCTGGCAAGGCCTAAGAGACTAGAGAGAGGCGAGATGGACCTCAAGATGGGTAATGAAGCAAAAGTTGCTATAGTAGCTGTTGGCAAGGTCGCCCTATATCTGCCTAGTGGAGCTTTTATTGCATTAGATGCATGTTATTTTGTTCCTTCTATTATCAAAAACATTATCTCCATTTCATGTTTAATAGTTAGTGGATATAAATTTGTTTTTGTGAACAATGGTTGTTCGATATTATTAGATGATAAGATCATCATGAAAGGAACATTGCATAATGGTTTATTTATATTAGACACCACTCCACATATCATGAATGTAAATGTGTCCAAAAGGAAACTAGATGAGTGGAACTAGAGAGAGAGCCACTGAGTTGTTGGAACTCATACATAGTGATGTATGTGGACCCATGTCAACTCATGCCATTGGAGGTTACTCCTACTTCATTACATTTACTGATGATTTCTCAAGGTATGGATATGTGTACTTAATGAAGTACAAGTCCGAGACTTTTGAGAAATTCAGAGAGTATAAGAATGAGGTGGAGAACTAGACTGGAAAGAGTATCAAAACTTTTCGATCAAATCGAGGAGGTGAGTACTTAAGTACAGAGTTCACTCAGTTCCTCAAGGACCATGGGATATTATCCCAATGGACACCTCAGCTCAATGGTGTCTCTGAAAGGAGAAATCGTACATTATTAGATATGGTACGGTCCATGATGAGTTTCGCTGACCTACCCATCTCATTCGAGGATATGCCCTAGAAACCATGACTTATCTTTCTAACAGAGTTCCAAACTAAGTGGTAGTGTCTACACCATATGAGATATGGAAAGGGAAGAAGCCCTGATCTTAAGGTTGTTAAGATTTGGGGCTGCCCTACACATGTTAAAAAAGACATAACCCAGATAAGTTAGAATCAAGGACAGAGCGATGCAAATTTGTGGGATACCCCAAGGAAACTTGTGGGTATTATTTCTATCATCTCGAGGACCAAAAGGTCTTTGTAGCTAAGAGAGCAGTGTTCCTTGAGAAGGAACACATTCTTGGCGGAGATAGTGGGAGAATGATAGAATTGGCGAGGTTGGAGAACCAAGCTCAAGCACCACTCTGCCCGAAGTCCTGTTCGGGTACCTAATACACAAGTTTCAACTTTTTCGCAGATCGATAGAGTATCCCATCCTCCGAGAGATATGTGGGACATATTAGAGGAGAGGATGTAGAGGATATTGATCCTCGGACCTCTGAGGAGGCTATTATGAGTATAGACTCAGGAAGTGGCAAAAGCCATGAATTCGAGATGGATTCTATGTATTCAAAATATGGTTTGGAACCTAGTTGATGCTTAGAAGGTATTGTACCCATCGGTTGCAAGTGGATCTTTAAAAAAAAGATTAGAGTAGATGGAAAGGTAGAGACCTATAAAGCAAGGCTAGTGGCTAAAGGGGTATCGTCCAAAGGCAAGGTGTTGACTATGTGAAACCTTCTCACCCGTAGCAATGCTAAAATCCATCGAAATTCTATTGGCTATTGCAGCACACACTATGATTATGAGAGATGGCGGATGGATGTGATAAACCGCATTCCTCAATGGGAACCTCGAGGAGGAGGTGTATATGATGCAACTTGAGGGATACGTGTCCAAGAACTACCCGGATAAGGTGCGTGGGTTGCTTAGATCCATTTATGGATTAAAAGCAAGCTTCTCGAAGTTGGAACATAAGATTTGATGAGGCAATCAGATCTTATGACTTCGTTAAACGAAGATGAGCCTTGTGTATAGAAAAAGGTAAGTGGGGGCGCTATCACCTTTTGGTGTTATATGTGGATGACATCGATCATTGGGAATGACGTAGGAATGCTATCCCTGATAAAGGCTTGGTTATCTAGACACTTCTCCATGAAGGACTGGGGGAAGCATCTTATATTTTGGGGATTAGAATCTATAGAGATAGATCCAAGAGGATGCTTGGCTTGTCCCAAATCCAGTACATAGAAACCATTGTCAAAAAGGTTTGGCATGGAAAATTCAAGAGAGGTCTCATACCGATGAGACATGGGATATTGCTTTCTACAGTATGTCCCCAAAGACTCGAGGAAAAGAAAGGGCTTAACATGGATATGATACCTTATGCCCTCAACAATAGGGTCTATCATGTATGCCATGCTATGTACTAGGCCTGATATAGCATGCTCTAAGTGTCCTGGCAAGGTATCAGCGGATCTAGGCTTGGGAACCTTTGGAAAGCAAGAAAGTGTATCCTTAAGTACTTGAGAAGGACTAAGGATCTTTTACTAGTATATGGAGGTAATAGCCTTAAGGTTGAAGGCTACACCGACTCAAGTTTTCAGTCGATGTCGATGATAGCAAGTCGAATTCAGGGGGTATGTGTACACCTTGAATGGAGGGCAGTGTCTTTGGAAGAGTTCCAAGTAAGATACCACACTTGATTTCGAACACGAGGCGGAGTACATTGCTGCATCGATGCAGCAAAAAGAGGGAGTTTGGATGAAGAAGTTCATCACAGATTTGGGAGTCGGGGTGCTTGAAGAGCCGATCTCCCTATATTGCGACAATAACGGGGCGATTGCTCAAGCAAAGGAACCTAGGTCTCATCAGAAATCTAAGCATGTTCTGAGGAGGTTCCACCTTGTCAGAGAGATTGTGACCCGAGGAGATGTAGTAGTGGAAAGAGTTCCATCCGAAGATAACATTGCAGATCCACTAACAAAGCCGTTGTCTCAGATTTGTTTTGAGCGTCACAGGGGTCTGATGGGGATCAGACACATAGGTGATTGGCTTTAGGTCAAGTGGGAGATTGCTAGTCATAGGTGCCCAGCAAGCCAATCACGTGAGTGATGGCACGTGTGACTTAATATAGAATCTTTTTGCTTATTATATTTTGGCATATATCACTTTATAACTATTACATAAATGCATACATATATTGTGATGTCCTTGGATTTGTGCAATGGGAATCGGATCGTGATGAGATCACGATAGTGAGATCGATTCACCTTTAAACACATATCCTAAATAATCCCGGTCATAGGTTACTCGAGAGGGATATCGTGATAACGGACAGGATCGGTGTCTTTGTATACCCGTCCATATGATGGATGCGGGGGTGGTCTAATAGTCGCTTGTGTAGGGACACTAGGGATACTGAAAGATACAGGTGCTCATTGGAGAATGAGTTCTTGATTGATCCGCTTACGGAATGTTGGATGGTTGATGATGCCTTATTGTGGGACAACGATTCCGTAGTCCTAGTGGTGTATCTCCGGTCCTTAGACTTGAGACACCAAGGATATTCTGTATGAGTGCTCCACTCTTTGATACCAGACTTATAGGTTTATTGTCCCAGATCTAGTACTGTTGGTCATTGGGAGTGGTAGTCGACCTTACAAGGGCTATTGAGTGTCGATAGAGGATCATCCACTCTCGGCGTCATGAGAGGAATATCCCATGTGTTCTTGCTCGCACAAATCCCGGCGGCCGGGGGTCATTGGGTTGAGAGAAAGAGTTCTCCGGGAGAATCCGACAAAGCGAGACTTCGAGAAGAAACCATATGGGTCCGACAACACCATGCTCGATATATAGTCTTTGAGATATTAGATGGATGAGGGACTATAGGTACCGCGGTAATTGAGAGGACGAGACGGGTCCAATGGATTGGATTCCCCATGTCGTCTAGGGACTACGGCATAGTGGCCTAGAAAGTCCCCGTGTCGATGATCGAGTCGAGTGAATTATTACGGAGATAATAATTCACTGAGTTAGAAGGAGTTCTGACAGGTATGACTCACGGCCAGCACGATATTGGGCCTAGAGGGTCACACACATATGGTAGGCATTGCGATGAATAGAGGTTCGGATATGAGATATCCGACGGAGCTTAAGAGAGGAGGTTGTGGGAGTTGTAAAGGTTCTCTCCTGAACCTGTCAAAAGGAGAATTGAGTTTTAAGGGTAGTTTATCATCGCCCATTGAAGGAAGATCGTTAGTGGATGCTGGTGGCCTCGACGGAGGAGGAATCAGTTCAGTGGATATAAGTTACGATGACCAAACCACTAGAAATCTCGGTTTGCATTTCATTTTTAGCAATTTACCTTTACTACAAACTAATTTACCTTTTAACTGCTTTCACTATGCTCTCATACTCTTTCAAGTTAATATGTCTATGAAATGGTTTTCGTTTGAATTAGATTTTTATCGTATAATGATTTTTAAACCGACATACTTTTTCCACTGCACTAATTCACACCCCCCCCCCGTCCTCTTAGTGCCGACTCATTCCTAACAGTAATGATATGCATATAATATATTACAAATATTCATGATAAAATATTTCTTTGACTTGAATTCAAGGTTCTATCAATATGACATATTGATAGGGGAGTTAAGGTTAACTCCGTCATCAATTGTTTGTTATCATCAAAAAGAGGGAGATTGTTGAATCTCGAATTTTGATGATAAAACCAATTGACAGTTTTTATCTGATCTACGTTTTGAGTGATGCTGGAAGCTTTGATCAGGGAGAGATAATTAAAGCAGGAAGAATCATATTTGGTTGGAGTGGAACATGTTAGAAGATTGGACGTCGAACCGAAGGATCAATCAATGTATTGACAGATGGCTTCGGGATATGGTATTTGGCATCGGGCTAAGAAGAGCGAAAATTACGCTAATGAAATCGGAGTTGTAGAGGTCAACTGGTCGATTTAGCAATAAGTTGCAAGAGAGGATGATGCGCTAAAGAATCAGACGAAGCGTCGATGAACCAATGACATGCCGGACAATATTTGATTCAAACTTTGTAATAATTGTCTAGATCGAAGTAGGTTTTAGGCATAATTGGGTTGGAATTGGGCCAACTCAATTAGGCGCTAGTTGGGCCCAAGTTTAGCCTATGTTGGGCTAAGTGAAAGGCTCAAACAATGACCCAACAGGTGGAATCATCGATGGCACAGTCTCCGAGACTGTGTCAAACGATGGTACCACCAGTCTAGGTGGTGGAACCACCCAGACTCAGCCTCTGAGACTATCAGGTGGTGGTTCCGTCAAACTCGACAGTGGTACCACCCAATGTCAGTGCTGTAGGCGGTGGTACCACCTAGCACAGGTGGTGGCACTGCTAGTACCTCGAAAATCAGGGATGAGACACTTTTAGACTCCAAGTTTGAATCCACTTGAGGCCTATAAATACCCCTCTCATCCCTGGTTGACATATACAGGAATTGAGAGCAAAAAAGGAAGAGAAACACTATTGTAATCTTGTGTAAACTTCTCTCAAACTCTAAGTGTTAGTGAAGCCTAAAAGAGAAGGTTGTGGGGGTGTAAAGGTTCTCTCTTGTGCCTATCAAAAGGAGAATAGACTTGTATGAAGGAGGATGGTCTTCACCTATTGAAGAAAGACCATTAGTGGATACCGGTGGCCTCAATGGAAGAGGAATCGGGAGTGGATATAGGTCACAACGATCGAACCATTATAAAACTCAGTTTGTATTTCTATTTATGCAATTTACCTTTGCTACAAACTAAATCCTTACTTAAACTATGCTTCTCTACTCATTCTTGAAAAAACGAAATGGTTTTCGTCAAAATCAAATTTTATCGTACGAATATTTTTTACTTAACGTAATTTTATGCCTCACTAATTCACCCCCCCCCCTCTTAGTGCTGACTCGATCCTAACATATCACGCTCCCACTGTCTCCGCCAAGAATGTGTTCCTTCTCGAGAAACACCACTCTCTTGGCTACAAAGACCTTTTGGTCCTCGGAATGATAGAAATAATACCCACAAGTTTCCTTGGGGTATCCCACAAACTTGCACCATTCTGTCCTAGATTCCAACTTATCGGTATTTTGTCTTTTAACATGGGTAAGGCAACCCCAAATCTTAACAACCTTAAGATCTGACTTCTTCCCTTTCCATATCTCATATAGTGTAGACACTACTAACTTGCTAGTCATAGGTGCCCAGCAAGCCAATCACGTGAGTGATGTCACGTGTGACTTAATATAGAATCTTTTTGCTTATTATATTTTGGCATATATCACTTTATAACTATTGCATAAATGCATACATATATTGTAATGTCCTTAGATTTGTGCAATGGGAATCGGATCGTGATGAGATCACGATAGTGAGATCGATTCACCTTTAAACACATATCCTAAATAATCCCAGTCATAGGTTACTCGAGAGGGATATCGTGATAACTGGACAGACTGGTGTGCTCTATACCCGTCCATATGATGATGTAGCTGGTCTCATAGCTGCTTGTGTAGGGATACTAGGGATACAATACAGGTGCTCATTGGATAATGATTTCACTGATTTCGTGGATTTTTTGCGTACCAATCTTCGCACAACGACGAACATCTCTTTGGGAATCGGGGATTTTGTTTTTCTTGTTCTTCCGCTGCGCATGTGATGTCGCCCCCAAGGATTTCCTAACATAACTTAGTTAAAATTTTGTTCAAAAGGTAAGCTGTGGTCTTTAGGGCGTATCCCTAGAATAAGATGGGTAGGTCGGCGAAGCTCATCATGGATCACACCATGTCTAACAGTGTACGATTCCTCATTTCAAATACACCATTGAGCTGAGGTGTATAAGGAGGTGTCCATTGTGATAGAATCTCATGGTTCTTAAGGAACTGGATGAACTCTGTACTCAAGTACTCACTTCCTCAATCTAATCGAAGAGTCTTGATACTCTTTCCAATCTGGTTCTCCACTTCATTCTTATACTCTCTGAATTTCTCAAAGTCCTTAAACTTATACTTCATCAAGTACATATGTCTATACCTTGAGAAATCATCAGTTAAAGTAATAAAGTAGGAGTAACCACATATGACAGGAGTTTAAATGGGTCCATATACATCACTATGTATGAGTTCTAGTAGCTCAGTGGCTCTCTTTCTAGTTATACTAAAAGGAGAGTTGATCAATTTTCCACGAAGGCAAGGCTTGCAAGTTGCATATGACTCATAGTCGAATGGATCCAGATATCCATCCTTTAGCAACTTTTGAATTCTTCTCTCATGGATGTGACCTAGCCTACAATGCCACAAGTATGCACCATTCACCTCATCTCGTTTCCTCTTTAACACATTTATATTTATGATATGTGGAGTAGTGTCTAGCATAAATAAACCATTATGTAATGTTTCTCACATTTATATTTTAATCTCCTTGGCACAATGCCCGATCCTTTAGCCCGATGTCTGAACTCATGGCACGAAGTCCTTCTACCGACATGTCGACCGATCCTTCGGTCTGACATCCAATCTCCTGACATGTTCAACTCCGACCCAACATCTAATTTCTCCTACTTCAATCAATATGCCTCTCCTTGATCAAAATTAGTCCTACATCACTCAAAATACATATTAGATCACAAACTCATCAATTGATTTCATCATCAAAATTCAAGATTCAATAATGTCCCCTTATTGATGATGACAATCAATGGATAATGAAGTTTAAACTAAACTCCCCCTATCAATATGTCATATTGATAGAAACTTTGAATTCAGAAAATCAAGACTATTTCATCATTGCATGCATCATGAATATTGAAAGAACCAATTAATCACATCATTGCATGTATTTTAAAATCATGAGTATTTCATAACATGTTCAAAGTACACCATGCATGATTATCATCATAACTTCTCCCTCTTTGTCATCAACAAAAAGGAGAAGAGTGCAACTAGCAATTTTTCGAAGTATGCAAGCTAGTAAGGTAGCTTGTTTTGAATATGCAAGCTAGCAGTTTTTCACAAATGAAAGTTAGCAAAATTATTGCTTCTTTTGAGATGTGCAAGATAGCATATTTTTGCATCTTCTTGAAATATGCAAACTAGCAAATTTTGCTTCTCTTTTGAGATGAGCAAGCTAGCAAGTTTTTTTTTTTTTTTCTTTCTTTGCATACTAGGAATTTTTGCAAGTTTACAAGTTTTTGTTTCTTCTTGAATTGTGCAAGCTAGCAAATCTTTCTCCCCCTTTGTCAATGTCAAAATGAAGGGAAGAATACAATGTTGTAATTCTTTTCCCTTTATATCAATTTTTAAATCATGATAAAAAGATAAATTTACATCAATATTTTAATCATAAAAAATGAAAGATTAAGTCAAGAATACCAAAAGAACATGTATCATTTTTGACAAATCTCTTCTTTTGTAAATATAAGGAATGATAGGAAATGATCTTGATTCAAAAAGAAAACTCAAGTCATAAAAATTGAGAAATCAAAATCAAAATCCAAAAAATGTATAAGAAGAATTTATGCATTTGGAAGATTTAACATTCAAGCTAGTACTTTTGTTTGCCTAAATTTAACATTCAAGCTAGTACTTTTGGTTCTCTTGAGATGCTAGCAATTTTCTTTCTCCCTTTGTCGTTATAAGAAAGAAGAAGAGGGGAATAATACGCTAGAGGGAGGGCCCGACATTGTAAGAGTGTCCACCAGCAAGCAACCTTAGCGAATGCCCTATCGAGGAGGCACTTGCTTCCCACTTCGCTTTCTACCTTGGTGTTCAACTACTTGTTCTCCCATAGATGGACGAGAATGCCTCCACTCAAATCCTAAGGTACTACTAGCGCTTATTCAATGACCCCAGACTCTCACCTCTTGGGGCCGACATGGGATAGCTGGTGGTGACCACCGAAGCATTCCTTAGCCTCACCCATTAGATGCAAGCATTAGCAAGAATGATGCAGACTATTACGCCCCTCATCCCCCAACTAGCCCAACAAGTGGCTCCTCTTGCACAACCGTCGCCTATGGCTTAGCCCACCTTCATCCCTGTAGTGCACGATGCCACTCTAGTCAGCCAGTCACCTCTAGCTCCTAAATAATCCCGATTATAAATTACTCGAGAGGGATATCGAGATAACCAAACAGACTGGTGTACTGTAAACCCGTCCATATGATGGAGGCGATTGGTCTCATAGCTGCTCGTATGAGGACACTAGGGATACATTGCAAGTGCTTATTGGAGAATGAGTTCATTGATTGATCCGCTCACGGAATGCTGAATGGTTGATGATACCTCATTGTTAGGCAACGATTTCATCATCCTAGTAGCGTATCTGGTTCTTAGACTTCAGACACCAAGAATGTCCTGTATGAGTACTCCACTCTTTGATACCAGACTTATATGTTTGAAAGTTTCAGATCTAGTATAACCGGTTATTGGGAATAATAGCCAACCTTATATTCACCGATAATTTCTCCCTTAACATAAATTAATTACTATTAATGATGTATTTCTTTATTAGTAACTTCTATTTTTGTATACTATAGTTAAGGAAATGATTAAATTTGGTTTCCTTAATCATGTGGATAAGCTAGGAATTCTAGTAATCAATTAAATTATCAATTGATTTATTTCCTAATGAGTGATTTGATTTTTAGAAAGTAAATAATTTACATTCCATTTTCGTTTGTGAACTATAAGAAATGAATATTATATTTCTCTCTTTGTGTGTGAAAGGAAAATAAAAGTAAATAAAAAATAAGAATTAAATTATTACTTACCTTATGAGGAGATCTTATCTTCTCTTATATAAAGGAGACTACTCCTCCCTCATTCCTCATCGAGCCTAACAATGGGAAGATTGAGGAGAGGACTTCCCGAGGAGATGATATCGAGGAAAGGATAGCCGAGAAGATGTAGGATCCTTTCTTTTTAATTATCTTTGATTTATGTTTTGAAATCTTGATGTTGAGATTGTTATAATTTTATAATGCATGATGATATTTTAATTTCGAAATTTCATGATTAGTAAATAATAATAATTGATTTGTGATGTTAAAATGATTATTTGATTTATATTGATCTCTTAAGCTTAAGTGAATTTTAATACTGATTTAATTATTGAAATTCTTATTTTTGAATTAGCATAATAGTTCTAATTTATTTAATTAGATATATCTATGTTTTAAGAATTATGTGTGAAATTCTTTAATATAATTAGTTTTAAATTTAAGATCATGAATTTAATTTTTTAATTAATGGATTTAAGTTATTCTTTAATTTTTAAATATTAAAATTTAATTTGATAAGAAGAGTCTAATTGGGGTTTCACTTGATTTAGGTTGATCTGTCAGATCGGATTGACTCAGCCCATATTGTCATGTACGACCTAGCTCATGTGGCCAAGTACAATCGAGCCCATGTGACTAGGCATGACTCAGCCCATGTGGCAAGGTACGACTCAACCACGCGGCTAGACATGAGCCAGCTCATGCGGCTAGGTACAACCCAATCCATGTTGTTAGATACAACCCCAACTCATGTGTCTAGGTACGACCAACTCGTGAGCCAAACATGACCTAGTTTAGTGATAAGGCTCAACCCAACTTATAAGTGAGGCTTAGCCTAGTCCATGAAGTTAAGCTTGCCCAACTATACGATTGGCATTGGACACATCGTTGCTCCTCTATCTAGCCCGTCGTACCTCAACTCAACCTATTACTTGGAACAAGCATGTGCAGCGCATGTGACCCATCCAAGACTCAAGTGGGCTGGTTCGGTCTAGGCTAGCACTATATGACATAGTCTAATTTCTTTTCCCTTTATTAGTTTGAGCTCGTTAATTAACTAAATCATATAGGTTTGATCGGTTAAAGCCGGTTTAGAGTGATTCCAAACTAACTTTACTAGTTCAAACCTACTTGACTTAATCGAGATCAATCAAATCTAAATTAGACCAGTCTAGGGTGATTTCAGATTGGTTCTATAAGGATTTGAGATTGATTTTGTTAGGTTATAATCAAATTGAGTTTGGTTTAAGTCAATTAAGATATTTCAATTAGAGTTTTGATTGATTGAGGACTATTGAGAGATTGATATTTCATGCCTTTATGATTTGATGAATTTAAAGGTTTTATCTGAAGATGTCATTTGAAAATGATTATTGGTTTTCTATTTTCTTATGTTAATGATATTGATATGATTAGTGTTATATAGTAGATGTGACTAGACTAGTAGTTCACATTGGGAGTGTAACTTGTGAACGGAGCTACGGGTCCATCACAGTATAGAGCCACCAATGAACATAGTCTAGCAAATTTACATCAAGTATGGTTTCTCATAATATTTAATCATATTGATTTTTTGATGCATACGTGAGTGAATGGATGAGTGTAAATGAATGATCATGGATATTTATGTATCCCTACCGAGGGTAGGTATAGTGATTCCCTTCGGGGATTAGCAAGCCGTCGACATGATGGTTAGACAATTCCTCCATCCGCTATTGGGAGGAATCCATCTTGTGGAATATACCTCTCTATCCGCTGTTAGGAGAGTGCACCATCGATTGATGTATGCCATTGTTATTATGTATGTGTTGCAAGTGGCTGATGCATGATTTTGTTTATTATAGAAGAAATTATCATCATTTTTCTGATGCATAAGTTTTATAATGAATCGATATATTATTATTTCTTATTTAATTATTGATATTTATTTTTATTTCATGAATATTAAAGATTATTTTATTGATTATTTTGAGGTTCCTACTAGCATGTGTAGTCTCTGATATATTTTTATCTTATATTTATTTTCATAATAATCTACTACTTTGTAATAGATCTGAAGCAAGAGACTTATGACCCTAGTAAGAAGATGTGGTCATTTTTCTAATTAATAGAATATTTACTATTGTAAAGACAATGATTTGAATTCAAAGATGAAGGAAAAATAAAGAAAAAAATGAAGTTTATTATATAAATTATGAATAATAAATTACTAATTTGTTATTATTTCTATAATTTCGGGATGTGACAAACCTTACAATGGCTATTGAGTATCGATACAAGATCATCCACTCTCGGTGTCATGAGAGGAATATCTCATGTGTTCTTACTCAGACAAATCCCTAGCCACGATCATTCAGATTGAGAGAGAAAGTGTTCTCCGGGAGAATCCGATTAAAGCGAGACTCGAGTAGAAATTGTATGAGTCTAATAGCACCATGCCTAGTATACGGTCTCTGGGATATTAGATGGATAATGGACTATAGGTATACAGTAACTGAAGATAGATGGGTTCAATAGATTGGATTCTCCTGTATTGTTTGGGGACTACGGCGTAGTGCCCTAGTAAGTCTATAGTCGATGATTCGAGTGAATTATTATGGAGATAATAATTCACTGAGCCAAAAGGATTTCTAACAGGTATGACTCACAACCAGCTTAATATTGGGCTTAGAGGGTCACATACATATGGTAGGTGTTGCGACGAGTAGAGATTCAGATATAAGATATCCGTTGGAGCCCCTATCTAATTGGATATCCAATAAGCCCTTAAATTATTGGATCCTATGGATAAGATCTATTAAGAGCTAATGAGAGATTATTAGGTAGAGACCCACTAATCTAAGAGGCTTGGGTAGTTAGATGGAGATATAATGCCCAATAGGGTAGGATCCATTTGGGTTAAGTTGATAGAGGGCCTCTATAAATAGGAGAGAATCAAAGGACCATACATAGGCTAGGCATTTTTTTATTGTCAACTCTTATTCTCCTCTCCCCTTTTCCTCATCAATGAGTAGCCCTTATTTAAGGTGTGTGGAGATTTGGGTACCGATATGAGGAGCGTCTTTGCAGGCTTTTACGCATCAATCTCACATGTGGTTTTTAGTTTTGCAGGCTTTTACGCATCAATTTTCGAACGACGATGAAACCTTTTTGTGAAAATCTAGTATTTTTATTTCTATTCTTCTACTATGTATATGATGTCGCCCTTAGATTTTTTTACAAATACTCTGATCGAGGAATAACCAAGAGACTCGAGACCAACAATAGAACGTAGTGCACCTCCATCCTAACACGCCACCCCGACCGTTCCAAAAGTGGACACCTTGCCATCCGACTCGGTAGACAACTAGTTGCGGGCCCAATTACGACTGGTAAATCAATGCTTAGACAAAGTCCAAATAGAATTCCACAAGTCCAAGGAGGAGCATAGGGAAAGCACTCTGATAAGGTTCCCCTTCATCCAGGAAATTCAAGACAAGCCCATCCCACTCAACTTCTGCCTCTTGACACTAGAGGCCTTGATGATAGCTTCGATCTAGTGGAGCACATCACTGCCTTCCGGGTTCAGATGGCCTTGTATGACACATCCGATGCCCTAATGTGTCAAACATTCCCAACCACCCTCTAAGGCCCATCTCGGGTGTGGTACAACTAGCTAAAGCCATCATTAGTCTCGTCTTTCGACCAATTCATCAGGAATTTGAGCTCCAGTTCTTGGCCTATGTACGACCCAAGCCATCCATGGCAATGCTCCTTGGGTTAAGGCAGAAGGAGGACAAGTCCTTGTTGAATCTCATATTTTGATGATGAAACCAATTGATACTATTTATGATTTGATATATGTTTTGAGTGATGTAGGAAGCTTCGATCAGGGAGAGACAATTAAAAGCAGAAAGAATCATGTTGGACCGGAGTGGAACATGTCAGAAGATTGGACGTCGAGTCGGAGGATCAATCGACGTATCGATAGAAGGCTTCGAGCCATGGGTTCGGGCAACAAGCCAAGAAGAGCATAAATTATGCCAAGAAAATCGGAGTTACGGAGGTCAACTAGCCAATTGGGCAATAGGCCGCAAGAGAGGACGATGCGTCGAAGAATCAGACAAAGCATCGATAAACCAATGACATATCGGATAACATTTAATTCAAGCTTTGTAATAATTGTAACAAGAATCAAAATGTACAAATGAACTTAAAAAGAAGAAGCTATCAAAGAATAAGAAAGTCTTCAAGGCGGCTTGGGATGAATCAAACTCATCTAAAGACGAGAAGCAAACCAACAAAGACAAGGTGGCGAATTACGCCTTAATGACTTTCGACGACGAGGTAACCAAAACCCATTTACTTTATTTTAAAAATACTTGATGCATTTCATGAGTCATTTTTGAATTAGTTTAGAAAAGTTATATATAAATTATTAATATATATATATATATATATATATATTTGAGACCATGCCTATCTTTCTAGTGATTTTCAAAATGATCATGAAAATTGTATGTTTTATGATAAAGGAACAAAATGTTAGATCTAATGCTTGTACATCTAATAAGATTAATCTTATGTATATTTTTAAGAAGCAATAAAGTGTATCTTAATCATTACTGTATTACTTTTTAATTTTGTTTAAAAATGTTTTATACTTAATGAAATCATACTTGATGATTTAATGATGCATAATGATTTGAAATCTTATGTTTGGAATTATGTTTTACACTTTTGATCATATATCTTTCATGATATGATTCCTTTGTATTTATGATTTGTATATCTCATAATATGATTGAATCATTGATGGAAAGAAGAAAAATGCATTACTACAACAAACAAAATGATTTTGATTAAAAACACTTTATGGAATCATGCTTGATGAAATAATGTAATGATGATTTGAAATTATGCTTAATGAGTTTATATTTCCAAATTATGCATGATGATCTTTGTGATTATGAACTTTTCTTTTAAACGATGATATATATTTTTGTTTAGCATAAAAGACAAAAGTATTGAATCTCAGATTTTGATAATGAAGTCAATTATAATTTGTTTGATCTAATCTGTATGTTGAGAAAAGTATGCAGGATTAACTACGATGGCAATAAGACTCGAAGCAGTTGTTGTGTCGGAGTCAAGATCGAGATCACGTTGGGAGTTCGAGAGTTCGTTGAAAGTTCAGACGCTCGTCGGAAGTTCTGCGGGAACCAACCAAGAAGTCCAGAAGCTTGCCATAGAAGCTCGTTAGAACTTGCCAAGAAGATCATCGCAAAGTCCAAGAGCTTCGTTCGTCAAAAGTTCTGCGGGAACCAACAGAGAAGTCCAGAAGCTTTCCATAAAAGCTTGTTAGAACTTGCCAAGAAGATCGTCGCAAAGTCCAAGTGCTTACCGGGAGTCCGCTAGAGCATTGCTGAGAGTTCGTCGGTTGTTCGTCGGAAGTGCGATTAACGCACCGGAACATAAATTACAGTAATCATGTCTTAGTTGTCATAGTTAGAGTGTAAATTAAGTTAGGATTGGCAGTTAATCCCACTAACTTAATTAGGGGCCAATTGGGCCCTAAGATGGGCTAGTTTGGGCTGGATTCAAGGCCCAACGAGGACCCATAATTTTTTGCCAGTAATGGCACCGCTTGGGAGACTTGGTCTCCCAAGAATTCTAGGCGGTGGTACCGCCCCTGTTAGGTAGTGGCACCACCGGCAGTTATTACTGCCAACGGTGGTACCACCCCTATCAGGCGGTGGTACCGCTAGAGCTCGGTCTCTGAGCTCTATCAAGCGGTGGTACCGCCCATTATCAGATGTCAAGCGGTAGTGCCACCCAGTAATGGCGGTGGTACCGCCAGGACCCTAGAAATTCGAGATGAGACAATTCTTGGCTCCATTTTTTAAAGCCATTGGGGTCTATAAATACCCCACCCTTTTCTGCATGAAAGGGCACCAAAATCTTAATATATTCTTACAGTAATCATGTCTTAGTTCGCCTCCTCCCTTTCTAAGTGTTGAGATCATTCAAGAGAGGAGTGAAACTTGTAAGGGTTGTCTCCTAAACCTGGCAAAAGGAGAAAAGCTGTAAAAGGTGGTTGGCCTTCACCTATTGAAGGAAGGCCTCTAGTGGACGCCGGTGACCTCATCAGAGGAGAAAGCCAAAAGTGGATATAGGTCACATTGATCGAACCACTCTAAAACTCGATTTGCATTTACTTTGAGCAACTTTCTTTTATAGCAAACTGCTTCTCCTCCTTACCGTGCTTTAACTACATCTATATACGCTTTCACGTAAATATCTTCCAAGATCGGCTTTAATCATACGAAGACTTTACGAAATCGACGCTTTTCGTTTGTGTAATTTATATTAATGCAAATCACCTTAGTCTTCTCTTGCACTTTCATGAAAGTTTTTGAGTTTAAATTTCTTCCGAAACGGATTGAATTGAAACTATTCTCGTTGGAATTGGTTTCAATCGAAATAAGTTTTTTGAAATAGCGAAAGTTTTCCACTGCACTAATTCAGCCCTCCCTCTTAGTGCATTCTTGATCCTAACAAAAGGCATGCTTATATGAAATCAAATAATTTAAATTGAAACAAAAAAGGGAGAATGCATGTTTTTTGAAAAAAATCTCTATCTTATTGAGTTTTCATCATATAGATCCTTAGTGATGAATCTATTTATATTTTGAATCTCTTGAACTATTAAAGTAATTTTGATGATTTTGAATTGAATGAGTTTGTTCCAAATCATGATTTTGATTATTAAAGATTTTATATGCATGAATTGAGATCTTGTTCTCCTACAATTCTTTTTACTATTCACTAAAAAGAAAACTTATTCTAGTAAACCATGATATGCTACTTGACATCTTGATAATTTATGACTTGAGTTTTGTTATGTATTATTCCCCTCTTCCTCTTTCTTATTTACAATGACAAAGGGGAGAAAGAAAATCACTAGCATTTCAAGAGATCGATAAATCTCTTCATTTCATTTTGAATATCTTGATAGGGACTTTGTTGATTTGACAAATTGAATAAGTTGAAAATAATGATGAATGTTTTGAAAATAAATGTTTGTATCATGTTTGATGATTTTACATTTTGAAATTATGCATGATGAGTTGAAGTGATGTTGGTTTAAAAATATTTATTCAAATGCATAAATCGATAATCTTTTTGTCAAATGAATCATGATTTTTCTTGTGAATTCTTCGAATTATAACTTGAGGCTTCTTTTTGAATCAAGATTATTTCCTATTATGCTTTCCATTTACAAAAAAGAAACTTGTCAAAAATGATATATGGTCTTTTGACATTCATGACTTGATTTTTCATCTTTGTTGTTTACCTTTGTCATGATTTGGAAATTGATATAAAGGAAAAAAATTATAACGTTGTATTCTTTCCTTCTTTCTAACAATGACAAAGGGGTAGAAAAACTTGCTAGGAAGCAAAAGTACTATCTTGCACATCTCAAGAGAGGCAATACTCAGGATGCATAAACATCTCAAAAATTTGCTAGCTTGTATATTAGAAAATGATGTAAAACTTGCCAAAGTTGCTAGCTTGCATTAAGTAAAATTTTGCTAGCTTGTGCTTTGTAAAGGAAGCAAAAAATTACACTTCTCAAAAGAGAGGAAAGAAAATTACTAGCTTACATTATAATGAAACTTGAGATTATGTTGTAATGATTTGAAATTATATCTCATTAAATTGGCTAGATACACTTCTCCTTTTTGTTAATGATAAAGGGGGAGAAGATATGATGATATGAGAATCATACATTGTAAGATGTAATATACTTTGATATTTTGATACCATGATGATTTCAATGATGCATGTAATGTAATGATATGCATATAATGTGTTGCAAATATTAATGATGAAATATTGCTTTGACTTGAATTCAAGGTTCTATCAATATGACATATTGATAGGGAGAGTTAAGGTTAACTCCATCATCAATTGGTTCTCATTATAAAAAATGGGGAGATTGTTGAATCTAGGATTTTGATGATGAAACCAATTGATACTATTTATGATTTGATGTGTGTTTTGAGTGACGTAGGAAGCTTCGATCATGGAGAGAATTAAAATAAGGAAGAATCATGTTGGGCCTAAGTGGAACATGTCAGAAGATTGGACGTTGAGTCGGAGGATCAGTCAACATATCGACATAAGGCTTCGGGCCATGGGTTCGGACGTCAAGCCAAGAAGAGCAAAAATTACGCCAAGAAAATTAGAGTTACAGAGGTCAACTGACCGATTAGGCAATATGCCGCAAGAGGGGACAATGCACCATAGAATCAGATGAAGCGTCGATGAACCAATGACACTCCGGACAATATTTGATTCAAGCTTTGTAATAATTGTCTAGATTGAAATAGGTTTTAGGCGTAATTAGGTTAGAATTGGGCCAACTCAATTAGGGGCCACTTGGGCCCAAGTTTGGGCTATATTGGGCCAAGTGAAAGGCTCAAATAGTGACCCAACAGATGGAACCATCGGTGGCACAATCTCTAAGATTGTGTCAGGCGGTGGTACTGCTAGTCTCAGTGGTACCACTGCCCAGACTCAGTCTTTGAGACTATCAAGCAGTGGTACCACCTAGACACAATCTCCTAGGCGGTGGTACCACCTAGTGTCAGTGCTGCAGACAGTGGTACCACCCAACACAGGTGGTGGTACTGCCAGTACCCCAAAAATCAGGGATAAGACACTTTTAGGCTCCAAGTTTGAATCCATTTGAGGCCTATAAATACCCCCTTATCCTTGGTTAAAAAACACAAGAATTGAAAGCAAAAAAGGAAGAAAATGCTATTGTAATCTTGTAAGAACTCCTCTAAAACTCTAAGTGTTAGTAAAGTTTATGAGAGGAGGTAGCGGGGGTGTAAAGATTCTCTCTTGAGCCTGTCAAAAGGAGAATAGAGTTGTAAGAAGATGGTTAGTCTTCGCCTATTAAAGAAAGACCATTAGTGGATGCTGGTGGCCTCAACGGAAGAGGAATCGAGAGTGGATGTAGGTCACGATGACCAAACCACTATAAAAATCTTGTTTGCATTTATTTCTTGCTATTTACCTTTATTGCAAACTGAATTCTTACTTTCACTACGCTTCCACATGCTTTCATTTTAAGTGTTTTCGAATATCGATTTTTTATCATATAAAGATTTTCGATCAAATATAATTTTATCTACTATACTAATTCACCCCCCCTCCCCCCTCTTAGTGCCGACTCGATCCTAACATCCCTCTTCCCCTTCGTCACACACTTCTCCACAGAAATCCAAGGGGTGCCCGATGCTAACCCCTCATTAGTTATCCAAGCACTCATTAGTTGAGAGGTCACTAGCGACCATCCCTGAGATGCTCCAGCGAGGCGCTAGTGGTAAGGAGGACCGAGGAGTCGAACAAAAGGTCCTGTGTGGAACAACCCCGAGGCTCACCCTTAGGACCACCGACAAGGAGGCTTGACAACCCCGAGCCACTGCTCTTGAGGCCCCCCTCTACCACCACTCAACTCATCCAGAATGGATATTGTCCCCTGCCTTGAGACAATAAAGGTTCCTTATGCTAGTCATAGGTGCCCTGCAAGCCAATCACGTGAGTGATGACACGTGTGACTTGACACGTAGTCTATTTGCTTATTATTTTTATTTAATATTTTATCACTTTAAATTGTCTGATGCATGATTATATTGTGATGTCCATAGATCTATGCAATGGGAATCGGATCATGATGAGATCATGATAATGAGATCGATTTACCTTTAAACAAAGATCGTAAATAATCTCGGTCATAGGTTACTTGAGAGGGACATCGAGATAACCGAATATACTAGTGTGTTGTATACCCATCTATATGATGGATGCAGCTGGTCACATAATTGCTCGTGTGGGGACACTAGGGATATAGTATAGGTTCTTATTGGAGAATGAGTTCACTAATTGATCTACTCACGAAATATTGGATGGTTGATGATGACTTATTATCAGACATCAATTTCATCATCCCAGTGATATATTTGGTCCTTAGACTTGAGACACCAATGATATCCTATATGAGTACTCCACTCTTTGATATCAAACTTATAGGTTTGGAGGTTCTAGATGTAGTACAACCGGTCATCGGGAGTGGTAGCCAACCTTACGAGGGCTATTGAGTGTCGATAGAGGATCATCCACTCTCAGTGTCATGAAGGAAAATCCCATGTGTTCTTGCTCAGACAAATCCCTAGCTAGGGTCATTTGGATTGAGAGAAAAAAAGTTCTTTGAGAGAATATGATTAGAGTGAGACTTGTGTGGAAACTATTTGGGCCTAATATTGAATCTCATATTTTGATAATGAAATCAATTGATAAATTATTTGATCAAATATATATATTGAGAAAAGTGTGCAAGATTAACTATGATGGCAATCAAGGCATAAAGCAAAAGGAAGTACTGGAGTCAAGATCGAGATTTCATTGGGAGTTCGAGAGTTCGTCGGAAGTCCGGACATTTGTTAAAAGTTCTACTGGAATTGATCGAGAAGTCTAGGAGCTTGCCAAATAATTTCGTCAGAACTCACCAAGAAGATCATCATAAAGTCTAGGAGCTTGTCGGGAGTCCATTAGAACATTGCCGAGAGATCGTCAGAAATTCGTCGGAAGATCGTTGGAAGCTCATCGAAAGAAACCTAAACCAACCGGACTTGATTTGCTTAGTATATGCCTTAAGAATCGTAGTTAGCATGTAATTAGGATTAGATTTGGGAGGTAATCCCACTAACTCTGTTAGGGGCCAATTGAGCCCGTAATTGGACTAGTTTGGGCCGAATTCAAGGCCCAACCAAGTTGCTGGATCTTGTCTGGTGGTGGCATCGCCAGACTAGGGTGATGGAACTGCCCAGGGAATGTTCTCCCAAGTGGTCTAGGTGATGGTACCACCGATAGTTATTACCTATCAGGCGGTGGTACTACTGATAGTTATTACTTGCTAGGCGGTGGTACCACCCTATCAAGCGGTGGTACAACTAGAGCTCAGTATCCAAGACTCTGTCAGGCGATGGTACCGTCGGACTAGGTGGTAGTACCACCCAGTGTTAGAGTGTCAAGCGGTGGTACCACCCAGTATTGGTGGTGGTACCGCTAGTATCCCGAAAATCCTAGATGAGACACTTTTTGGCTCCAATTTTAAAGTCATTGGAGCCTATAAATACCCCACCCTTTTCTACACGAAAGTAAAACAAAGTGCAATCAAAGTGTGAAAAAAGCTTTTAAGTGTTGGGGAGTTAAAAGTGTTGGAAAAGTGAGACGTATCCTCACCCTCCCTCTCTTTATCTTTGTAATCATCCAAGAAGAGGTGTGAGGCTTGTAAGGGTTATCTCCTAAACCCATGAAAAGGAGAAAGTGATGTAAAGAGATGGTTGGTCTTTGCCTATTGAAGGAAGACCATTAGTGGACACCGATGACCTCAACAGAGGAGGAATCGAAAGTGGATGTAGATCACAATGATCGAACCACTATAAATTCCGGTGTGTTCATTCCTTACAACTTAATCTCTTTAATGCATTCAACTTTACTTTATTACAAATTATCCAATCCCCTCTTCTCTACTCATTCAAGAAAAATGAAATGGTTTTCATCGAATTGAATTTTATTGTATGAAGACTTTCAAATCGATGCAATTTTTTCGCTACACTAATTCCCACCCACCCCTCCTCCTCCTCCCCTTGTTAGGATCAAGAGTGGCACTAAGAGGGGGGGGTTAACTAGTGCAGTGGAAAACTTTCATGATTTCAAAAGACTTGTTTTGATTAAAATTGATTTCAACGAAAATGGTTTCGATTCAATCTTTTTCGGAGAGAATTTGAACTTAAAAGCTTTCATAAAAGTGCAAGAGAAGATTAAGGAGATTTGCAGTAATGTAAATTGCATAAATGAAAAGCACTAGTTTCGTAAAGTCTTCATACGATTAAAGCCGATCTCGGAATGTGTTTACTTGAAAGCATATATAGGCATAGTAAAAGCACAGTAAGGAGGAGAGGTAGTTTGCTATAAAAGTAAATTGCTCAAAGTAAATGCAAATCAAGTTTTAGAGTGGTTCGATCAATGTGACCTACATCCACTTTCTGATTCCTTCTTCGACGAGGTCACTGGTATCCACTAAAGGCCTTCCTTCAATAATGAAGACCGAACACCTCTTTACAGCGCTTTCTCCTTTTCCCGGGTTTAGGAGATAACCCTTACAAGTCTCACTCTTCTTTCTTGATTGGTTACAAGGCTAAGAGATGAAGGAGGAGAACTCTAACTTTTACAACACTTTTATGACTCAAGACTTCAAGATTAAGCCAATACTTTCGTGCCCTTTTATGTAGAAAAGGGTGGGGTTTTTATAGGCCCCAATGGCTTCAAAATTGGAGACAAAAAGTATCACATCCCCGGAATCCAAGTAGTACCACCACCGTTATTAGGTGGTACTACCGTCACTGATTTGACTCTGGGTGGTACCACCGCCGAATAGGGGTGGTACCACCATTGGTAGCATTGTTGCCGGCGGTACCACCACCCAGAAATCCAGGGGCACTGCCTTCCTGGCGGTGCCACCGCCGGCCATATTTTCAGGGGCTAAATTAGGTGCTCAATTCGACCCAACTCAACCCTATTAAGGGCCCAGTTGCCCCTAATTAGCTAGTGGGATCACCTTCCAATCCTAACTTAATTTACGCTCTAACTATGATAACTAAGACATAATTATAGTGTTTCTTATTCCGATGCATCAATTGCTCTTCCGACGAGCTTCCGGCGTACTTTCGGTGAACATCCGACGAACTCTCAGCAATGTTCCGGCAGATTCTCGGTAAGCTCCTAGACTTTACAATGATCTTCTTGGCGAGTTCTGATGAGCTTCTTTGGTAAGCTCCTGGACTTCTCGGTTGGTTCCGGCAGAACTTCTGACGAACGTCCGGACTTCCGTCGAACTCTCGAACTCCCAATGAGATCTCGATCTTAACTCTGGCACAAACCTTACTTTATGTCTTACTACTATTGTAGTTAATCGTGCACACTTTTCTTAACATATAGATTAGATCAAACAATTTACAATTGACTTCATCATCAAAATTCGAGATTCAACAATCTCCCCCTTTTTTATGATGACAATCAATTGATGACAGAGTTAACCTTAACTCCCCCTATCTATATGCCACACTTGAGAAAAGACATTCTTGAATTCAAGAAACAAACTTATAAGATAAGTTCATTAAACTTATCAATATGCATATCATGATTCCTATCATGATCTATCGTTCTCAAAATACGATACCAAGTATTTATCAAAACGATGTCAAGGCATGACATCCATTTTCAAGTATGATATTTCAAATATGAAAGATGACAAAGATAGCAATTCATCATTCTATGGTAAGATATCAATTACAAAATAGCAAGTTAAGCTCTAGATATCTTATTATAATGAAAGAAATTTATAAAGCAAACATTTCAAGTATATATGATGAAATACATTGCATACATTTGTCATCAATTTACCATATTTTGGTATTATTTCTCCCCCTTTCTCATCAACAAAAAGTAGAACAATTTAACAATGCAAGTGTGGTAAAAAAAATCAAGCAAGTTTCACACTCAAAAGTTCTCATCATTAAATGTTATCAACATTAAAACGATAGATTCCAATAACTTCTCCCCCTTTGTCATTACATTTTGCATGAAGAAGAGGAAAGAAGGTAAGGAGGGAATCCATTAAGAACTAAATTTCTGAAATGGTTTGAATGAGGTCAAAAATAAGTTTTCATTAAAATATGCTTTCATTTTGACAAAGAGAAGGGATTCATGAAAAGGATCGAGATATCCATATGAAATCAAATCCCCATGAAAATTATCGCACAAATGCTTTCATTATCACACACAATAATTCATCTTTCAAGGATTAATATATCCATTGGAATTCCTTTAATTTTTATGAGAAGAATTCATGGGATAGGAGTATCACATGAAGGAGAAATTCATGAATAAAACTTCATAGTGAGAAGAGCATTATATCAAATCCTTTTCTCATTAAAAATTCATAAGAATGAAATCCGTGAGAGATACATTTGTCAATTACTTCCATGTATCAAACATCAACATATGTATAAACACTTCATGCATTTATAAAATGTTTTGTCATAGCCTTTCATCACTATTTGCATGAGGTAATATCATTAGTGCTTGTAGCACTCAAAAGTTAAGAATCCGATGTATGATTAAAACTTCTCAATACTCAATAAAGATCATAATTATTATAGAAATTTTCAGCATCAACATAAACACGATATTGCATTATTGTATGATAATATGCTCATCATTTAAAGAGATCACAACATCATAGAAATTTCCAGCATCAAAGTAAACACGATATTGTATCATTGTATGATAACATGCTCATCATTTAAAGAGATCACAACATCATAGAAATCAAAGTAAAGAATTCCAACATCAAAGTAAACAACATTTTAAGTTTACAACATCAAGGTAAACAATTTTCAGCATCAAAAGAGGAGAAGATTTAAGTGAGTGATCCAAAGAATCAAGAAAGTCCAAAAACGAAATTTGACAAATTCATGCATTCGGACAAATTTTAACATTCCTAACTTCGCAAATGATCATCAAAAAATGCGTCAGGTTATAAATACCAAAAGTTGAATGTATCAAGAAATTTATTGATTTAAAAGATTTATCAAGTCTAATTCTTGTTAGGATTAGGGGTTGGCACTAAGAGGGGAGGTGAATTAGTTCAGCGGTAAAAACTATGTCGGCTTGAAAAACTTCATACGATAAAAACCATTTCCGACGAAAAACCAATTTCAGAAACTTAACTTAAAAGCATACATAATGAATTGAAGGTAGTAAGCACTTAAGGAGGTTTGCAGTAAGGTAATAGCAAGAATAAAATGCAAACCAGAGAACATGGCAGTTTTATGGTGGTTCAGTCGTCGTGACCTACATCCACTCTGTTGATTCCTCTTCCATCAAGGCCATCGGCATCCACTATTGGTCTTCCTTCAATAGGTGAAGACCAACCACCTTTAATACCCCTCTTCTCCTTTTACTAGGTTTAGGAGATAACCCTTACAAGCACTCAATTTCCTCTCTAAATAGAATTCTAACACTTAGACTAGAGGAGGATTCTCACAAGAGATTTCTATAGCAATTCTTCACTTTTTAAACTCTCTGTGCTTATGTGCTTTAACCAGGGATGAGAGGGGTATTTATAGGCTTCAAGTTGATTCAAACTTGGAGCCTAAAGCTTTCCCATCCCGGGTTCCCCGGTCACGGGCGGTACCATTACTTGCGTTGAGCGGTACCACCACCTAATTTCAGTCTGACACTGACACTGCCCTGGGTGGTACCACCGACCAGGTCTGGTAGTACCACCACCTGGGGGATAGTGTTGGGCGGTACCACCGCCTAACACAGTCTCGAAGACTGTACCACGACGGTGAGACTTCTTGGGGCACTGTTTGGGCCACTCATTAGGCCCAACACAGTCCTTAAATGGGCCTAGTTGGCCCCTAATTGGGTTGGCCCAAATCTAAACCCAATTACGTGCTAACTACGAAATCTAAGACATAATCTAAGCTAAACAAGTCCGTAAGTCTATTCTTCCGGCGAGCTTCCAGCAATCTTCCGGTGAACTTCCGACGATCTCTCGGCAATGTTTCGGCGGACTCTCGACAAGCTCCTAGACTTCACGATGATCTTCTTGGCGAGTTCTAATAAGCTTCTTTGGCAAGCTCCAAGACTTCTCAGCTAGTTTCGCCAGAACTTCCGACGAACATCTAGACTTTCGACGAACTCTCGAACTCCCAACGAAATCGCGTCCTTGACTCCTGGACTTCATTTTGCTTCATGCCTTGTTATCGTAGTTAATCTTGCACATGTAAAACACACTTCAATCTAGATAATTAATACTAAGCATTACTCAAGTTGTCCGATATGTCATTGGTCCCTCGATGCTTCGTCCGATTCTTCGGCGTATTGTCCTCTCTTGCCGCCTATTGCCCAATCGGCCAATTGACTCCGCAACTCTGATATCTTTGGTCCAATATCCGCTCTTCTTAGCTCGATGCCCGAATCCATGGCCCGAAGCCTTCTGTCGATACGTCAACCATTCCTCTGACCCAACGTCCAATCTTCTGATATATTTTCCTCTAGCACAACATGATTTTTACTGCTTTAATTGTCTCATCTTGATCGAAGCATCCTGCGTCACTCAAAACACAGATTAAAACATAAACACATATCGATTGGTTTCATCATCAAATCCGAGATTTAACAATCTCCCCCTTTCTGATGATGACAACCAATCGATGACGGAGTTAACCAAACTCCCGGAGTTTAAACAAACTCCCCCTATCAATATGCCATATTGATAGAAACTCTTGGATTCAAAAATCCAAGCAACATGTCATGATAAAATCATGCATGACATCAACATACTTCTCCCCCTTTGTCATCAACAAAAAGAAGTCCAATTCTCATGTGTTTGTGATATTAATTCAACTTATTGCATGAAAAACATAATATCAAGTTTTATCATCATACAATTTGAAGATAGAAAATTTAGCAAGTGTTACATCATGCTTAGAACATTCAAGCTATCAAGTTGTAGATACGCAAGTTTTACAACATACAAGCTAACAAATTTAGAGATGTGCAAATTGGCATATTTGCTTCTTGAGATAGGCAAGATAACACTTCTTTGTAATGTTCAAGATAGCAAGTTCTACATCATGCAGGCTAGCAAATTAGAGATGTTCAAGAAAGCAACTCTTGCTTCTTGAAATATACAAGTTGCAAGCTAGCAAATTTTTGCTTCCTTTGCAATGTTTGAGCTAGCAATTTTGCTTCCATTGCAAAGTGCAAGTTAGCATGTTTTGCATCTTGAGCTAGCAATATTTCTTCCCCTTTGTCATTGTCAAAAAGAAGGGAAAACTCTTTATATCAATTTCTACTTCATGACAAAGGTAAGTATCAATCTTATTTGTGCACCATTATATTTTCAAATTAAAACATGCATAATTTCAAAATCATACATTTCATTTTTCATGCATGATAAAATACATCAATCTTATTATGATCATATCATACATGATAATAAGACATTAAAATTTTTAAGCATTTATCAATATTTTAATCATGATACCAAACATTCATCATTTAAAGTATTCATGATACCAAACATATATCATTTTAGCAACAAATCATAGCATTTTAAATCATGATGGTATCTAAATGTCAAATTATATTGTATCCTATATTTCATGCATATTTTTATTTCATCACGTTCATTTCATCTCATCAAGAAAAATTAATTGGGTGATGAATACAAGGAGTTATACAAAAATAAATTATATCATGAGAAATAAGATTATATAAATGCCAAAAGACATGATTCATATATTAAATCCCCTCTTAAATGAAATACCAAGGAGAATTGTAGGGGAATGATTAATGAAAAATCTTGATTCATAATAAATCTTAATTTGTAAATATCAAGGAATCAAGATCATGATTTGGATAAAAAATTATTCAAATTTAAATCATCAATATCATTTTCAAAGTCCAAGAGATTCGTAAAAATGATATAAATGGATTCATCAAAATCAATAAGATAGAGAAAAATAATTTAAAAAAAAATTCCTCTTTTTAGTTGTCTCAATTCATATGATTTTATTTTCATTTATGCCAAATAAAAATATGTATCATTTTTAAAACTGAAAGTGCAAGATTTATTACGACAAAGATCAATAAGACACTTTCATTATCGTAAAGATCGATAATCCATAAATTGTATGATTCATCATGAATTATAAAACTATTAAACATGCTTTCAAATTAATATGCTCAAGTTTTTGTATGAAAACATACATCATAGTTTGAAGCTAAAAAGGCCACGTTCATTAACGTAAAAATCGATAATCCATAAATCTCAAAAATTATCATGCATCATTTCAAAAGATAAACTCATTAAAGATGATCATTATGCATTAAATTATCAAGCATGATTTTATATTTTCAATCAAAATTATTTTGTTTGTTTATCATAAAATATATATTTTTTATGATTATTTTTAAAACCATTGAAAAGGTAAGCATGATCCAATTTTATTTTTGCATTTTCATTAAACATGTAATTAAAAAAATTAATTTTCTTAAACTAAATTAAAACAAAATTAAAAAAAATTTATGATAAGCATTATGTAATTTCATAATAAACTAAAGGTATTTTGATTACCTCAACGTCGAAAGTCGTTAAGGCGTAGTTTGCCACCTTGCCTTTGTTGATTTTTTCCCCGTCTTCGGAGAAGCTCGATTCATCCTAATTTATATTCTTCTTCTTGCGTTCAGAGAAAGTAGTTCCGTTCTTTTTGCTTTTTAATTTTTGTTTCATGAGCTTTTTAAATTTCATTTGTATTTCAAGTTCACCATCACTTGAGCTTATGCTCGAGTGGTCTTCAATTGTTCTATGTCCCAAATCCTTCCTATTCTTAGGAAGGTGGTTCTCAAGTTCTTCACGTTAATTGCAGGTCATTTCATATATGATCAATGAACCAATTAGTTCTTCGATCGAAAAATGGTTCAAGTTCTTTGATTCTTGTATTGCCGTTATTTTCGAATCCCAATTTTTTGAAAGCGATCGTAAAATCTTGTTAACGAGTTCAAAATTCAAAAAACTTCTACTAAGTACTTTTAAACCATTGATGACATCCGTAAAATAGGTATACATGTCTCCAATGGTTTCGCTTGGTTTCATTCGAAAAAGTTTAAAATCATGCATTAAAAAGTTGATTTTCGAATCTTTTAATCTACTTGTGCCTTCGTGAGTGGTTTCAAGAATATGTCAAATGTTGAAAGCAGTTTTGCACAAAGAAACCCGATTAAACTTGTTTTTGTCTAAGGCACAAAATAAGGCATTCATAACCTTTGCATTTAGAGAAAACATCTTCTTCTCCAAGTCATTTCAATTGTTCATTGGAAGAGAAGACATTTCAAATCTATTTTCGACTATATGCCATAAATCGAAATTTAATGAAAGCAAGAAAACTCTCATTCGAGTTTTCCAATAAGTATAGTTTGTCCCATTGAAAAAGGGAGGACGAATAAAAGAGTGACTCTCTTGAAAGTCAAAAATAGCCATTTCTCTTGCGTGTTAATCCAAGTGAGAAATAACAAGGCTTTGATACCAATTGTTAGGATCAAGAGCGCACTAAGAGGGGGGGTGAATTAGTGTAGTAGTAAAAACTACATCGGTTTGAAAAATATCGTATGATAAAAATTGTTTCCGACGAAAAACCAATTTTAGAAATTTAACTTGAAAGTGTACGTAATGAATTGAAGGCAGTAAGGACTTAAGGAGGTTTACAGTAAGGTAATACCGAGAATAAAATATAAACTAGAGAATACGGTAGTTTTATAGTGGTTCAATCGTCGTGTCCTACATCTACTCCGCTGATTTCTCATCCGTCGAGGCCACCAGCATCCACTATTGGTCTTCCTTCAATAGGCAAAGACCAACCACCTTTTATACCCCTCTTCTCCTTTTACCAGGTTTAGGAGATAACCCTTACAAGCACTCAATCTCCTCTCTAAACAGAATTCTAACACTTAGATTAAAAGAGGATTCTCACAAGAGATTTCTACAGTAATTCTTCACTTTTTAAACTCTCTATGCTTATGTGCTTTAACTAGGGATGAGAGGGGTATTTATAGGCTTCAAATTGATTGAAACTTGGAGCCTAAAACTTTCCCATCTTGGGTTCCCCAAGCACAGGCGGTACCACCGCCTAGTGTCAGTCTGACACTGACATTGCCCTAGACAGTATCACTGCCTGGGAGTCAGTGTTGGGTGGTACCATCGCCCAGACTGGCAATACCACCGCTTGGCACCCTGCTAGGGGTGGTACAATCGCCCAGACTGGCGATACCACCACTTGACATAGTCTCGAAGACTATGCCACGAGAGTGAGACTTCTTGGGGCACTGTTTGGGCCTCTCATTGGGCCCAACACAATCCTTACATCGGCCTAGCTGGCCCCTAATGGGGTTGGCCCAAATCCAAACCCAATTACATGCTAACTACGAAATCTAAGACATAATCTGAGCTAAACAAGTCTGTAAGTCTATTCTTCCAGCGAGCTTCCGGCGATCTTCCGGCGAACTTCCGACAATCTCTCGACAATGTTCTGGTGGACTCTCAGTAAGCTCCTAGTCTTCACGATGATCTTCTTAGCGAGTTCTGATGAGCTTCTCTGGCAAGCTTCGAGACTTCTCGGCTAGTTCCGCTAGAACTTCTGACGAACGTCCGGACTTTCGACGAACTCTCGAATTCCCAACGAAATTCCATTCTTGACTCTGGGACTTCATTTTGCTTCATGCATTACTATCATAGTTAATCCTGCATATGTAAAACACACTTCGATCTAGATAATTAATACTAAGCATTAATCAAGTTGTTCGGCATGTCATTGGTCCCTCGATGCTTCGTCTAATTCTTCGATGCATCATCCTCTCTTGCGACGTATTGCCCAATCGACCAGTTGACTATGCAACTCCAATATCCTTGGCACAATATCTGCTCTTCTTGACCCGATGCCCAAATCCACGGTCCGAAGCCTTCTGTCAATACGTCGACCGATCCTCTAGCTCGACGTCCAATCTTTTGACATGTTTTCCTCCGGCCCAACATGATTTTTCTTACTTTAATTGTCTCATCCTGATTGAAGCATCCTACGTCACTTAAAACACAGATTAAAATATAAACACTTTTCAATTGGTTTCATCATCAAAATACGAGATTCAACAATCTCCCTCTTTTTGATGATGACAACCAATTGATAACGGAATTAATCTTAACTCCCGGAGTTTAAACAAACTCCCCCTATCAATATGCCATATTGATAGAGGCTCTTGGATTCAAAAATCCAAGCAAACATGTCATGATAAAATCATGCATAACATCAACACACTTCTCCCCTTTTGTCATCAACAAAAAGGAGAAGTCCAACTATCAAGTGTTTGTGATATTCAAATTTAGATCATTGCATAATAAACATAATTTTCAATTTTATCATTATACAAGCTATCAAATTTTACACATAAAAGTTAGCCAAATTTTACATCTTTTGAGATGTGCAAGATAGACTATTTTGCCTCCTCTTGAAATGTGTAACTTAGCAAATATTGCTTCTCTCGATATTTGCAAGATAGTATTTCTTGCTTCTCTTTTAAGATTAGTAAGCTAGCAAGTTTGCCTCTTTTCATGATAGGCACACTAGAAATTCTTTCTCCCCCTTTGTCATTCACAAAAAGAGAGGAATAACAAAAATAATAGTGCAATTCATCAATTTTCAAATTATGACAAAAATAAAGTATCATTCTTATTTCAATATGTCATAATTGAGATAAACCTTGAATTTAAATTTAATTTAAGTCAATGCAATTTTAATCATGATTCTCATACATGATATGCAATACATCAAATATATCATCATAATAAAATCATAAGTATTGCATGCATCATTTTTGAATAAGCTAGCAACTTTGCTTCCTAGAAAGTTTTTCTCTTTGCAATTTGTGAGCTAGCAAATTTTACACATGAAAGTTGCCAAGATTTCTATCTTTTTTAGATGAGCAAGCATTTTGCTTCTTCTTGAAAGATGCAAGCTAGCAAGCTAGCAAAATTTGCTCCCCCTGTGTCATTGTCAAATAGAAGGGAAGAATACAATATTGTGATTCTTTTCCCTTTACAACAATTTTGAATCATGACAAGGGTAAAGTATCAATCTTATTTCAATATGTTTGTGCATCATTATAGTTTCAATTTACAACATGCATAATTTTAAAGCTTTACATTTCATTTTTCATGCATGATATCGAAATATAAAATCATCATTACATGCATAATTCCAAATCATCATTCTAGAGTATTATTTCAAAAAATGATAAATATTGATTTTCATATTATTTCAAAAAACATAGTATTGCATGCATCATCCCAAAACATTTCAAGCCATACAAGCCATAAATACAAAGAAATCATGTCATGAAAGATAAGACCAATTAAATACTAAAAGACATGATTCATATAGTAAATCTCTTCTTTAAATAAAATGTCAAAAAAATTGGCAGTGTATCAAGAAGAGATCTTGAAAAAGAAATCTCATGTAATTCCAAAAAATCAAGATCATGATTTTAATAAAACTCATTCAAATTCAAATCGTCCAAATCATCAGAAATATTTTCAAAATCATTTTCAAGAGATTCACAAAAGTGATACAAATAGATTCATTAATCTCCTTTTTGGAAAAATCGATAAAGTAGAGAAATTTTTTTTAGGAGAAAGCTTTCCTCTTTTTAGTTTGTTTAATACAAGCATGCCTTTGTCCTTTTTATGCCAAAAAAAAAAAAATATATATATATATATATATCATTAATCGTTTAGGATCGAAAAATAATTTTCGTCATAAAAACCATCAAGATCAATAAACCATAAATTACTTGAAAATCATCATGCATAATTTCAAATTTTATTAAGCATGATCATTATGCATGACATCAAAACATGGTTTCAAAATATTTAATATTTTCATTACATAATTACATCATTATGGATCATCGAAATTGATTTCATAAAACATTTTTCTTTTTAGGTGAATCAACTTTTCATGCTTAGTTTTCCATACAAAAGCCATGCATCATCATTAAGTATGATATCAAACTTCTTAATATTTTCATTAAGACATCAAGTATGGTTTCACTCAAATTCGGAAATCATCAAGATACACATTATTTATTCTCGAAAAAAACAAACATATGATCATTATTAGATTTAAATCTAACATTATATTCCATTATAAAACATGCAATTTTCATTATCATTTTAAAAATTACTAGCATGATCATAAATTTTATATTTTCATTTTTAAACATGCAATTTTCAAGAAAAATAATTATTCTAAATAAAAAAAAATAAATGCATCATGAAAAGCATCATATAATTTCAAAATAAATTAAGGGAGTTTCAATTACCTCATCGTTGAAAGCCATTAAGGCGTAGTTTGCCACCTCACCTTTATTGATTTTCTTCTCATCTTCGGAGGAGCTCAATTCATCCCAATTTGTATTCTTCTTCTTGCGTTCAAAGCAAGTAGTTATATTCTTTTTATTCTTTAATTTTTTATTTCATTAACTTTTTAAATTTCTTAGTGAGTTTAAGTTCACCATCACTTGAGCTTATGCTCGAGTGGTCTTTAATTGTTCTAAGTTCAAAATCCTTCCAGTTCTTTGGAAGGTGGTTTTGTTCATCATGTTCATCATATGCATTATGCACCATTTCATATGTCATCAATGAATCGATAAGTTCTGAAAGTAAAAAAATATTTAAATCTTTTGTTTCTTGTATTGCTGTTACTTTTGATTCCCAATTCTTAGAAAGTGAGCGTAAAAGTTTACTATAAAGTTCAAAGTTCAAAAAAGTTTTACCAAGTGCTTTTAAACCATTGACGAAATCCATAAAACAGGTGTACAAATCAACAATGGTTTCGTTTTGTTTCATATGAAAAAGTTTAAAATCATGTAATTAAAAGTTGATTTTTGAATCTTTTAATCTACTTGTGCCTTCATGAGTGGTTTCAAGAAAATGTCAAATGTCGAAAGCCGTTTCACAAGTAGAAACCCGATTAAACTTTTTTTTTTCTAAAGTGTAAAATAAGACATTCATGGCATTTGCATTTAGAGAAAACGTCTTCTTCTCTAAATCATTCCAATTGTTCATTGGAAGAGAAGACCTTTCAAAATCGGATTCGACAATGTTCCATAATTTCAAATCCAAAGAAAATAAGAAAACTCTCATTCGAGTTTTCTAAAATATGTAGTCCATCCTATTGAAAAAGGGAGAACGAATGAGAGAGTGACCCTCTTGAAAGCCAAAAAGAGTCATTTCTTTTGGGTGTTAAACCAACTGAAAAATCACGAGTCTCTGATACCAACTGTTAGGATCGGGGTCGGCGAGGGGGGGTGAATTAGTGCAGTAGTAAAATAACATTAGTTTAAAAATGTTTCGTTTTGATAAAACCAGTTTTGTAAAGATAGCTTGAAAGCGTACAGAAAAGAAATGAAGGCAATAAGCACTTAAAGAGGTTTGCAGTAAGGTAATAGCAAGAATAAAATGTAAACCAAAGAACACGATAGTTTTAGAGTGATTCGGTCAACGTGATCTACATCTACTTTCGACTTCCTCCTCCAACAAGGTCACTGGCATCCACTAGAGGCCTTCCTTCAATAGGCGAAGGTCAATCACCTTTTACACCCTTCTTCACCTTTTATACCCTTCTTCTCCTTTTCAAGGTTTTAGGAGATAATCCTTAGAAGCACTCACACTCCTCTTACAGATTTCTAAACTTAGAGTGGAGGAGGGAATTTCTAAAGAGATTGCAGCTGCATTTTTCTACTTTTGAACTCTTTATGCTTGAATGTTTTAACTAGGGATGAGACGGGTATTTATAGGCTTTAAGTTGATTCAAACTTGGAGCCTAAAACTTTCCCATCCCGGGTTCCCCAGGCATGGGCAATACCACCGCCTAGTGTCAGTCTAACTGGCATTGCCCTGGGCGATACCACCACCCAGGTCTGGTGGTACCACTGCTTGGGGGGCAGTGCTGGGAGGTACCACCACCCAGACTGGCAGTACCACCGCCTTACATAATCTCAAAGATTGTGCCATGACGGTGAGACTTCTTGGAGCACTATTTGGGCCTCTCAATGGGCCTAACATAGTCCTTGCATGAGCCTAGTTGGCCCCTAATTGGGTTGGCCCAAATCCAAACCCAATTACGTGCTAACTACGAAATCTAAGACAATCTTAGCTAAACAAGTCCGTAAGTCTATTCTTCCGGCGAGCTTCCAGCGAACTTCCGATGATCTCTTGGCAATGTTTTGGCGGACTCCTGGCAAGCTCCTGGACTTCATAACAATCTTCTTGGTAAGTTCTGACAAGCTTCTCTAGCAAGCTCCGAGACTTCTCAGCTGGTTCTGCCAGAACTTCTGATGAACGTCCGGACTTTCGACAAACTCTCGAACTCTTAATGAAGTCATGTCCTTGACTCTAGGACTTCATTTTGCTTCATGCCTTGCGATCATAGTTAATCGTACACATGTAAAACACACTTTGATCTAGACAATTAATACTAAGCATTAATCATGTTGTCTGGCATGTCATTGGTCCCTCGACGCTTTGTCTAATTCTTCAACGCACCATACTCTCTTGCGGCCTATTGCCTAATCGACCAGTTGACTCCGCAACTCCGACATCCTTGGCGCAATATCCGCTCTTCTTGGCCTGAAGCCCGAATCCATGGCCTGAAGCTTTCTGTCGATACGTCGACAGATCCTCCAGCTCGACGTCCAATCTTCTGACATGTTTTCCTCCGGCCCAACATAATTTTTCCTACTTTAATTGTCTCCTCCTGATCGAAGCATCCTGCATCACTCAAAATGCAGATTAAAATATAAACACTTATCAATTGGTTTCATCATCAAAATATGAGATTCAACAACAAACAACAAGGTAATCAACATAAGATTATAATATAAAATTAAGCATAATACAATAGAGAGATTTAATCCTCTGCTCATTCAGGTGGTGGTAAGTTAAAGTATCTAAACAAGGTATTAAACTATCGGTAAATCTACTACAACTCAGTTAAGATTTGATCTTGGTGTTGTTCAAGTCGATCTTGTCATTGTTCAAACTGATCCATCTGAGTCCCTATGTCGTCGATAGATGAGGGTGGTGCTTGCTCTACTAGAGGTGATTCCTCAAAGGGACCAGTTGGAGGAGATTGATTACCCCTAAAAATTGGTGTTTCAGGTTCTGATTCAGGTTGGAGGGGATTAGTCTTTCTAGGCAGTCTAGTCCATATACCATTTCTAAATGTACATCTCAACCATTGAAGTAGGTTTTTATTTATGATACTAAATTTATCTAGTTTTATAACTTCTTCGTCGAGTGGAATAGCAATATCATAGGCATAGAGTAGTTTTATGATTAAGCCACCATATGGAAGCATCATATCCCTTTTTGATAGTTCAATCATGTTTTATTGGATTTGGTAACCAGAACAATTGTTATGTCCCTTTATAATCCAATACATGATACCTAGTTCCATTTGGCTTACTTCATCATGATGATATTGTTTTAGGAGAATGATACTTATCAGGATATGATGAAGTATTTTGGTGCTTAAAGGTAGTAAGTGTTCATAGTTTTTTGGAAGAATAGTTAAGTTAGAATTACCAAAAATTGTTCCTAAGGCATCAACGTAAGTAGTCCTAACTGTTTATTCATCCCATTGTCCTCTAAAATAACACCCTCTTTCTTTTACCAGAATTCCTATGATGTTGCAAATAGATCTATCTGTAATGGGTATATGATATACTAATAGATAGGTAGATATCCTTTCTTCTTCATCTTCATGTAAATTATTGTAAAATAGCCTAACAAGTCTAGGGTAGATAGGTTCAACAATTTGAAGAATTAGGAGAATGTCTAGATTTGCAAACCATTGAATAGGTTTCAAATTACTTAATTCGTATAAATCAACATATTTACCCTTATGAACATGTCTAGACTCTATGAATGAAAATTTTAGGGCATGTTGATTAGAATCAAAAAGTAGGGAGTCATAATTTTCACCTAATCTCCTCTTCCCTTTGTCCCTAGAGGATCTTCTAGAAGTCATGAGACTAAACATATAAATGATGAGAGAACTACACATAAGAGGCAAGATCTATCAATAAATTGAGAGAAGAGGTTTGAGAATTACCCTTGCAGTAATCTTCTTGAAAGGTTGAGATTGATCCTTGGATTTGAAGAAGGGGAGGGTTTCCTTGAGTTTCTAGAGGAGGATCAAGAAGAATAAGGGGCGGAGAGGTGTTTAGAGGTGTGAGGAAGGAATGCAGGAGGGCTTGGGGTCGGTTCTACCGTTGGCCCTAAGTGCCTTTTTATAGGGCAGAGTTATGGGCGGTGCCACCGCCTACAACCAGTGCCCACTGGCGGTGCTACCGCCAGTCCGATGCTGGGCTGATAGCCCATATTCAGCCCATGTGGGCTAGGGCAGCCCACAGCCCCCACCCCCTCTTAACCTAACCCTAATTAAGATTAGGGGGGTGTGGTGGCTGCGTTTTAGAAGCAAAAAAAGGCTATAAAAAGGCAGCAACGAGGCAGATCTTGAGGGCCACGAGTTTCCAAAGAGAAGAAGGAGAACAAGGCAGAAAAGGAAGAGAAAGAAAGGGAAGAAGACAAGGACAACGCAGAGAGACTATTCTCAATCATCTAGCAGTGTTCTCATCTCAGGTTAGATCAAATCTATAGTAGACTCTTGCTGTGATTACTTGGGGAGGTTTTAGATATTGTGGGCAGTGACGTGATCCTTGTATCCCAGTTATTCTCTTGTGGTTGTTGCTAGGGTTTTGGGCAAGAGATTGAGATTTGTATATTCATTATTCTCATAGTGGATTATCTCTAGTTTGCCCCGTGGTTTTTACCCTTCACATTGAAGGGGTTTTCCACGTATATCTTGGTGTTTTGTTTGATTGTGTTTCCATTTTATTCCGCTGCGTATTATGGTCTTCTAGTATTTGTTCATATACAAAGGTTATTCCTCTTTATATCCCCATCAACTAGTATCAAAGTAGGGTTTTGGTGATTTAATTTTTGTATTTGAATATGGAGGCCAGTAATGTTTCTCGCATGATTAGTTTGAATGGAAACAATTGGATGATATGGAAACCAAGAATGGAAGATCTCTTGTATTGCAAAAATTTGTATGGACCTTTGTAGGGTGATAGTGCAAAACCTACAACTATGACAGATGATGAGTGGAAGAGGTTAGATCGAAAAACAATTAGGTTTATTAGACAGTGGCTTGATGATAGTGTCTTTCACCATGTTTCTACTGAAATTTCTGCATATTCTCTTTGGAAAAAATTGGAAAGTCTCTATGAAAGAAAAATAGCTGGCAACAAAGCTTTTTTGATCAGAAAACTTGTGAACCTAAAATATAGAGAGGGTGCTTGTATTGCTGAGCATTTGAATGAAATGCAGAGTATTACTAACCAGTTATCCTCTATGAAAATATCTCTTGATGATGAGTTGCAGGCATTGTTACTTCTCAGTTCATTACTAGAAAGTTGGGAGACTTTGGTGGTTTCCTTAGTAATTCTCAAGGTCGAGATGGTATTGTCACTATGAGTCAAGTAACAAGCAGTTTGTTGAATGAGGAGTTGAGAAGAAAGAGTTTGGCAACATCTCTAATGAATGATTCACGTGCACTTATCGGTGAGAGAACGAGGAGGAAGGTCAAAGTCTAGAAGCAGTTCACATATGGGTAGGAGCAAGTCAAGATCAAGAAAATATATTGTTTGCTATAACTGTGGTGAGAAAGGACATTATAAGAACCAATGTAAGCAACCTAAGAAGAACAAGAAAAAGGGAAAAGAAGTGAAGTCTACAGAGTCAAAGGATAATACTACAGCTACAGCGCAGGGTGGTGATTATTTGATTTTGTCTCCTTCTGATGATATTTTTTCTTGTGTGTGTCAGGATCTTGAGTGGGTGATTGACACAGGTGCTTCTTATCATGCTACACCACGGAGGGAGTTTTTTGCTACATACAGGTCTGGAAACTTTGGTGTTATTAAGATGGGCAACTATGGCACAACAGACATCATTGGCATGGGTGATATCCATTTAAAGATCAACCTTGGCTGCAAGTTGGTACTTAAGGATGTGAGGCATGTGGTTGACTTGAGGCTGAATTTAATTTCAGTTGGAAGACTAGATGATGAAGAGTATGAAAGCATATTTCACAAAGGGCAATGGAAGCTCAGTAAGGGTTCTCTTGTTATAGCTAGTGGAAAGAAATGTCATACTTTGTACAGGTTGCAGGCTAAAGCTTATGGTGAGCAGCTAAATGCTATAGAGAAAGACTTCAGTATGGAGTTGTGGCATAGGCGATTGGGACACATGAGCGAGAAGAGGCTGCAAGCTCTTTCCAAGAGAGAGGTATTGCCAGATCTCAGAGGTATACATCTGAACCCTTGTATTGATTGTTTGGCTGGTAAACAACATAGAGTTTCATTTGCTAGTGCTGCTTTGTCTAGAAAAATACATGCCTTAGACCGTGTTTATATAGATGTATGTGGTCCTTTGAGGACAAAAACTCCTGGTGGATCTGTTGATGTTCTTGGTATAAGTGGTGCACTTTATTTTGTCACTTTTATAGATGATTTTTCCAGGAAAGTTTGGGCTTATGCTTTGAAGACCAAAGATTAGGTTATTAATGTCTTCAAAGAGTTTCATGCCAGGGTTGAAAGGGAGACAGAAAGGAAATTGAAATGCATAAGATCAGATAATGGTGGTGAGTATACGGGATTGTTTAATGACTATTGCAGGTCACATGGGATCCAACATGAGATGATAGTTCCTGGTACACCTCAGCATAATGCAATTGCAGAGAGGATGAACCACACCATCATGAAAAAGATCAGATGTATGCTTTCACAGGCCAAGCTACCAAAAAGGTTTTGGGATGAGGCTTTGAGGACTGCAGTTGATGTGATCAACTTATCACCATGTACAGCCCTAGATGGTGATGTTACAGAGCATGTATGGTCAAGGAAAGATGTTTCCTACAAGCATTTGAGAGTGTTTGGTTGTCGTGCATTTGCACATGTTCCAGATAATGAGAGGTCCAAGCTAGATGGTAAGTCTAAAGAATGTATTTTTCTTGGTTACTCACATGATCAGTTTGGTTACAGGCTTTAGGATCCAGAAAAGGAGAAGGTGTTCAGGAGCAGAGATGTGGTCTTCTTTGAGGATCAAACCTTTGAGGATTTGAAGAAGAAGGCACCAGCCAAGACTTCTGTAGAAGGATTAGCAGATTGTGACCTAGTTATTCCTCCAGTATATTAGGGTGATGGGGGAGATGTGCAGGAAAGTAATGTAGAGCTTGATGTTGATTTACCTGCAGACATGTTGACGAAGACCTTACCAAAAGAAAGACAGGAGATATGCCGACAGTTGGTCGGTATGGCTTCACATTGAGGAGTCATGGGACAGCCTCCCTTATGGGCTGAAGGGGGAGGTTGTTGGGCTGATAGCCCATATTCAGCCCATGTGGGCTAGGGCAGCCCACAGCCCATACCCCCTCTTAACCTAACCCTAATTAAGATTACGGGGTGTGGTGGCTGCGTTTTAGAAGCAGAAAAAGGCTATAAAAAGGCAGCAACAAGACAGATCTTGAGGGCCACGAGTTTCCAAAGAGAAGAAGGAGAACAAGGCAGAAAAGGAAGAGAAAGAGAGGGAAGAAGACAAGGATAACGCAGAGAGACTGTTCTCAATCATCTAGTAGTGTTCTCATCTCAGGTTAGATCAAATCTACAGTAGACTCTTACTGTGATTACTTAGGGAGGTTTTAGATATTGTGGGCAGTGACGTGATCCTTGTATCCCAGTTATTCTCTTGTGGTTGTTGCTAGGGTTTTGGGCAAGAGATTGAGATTTGTATATTCATTATTCTCATAGTGGATTATCTCTAGTTTGCCCCGTGGTTTTTACCCTTCACATTGAAGGGGTTTTCCACGTATATCTTGGTGTTTTGTTTGATTGTGTTTCCATTTTATTCCGCTGCGTATTATGGTCTTCTAGTATTTGTTCATATACAAAGGTTATTCCTCTTTATAACCCCATCATCCGACGGTGCCACCGTCGATGCACTATTTTAATCCCTGTAACTTCTCAATAGAAACAGTACCATTGCCAGGGCACTATTTTCCTCAACTTATTGCTTTTCTTTTTAAAGCATTATGGCTTCATAATAGGCAAGAATTCTTGCTTGCTCTTTTAAGCAGCATCATAGTCATTTTGTGGTGCGAATGCTTATTCACATGAATCTCATACCAAGTCAGTTTTCGTAAATGGGAGGGAGAACTCTTATTGAAATTATTAATTCATAAAAGATCAATCATATCAATGTTCCATGAATCATATTTGTAATAAGAGATAATAGCAAATGAAAACTCATTTTTCAAATGTCAAGAAATCTAGAAATTGTGAGAAAGGAACTCATGCATAAAAATTCTCAAGTTTCAAATATTGAGAGATAATGATCAAGTGTTTATCACTTAAGATTTCAAATAATAATTGCATCATCAAGTCATCAAACATGATCTTATTTTAATTCTAATGATCTTTTCTTTGTGTGTTTCCTTTTTTTTAGTTTTGGCTTAGAGAGCTTTATGAGATATTTTGGATATCTGGTCATAAGCCTTGAGCATCCAAAATCAAAGTATCATCTTTTGCCCCTAGCTTGTGATGGTGTATTTTTCTATAAAAAAAGATGATTTTTAGGTACCCATTTGACCTTGGGTGCTCAAAAATCGATCTACATAGCTTATCATATTGCATTGAGTCATTTGAGGTTCTTTTAGGAACCCAAATCAATTTATGTGGACTATATTTTTTGAATGGACATTTGTACGCAATATGTCCAAGTTTGCAACAAAACTTGCATTTTGTGTGAGGTGATACATGCAAGGTAGGGCCTTTAATAAAAGTGGTTGGATTTTTGTGAGAACTACTCACAAATCCGATTTTGCCTTTTTTATGAATGTGACCCTTATTGGCAAGGATCATGTTCAATGACTTGCTACCAACCTCAAATTTCTTCAAGGTTTCTTTGAGTAGCAAGTTTTTCTTTTGAAGTATTTCTAGTTCATGGCATTTTGTGTAGGAAACTAAGCTATTTTCATGCTCAATCTTTACTCTATCAAAGTCGCTAATAAAAGAAGCATGTTCCTTTTTCAAAGAGTTGTATTTTTTACTCAAGATTCTACATTCATCAAACAATTCATGAAAAGCACTTGAAAGCTCATCGAAAGTTAAATTTGTGTCTAATGAACTTGTTACCTCATCTCCAATAGCCATTAGCACATAGTAAGCAACTTGCTCGGTGTTGGTTGGCTCCTCTTCTTCGGAAGCACTTAAGTTGTCCTATGTAGCTTTGAGAGTCTTCTTCTTTGGTTGCCTCCTCTTTGTTTATGAACATTCACTCTTGAAGTGTCCCGGCTTCTTGTATTCATAACATATCACTTGTTCTTTCTTAGATTCAAATTTATTTTTAGCATCATTTTTAAATTTATTTCTTTTTATGAATCTTTTGAACTTCTTTGTTAAGAGTGCCACGTCATCATCAAAGTCCTTATCACTTGAGTTTTTTTTCAAGTGGTCTTCTTATGTTCTTAGTGTCATATCCTTCCTGTTCTTTGGAAGGGTGTCCTCAAGCTCTTCATGAGCTTTACATGTCATTTTATAGGTCATTAGTGACCCAATTAGTTCTTCAAGAGGAAAATTATTTAGATCTTTGGCCTCTTGAATGGCCATTACTTTAGGGTCCCAACTTTTTGGAAGAGATCTTAAAATCTTATTAACAAGTTTAAAATTCGAGAAACTTTTACCAAGTCCTTTTAGACCATTGAAGACATCCATAAATCAAGTGTACATGTCTCCAATGGTCTCACTCGGTTTCATTTGAAACAACTCATAAGAATGCACTAAAAGATTAATTTTTTACTCCTTCACTCTATTAGTGCCTCCATGAGTTACTTCGAGTGTATGCCAAATGTCAAAAGTCATTTCACAAATCGATACTCGATTAAACTTATTTTTATCTAATGCACAAATTAAGGCATTCATAGTCTTTGCGTTTAAAGCGAAAGTCTTCTTCTCCAACTCATTCCAATCGTTCATTGGAAGAGAAGACTTTTGAAAGCTATTTTCTATAATATTTCATAATTTCAAATCCATTGAAATTAGGAAGATCCTCATTCTAGTCTTCCAATATGTGTAATCCGTCCCATTGAATATGGACGGACATGTAATTGAATGGCCCTCTAGGTTGCTGGCAAATACCATCTCTCTTGGGTTTAAAACCAAATGAGAGTGAACCTTGCTCTAATAGCAATTGTTAAGATCAAGAGTGGCACTAAGAGGGGGGGTTAATTAGTGCTGCGGAAAACTTTCACGATTTCAAAAGACTTGTTTTGATTAAAACTAATTTCGACGAAAATGGTTTCGATTCAATCCATTTTTGAGAGAATTTGAACTTGAAAACTTTCATAAAAGTGCAAGAGAAGATTAAGGAGATTTGCAGTAATGTAAATTATACAAATGAAAAGCGTCGATTTCGTAAAGTCTTTGTATGATTAAAGCTGATCTCGGAAGGTGTTTACTTGAAAGCGTATGTAGGCATAGTAAAAGCACAATAAGGAGGAGAGGTAGTTTGCTATAAAAGTAAATTGCTCAAAGTAATTGCAAACTGATTTTTAGAATGGTTCGGTCAATGTGACCTACATCCACTTTCGAATTCCTCCTCCGACGAAGTCATCGACATCCACTAAAGGCATTCTTTCAATAGGTGAAGAATGAACATCTCTTTACAGCGCTTTCTCCTTTTCCCAGGTTTTGGAGATAACCCTTATAAGTCTCACTCCTCTTCCTTGATTGGTTACAAGGCTAAAAGATGGAGGAGAACTCTAACTTTTACAACACTTTTATGACTCAAGACTTCAAGATTAAGCCAATACTTTCGTGCCCTTTCATGCAGAAAAGGGTGAGGATTTTATAGGCTCCAATGATTTCAAAATTGGAGCTAAAAACTATCACAACCTTAGAATCTGGGGTACTAGCGGTACCACCATCATTACTAGGCGGTACTACCATCGCTAATCTGACTCTGGGCGGTACCACCGCTCGAAGCATTGAATCTCAAATTTTGATGATACAGTCAATTGTAAATTGTTTGATCTAAAATATATGTTGAGAAAAGTGTACAGGATTAACTACGATAGCAGTAAGATATAAAGTAGGTATTGTGCTGGAGTCAAGATCGAGATCTTGTCGGAAGTTCAAGAGTTCATCGAAAGTCCGGACGTTCGTTGGAAGTTCTACCGAAACCAATTGAGAAGTCCAAGAGCTTGCTAAAGAAGCTTGTCGGAACTTACCAAAAAGATCATCATAAAGTCCAGGATCTTGCTAGGAGTCCGCTGGAGCATTGCCGAGAGTTCGTCGGATGTTCGCCGGAAGTACGCCAGAAGCTCGCCGGAAGAGCAATTGATGCATCGGAACAAGAAGTGTTATGATCATGTCTTAATTATCATAGTTAGAGTGTTAATTAAGTTAGGAATGGGCCAAATTGAGCAACCCATTCAGCCCTTGAATTCTTGGCTGGCGGTGGCACCGCTTGGAAAGCAGTGCCCTAGGATTTCTGGGCGGTGGTACCATTGGCAGTTATTGCTGTTAGTAGTGGTACCACCCCTATCAAGCGGTGGTACCGCTAGAGCTCGGTCTTCAAGCTCTGTCAGGCGGTGGTACCGCCTAGTGTCAGGTGTCAGGCGGTGGTACCGCCCAGTGTTATGTGTCAGGCAGTGGTACTGCCTAGTAATGGCGGTGGTACCACCAGAACCCCAGAAATCTAGGATTAGACACTTTTTGGCTCCATTTTTGAAGCAATTGGGGCCTATAAAAACCTCACCCTTTTCTACATGAAAGGGAACAAAAGTATTGATATAATCTTGAGTTATTGGGGTGTGAAAGTGTTGTAAACAAGTGCTAGAGTCCTCCTCCCTTTCTAAGTTTTGATATCATTCAAAAGAGGTGTGAGACTTGTAAGGGTTCTCTCCTAAACCTATGAAAAGGAGAAAGCACTGTAAAAGGCAGTTGGTATTCACCTATTAAAGGAAGGCCTTGTTAGGATCGGAGCGGCACTAAGAGGGGGGGGGTGAATTAGTGCAGCGGATTAAAACGTTGGTTTCAACAATTCTTTCGTACAATAAAAATCGGAATCGGAAGTGCTTAACTTGAAAGTGTATTCGCAAAGTTGTGCAGCAAAGGTAATGATTAAATAAAGCAAGTAAGAAGGTTTGCAGTAATGTAAACAGCAATAATGAAATGCAAACCAGAGACTATGCCGTTTTTGAAGTGGTTCGGTCAAGTGACCTACATCCACTTCCGAGGCCCCTCTTCGATGAGGCTCCCACCTTCCACTAGCAAATCTCTTGAAAGGGAAGGGTGAATACCCCTCGTACAACTCTTTTACAAGCGGTTCACTCTCTTACAGATTTTCAGCAAGAAAGAAGGAGGTGAACACTTAGCAAATTGAAAACAAGACTAGCTAAGACTTTTCTAAGGCTTTTCTCTCAAACAATTGCTGCTCAAAAAAGTTGTGATCTCAACTGAGATTTGAGGGGTATTTATAGGCCTCAAGAGGATTCAAATTTGGGCTCCAAATTTGAATTCTCTTGGAGTTCCCGATGCTGGCGGTGCCACCACCTGTCAGTGGCAGTGCCACCGCCTATCACTGTCAGACGTTGACAGTGCTGGGCGGTGCCACCGCCTAGCTCTCGGGTGCTGGGCGGTGCAACCGCACAGTCTGGCAGTGCCACCGCCAGACTCTTCGGTTGACTGGTTGGGCTTCAAACTTAGCCCAAACCAAGTCTAATTTTGGGCCCAATTGGCCCCTAACCAGGATATAGGATTATCTCTTAATCTTAATCCTAATTACAAGTTAACTATATAACAAAAAAAACTGCTAGTCATAGGTGCCCAGCAAGCCAATCACGTGAGTGATGGCACGTGTGACTTGATACAGAATCTTTTTGCTTATTATATTTTGGCGTATATCACTTTATAACTATTGCATAAATGCATATATATATTGTGATGTCCTTGGATTTGTGCAATGGGAATCGGATCATGATGAGATCACGATAATGAGATCGATTCACCTTTAAACACATATCCTAAATAATCCCGGTCATAGGTTATTTTCGAGAGGGACATCGTGATACTTAGGATAGACTGGTGTCTTTGTATACCCGTCCATATGATGGATGCAGCTAGTCTCATAGCTGCTCGTGTAGGGACACTAGGGATACAGTATAGCTGCTCATTGGAGAATGAGTTCTTCGATTGATCCGCTTACGGAATCTTTGGATGGTTGATGATGCCTTATTGTCGACAAATGATTCCGTAGTCCTAGTGGTGTATCGGGTCCTTAGACTTGAGACACCAAGGATGTCCTGTATATGAGTGCTCCACTCTTTGATACCGAACTTATAGGTTTGGCTGTCCCAAATCTAGTACAGCTGGTCATTGGGAGTGGTAGTCGACCTTACGAGGGCTATTGAGTGTCGATAGAGGATCATCCCTCTCAGGCGTCATGAGAGGAATATCCCATGTGTTCTTGCTCGGACAAATCCACGGCGGGGTCATTGGGTGAGAGAGAAATAGTTCTCCGGGGAGAATCCGATTAGAGCGAGACTTCGAGTAGAAACCGTATGGGTCCGACAACACCATGCTCGATATCACGGTCTCGGGATATTAGATGGATGAGGGACTATAGGTACATGGTGGCGAGGACGACAGGTCAATGGATTGGATTCCCCAGATCGTCCCGGGGACTACTGGCGTAGTGGCCTAGTAAGTCCAGTAGTCGATGAGTCGAAAGTGAATTATTACAGAGATAATAATTCCTTTTGAGTTAGAAGGAGTTCGGACGGTATGACTCACGGCCAGCTCGATATTGGGCCTAGAGGGTCATACACATATGGTAGGCATTGCGATGAGTAGAGGTTGGGATATGAGATATCCGATTTTGGAGCCCTTGTCTTATTGGATGCAGATCCAATACCCACTAGGGAAAGGACCCATTAGGGTTTGACAGGGATCTCTATAAATAGGAGGGATTCACTGCCCTCATGGGCTAGAGTCTTTGCTTGCCTTTCCTATTCTCCTCTCCTCTCCACCCGGGAGGCACGGAGTTTTGAGGAGGGGGTCGCCGCAACCCCTGCTGTGTGAATCACCGCTAGAGAGGAGGACGCTTGACCTCCTTCACCCTCTCCTAAGGATATGCAAGGAAACAGGGATATACGATCTCCCTAGGTAACACAATCTCTATACGCAGTTTTGTGTTTTGCGGATTTTTGCGCACCAATCTTCGCACGACGACGAACATCTTTTTGGAAATCGGGGATTTTTGTTTTCTTGTTCTTCCGCTGCGCATATGATGTCGCCCCCATGATTTCCCAACAAAAACATCCTAAGCAAGTTTTCAACCGCGAACGTCGAGTCTTGTTCCGGTGAGCTTTCCGACGAACTTCTCCCGACGGACTCCCAGCAAGCTCCCGAACTTGTGATGACTTTAATGAGTAGCCGAGCCTTCTCGGTGATCTCCGTGAACCTCCGACGATCTCTTCGGCGAACTTCTAAAAATTCCGACAGGTTCCCGATTTCTTCTCGGTTGATTCCGGCAGCATCTCCGACGATTCTTCGAACTCTTAAACGTCCATCGAACTTGACTCCGGTATCCTTGCTTTGTGTTTTATGGTTATCATAGTTAATCCTGCACACTTAACTCAATAATATGGATTAGATCAAATAACCCATCAATTGATTTTATCATCAAAATCTAAGATTCAACAATCTCCCCCTTTTTTATGATGACAATCAATTGATGATAGAATTAAATATAACTCCCCCTATCTATATGCCATATTATGAGAAGATAAAAACACTTGAATTCCATCCCATTGAATTCAAGCATGAACCAATAAGTTCTAACCGTAGAACTTATCGTTATTCTCATTAAGCATAATGTAAATGCTAAACTTCAATGAAAATCCTTTTCAAGTCGACAGATAAGAGACAATTTTTACTGCGACAGGAGAAAAAGATTTTCAAAATGAATTTCATGATATACATGTTTGACATGCTTTCAATATGATCATCCGATCTTGCGAATTTCTCAAAGATTTTGCAAGGCACATAAGACATTCATATCACACTAGCTTATATAAGTCATGCTATTAAAATGATACAAGTCATCTCTTTTCTCCCTCTTTGTCATCAACAAAAAAAGAAAATTCATCTTAAAGAAAAATTCAGCATTCATTAATTTTATCAAATCTCTTCTTTCTATACAAGCCCATTCAAATTCAATTCGTCAATTTGAAACTCAGCATTCATTCATTCATTCATTCATTCATTCATTCATTCATTCAAATTCAGCATTCATTCATTCAAATTTACCAAAAATACTTATCCAGAATTCAGCTTAAAAGGAAAAATCAGCATTCATCTAGAAGCATATATCCAGAATTTTAAAAATACATTTAAAGAGAAGGTTCAGTTTTTGTTCAAAAGATGACCAGCTTGGAACTTGAGATTAAGAGTAAACAGAATAGAATAAAAAGATACATCAATCCGTAGGAGGTAATCCATAGTGCTGATACATTTAGCTGTCGTAGTTCCTTTAAAATTCCAATTTGCTGGAGTTGAATTTGTTCTTGCTACGATTTGAGTCGGTCTTGTTGGAATTTGATCTGAGATAGTTCTGCCATAATGAGTCCTTCAGAGGATGAAATAGGAGCTGAAGGCGCTGCACCAAAGGGACTAGGAGGAGGAGATTCATTTCCCATAAAAATTGGTGTTTCTGGTTGTTCTACTGGTGGAGGAATAGGATCAGTCCTTCCAGGTTGCCTTACCCATATTCCATTGTTAAATATGCACCTAAGTCTCTTTAGTAGATTTTTATTGATGACGTTATATCTATCACTCTGAATTGTTTCTTCATCGGGTGGGATGCAAATGTTATAGGCACGAAGAAATCTAGTGATTAACCCCCCATATGGCAACATAATATCTTTAGTTGTAATATCCTGCATGTGTTGCCGTATTGAGTATCCAAAACAGTTATGTTGACCGATTATAATCCAATACATGGTGCTTATCTCTATTATACTCATTTCATCAAGATGATATTGCTTAGGGAATAGTATGCTTGTCATGATATGATGAAGAATCTTAGAGTTAAAAGGTAGTAAGTGTTCGCAACTCTTGGGTATTATTCCGAAGTTCGAGTTTGCAAAAATGGTTTCGACAGCTTCGGTGTAAGTTGCTCCTATTATATTAACATCCCATTTTCCTCTAAAATAGCAGCCCCTATCTTTTTCAGTGATTCCAATTAGTTCACAAATAGAATTATCAGAAATCCTAATTTGTGTTCCTAACATGTAAGTACTTAGGCTATCGTTATCTACCCATAGGTTTGCATAAAAGAGCCTAACTAATCTAGGATAAATTGGTTCATCTATTTGTAAGAGAGGTAGGGCCTCTAGATGAGCAAACCACCTAATGGGTTCTAAGTCTCCTAGTTCATCGAGATCAACGTGTTTTCCCTTATGGATATATCTTGTTTCAAAATTTGGAAACCTAATGGCGTCTTCTTTGGATCTAAAAAGATTGTGGTCATATGAATCTCCTTCAATCCTTTTCCCTTTTGATCTCTTAGGAGCCATTTTCTAGACAAGATGATAAGAGAAATATGAATTGTAATGAATAGGTGAAACAAGAAGAAAGTGAAGGGAAGATTTTACCTTATGGAGTGTTTCTGGGATGATGGAGAGTTTGGACCAACAAGAATCCTTCTCCAAGGTTTGTAGAAGTTAGAATGAGGGATTGAGAGATTTTGGGAGAGTTGGAGCAAGAGTTCCACAGGTTGGGGGCGGTGTCACCGCCGGCCCTAACCATTTCGGGTTATAAAGGGCTCTCGGGCGGTGCCACCGCCTGGTGCCCGGGAGCTCAAGCAGTGCTACCGCCGATTCTGGCGGTGCCACCGCTGGCTTGCCACGGAAGAAGGAAAGAAAACTTTTCTTCCCCCTTCTTGATTTCCAGAGGTGTTTGACGCAAGGAAAGGTTGAGATATTGAGTTGTACTTTAATATATCAATTGGAATCGAAAGAAGAAGATGAAATCAAATCCACAAACGAACGGAACAAGGATAAGACATTCTTCGTAAAATACATTCAAACGTCTTACTCTAAGGGACAATTTAACATGCCTAGTTCCCTTCTAATAAATTCAAATTGGTCTTCATTTAAGGCTTTTGTAAAAATATCTGCTAATTGATGCTTTGTGTCAATGAATTCTAGAACAACATCATTGTTAAGGACATGATCGCGTATGAAATGATGCCTAACGTCGATGTGCTTAGTTCTAGAGTGCTGAATTGGATTTTTAGTAAGACATATGGCACTAGTATTATCACATTTTATGGGAATATTTTTAAAGTGAATTCCATAGTCTTCTAATGTATTTTTCATCCAAACAACTTGTGCACAACATACACTTGCAGCAATGTATTCGGCTTCCGCCGTAGATAGTGCAACTGAATTTTATTTCTTGGAGGTCCAAGAAACAAGTGCATGTCCTAAAAATTAGCATGTTCTTGATGTACTTTTTCTATCTATCCTACATCCGCCAAAATCGGCATCCGCATAAGCTATTAAATCAAAATTTTCAGATTTTGGATACCACAATCCTAAATTTGGAGTTCCTTTAAGATACCTAAATATTCTTTTAACACTTTTAAGATGAGATAATTTAGGATTTGATTGAAACCTAGCGCAAAGTCCTACACTAAACATAATATCCAGTCTAGTCGCGGTAAGGTAGAGTAGACTACCTATCATTCCCCTATATGTTTTTTATCGAAATATTCACTATTTTCATACATATCTAACTTAGTCGCAGTACTCATAGGGGTGTTTATTGCTTTTGAATTATCCATATTAAATTGTTTTAACAATTCTAAAGTATATTTAGATTGGTTAAGAAATATACCATCCCTAAGTTGTTTGATTTGTAATCCTAAAAAGAACGTTAATTCACCCATTAAGCTCATTTCAAATTCATGACTCATACATTTGGCAAATGATTCACATAGTGATTCATCCGAAGAGCCAAAAATAATATCGTCAACATAAATTTGCACAATAAGAAAATTATTTTCAAAATATTTAATAAACAATGTAGTATCAACCTTGCCTTTGGTAAAATTATTTAAAATAAGAAAGGAACTAAGACTTTCATACCAAGCTCTATGAGCTTGTTTCAAGCCATAGAGGGCCTTAGTCAATTTGAATACATGATTAGGAAGAAGAGAATTTTCAAATCCGGGAGGTTGTTCGACATATACTTCTTCGGAAATAAAACCATTCAAGAAGGCACTTTTGACATCCATTTGAAATAGTTTAAAATTATAACTACTAGCATAATTGAGCCACGGGAGCGAAGGTTTCTTCGTAATCGATACCTTCTTCTTAGTTGAAACCTTTGACCACTAATCTAGCCTTGTTTCTAACCACGATACCATTTTCGTCTTGCTTGTTTCAAAAGACCCACTTAGTACCAATGACTAAATGGTCACTAGGTCTAGGAACAAGCTCCCACACCTTATTCCTCTCAAATTGATTCAATTCCTCTTGCATTGCAATAACCCAAAAATCATCTTTTATTGTCTCGTCAATGCACTTAGGTTCGATTTGAGAAAGGAAGGCGGCATTAGCACAAAAATTCTTGAAAGAGGAATGAGTTTGAACCCCTTTTGATGTATCCCCTATAATTAGCTCCTTTTGATGAGCATCTATATACTTCCATTCCTTAGGTAAGGAAATTTCGGAAGAAGGTGCATCCAAGTTGCCATTTTGAGGAGGGGGTTCATTTAAATTCAAATTATCAAAACCAAGATCATCATCAAAATCATTTTTCTTTAAATTTAAAACTTCATTAAAAACTACATGAATAAACTCTTCTATTACTAAAGTTCTTTTGTTAAAAACCCGAAAAGCCTTAGAAACGGAGGAGTAACCAAGAAAGTTGCCTTCATCGGATTTAGCATCAAATTTTCCTAAGGCATCCCTTTCATTTAAAATAAATCATTTACAACCGAAAACTTTAAAATAGGAAATATTTGGTTTTTTGTTATTCTATAATTCATAGGGAGTTTTTGATAAGGATGGTCTTATTAGTACTCTATTCATGATGTAGCAAGCCGTATTTACGGCTTCAGCCCAAAAATACTTAGGTAAACTATGTTCATTTAACATAGCTCTTGCCATTTCTTGTAGGTTTCTATTTTTTCTTTCAACTACTCCATTTTGTTGGGGATTCCTCGGAGTGGAGAAGTTGTGATTGTATCCATTAACTTCACAAAAATTTTGAAAGTCACGGTTTTGAAATTCGCCACCGTAATCACTCTGAATTGATGAAATCATGAAACCTTTTTCGTTTTGAGTGAGTTTACAAAATCTAGAGAAACACTTGAAACAATCACTTTTGTGAGCTAAGAAATAGGTCCAAGTGTATCTAGTATAGTCATCCACAATTACAAATGCATATTTGCTTCCTCCTAGACTTGTCGTATCAATTGATCCAAATAAGTCCAAATAAATCAATTGTAATGGTCTAGTGGTGCTAATTTGAGTTTTTGATTTGAAACTAGTTTTTATTTGTTTACCTAGTTGACATGCATCGCATACTTTGTCCTTAATAAACTTTATATTTGGAATTCCTCGCACTAATTCTCTAGATGAGATCTTAGATATTAGTTTCATGCTTGCATGGCCTAGTCTCCTATGCCAAAGCTAAGCATCATCATTTAAAGCAGAGAAGTACATTTCATTACTTAGTTCATCAAGGTTGATGGTGTAGACATTATTTTGTTTCAATGCAATCATAGTTATGTTATGGTTTGGTTTTTCAATAATACACACATTTGATTCAAATCTAATGATATAACCTTTATCGCATAATTGACTAACACTCAAGAGATTATGTTTCAATCCATCAACTAGTAAGACATCATCAATAGAAAATTTTAATTTGTTACCTATGGTTCCCTTGCCAATGATTTTCCTTTGGTTGATGTCTCCGAAGGTGACGTACCCTTCTTCTTTGCTAGTGAGCATAGAGAAATGAGATGGATCTCCAGTCATATGTCTTGAGCATCCACTATCTAGATACCATCTCTTGCTCATAGCTTGTGATGGTGTATGTTTCTACCAGAAGGGATTATTTTTAGGTACCCATTTTCTTTTGGGTGCCTTAAAAACTTATTCATCATATTGCATAGAATTGATCATAGTTCCTTTAGGAACCCAAATTAGTTTGTTCGGACTAATTTTCTTGAATAGATATTTATAAGTTTTATGTCCATATTTGCAACAAAAGTTGCAATGACTTTGGTGCCGAACATGTAAGACGGGGCCTTTAACGAAGGTGGTTGGATTTTGGTGAGGACTTCTCACAAATCCGATTCCACTTCTTTTAGGAACGTGACCCTTATTTGTAAGGATCATGTTCAAATATTTGCTACCAACCTCGAATTTCTTCAAGGTGTCTTTAAGTAGCAAGTTCTCCTTTTAGAGAGATTCTAGATCATGGCATTTTATACATGGAGCTAAACTATCATGATATTCAGTTTTTAATCTATCGATATCACAAGTGAGACTATCATGCTCCTTTTTTAGCAATTTATATTTTCTACTAATTATCTTACATTCATTAAATAACTCATGGAAAGCATTTAATAATTCATGATAAGGTAAATCTGCATCAATTAAATCCATTACCTCTTCTCCGATGGCCATTAGGGCGTAATGAGCAACTTGCTCGGTGTTGGACTCTTCTTCTTCGGACGAGCTTGAATCATCCCACGTTGCCTTGAGCGCCTTTTTCTTTGATGCTCTCTTTTTGGCTTGAGGGGAATCGTTCTTGTAGTGTCCCAATTTTTTGCATTCATAGCAAATCACTTGGTCCTTCTTTTGGTCAAATTTATTTTTTGTATTATTTTTAAATTTGTTCTTCCTTAAATATTTTTTAAATTTTTGAGTCAAAAGTGCAATGTCATTGTCACTGTCCTCATCACTTGATGTTCCTTTTAAGTGGTCTTCTTGTGATTTGAGTGTCATATCCTTCCTGTTCTTTGGAAGGGGGTTCTCGAGCTCGTCATGAGCTTGACATGTCATTTCGTAGGTCATTAGAGACCCAATGAGTTCTTCAAGAGGGAATGTTTCAAGGTCTTTGGCCTCTTGAATGGCCGTAACTTTTGGATCCCAACTTTTAGGGAGGGATCTTAAGATTTTAGTTACTAGTTCAAAGTTAGTAAAATCTTTACCAAGAGCTTTGAGTCCATTGATGACATCCGTAAACCGGGTGTACATGTCTCCGATGGACTCACTTGGTTTCATTCGGAAAAGTTCGTAAGAGTGCACAAGGATGTTGATTTTGGACTCTTTCACTCGGCTAGTGCCTTCATGAGTGACCTCAAGAGTTCTCCAAATATCAAAAGCCGAATCACAAATTGAAACACGATTAAATTCATTTTTGTCTAGTGCACAAAACAAAGCATTCATAGCCTTTGCATTTAAAGCAAAAACCTTCTTCTCCGATTCATTCCATTCGCTCATCGGAAGAGAAGATTTTTTAAATCCGTTTTCAATAATAGTACAAAGCTCGAAATCCATAGAAATGAGGAAGATCCTCATCCGAGTCTTCCAATATATGTAATCCGACCCATTAATCATGGGTGGACGTATGATAGAGTGTCCCTCATGCATGCCGGAGTAAGCCATCTCTCTTGGGTATTAGACCAAATATGAGAGTGAGCCTTGCTCTGATATCAATTGTTAGGATCGGAGCGGCACTAAGAGGGGGGGGTGAATTAGTGCAGTGGATTAAAACGTTGGTTTCAACAATTCTTTCGTACATTAAAAATCGGAATCGGAAGTGCTTAACTTGAAAGCGTATTTGCAAAGTTGTGTAGCAAAGGTAATGATGAAATAAAGCAAGTAAGAAGGTTTGCAGTAATGTAAACAGTAGTAATGAAATGCAAACCAGAGACTACGCCGTTTTTGAAGTGGTTCGGTCAAGTGACCTACATCCACTTGCGAGGCCCCTCTTCGATGAGGCTCCCACCTTCCACTAGCAAATCTCTTGAAAGGGAAGGGTGAATACCCCTCTTACAACTCTTTTATAAGCGGTTCACTCTCTTACAGATTTTCAGCAAGAAAGTGTTAGGATCGGAGCAGCACTAAGAGGGGGGGGTGAATTAGTGCAGCGGATTAAAACTTCGGTTTTTAAAAAATCTTTCGTATGATAAGAGCGGAACTTGACAAGCTTAATCTTGAAAGCGTATTCTTAAATATGCGCAGCAAAAGTAATGAGGAACTAAAGCATATAAGAAGGTTTGCAATAATGTAAATAGCAATAATGAAATGCAAACCAAGGATCATGCCGATTTTAGAGTGGTTTGGTCAAATGACCTACTCCACTTTGAGGTCCCTCTTGATGAGGCTCCCCACCTTCCACTAGCAAGTCTCTTGAAATGGAAGGGTAAATACCCTCTTACAACTCTTTACAAGCGGTTCACTCTCTTACAGATTTTTGAGAAGAGATGAGGTGAACACTAGCAAATTGAAAAAAGAAAGAAAGCTAACACTTTTCTAAGATTTATCTCTCAAACTCTTCTTTGCTCAAAAAGGTTGTAATCTCATTTGAGATTTGAGGGGTATTTATAGGCCTCAAGAGGATTCAAATTTGGGCTCCAAAATTTGGGCTCCAAAATTCAAATTCTCTTTGGGTTCCCGATCTTTGGCGGTGCCCACACCAGCCAATAGCAGTGCCACCTTGGCCTTTCGGGTATTTATAGTGTTTTCAGCCCCTTCTGATGTTTTCAGCCCACAGCCTCTGGTGTTTTCAGCCTCTGATGTTATAGGCCCCTACTTGGGTTATAGGATTAATACCTAATCCTAACCCTAATTAACATGCTAACTACGAATTTTAAAGACATTATATAAGCTATTACAAAATCCAAAAGTCAAGACTTCTTTAGGCGAACTTTTGGTCTTCCGATAAACTCTGGAAACCATTTCGGACTCGGCAAAGCTCGAAACTTCACGATTTGATCTTGGCGAAGTTCCAACGAGCTTCTTCGGCAAGCTCTGATCTTTCTCGGCAAACTCTCTACGAACTTCCCACGAACCTTCCGGCGAGCTTCCAAAAAACCCTTCGGCAAGCTCCCTACTCATTTCGGCTAGTTCGGCGTTTCGATGATCCTTCGGACTTCCGTCGAACTCTTGAACTCCCAACGAATCCTTCGTTCTTGACTCCACACTTTGTTTCACTTTATGACTTCATCGTTATCGTAGTTAATCCTGCACATGCAAACCAAAACTCTACTCCGATCTAGACAGTTATTACAACGCGAATTGACATTACATTTGCCCAACCGTCATTGGTTGGCGCCCCGTCGATTCTTTAGCACATCGTCCTCTCTTGCGGCTTGTTGCCCAATCAGCGGTTGACCTCCATAACCCCCGATATCCTTGGCGCAATTCGCTCTTCTTGGCCGATGCCCGATGTTGAAGCCTTCTCGCGTCCATTATCGGCGTGATCTCCTCCGCATAGCGTCAATTCCTCTGCGTTAACTGTCTAATTCTGATCGAGTAGACCTGCATCACTCAAAATGCAATTAAACATCTAAACACAATCAATTGGTTTCATCATCAAAATCTGAGATTCAACAATCTCCCCTTTTTTTTGATGATGACAACTAATGATGACTAACGGAGTTAACCTTAACTCCCGGAGTTTAAACAAACTCCCCTATCAATATGTCATTGATAGAACACTTGGATTATCTCAAATCCAAGTAACATTCATCACATGTTTTGAAAAACATTTAAACCATCATGCAAATATATAAAATGTTTAATTCAATGCATGAAGTCATCAATATACTTCTCCCCTATGTCATCAACAAAAGGAGAAGTAGCTCTAGCTATTTTAAAAGATATGCAAGTTTTTTACAACATGAAGCTAGATTTTCATCACAACATATAGGCACAAAAGCATGGCAATTCAACACTTGAATTTTTTGTGCAAGATTACACTTTGCTTTTTTCTTTGCAAGTAACAATATTTATGATGTTTGATATAGCAAATTTTATATCATGCGGGTAGCAAACTTTTGTGATGTTTCAAGATAGTAAGTTCTTTCTTCTCTTTTGAGAAGTGCTATTTTTTCGCTTCCTTTACAAAGTGCAAGCTAGCAAAGTGTTTGAAAAAGTGAGCAAGTTTTGCAACATAGAAGCTAGCAAAAATTTGAAAAGCAAATACAAGATAGCTTTCTTGTTGGAGTGTGTAAGCTATCGATTCTTGCTTCCTATTGTAATGTGTAGGTTGCAAGTCTTGCTTCTTGAGATAGGCAAGATAGTGATGTTCAAGAAGACAACTTTTGCTTCTTGAAATAAGCAAGTTAGTAACCTTTGCTACTTAAGATAGGCAAGCTAGTAATAACTTTCTCCCCCTTTGTCAATGTCAAAAAGAAGGAGAGGAACCAATGATTTAGACTTTTACATCAACTTTGCATCAATCAATATTTCAATCATCACATGATGCATACAAGACAATAATGTAATGAAATCATTTCACGAAGGATACCAATGTGAAAATTCACTAAGGATCACATGAAACAATCACAAATCATGATATCATTATGCGATACATCATGATATGATAATAGTCTAAAAAAAATTAATTTGTGATACATGTGATACATTGCGATACACTAAAAAATTCATTGAGATGCTTTTAAGGATATCAACATATTTTTTATACAAAGCATGGCAAGAGCAATTTTGTTGCAAGTTTTCTAAGTTTTGCAATTTTTTACTTCTTTTCGAGATAGCAATTCTTTGCTTCTCTGAGCTAACAACTTTTACGATATGCAAGTTTTACTACATGTAAGCTAGCAAATTTAAAGATTTGCAAGTTAGCATATTTGCTTTTTTTTGCGATGTGCATGATAGCATTTCTTTGTAATGTTTAAGATAGCAAATTGTACATTATGCTAGCTAGCAAATTAAAGATGTTCAAGAAAGCAAGCACTTTCTTCTCTTTTGAGAAGTGTCAATTTTTTGCTTCCTTAGAAAAATGTCAACCTAATAAGAGAATGTTTTACATGAGGCAAGCAAACAATTTGGCAAGTGTTACATTTGCATCTTCTCTTTAGATGTGCAAGAAAGTAAGGAAGTTTTTGCATTTTCTTGACTTGTGCAAGGTAGCTAATTTCTATTTGAGATGACCCTTTACATCAATTCAAGATAGCACATTAGTAACTCTTTCTCTCCCGTTGTCATTGGCAAAAAAGAAAGGAAGATTCAAGTCATGAATATCAAAATAATAATTTTGTCATAAGTATTTTCATCATTAGTATATCATTATTACATGCATAATACCAAATCATCATATATTCAAAACATATTAACTTATCATTATATGCATGATTCCAAATCATCATTCATATCATTTCAATCATTGTTTCAATCATCACTATAACTCATCATGCACATGATGTAAAATCATCTAACATGATACAAATATTTATTTTCAAAATGTTTATCACTATTTTCATGTATGATAATAAAGTATTCATGATGCATATATCATCACAATACAAAGCAATTGCATGCATAATTTCAAAGTATAAATATTTCAAATCATGAAGATATTAACTTGTCAAATTTCATCCAATCATTCATGATTATAACTTTTCATTTGTATACATCAAAATAATATCAAGAGTATTTCATGCATAATTTTAATCACCACATAAGGAATATCAAGAAGAAAGTAATTGGGTGATGCGATAAACATTTCATGAATACAAGGAATTGTATATAAAAATCATATCATGAAAAGATAATAATAGAAGACACATTTTGTTTTGAAAAATCACCTCTTAAATAATCAAGGAAAAATCTTGGGAGATCGATTAATGAAAAAATCTTGATTCATAATAAATCTTAATTTGTAAATATCACGGAATCAAGATCATGATTTTGAATAAAACTCATTCAAATTCAAATCATCCAAATCATCAAAATCTCAACATTTCTTTCAAGAGATTCAAAATGGCATAGATAGTTTTATTGGTCTCTTAGGTAGAAATCAATAAGATAAAGGATTACATTTCATTTTTTTTTATAAATTTCTATTCATGTGATTTGCTTCTTATGAGCATGCCTTAGTCTTTATATGCCAAATCAATATAAGCATTAAAGTTCAAGATGTAAAGGCAAAATCTTATAAGACAACTCATTTATAAAATATTCATCATGTTTATTTTCATGAGATTCATAAGATTGGTAAAATAAATTCATTAATCTCAATAGAATAGAAAATTTATTTCCATTTCATACAATTGATTTCATGTGAGAGTGTTCTAGTCTTTTTTTTGTGAAAACATTGTATCATCATTTAAAGTCAAAACATAAGTTTTAGTCATAAAGCCGTCAAGCCCAAACACATCAAAAATAAAACATCATGATATCACATCTATCATCAAAAGACTATCAAGAAATTCATACATAGATGTACATGCACTATGTCATCTTAATATGTCATGAGAATGTCATCTTAATTCGTCATAAAAATGATTAAACCAAAAAACATGTTAATCCAAAATGAGAGTATCAAATCAACATTTACTTCAAAAAACTCATGTATGTCATAAAATCATCAAGATACACATGTATGGATTAATCCTAAGCATTATCACATATCATATAATTATCATCCCTAATGTTGTATACATCATTTAACATTTCAAAAAACATAACATGCATGAAACCTTAGCAATATACATTTCATGATCAAAGTTTTTTAATTTTTCAAAAGATGCTAAAAAGAAAAACTTGATATAATTTTAAAAAATAATTTTTTATTTCCTATTCCTACTATCTAAATTAAGCACTCATGAAAAAACTTCAAGTAATTTCAAAATAATTCAAGAGAGTTGAGTTAGTTACCTTGTAGTCGAAGCCCATCAAAGCCCAATTAAGCCGTTTCATCTTTGGAAGTTCTTGATTCATCCTTGGGTGCCTTCCTTTTCTTTGGCCTCTTCCTCCGTTCAAGTTCATTGTTCATTTTAGATTTTTGTTTAATGAACTTATTAAGAGTTAGTGTTCGAAGTTCAAGTTCATCATTGTCCTCATCACTTGAGTCAACGCTCAAGTGGTATTTATTTGTCAGGAGTTCCAAATCCTTCCTATTCTTTGGAAGGTGGTTCAAGTGTTCATTGTGTTCATCATGCGCATTGCGCTTTCCATTTCATATGTCATCAATGAGCCGATAAGTTCTTCAAGTGGAAAAATATTTAATTCTTTTTGTTTCTTGTATTGTGCGTAACTTTTGATTCCCAAACTTTAGAAAGTGATCGTAAAACTTTACTAACAAGTTCAAAATTCGAGAAACATTTGCCAAGAGTTTGTAAACCATTGACGACATCAAGTAAAGCGGGTGTACATGTCAACAATGGTGGTTTCGGCTTCATTTGAAAAAAGCTCGAAATCATGCATTAAAATGTTAACTTTCGAGTCTTTGACTCTACTAGTTCCCTCGTGTGTGATTTCAAGTTTTAGCCAAATATCAAAAGCCGTTTCGCGCGTAGAAATCGATTGAACTCATTTTTTTTTTGTCTAAAGCAAAATAAGGCATTCATACCCTTTTCGTTTAAAAAAAAATACTTCTTCTCCAAATCCGACCATTCGTTCATCGGTTTAGAGGGAAGTTGAAAACCATTTTCAACAATATTCCATATATCCAAATTCATAGAAATCAAGAAAACTCTCATTCGAGTTTTCCAATAAGTGTAGTTCAATCCGTTAAACAACGGTGGACGAAAAACCGATAAGCCCTCTTGAAAGCCATGAAGAGCCATTTTCTCGGGTATAAATCCGAAATGAGAAATACCGGGCTCGATACAATTGTTAGGATCGAGCAGCACTAAGAGGGGGGGGGGTGAATTAGTGCATGGATTAAAACTTGGTTTTTTAAAAAAATCTTTTCAGTATGATAAGAGCGGAACTTGACAAGCTTAATCTTGAAAGCGTATTCTTAAATATCGCAAAAAAAAGTAATGAGGAACTAAAGCATATAAGAAGGTTTGCAATAATGTAAATAGCAATAATGAAATGCAAACCAAGGATCATGCCGATTTTAGAGTGGTTCGGTCAAATGACCTACTCCACTTGCGAGGTCCCTCTTCGATGAGGCTCCCACCTTCCACTAGCAAGTCTCTTGAAATGGAAGGGTAAATACCCCTCTTACAACTCTTTACAAGCGGTTCACTCTCTTATAGATTTTCGAGAAGAGATGAGGTGAACACTAGCAAATTGAAAAGAAAGAAAGCTAACACTTTTCTAAGATTTATCTCTCAAACTCTTGCTGCTCAAAAGGTTGTAATCTCAGCTGAGATTTGAGGGGTATTTATAGGCCTCAAGAGGATTCAAATTTGGGCTCCAAAATTTGGGCTCCAAAATTCAAATTCTCTTTGGGTTCCCGATCTTTGGCCGGTGCCACCGACCAGCCAGTGCCACCGCCTTGGCCTTCTGGTGCTGGGTGGTGCCACCGCCAACCAAGAGGTGTCACCCCCCAGCACTTTCGGGTGCTGGGCGGTGCCACCGCTCAGCCCAGGCGGTGCCACCGCCTATAGTGTTTTCAGCCCACTATAGTGTTTTCAGCCCACCGCCTACAGTGTTTTCAGCCTACAGTGTTATAGGCCCCTACTTGGGTTATAGGATTAATACCTAATCCTAACCCTAATTAACATGCTAACTATGAATTTTAAAGACATTATATAAGCTATTACAAAGTCCATAAGTCAAGACTTCTTCCGTGAACTTTGGCGGTCTTAGATAAACTCTGGAAACCATTCTCATGGACTCGGCAAGCTCGAAACTTCACGATTTGATCTTGGCGAGTTCCAACGAGCTTCTTCGGCAAGCTCTGATCTTTCTCGGCAAACTCTACGAACTTCTCACGAACCTTCCGGTGAGCTTCCAAAAAACCCTTCCGGCAAGCTCCCTACTCATTTCGGCTAGTTCCGCAGCGTTTCGATGATCCGCCGGACTTCCGTCGAACTCTTGAACTCCCCAGCGAATCTTCGTTCTTGACTCCACACTTTGTTTCACTTTATGACTTCATCGTTATCGTAGTTAATCCTGCACATGCAAACCAAAACTCTACTCCGATCTAGACGGTTATTACAACGCGAATTGACATTCATTTGCCCAACACGTCATTGGTTGGCGCTTGATTCGATTCTTTAGCACATCGTCCCTCTCTTGCGGCTTGTTGCCCAATCAGCGGTTGACCTCCAACCCCGATATCCTTGGCGCAATTCCGCTCTTCTTGGCCCGATGCCCGATGTTCAAGCCTTCGCCGTCCATTATCTCCGGCGTGATCTCCTCCGGCGCAACGTCAATTCCTCCTACGTTAACTGTCTAATTCTGATCGAGTAGACCTGCATCACTCAAAATGCAATTAAACATCTAAACACAATCAATTAGTTTCATCATCAAAATCTGAGATTCAACAGAAAGAAGGAGGTGAACACTTAGCAAATTGAAAATAAGACTAGCTAAGACTTTTCTAAGGCTTTTCTCTCAAACAATTGCTGCTCAAAAAAGTTGTGATCTCAGCTGAGATTTGAGGGGTATTTATAGGCCTCAAGAGGATTCAAATTTGGGCTCCAAATTTGAATTCTCTTGAGTTCCGATCTTCGTGCAACTCAGCTTTGTCGATGGCGGGTGCTGCTGTCATTTGTGTCGGGGCGTTGACGGTGTTGGGTGTTGCCACCTTGCTCTCGGGTCTTTGGGCGGTTGCAACCACCCAATCTGGCGATGCCACCCGGAACTCTTTGATTGACTGGTCGGGCTTCAAACTTAGCCCAAACCAAGTCTAATTTTGGGCCCAGTTGGTCCCTAACCAGGATATAGGATTATCTCTTAATCCTAATCCTAATTACAAGTTAACTACATAACAAAAAAAATATCCTAAGCAAGTTTTCAACCACGAACGTCGAGTCTTGTTCAGGCGAGCTTTCCGACGAACTTCTCCCGACGGACTCCCAGCAAGCTCCCGAACTTGTGATGACTTTAATGAGTAGCCGAGCCTTCTCGGTGATCTCCATGAACCTCCAATGATCTCTTCGGCGAACTTCCAAAAATTCGGACGGGTTCGATTTCTTTCGGTTGGTTCCGGCAAAGACATCTCGGCGATTCTTCGGACTCTTAAACGTCCATCGAACTTGACTCTGGTATCCTTGCTTTGTGTTTTCTGGTTATCGTAGTTAATCCTGCACACTTAACTCAATAATATGGATTAGATCAAATAACCCATCAATTGATTTTATCATCAAAATCTGAGATTCAACAGGCCTTTAGTGGAGGAAGAATCTAAAAGTGGATGTAGGTCACATTAACCGAACCACTCTAAATTCTAGTTTACTTTTCATTTGTGCAATTTACATTACTATAAATCTCCTTAATCCTCTCTTACACTTTTACGAAAGCTTTCAAGTTCATACTCTCTCCGAAACGGATTGAATCGAAACCATTTTTATCGAAATCAGTTTTAATTGACATGAACATTTTTTCTAAAATTGAAAAAGTTTTCTACTGCACTAATTCACCCCCCCTCTTAGTGCCGCTCTTGATCCTAACAATTGGTATCAGAGCATGGTTCACTCTTATTTGGTTTTAAACCCAAGAGAGATGGCATTTACCAGCAATCTAAAGGGTCATTCAATTATACGTCCACCCATGTTCAATGGGACAGATTACACATATTGGAAAACTAGAATGAGGATCTACCTAATTTCAATGGATTTCGAATTATGGAATATTATAGAAAATGGCTTTCAAAAGTCTTCTTTTCTAATGAACAATTGGAATGAGTTGGAGAAGAAGACTTTCACTTGAAACGCAAAGGCTATGAGTGCCTTGTTTTATGCCTTAGATAAAAATGAGTTCAATCGTATGTCTATTTGTGAATTAGCTTTTGATATTTGGCACATACTCAAAGTGACTCATGAAGGCATTAGTAGAGTGAAGGAGTCAAAAATTAATCTTTTAGTCCACATATGAGTTATTTCAAATGAAATTAAGTGAGACCATTGGAGACATGTACACTCGATTTACAGATATCATCAATGATCTAAAAGGACTTGGTAAAAGTTTCTCGAATTTTGAACTTGTTAATAAAATTTTAAAATCTCTTCCAAAGAGTTGGGACCCTAAAGTAATAGTTATTCAAAAGGCCAAAGATCTAAATAATTTTCCTCTCGAAGAACTAATTGGGTCACTAATGACCTATGAAATGACATGTAAAGCTCATGAAGAGCTTGAGGATACCCTTCCAAAGAATAGGAAGGATATGGCATTGAGAACATAAGAAGATCACTTGAAAAAAAACTTAAGTGATGAGGACCTTGATAAAGATTTGGCACTCTTAACAACAAAATTCAAAAAATTCATAAAAAGAAATAAATTTAAAAATGACACTAAAAATAGATTTGAACCCAAGAAAGATCAAGTAATATGCTATGAATGTAAGAAGTCAGGACATTACAAGAGTGAATGTCCCTTAACCAAGAAGAAGGCTCTCAAAGCAACATAGGACGACTCAAGTGCATCTGAAGAAGAGGAGCCAACTAACACCGAGCAAGTTGCTCACTATGCACTTATGACCATTGGAGATAAGGTAATAAGTTCATTTAATGTAAATTTATTGTTTGATGAACTATTAAATGCTTTTCATGATTTATTTGATGAATGCAAATCAATTAGTAAAAAATATAAATTATTAAAAAAGGAGCATGATTCTCTTATTAGATATTACAATAGATTAAAAGTTGAGCACAATGATAGTTTAGCTTCATGTGCAAAATGTGATGAACTAGAAATACTTCAAAAGGAAAATTTGCCACTTATGAAAACCTTAGAAAAGTTTGAGGTTGGTAGTAAATCCTTGAAAATGATCCTTGCAAACAAGGGTCACGTTCATAGAAAAGGCAAAATCGGATTTGTGAGTAGCTCTCACCAAAATCCAACCACCTTTGTTAAAGGTCTTACTTTATATGTTTCACCCCGAAACAAATGTAACTTTTGTTACAAATTTGGGTATATAGCTTATCATTGCCTATTCAAGAAATATAATCTATATAAATTGATTTGGGATCCTAAAAGAATCTTAAATGACTCATTGCAATATGATAAGCTATGTAGATCGATTTTTGAGGCACCCAAGGTCAAATGGGTACCTAAAAATCATCTCTTTTTATAGAAAAATGTACCATCACAAACAAGGAGCAAGAGATGGTATCTTGATAGTATGGATGCTCAAGGAATATGACTGGAGATCTATCTCATTTCTCTAAGCTCCTAGCCTAGACGAAGGATATGTCACCTTCGGAGATAACAACAAGGGTAAAATCATTGGCAAAGGAACCATAAGTAACAAATCCAACCTTCTTATTGAAGATATATTGTTAGTTGATGATTTAAAGCATAACCTTTTAAGTATTAGTCAATTATGTAATAAAGGATATATCGTTAGATTTGAATCTAATGCTTGTATTATTGAAAAACCATACAAAAACACATCTGTGATTACCCTAAAATAAAATAATATATACACTATTGAGATTGATGATCTTTATAATGGAATGTGCTTTTCGATTTTGAATGATAATGCTTGGCTTTGGCATAGGAGATTAGGTCATGCTAGTATGAAATTAATCTCTCAAATTTTATCTAATGAACTTGCAAGAAGAATTCCTCATATCATATTCGTCAAAGATAATGTGTGTGATGCATGTCAACTAGGAAAACAAATAAAAGATAGTTGTAAACCTAAGAACAAATAAGCACCTCTAGACCTTTGCAATTGATCCATATAGACTTGTTCGGACCAATTGCTATATCAAGCCTAGGAGGTAGCAAATACGCATTTGTCATCGTGAATGATTATAGTAGATACACATGGACTTTTTTTTTTGCATACAAAAATGAATGCTTTAGGTATTTCTCTAAGTTTTGTAAATTTGTTCAAAATGAAAAGGGTTTTATGATTTTGTCAATTTGAAGTGATCACGGTGGTGAATTTCAAAATGTGATTTTCAAAAATTTTGTGAATCTAATGGATACAACCACAACTTCTTTACTCCAAGAAATTCTCAACAAAATGGAGTAGTAGAAAGAAAGAATACAAACTTACAAGAAATGGCAAGAACTATGTTAAATGAACATAGCCTATCCAAATATTTTTGGGCCAAAGCCGTAAATACGACATGTTTTGTTTTGATTAGGGTTCTAGTAAGACCACTACTTTCCAAGACTCCTTATGAGTTGTGGAACAACAAAAAACCCAACGTTTCATACTTTAAAGTTTTCAGATGTAAATGTTTTATTTTGAATAAAAAAGATGCCTTAGGGAAATTTGATGCAAAATCCGATGAAGAAATTTTTCTTAGCTATTCTTTTGTTTCTAAAGTATTTCGTATCTTTAACAAAACAACTTTGATTATAGAAGAATATATTCATTTTGTTTTTAAGAAATTTTCGAAGTTAAGAAAAATGATTTTGATGATGGTTTTAATTTTGATACTTTGAATTTAAATGATTCCCCTTCTCCATTTATCAACTTGGATGCATATTCTTCCGAACTTTCTTTATCGAAGGAATGGAAGTATGTAAATGCTCATCTTAAGGAGCTAATTATTGGAGACACATCAAAAGGGGTTCAAACTCGTTCTTCTCTTAAAAAATTTTGTGCCAATACTACTTTTCTCTCCCAAATTGAACCTAAATGCATTGATGAGGCCATGAAAGATTATTCATGGGTCATCACAATACAAGAAGAATTGAATCAATTTGATAGAAATGAGGTGTGGAAGCTTGTTCCAAGGCCAAATGACCATTTAGTTACTGGTACAAACTGGGTCTTAAGAAGCAAGCAAGATGAATCTGGTCTCGTGGTTAGAAATAAGGCTAGATTAGTGGCCAAAGGTTTCAACCAAGAAGAAGGTATCGATTATGAAGAAACCTTCGCTCCTTAGCTCGATTAAAAGTCATAAGGATGCTCCTTGCCTATGCTAGTAGTAATAATTTTAAATTATTTTAAATGGATGTTGAAAATACTTTTCTTAATAGCTTTATTTCCAAAGAAGTTTATGTTGAACAACCTCCCAGATTTGAGAATGATGATTTCTCTAATCATGTGTTTAAATTGACTAAAGCTCTCTATAGATTGAAACAAGCCCTAAGGGCTTGGTATGAGAGACTTAGCTCATTTCTAAATTATAATAATTTCTCTAAAGGTAAGGTCGATACTACATTGTTTATCAAATATTTTAAAAATAATTTTCTTATTGTTCAAATTTATGTTGATGATATTATTTTCAGTTCCACGAATGAATCTCTTTGTGAATCATTTGCTAAAAGTATGAGTATTGAATTTGAAATAAGTTTGACAGGGGAATTAACTTTCTTTTTAGGCTTACAAGTCAAACAACTAAGTAGTGGCATTTTTCTTAGTTAAACAAAATATGCTTTAGATTTGCTAAAAATGTTTAATATGATTAGCTCAAAGGCTATCAATACTCCCATGAGTACCTCCACCAAGTTAGACATTGATGAAAGTGGAGAAAGCTTTGATCAAAAAGCTTATAAAGGTATAATAAGAAGTTTACTATACCTCACCACAACTATACTAGATATCATGTTTAGTGTAGATCTTTGTGCTAGGTTTCAATCTAATCCTAAGATATCTCATCTTAAAGCAGTTAAGAGAGTTCATAGATATCTTAAAGGTACCACTAATCTAGGATTATGGTATCTAAAATCTGAGAACTTTGAACTAATTACATATGCTGATACAGATTTTGCTGGATGTAGATTAGAGAGAAAAAACACATTCGGAATATGTCAATTTTTAGGACGCACTTGTTTCTTTGTCTTCCAAGAAATAAAACTCGGTTGCATATCTACAACCGAAGCTAAGTACATTATAGCTAGTGCATGTTGTGCACAAGTTGTGTGGATAAAAAACACTTTAGATGATTATAAGATTTATCTTAAAAATATTCCCATAAAATGTGATAACACAAGTGCAATATGTTTAACAAAAAATCTCATTCAATACTCTAGAACTAAATATATTGATATTAGGCATCACTTTATACGAAATCATGTTAATAATCATGATATAATCTTAGAGTTTATTGATACAAAATATCAATTAGTCGATATCTTTACAAAACCTTTAAGTGAAGAACAATATGATTTTATTATAAGAGAGTTAGGAATGTTAATTTGTTCAAATGCATGAATTTGATGTATATCTTTTCCGGACTATCTTTTTGTATTTTATAAATGGAGCTTTCATGAACTTATTTTGTTTTTATCTTTCTTGGTATCAAGTTTACTTCATACCCTTAATGATTTTTTATACACTTAATGATATTTTATACACTTAATCACTTCATTGATTTCATTGACAAATGCACCTCTCACAAATTTATCTCTTGTGAATTTGTAATAAGAAATGGATTTAATGTGATGCTCCTCTCATTATGAAGGTTTATTCATGAAATTTCTTTTATCCTCCATATGATGATTCTTTTGTTAGGATCAAGAGAGACACTAAGAGGGGGGGTGAATTAGTGCAGTGGAAAACTTTCACGATTTCAGAAAAATGTTCGTTTCGTTAAAAATTGATTCTAACGAAAATGGTTTCAATTCAATCTGTTTCATAGAGAAGTTGAACTTGAAAGCTTTCATAAAAGTACAAGAGAAGATTAAGGAGGTTTGCACTAAAGTAAATTGCACAAATGAAAAGCAAACTGAAATTTAGAGTGGTTTGGTCAAAATGACCTACATCCACTTTCGGATTCCTCCTCCGACGAGGTCACTAGCATCCACTAAAGGTCTTCCTTCAATAGGTGAAGACCGAATACTACTTTATAGCACCTTCTCCTTTTCTTGGGTTTAGGAGACAACCCTTACAAGTCTCATTCCTCTTTCTTGGATGGTTACAAGGCTAACAGATAAACGAGGAGAACTCTAACTTTTACAATACTTTTATGACTCAAAACTTCAAGATTAAGCCAATACTTTCATGCCCTTTCATGAAGAAAAGGGTGGGATTTTTATAGGCCTCAATGGCTTCAAAATTAGAGCCAAAAAATGTTACATCCCCGGAATCCGGGGTACTAGCGGTACCACCGCCATTACTGGTCGGTACTACCGTCGCTGATTTGACTCTGGGTGGTACCACCACTGGCAGCATTCACTACTAGTGGTACCACTGTGTAGCCTGGGCGGTACCACCGCCTAGATTTCCTGGGGTGATGTTTCCCAGGCGGTGCCATCGCCGGCCAGGTTTTCAGCACCCTGGTTGGGCCTTGAATCCAGCCCAAACCAGCCTAACTTAGGGCCCAGTTGGCCCCTAATAGAGTTGATGGAATTACCTCCTAATCCCAACTCTAATTATGTGCTAACTACGATTCCTAAGACATATTCTAAGCAAGATAAGTCTGATTTCGTCCGGCGAACTTCTGATGATCTCTCGGCAATGTTCCGATGGACTCCTGGCAAGCTCTTGGACTTCACGATGATCTTCTTCGTGAGTTCTGATGAGCTTCTTTGGCAAGCTCCAAGACTTCTCGGTCAATTCCGGTAGAACTTCCGACGAACGTCCAAACTTCCGACGAACTCTCGAACTCCCAACGAAATCGCGTTCTTGACTCTAGGACTTATTTTGCTTTATGTCTTGCTATCATAGTTAATCCTGTAGGAAGAATCATGTTGGGCTGGAGCATTATCGAAAGTTCATCGGATATTCACCGGAAGTACGCCGGAAGCTCGCCGGAAGAGCAATTGACGCACCAGAACAAGAAGTGTTGTGATCATATCTTAATTATCATAGTCAGAGCATAAATTAAGTTGGGATTGGGAGGTAATCCCACTAACTCAATTAGGAGCCAACTAGGCCCTTAATAGGGTTGAATTGGGCCAAATTGAGCAGCCAATTTAGCCCCTGAATTCTTGGCCGGCGGTGGCACTGCTTGGAAAGCAATGCCCAAGGATTTCTGGGCGGTGGTACCGCCCAGACTGGGCAGTGGTACCGCCAGCAATTATTGCTGCTAGCAGTGGTATTGCCCCTATCAACCGGTGGTACCGCCAGAGCTTGGTCTCCGAGCTCTGTCAAGCGGTGGTACCGCCCAATGTCAGGTGTCAGGTGGTGGTACCGCCAAGACCTTGGAAATCCGGGATTATACACTTTTTGCCTTCATTTTTTAAGCCATTGGAGCTTATAAAAACCCCACCATTTTTTGTATGAAATGGAACGAAAGTATTGAGATAATCTTGAGTTATTAAGGTGTGAAAGTGTTATAAACAAGTGCTAGAGTCCTCCTCCTCCCTTTCTAAGTTTTGAGTTCATTTAAAAGAAGTGTAAGACTTGTAAGGGTTCTCTTCTAAACTGGTGAAAAGAAAAAAATACTATAAAAGGTGGTTGGTCTTCATCTATTAAAGAAAGGCCTTTAGTAGATGCCGGAGACCTCATCGGAGGAGGAATCCGAAAGTGGATGTAGGTCACATTGACCGAACCACTCTAAATTCTGGTTTGCTTTTCATTTGTACAATTTACATTACTACAAATCTCCTTAATCCTCTTTTACACTTTTATGAAAGCTTTCAAGTTCATACTCTCTCCGAAACGAATTGAATCGAAATCATTTCATCAAAATCAGTTTTAATTGACACATACATTTTTCTAAAATCGGGAAAGTCTTCTACTGCACTAATTCACCCCTCTTAGTGCTACTCTTGATCCTAACAGAGAGATGGCATTTGTTAGCAACCAAGAGGGTCACTCAATTACACGTCCACCTATGTTCAATGAGATGGATTACACTTATTGGAAGACTAGAATGAGGATTTTTTTCATTTCTATGGATTTTGAGTTATGGATCATCGTGGAAAATGGCTTTTAAAAGTCTTCTTTTCCAATGAATGATTGGAATGAGTTGGAGAAGAAGACTTTTGGTTTAAATACCAAGGCTATGAATGCCTTATTTTACGCTTTAGATAAAAATGAGTTCAATCAAGTGTCTATTTGTGAAACAGCTTTTGATATTTGGCATACACTCAAAATTACTCACAAGGGCACTAGTAGAGTTAAGAAGTCCAAAATTAATCTTTTAGTCTATACTTATGAGTTGTTTCGGATGAAACCAAGTGAGACCATTGGAGACATGTACACCCGGTTTACGGATGTCATCAATGGTCTAAAAGGACTTAGTAAAAGATTTTCTAATTTTGAACTTGTTAACAAAATATTAAGATCCCTCCCAAAGAGTTGAGATCCTAAAATAACGCCAATTCAAGAAGCCAAGGACTTGAACAACTTTCCGCTGAAGAACTTATTGGGTCTTTGATGACCTACGAAATGACTTGTAATACTCATGTAGAGCTTGAGAACAACCTTCCAAAGAATAGAAAGGATAAGACACTAAGAACTCATGACGACCACTTGAAAGAAAATTCAAGTGATGAGGACTATGATGATGACTTGGCACTCTTGACAAAAAAGTTCAAAAAATTCATTAAAAAAAAATCTAAAAATAACACTAAAAGTAAAATTTAACCCAAGAAAGAATAAGTTATATGTTATGAATGTAAGAAGCCAGGACATTTCAAATCAAATGTCCCCAAGTAAAGAAGAAGTAACCAAAGAAGAAGAAGGCACTCAAAGTAACGTGGGATGACTCAAGCAATTCCAAAGGCAAAGAACAAACCAACAAGGAGATCACCAACTATACACTAATGGTTATCGGAGATGAGGTAAGTAGTTCATTAGATGCAAATTTATCTTGAAAGATAATTCATGGGTTATCGTAATACAAGAATAATTGAGACAATTTGAGAGAAATGATGTGCGGAAGCTTATTCCGAGGCCAAATGACTATTTAGTTATTGGTACTAAATGAGTCCTTAGAAATAAGTAGGATGAATTTGTTAGGTCGGCACTAAGAGGTGGGGGTGAATTAGTGCAGTGGTAAAAATTACGTCGGTTCAAAACTTCATTGTGATTAAATATGTTTTCAATGAAAAATCATTTCGTAAAGGTATTAACTTTAAAAGCATATGGAAGAGCATAGTGGATGTAAAGCAAGTAAAGTAAATTGCATAAGAGAAATACAAACCAGATTTTTATAGTGTTTCGATCGTTGTGACCTACATCCACTTCATCGATTCTCTTCCGTCGAGGCCACCGACATCCACTATCGGTCTTCTTTCAATGGGCGAAGACCAACTATCCTTTTACACTCCTCTTCTCCTTTTCATAGGTTTAGGAGATAACCTTTTATAATCCTCTTTTACAAGGTATCCCTCTCACACCTCCCTTAGAACTCTCTTTAAGCTTTAGGAGAAGGGAACTCAACTTTCTAAGGTTTACAACTTTAGAATCACAGGGTTTTGCTCAATATTTCTCACTTATCCATGCAGCAATAGCTAGGGTATTTATAGGCCCCAAATTAATTAAAATTTGGAGCCCAAAATTCAAACCCTCGAAATTTCAGTGTACGGGCGGCCCCATCACCTGCACTGGGCAGTACCACCACTTGCATTGGGTGGTACCACCGCCTGTAGCCTGACACTGGGTGGTACCATTGCCCAGACTAGCAGTACTACCACCTAGATAGTCTTGGAGATTGAGTCTGGGTGGTACCACTGCCTAGACTAGCTGTACCACCGCTTGACAGTCTCGGAGACTGTGCCATGACAGTTTCACCTATTTGGTCATTGTTTGGGCCTTTCTCTTGGCCTAACACAACCCAAACTTGGCCCAACTATGCCCTAATTGGATTGGCCCAATTCTATTCCCTATTATGTGCTAACAATGAATTTTAAGACATTTACTAAGCTAAACAAAGTCCATAAGTCTAGGTTTCTTCCAGCGAGCTTCCGGCGATCTTCCGACGAACTTCCGACAATCTCTCGACAATGTTCCAGCGGACTCCCAGCAAGCTCTTAGACTTCATGATGATCTTCTTGGCAAGTTCCGATGAGCTTCTTTGGCAAGCTTCGGGACTTCTCGGTCAATTCTGACAGAACTTCCGACGAACATCCATACTTCCGACGAACTCTCGAACTCCCAACGAAATCGTGTTCTTGACTCCAAGACTTCATTTTGCTTTATTCCTTGCTATCGTAGTTAATCCTGCATATGTAAAAATATACTTCAATCTAGATAATTATTACTAAGCATGAATCATGTTGTTCGGCATGTCATTGGTCCATCGATGCTTCATCCGATTCTTCGACACATCGTCCTCTCTTGCGGCCTATTGCCCAATCGGCCAATTGACCTCTGCAACTCCGATATCCTTAGTGCAATTTTTGCTCTTCTTAGCCCAATGCCCAAATCTATGGCCCGAAGTATTCTATCGATACGTCATCCGATCCTCCGGCTAGACGTTCAATCTTCTGACATGTTCCACCGGCCCAACATGATTCTTCCTGGTTTAATTGTCTTATCCTGATCGAAGCATCCTGCATCACTCAAAATGTAGATCAATTCATAAACACTTATCAATTGGTTTCATCATCAAAATTCGAGATTCAACAATCTCCTCTTTTTTTATGATGATAACCATTTGATGACGGAGTTTAAACAAACTCCCGAAGTTTAAACAAACTCTCCCTATCAATATGCCATATTGATAGAGACTCTTGGATTCAAAAATCCAAGCAACATGTTATCATAAACTTATGCATAATATTATATTTCTCCCCCTTTTTCATGAACAAAAAGGAGAAGCAAGTGTTTTTAGACATCCAAGTTCAAATCATTGCATAATAAATCTCAAGTTTTATCATCATTGCAAGCTAGCAAAAATTTCTCCCCCTTTGTCATTGTCCAAAAAAAAGGGAAGAAAATAATTTTGTAATTCTTTTTCCTTTTACAATAATTTTTAAATCATGACAAAGTTAAATAACAAAGATGAAAAATCAAGTCATGAATGTCAAAATCATAGTATTGCATGCTTTCATATTATCACATGTAGAATATCAAGAAGAACTTGGTGATGAGATATACTTTATGAATACAAGGAATTTTACATAATAAAATTCAAGTCATAAACCTTAAAGATATCAAGTAGCATATCATGGTTTATTAGAATAAGTCTTCTTTTTGGTGAATAGCAAAAAGAATAGTAGGAGAACAAGATCTTAATTCATACATATCAATAGATATGATTCACTTTGATAAATCTCATTTTCAGTAAATAACAAAAAGAAATATGGGAGTTCAAAAACAAGATCTTGATTCATAGAAAAATTTCAAATATCAATATCGAGAATTCAAGATCATGATATAGATGAAGACATTCTTATAGCAAAAAGATGTCATGAGAAAACACATAAATGATTCATGTATAATATCTCTCAATTCATTATGAATCATAAAAATTATAATTTTGAAATATCTTGATTCATTTAGAAAATCTCCTCTTAAGAAAATACCAAGTAGAATCATAAGACAATGATTAAAAAAAATCTTGATTCATAATAAATCTTAATTTGTAAATATCAAGGAATCGAGATCATGATTTGGATAAAAACAATTTATTTAAATTTAAATCATCAAAATCACTTTTATATTTCAAGAGTGTTCAAAATAATATAAATATATATTTCAATCTCTTATTCAAAACTCGATAAGATAGAGATGTTTCATTTTAAGTTGTTAGTTTCATACAAGTATGTCTTTGTCATTTTATGCCAAATAAGAACATGCATCAATCGTTTAGGATCAAAAAATAAATTTCATCATAAAAACCATCAAGATCAATAAACCATAAATTACTCAAAAATCATCATTTCTTCAAATCATCATGCATAGATTCACATTAAGCATGATATCAAACCTCTTAACATTTTCATTAAGACATTAAGCATGGTTTCAATCAAAATCAGAAATCATCAAGATACACATTATTTCTTCTTGAAAAAACATACATAGAATTATCATTAGATTTAAATCTAACATTTTATTCACAAAACATGTAATTTTCATGATCATTACTAGAAGGATAAGCATGATTCCTAAAAATTTTTTTTTTTGCATTATTCATTACATTATTAAACATGTAATTTTCATAAAAAATATTTTTTTTAAGCTAAATTAAAAATAACTCATGCAAAGCATCTGTTATTTCGAGATAAACTAAAGGGTTTTCGTTTGAGTATTTTACCTCATTATCGAAAACCGTTAAGGCATAGTTTGTCACCTCGCCTTTGTTGGATTGTCCTTCATCTTCGGATAAGCTCGTTTCGTCCAAGATTGCTTCCTTCTTCTTATGTTCATAGCAAGTAGTTGCGTTCTTTTTAAGTTTATTTTTGTTTTTCAATTTTTGTTTCATGAACTTTTTAACTTTCATAGTGAGGAGTTCAAGTTCACCATCACTTAAGATTATGCTCAAGTGGTCTTCGATTGTTCTAAGTCTGAAATCCTTCTTGTTCTTTGGAAGGATGTTCTCAAGTTTATTTTGTACATTATGCACCATTTCATATGTCATTAATGAACCAAAAATTCTTCAAGTAAAAAATTTTTAAGATCTTTTGCCTCTTGTATTGCTATTACTTTCGGATCCCAGTTCTTATTAAGAGAACGTAAAATTTTGTTTACAAGTTTAATGTCCGAAATACTTTTACCAAGTGCTTTTAAACCATTGACGACATCCATAAAACAGGTGTACTTGTCTCTAATGGTTTTGCTTGGTTTCATATAAAAAAGTGTCTCCAATAGTTTTGCTTGGTTTCATATGAAAAAGTTCAAAATCATGCATCAAAAAGTTGATTTTTGAATTTTTAACTTTGCTAGTTCTTTCATGTGTGATTTCAAGAGTATGCTAAATGTCAAAAGCTGTTTCGCAAGTAGAAACCCGATTAAATTTGGTTTTATCTAAGGCACAAAATAGAGCATTCATAGCTCTAGCATTTAAAGAAAAAGTCCTCTTCTCCAAATCATTCCAATGGTTCATTGGAATAGAAGACTATCGAAAACTATTTTCCATAATACTCTATAAATTTAAATCCAAAGAAAGTAAGAAAACTCTCATTCAAGTTTTCCAATATGTGTAGTCCATCCCATTGAATAGGATGAATGAGAGAAAGTCCCTCTTGAAAGCCAAAAAGAGCTATTTCTATTGGGTGTTAAATCAAATGATAAATAACAAGGCTCTGATACCAATTGTTAGGAAAAGAGTCAACACTAAGAGGGGAGGGTGAATTAGTGCAGCGGTAAAAATTATGTCGGTTCAAAACTTTATTGCAATTAAATCTGTTTCCGACGAAAAACTGTTTCATAAAGGTATTAGCTTTGAAAGCGTATGGAAGAGCATAGTGGATGTAAATCAAGTAAAGTAGTTTGCAGTAAAATAAATTGAATAAGAGAAACGCAAACAAGATTTTTATAGTGGTCCGGTCATCGTAACCTACATCGACTTCGTCGATTCCTCTTCCGTCGAGGCCACCGGCATCCACTATCGATCTTCTTTCAATGGGCAAAAACCAACTATCATTTTACACCCCTCTTCTCCTTTTCACAGGTTTAGAAGACAACCTTTTATAATCCTCTTTTACAATGTATCCCTCTCACACCTCCCTTAGAACTCTCTCTAAGCTTTAGGAGGAGGGAACTCAACTTTCTAAGGTTTACAACTTTAGAATCATAGGCTTTTACTCAATATTTCTTACTTATCTATGCAGGAATAGCTAAAATATTTATAGGCCCCAAATGGATTCAAATTTAGAGCCCAAAATTCAAACCCCCGAAATTTTAGGTTGCGGGTGGTACGTACCGCCTGCAACCTGACACTGGGCGGTACCATCCCCTACAACCTGACACTGAGTGGTACCACCACCCAGACTGATGGTACCACCACCTAGACACTCTTGGAGACTAAGTCTGGGTGGTAGCACGAACTAGACTAGCGGTACCACCGCTTGACATAGTCTTAGAGACTATGCCATGATGGTTTCACCTATTTGGTCACTGTTTAGGCCTTTCTCTTGGCCTAACACAACCCAAACTTGGCCCAACTATCTCCTAATTGGGTTGGCCCAATTCTAATCCCTATTATATGCTAAATATAAATTTTTAGACATTTATTAAGCTAAATAAAGTTCGTAAGTCTAGGCTTCTTTCGGCGAGCTTCCAGCAATCTTCCGGTGAACTTCCAATGATCTCTCGGCAATGTTCTAGCAGACTCCCGGCAAGCTCCTGGACTTCATGATGATCTTTTTGGTGAGTTTTGATGAGTTTCTTTGGCAAGCTCTGGGACTTCTCGATTAATTCCGACTGAACTTTCGATGAACGTCTAGACTTCCGACGAACTCTCGAACTCCCAATGAAATCGCATTCTTAACTCTGGGACTTCATTTTGCTTTATGTCTTGCTATCATAGTTAATCCTATACATGTAAAAACATACTTTGATTTATACAATTATTACTAAGTATGAATCATGTTGTCCGGCATGTCATTAGTCCATCGACGCTTCGTCCGATTCTTCGACGCATAGTCCTCTCTTACGGCCTCTTGCCCAATCGGCCAATTGACCTCCATAACTCCAATATCCTAGATGCAATTTCTGCTCTTCTTAACCCGATGCCCAAATCCATGGCCCGAAGCATTCTGTTGATATGTCATACAATCCTCTGGCTAGACGTCCAATCTTCTGACATGTTCCACCATCCCAATATGATTCTTCCTGCTTTAATTATCTCATCCTGATCGAAGAATCCTACATCACTCAAAACGCAAATCAATTCATAAGCACTTATTAATTGGTTTCATCATCAAAATTTGAGATTCAACAGAATTTAGTATCGTGGTTAGAAACAAGGCTAGATTAGTGGCTAAAGGTTAGAAGAATGTATCGATTATGAAGAGACCTTCGCTCCTATAGCAAGATTAGAAGCCATAAGGATGCTCCTTGTCTATGCTAGTTATAATAATTTTAAGTTATTTCAAATAGATGTTAAAAGTACTTTCTTAAATGGCTTTATTTCTGAAGAAGTGTATGTTGAACAACCACCCGGATTTGAGAACTCTTTTTTTCCTAATTAATGTGTTTAAATTAACTAAAGCTCTTTATAGATTAAAATAAGTCATGAGGGCTTGGTATGAAATATGTAGCTCCTTTCTTATCCAAAATAATTTCTCTAAAGGTAAGGTTGATACTACATTGTTTATTAAAAATTTTGAAAATGACTTTCTTGTTATTCAAATTTTTATTGATGATATTTTTTTGGTTCTATGAATTAATCCTTATGTGAATTGTTTGCTAAGAGTATGAGTCAAGAGTTTGAGATGAGTTTAATAGTTGAACTAACTTTCTTTTTAGGCTTATAAATCAAACAACTTAGTGATGGTATTTTTCTTAATCAAACCAAATATGCTTTAGAATTACTAAAACGGTTTAATATGGATGGTTCAAAAGCTATCAATACTCTTATGAGTACCTCTACTTAGTTAGACATGGATGAAAGTGGAGAAAGCTTTGATTAAAAAACTTATAGGGGTATGATATGCAACTAGACTAGACATCATATTTAGCGTAGGACTTTGTGCTAGATTTCAATCTAATCCTAAGCTATCTCATCTTAAAGTAGCTAAAAGAATTCTTAGATATCTAAAAGGAACCCCTAATTTAGGATTATGGTATCCAAAATCTGAAAACTTTGAATTAATTACTTATGCTGATGTGGATTTTGCTGGATGTAGAGAAGATAGAAATAACACATCCGCAACTTGTCAATTCTTAGGTCATGCACTTCTTTTTTGGTCTTCTAAGAAACAAAACTCGATTGCATTATCTACAACTAAAGCATAGTATATAGCAGCTGGTGCATGTTGTGCACAAGTTGTATGAATGAAGAATACATTAGAAGATTATAAGATTCACCTTAAGAATATTCCCATAAAATGTGATAACACAAGTGCAATATGTTTAACAAAATTTTCTATTCAACACTCTGAAACTAAATATATTGAGATTGCGCATCATTTCATAAGAGATCATGTTAATAACCATGACATATCTTTAGAATTTATTGATACGAAACATCAATTAGCCGATATTTTTACAAAACCTTTAAATGAAGAATAATTTGATTTTATTAGAAGAGAGTTAGGGATGTTAAATTGTTTGAATGCATGAGTTTGTTGTATATCTTTTTCAGACTTTCTCGATTTTTTAAAGCTTTCATGAAATTCGAAATATCAATTTACTTGGTATCGAATTTATTTCATACTTTTGCTCCATCACTTAATGATTTTTGATACACTTAGTCTCTTCACTCATGGAATTCATTGATAAATACATCTCTCATGGATTTCACTCTTGTAAATTTTTAATAAGAAACAAATTTGATTTATGAAATTTTATTTGTGGATTTTTTATCCTTTATATGATGCTCCTTTCCCATGAATTTTTCCTTACTCTTCTCATGAAAGAAGAATTTTATAAATTTTTAATATGTGATGATCACTTGCAAGAATGGGGATTTGATTTCATATGGATATCTTGATCCTTTTCATGAATCCCTTCTTTTTATTGAACTAAAAGCTTGATTCAATGAAACTCATATATTTTCATTTGATTTGGTTCAAATCTTTTCATGAATTTGGTTTTTAATAAATTCCTTCCTTACCCTTCTTCCTCTTCTTCTTATTTTTATGACAAAGGAAGAAAGAAACTAGCACATCGTAAGAAGAATCAAAAAGTTTTTGTGCATCCAAAGTAAAAATGTTAGCTTATCCAAAAGTAATTATCATGCAAAGTTTCTGCTTGACTTCGCATTTTTGCTAACTTGGATAAATTGGTGTTGAACTTACTTGAATATTTTTTTTAAAACACTTACCTTGTTGAATGATTTCCTTTTTGTTGATAACAAAGGGGGAGAAATGTGGTAAATTGATGACAATGTGAAAAACGAATCATATCGTAAATGTTTGAATGTATTGTGAATACTTGATATATGACTAGTTTTGTCGACTACATGAAAAATATCAAAATGTATGATTGATTTCTATCGTAATGTGGCATGGATACTTGAAATTATTTATTCTTAAAATTATGCATGATTTTATGATAAATGTCTATCATTATGATGAGGTATCGAATTTATCATGCTATTTACAATTGATATCATGCCTCGGAATAATGAATTATCATCTTTTATCGTGAATTGTCATCTTGCTAAATTTTATATTCGAAAATGATAATTGTCTATCATCATTGGACTTAAAAATGGATGTCATGCCTTGACATCATTTTTATTAATAAATACGTGGTATCGTATGTTGAATTGGTAAATCATGATAAGTATCATAATGTGCATGTTGATAAGTTTAAATGAATATAACTTATCGGTTTGATGCTTGAATTCAAAGACCTTGAATTCAAGAGTGTCTTTTCTTAAGTATTGCATATAGATAGGGGGAGTTAAGGTTTAACTCTGTCATCAATTGATAGTCATCATCAAAAAGTGGGAGATTGTTGAATCTCTAATTTTGATGATGAAATCAATTGGTAAATTATTTGATCAAATCTATATATTGAGAAAATTATGCAGGATTAACTATGATAGCAATCAATGTTGAATCTTGAATTTTGATGATGAAATCAATTGATAGTATTTATCTGATTTGCGCTTTGAGTGATGTAGGAAGCTTCAATCAGGGAGAGATAATTAAAAGTAGGAAGAATCATGTTGGGTCAGAGTGGAATATGTCAAAAGATTAGACGTCGAGCCGGAGGATCAGTCGACATATCGACAAAAGAACTTAGGCCATGGGATCAGGTATCGGGCCAAGAAGAGCGAAAATTATGCTAAAGAAATCAGAGTTGCTGAGGTCAACTGACCGATTGGGTAATAAACCATAAGAAAGGATGATGCACCGAAGAATCAAATGAGGCATCGATGAACCAATGACATGCCGGATAACATTTGATTAGCTTTGTAATAATTGTCTAGATCGAATTAGGTTTTAGGAGTAATTAGGTTGAAATTGGGCCAACTCAATTAGGGGCCAGTTTGGCCCAAGTTTGGGCTCAGTTGGGCCTAAGTTTGGGCTATGTTAGGCCAAGTAAAAGGCTCAAACAATGACCCAACAGATAGAACCATCGGTGGCACAATCTCCGAGAATGTGTCAAGCGATGGTACTGCTAGTCTGGGCAATGGTACCACCCAGACTCAATCTCCGAGATTGTCAAGCGGTGGTACTGTCAGTCTGGGTGGTGGTACCACCTAGACATAGTCTCCAAGGTGGTGGTACCACCAGACTGGGCAGTGGTACTGCCCAGTGTCAATGCTATGACGGTGGTACCTCCCAACACAGGTGGTAGTACCGCCAGTACCCCAAAAACCCAGGATGAGACACTTTTTGACTCCAAGGTTGAATCCACTTGAGGCCTCTAAATACCCCTCTCATCCCTGGTTAACATACACAAGCACAGATAACTTAAAGGTGAGAAAATGCTATAGCAATCACTTGAGAAATCCTCTCCTCTAGTCTTAAAGTTTAGAATTCTATTTAGGGAGGAGTGGGGGCTTGTAAAAGGTTGTCTCCTAAACCTGTGAAAAAGAGAAGAGGGGTGTAAAAGGGTAGTTGATCTTCGCTCATTGAAGGAAGATCGGTAGTGGAAGCCAGTGGCCTCGTGTGAAGAGGAATCATGAGTGGATGTAGGTCACAACGATCGAACTACTATAAAAATCTGGTTTGGATTTCTATTTTGCTCTTTACTTTAATTGCAAACTGAATTATTACTTTCACTACCTTATAAATACGCTTTCAAGTTAACATCTTTTCGAAACGATTTTTCATCGTATGAAGATTTTCGAACCGATGTGATTTTTATCCGCCACACTAATTCACCCCTCCCCCCCCCCTAGTGCCGACTCAATCCTAACAATTGGTATCAGGGCAATGTTCTTTTCTCATTTGGTTTAACACCCAAGAGAAATGACTCTTTTCGGATTTCAAGAGGGTCACTCTTTCATTCGTCCTCCTATGTTCAATGGGACGAACTACACTTATTGGAAAACTCAGATGAGAGTTTTCTTGCTTTCATTGAATCTCGATTTATAAAATATTATCGAAAACATATTTCAAAAGTCTTCTCTTCCAATGAACGATTAGAATGATTTAGAGAAGAAGACTTTCTTTTTTAATGCCAAAGCTGAATGCTTTGTTTTGTGCCTTAGACAAAAATAAATTTAATTATGTTTATATTTATGAAACTGTGCACGATATTTGGCACACATGAGGCACTAATAGAGTAAAAGAGTCTAGAATAAATCTTTTGATGCATGATTTTAAATTATTTCGAATGGAACCAAGTGAAACTATTGTTGACATGTACACCTATTTTACGGATGTCTTCAATAGTTTAAAAGTACTTAGTAAATCTTTTTATAATCTTGAATTTGTAAATAAGATTCTAATATCTCCTTCTAAAAATTGAGATTCGAAACTAACTGCAATACAAGAAGCGAAGGATTTGAACTATTTTTCACTTGATGAACTTATTTAGTCTTTACTGACCTATGAAATGACTTATGTGGCACATGACGAACTTGAGAATAACCTTCCCAAGAATATGAAGAATTTGGCACTTTGAATAATAGAATACCACTTGAGTGATAACTCAAATGATGATGATAATGACTTTGAACTTCTCACTATAAAATTTAAAAAGTTCATGAAACAATAATTAAAAATTAGAAATAAACTTAAAAAGAAGTGTTAGGATTAAGAGCACTAAGAGGGGAGGGTGAATTAGTGCAGCGAAAAACTTTCGACGTTTAAAACTGCGTTCGTACGAAGAAATCGTTTCCGACGTAAAACTATTTTCAGAAACATAACTTGAAAGCGAGTTCATAAAGGAGTGCAGCAAAAGTAAAGCATATATAGAGGTTTGCAGTAAGGTAATTAGCAAGAATAAATACAAACCAGAGAGCACCGTAATTTTAGAGTGGTTCGGTCAATCTTAACCTACATCCACTTTTGGCTTCCTCCTCCGACGAGGTCACTGACGTCCACTAGAGGCCTTCCTTCAATAGGTGAAGGCCAACCACCCTTTTACAGTTACACTCCTTTTGACGGGCTTAGGAGACAACCCTTACAGAATTTCTCTCCTCTCTTGAAAGCTCAAAACTTGGAAGAAAAGAGGAAGGAGAACTTCTAGCCTTTATAACACTTTTGAGCTCTAAAAATCACAGAGTAAGATTGGATTTTTGGTGCTTTTGGTTGCCCTTTCATTGCTGAAAGGGTGGGGTATTTATAGGCCCCAAACCAGTTTGAATTCCGAGCTCAAAACTGTTATCTCCCGGAATTCCGGGGTCTAACAGTTGCACCGCTTGGCAGAGCTTGGAGATTGACCCTCTAGGCGGTGCCACCTCCTGTCAGGGGCGGTTGCACCACTTGGCAGAGCTCGGAGACCAAGCTCAGGCGGTTCCACCGCTTGTCAGGGGTAGTTGCACCACCTAGTCTCGCTCGGAGACTGAGCCCAGGCGGTGCCACCGCCTAACTAGGGCAGTTGCACCGTTTGGCAGAACTCGAAGACCGAGCTCAAGCGATTCCACCACCTGTCAGGGGCGGTTGCACCACCCAGCCTAGCTCGGAGACTGAGCCTTGGGCGATGCCATCGCCGACCCAAGCGGTGCCACCGCTGGCCAAGAAATCTGGGTCCGAATGGGCTGATCCATTCGACCCAATTTGGGTCTATCAAGAGCCCATTTGCCCCAAGATTAAGTTAATGGGATCACCTCTTATTTTTAACTTAATCATCATGCTAACTATGATATTTCTTAAGACATTTAATGCAACTTTCTCCGTTGCGTCAATCGCTTCTTTCGGCGAGCTTCCGGCAAACTTCCGTCGATTATCCGATGAACCCTCGGTGATGCTCCTATGGACTTCCAGTAAACTCTTGGACTTGCGACAATCCACTTGGCGAGTTCCGATGAGCTTCTTTTAGCAAGCTCCTGGACTTTTCTGATTTGTTCCCGTAGAACCTCTGACGACCGTCCGGACTTCTATCGAACTCTCGAACTCCCAACGTGATCATAGTCTTGACTCCGGCGCAACTCCTGCTGCATGTCTTTCTTCCATTGTAATTAATCCTACGCATGTAAAACAAAACTTTGATTGAGATAATTAATCCTAAGCAATTAACCAAGTTGTCCGGCATGTCATTGGTCCCTCAACGCTTCGTCTGATTCTTCGGCGCATCGTCCTCTCCTATGGCCTATTGTCCAATCGGCCAGTTGACTCTGCAACTCTGATATCCTTGGCACAATACCCACTCTTCTTGGCCCGATGCCCGAATCCATAGCTGGAAGCCTTCTGTCGATACGTCGACTGATCCACCGGCCTGACGTCCAATCTTCTGACATTTTCCTACGGCACAACATGATTTTTCCTGCTTTAATTGTCTCATTATGATCGAAGCATCCTACGTCACTCAAAATGCAGATTAAAACATAAACACATATCAAGTGGTTTCATCATCAAAATATGATATTCAACAAGAAAAAGATGACACTCAAGGCAACTACGAACGAATCGAGCATATCCGAAGACGAGGAGCAAACCGATGAAGACGAAGTGGCGAACTTCACTTTGGTGACTCTCAACAATGAGGTAAACAACTCAAACGAAACTCCTTTACTTTATTTTCAAATTACTTGATGTTTTTTCATTAGTTATTTTTAAATTAGTTAGTAAAAAAAAATTATATAAAAAATATATCATGCTTCTTTTTCTAGTTATTTTGAAAAAATGATCATGACAATTGCATGTTTTTTATATAAAGGAATAAAAATGTGAAAAATGTAATGCTTGTACACCAAATAAGATTAATTCTATGAATGCTTAAATGTTTGTCTTGATGATTTTTCATGATAAATTTGTTTTTTTGTTTTTAAACATTGATGTATATTTTTGTTTAGCATAAAAAAGACAAAGGCATGCTTGCATGAAATCAATCATAAATTTTGAAACTAAAAGAACTTGATCTATTTTTAATCTATCTATGTTTCTTTCATTACATTATCTGAAAAGTGATTTTGATAATCATTTTGGATTTGATAATTTATTTTCATATTTAACCAAACACTTGATTTATTCGTGTTTACAACATGAGATGTATTTTATATGAATCATTTTGTTCTCGTATGATCTTATCATCTAAAGAGGAAAATTATCCAAATGAATCATGATTATTCTTTTGATTACAATTTGAAAGTTTTCAATGAATCAAGATTTTTCATACTTTGTTCTCCTACTATTCTTTTTGTTATTCACTAAAAAGGAGACTTATCCTAAAAAATAATGATATGCTACTTGACATCCTGAGAATTTATGACTTGAGTTTTGTTATGCATTATTTCCTTCTTCTACTTTCTTGTTTATAATGAAAAAGGGGAGAAAGAAAATTGCTAGCATCTCAAGAGATTGATAAATCTATTTATGTCATTTTGAATCTCTTGAAAATAATCTTGATGATTAGATGATTTGAATCTAAATAAGATTTTTCTAATCGAATCATGAACCTTTTCTTGATTTCTTAGCTTGAGATTTTCTTTTATTCTCGTATGATTCTTGCATTTTGTTTAAGAAAAAAATTTCTATATGAATCATATCTTTTGGTATTCAAATAATATTTAATATTATATCTTCCATACCATGATTTCTATATGATACTCCCTTGTATTTATAAATTGTATACCTCATCATATTTGATTTAAATTTATCTTTCTAATGATGTGAAAATTGATGTAAAGGGAAAAGAATTACAAAATTGTATTCTTCCCTTCTCTTTGACAATGACAAAGGGGAAAATAAAATTTGCTAGCTTGCATGCTATAATATGAGGTAAAATTTGCTAAATTTACTAGCTTACAAATTGCAAGGAGAAAAACTTACAATGAAGCAAAACTGCTAGCTTACACTTCTCAAAAGAGAAGAAAGAACTTGCTATCTTGAACATCACCAAGAATTGGTAGTTTGCAATCTCAAGAGAAGCAAAAGTGCTATCTTGCCAATCTCAAGAAGTAAAATTTGTAAACTTGCACAACTCAAAATTGTTACTAGCTTGTATGTTGTAAAACTTGTATATCTCAAAAACTTGCTAGATACATTTCTCCTTTTTGTTGATGACAAAGGGGGAGAAGGTATGATGATTTGAAATTATGTATGATAATTTGGAATCATGCATGCAATGATTATTTTATATTTTGATAATATACATGATGATTTGGTATTATGCATATAATACTTCAACTTTTGATAATGATGCATGCAATGATGAAATATTCATGATTAAATTTGATTTGACTTGAATTCAAGTTGAATTCAAGGTTCTATCAATATGGCATATTGATAGGGGGAGTTAAGGTTAACTCCATAATCAATTGGTTGTCATCATCAAAAAGGGGGAGATTGTTGAATCTCGGATTTTGATGATGAAGTCAATTGTCATTTGTTTATCTAATCTATATGTTGAGATAAGTGTGCAGGATTAACTACGATGGCAGTAAGACATGTAGTAGGAATTGAGCTAGAGCCAAGACCAAGATCACATTGGGGGTACGAGAGTTCGTCGGAAGTCCGGACGTTCGTTAGAGGTTCTGCTGGAACAATCCGAGAAGTCCAGGTGCTTGCCAAAAAAGCTCATCGGAACTCACCAAGAGGATCGTTGCGAAGTCCAGGAGTTTGCCGGGAGTCCGCCGAAGCATCACCGAGGGTTCGTCGGAAGTTCGCCGGAAGAAGCGATTGATGCACCAGAACATGATTTACAGTATTGATGTCTTAATTATCATTTTTAGCAGGTAGATTAAGTTAGAATTGAGAGGTGATCACATTAACTTAATCTGAGGCCAACTGGGCCCTTAATAGACACAAATTGGGCCGAATGGATCAACCCATTCGGACCCAAAATTCCTGGCTGGCGGTGGCACCGCCTAGGAGACTCGGTCTCCCAGGAGTTCTGGGCGGTAGTACTGCCCCTGTCAGGCGGTGGTACCGTCGGCAGTTATTACTACCAACGGTGGTACCATCCAGATTGAGTTATAGTACCGCTTAGTGACAGATGATAGGAGGTTGTACCGCTCAGTTATGGCAGCGGTACCGCTAGGACCCCGGAAATCCAGGAATGGACACTTTTGAGCTCCAAATTCAAACTGATTGGGGTCTATATAAACCCCACCCTTTCTGCATGAAAGGGCAACTAAAAGCTTGCTTTTATTCTGAGTATTTGAGAGCTTAAAAGTATTGTAAAAGCTAGAGTTCTTCTCCCTCTTTCTTTCTAAGTGTTGATCCTTCAAGAGAGGAGTGAAAACTTGTAAGGGTTGTCTCCTAAACCCGTCAAAAGGAGAAAAGCTGTAAAATGGTGGTTGACCTTCGCCTATTGAAGGAAGGCCTCTAGTGGATGTCTGTGACCTCGTCGGATGAGGAAGCCAAAAGTGGATGTAGGTCAAGATTGATCGAACCACTCTAAAACTCGGTTTGCATTTATTTTCTGCTCTTTATCTTAACTGTAAACCGTCTTCATTGCTTTACATTAACTACACTTCCGCTTGCTCTGAACTTGAAAGATCTTTCCAAAATAGTTTTCATCGAAATTAGATTTCATCGTACAAAAGTCGTTTTAACCGACGAAAGTTTTCCGCTGCACTAATTCACCCTCCACCCCCCCTCTTAATGCTCTTAATCCTAACAATTGGTATCAGAGCAGGTTCACTCTCAGTTGGATTACAACCTAAGAGAGATGGCATTTGCCGAGAACCAAGAGGGTCACTCTATTACACGTCCGCTCATGTTCATGGGACGGAGTACACCTATTGGAAGACTTGAAAGAGGATCTTCCTTATTTCCATGGATTTTGACCTTTGGAATATTATAGAAAATAGATTTTCAAAGTCTTCTCTTCCAATGATCGATTGGAATGAATTGGAGAAGAACTTTTACTCTAAATGCAAAGGCTATAAATGTCTTATTTTGTGCACTAGATAAAAACGAGTTCAATCGTGATTCGATTTGTGAAAGTGCATTTAATATTTAGCATATACTCGAAGTGACTCACGAAGGCACGAGTAGAGTGACGAAGATAAAATTCAATGTTTCAATGCATTCTTATGAACTTTTTCGAATGAAACCGAGTGAGACCATAGGTGACATGTACACTTATTTCATGGATATCGTCAATGGTCTAAAATGACTCGGTAAAAGTTTTTCGGATTTCGAGCTCATTAATAAAATTCTAAGATCCCTTCCAAAGAGTTGGGACCCTAAAGTCACTACCATTCAAGGGGCTAAAGATTTAAACAACTTCCCTCTTGAAGAATTAATCGGGTCATTAATGACCTACGAAATGACTTGCAAAGCTCATGAAGAGCATGAGGACACCCTTCCAAAGAATAGGAAGGATATGACACTTAGAACTTAAGAAGACCACTTGAGAGAAAACTCAAGTGATGAAGAATTTGATGATAACTTGAAACTTTTAACAAGAAAATTTAAAAAATTCATTAAAACAAATAAATTTAAAAATGACACAAAAAATAAATTTGAACCCAAAAAGGATCAAGTTATTTGTTACGAATACAAGAAGCCGGGACACTATAAAAGTGAATGTCCCCAAGCCAAGAAGAGAACAACAAAGAAAAAGGCGCTCAAAACAACATGGGATGACTCAAGTGCCTACGAAGAAGAGGAGTCCAACACCGAGCAAGTTGCTCGTTATGCACTCATGACCATTGGAGAGGAGGTATCAAATTTAATTAATGCAGATTTATCATTTGATGAATTATTAAATGCTTTCCATAATTTATTTGATGAATGCAAAACAATTAGTAGAAAATATAAATTGTTAAAAAAGGAGCATGATACTCTTGTTAGTAATTTCGATAAATTAAAAATTAAGCATAACGATAGTTTAGTTCCATGTACGAAATGTCATGACTTAGAAATACTCCAAAAGGAGAACTTACTACTTAAGGACACCTTGAAGAAATTTGAGGTTGGTAGCAAGTCGTTGAACATGATCTTTACAAATAAGGGTCACGTTCATAAAAGAAGTGAAATTGGATTTGTCAGAAGCCCTCACCAAAATCCAACCACCTTTATTAAAGACCATATCTTGTATATTTCGCACTAAAACAAATGCAACTTTTGTTGCAAACATGGATATAAAACTTATCATTGTCCATTCAAGAAGGTTAGTCCAAGCAAATTGATTTGGGTTCCAAAAGGAACCATAAAGAATTTCATGCAACATGATAAACAATTTAAATTGATTTTTGAGGCACCCAAGGTCAAATGGGTACCTAAAAATCATTTTTTTTTGTAGAAACATATATCACCACAAGCTAGGAGTAAGAGATGGTACCTTAATAGTGGTTGCTCAAGGCATATGATCGGAGATCCATCTTAATTCTATAAGCTCACTAGCATAGATGAAGGTTATGTCACCTTCGGAGACAACAACAAGGGTAAAATCATTAGCAAAGGAACCATAGGTAACAAATCCTACTTATTTATTGAAGATGTTTTGTTAGTTGATGGTTTAAAACATAACCTCTTAAGCATTAGTCAATTGTGTGATAAAGGATATATTATTAAATTCGAATCTAATGCTTGCATTATTGAAAAACCATACAAGAACACATCTATAATTGCATTAAAACAAAATAACGTATTCACTATTGACATCAATGATCTATATAATGAAATGTGTTTTTAGGTTTTGAATGACGATGCTTGGCTTTGACATAGGATATTAGGTCATGCTAGCATGAAACTAATCACCCAAATTTCATCCAAAGAACCAGTAAGAGGAATTCCTCATATTAAGTTCATCAAAGATAATGTGTGTGATGCTTGTCAATTAGGAAAACAAACAAAAGGTAGCTTCAAACCTAAGAATCAAATAAGCACCTCTAGACCTTTGCAATTGATCCATAAGGACTTATTCGAACCAATCTCTACATCAAACCTAGGAGGTAGCAAATACGCCTTCATCCTTATAGGTGACTATAGTAGATACACATGGACTTATTTCTTAAAACACAAAAATGAATGCTTTAGATATTTCATCAAGTTTTGTAAACTTGTTCAAAATGAAAAGGGTTTTATGATTTCATCAATTCGAAGTGATCATAGTGGTGAATTTCAAAACTGTGATTGCCAAGAATTTTGTGAATCTAATGGAAACAACTACAACTTCTCTACTCCAAGAAATCCTCAACAAAATATAGTAGAAAGAAAGAACAAAAATTTACAAGAAATGAAAAGAACCATGTTGAATGAACATGGCCTACCCAAATATTTTTGGACCGAAGCTGTAAACACGGCTTGCTATGTCATGAATAGAGTTCTAATAAGACCCTTACTCACCAAAACTCCTTATGAGTTATGGAATAACAAAAAACCCAATGTTTCATATTTTAAAGTTTTTAGGTGTAAGTGTTTTATCTTGAATGAAAAAGATGCCTTAGGAAAATTTGATGCTAAATCCGATGAAGGAATTTTTCTTGGATATTCTTCGATTTCTAAAACATTTTGTATCTTCAATAAAAGAACATTAATTATAGAAGAATTCATTCATGTTGTTTTTAATGAGATTTTTGAAATTAAGAAAAATAATTTTGATGATGATGTTAACTTTGATACCTTGAATTTAAATGAAACCCTTTCTCCAACTAGCAACTTGGATGCATCCACTTCCAAAACATCCTTACCCAAGGATTGGAAGTATGTAGATGCTTATCCTAAGCAGCTAATCATAGGAGACACATCTAAAGGGGTTCAAACATGTTCTTCTCTTAAAAATTTTTGTGCCAATGCCACCTTTCTCTCCCAAATTGAACCTAAATGTATTGACCAAGCCATGAAAGATGATTCATAGATTATCACAATGCAAGATGAGTTAAATCAATTTGAGAGAAATGAAGTGTGGAAGATTGTTCCAAGGCCAAATGATCATTTAGTTATTGGTACTAAATGGATCTTTAGAAACAAGCAAGATGAATCTAGTATCGTGAATAGAAACAAGGCTAGATTAGAGGCCAAAGGTTTCAACCAAGAGGAAGGTATCAATTACGAAGAAACCTTCACTCCTATGGCTCAATTAGAAGCCATAAGGATGCTCTTTGCCTATGCTAGTAGTAATAATTTTAAGTTATTTCAAATAGATGTTAAAAGTGCTTTTCTAAATGACTTTATTTCTGAAGAAGTTTATATTGAACAACCTCCCGGATTTGAGAATAATAGTCTCCCTAATCATATATTTAAATTAACTAAAGCTCTCTACGGTTTAAAACAAGCCCCAAGGGCTTCGTATGAGAGACTTAGTTCATTTCTTATTGAAAATAATTTCTCTAAAGGCAAGGTCGATACTACATTGTTTATCAAAAATTTTAAAAATAATTTTCTCATTGTTCAAATTTATGTTACTGATATTATCTTCGGTTCCATGAATGAATCTCTTTATGAATCTTTTGCTAAAAGTATTAGCCTTGAATTTGAAATGAGTTTGACTGGAGAATTAACCTTTTTTTAGGTTTATAAATCAAACAACTAAGTAATAGCACATTTATTAGTCAAACAAAATACTCTTTAGATTTACTAAAAAGGTTTAATATGGATAGCTCAAAAGCTATCAACACTCCTATGAACACCACTACTAAGTTAGAAATTGATGAAAGTGGAGAGAGCTTTGATCGAAAAACTTATAGGGGTATGATAGGAAGTTTACTTTACCTCACTGCAACTAGATCAGATAACATGTTTAGTATAGGACTTTATGCTAGATTTTAATCTAATCCTAGGATATCTCATCTCAAAGCAGTTAAAAAAATACTTAGATATCTTAAAGGAACCACAAATCTAGGATTATGGTATCCAAAATCTAAGAATTTTGAGTTAATTGCTTATGCTAATGCGGATTTTGCTGGATGTAGACTAGATAGAAAAAGCACATCAGGAACATGTTAATTTTTAGGACATGCCCTTGTTTCCTGATCATCCAAGAATCAAAACTCGGTTGCACTATCTATAATCGAAGCGGAGTATATTGCAGCTAGTACATGCTATGCACAAGCTGTATGGATGAAAAATACTTTGGAGGATTATAAGATTCATCTTAATAATATTCCCATAAAATATGATAACACAAGTGCAATATGTTTAATAAAGAATCTCATTTAACACTCAAGAACAAAACATATTGATATTAGACATCACTTTATATGAGATCATGTCACTAATCATGATGTAATTCTAGAGTTCATTGATACTAAACATCAATTAGCCAATATTTTTATAAAACCTTTAACTGAAGAACAATTTGATTTTATCAGAAGAGAATTAGGAATGTTGACTTGTCTGGATATATAAATTTGTTAAATTTTATTTTCAGACTTTCTTGATCCTTGATCAACAACTTAGAAACTCAATGCCGAAAATCTTATTTTACATGATTATATGCTTCAATAACATGTTGGAAATTGTGTGTCTTGATGCCAAAAATTTCCATGATGATAAGCATGTTTTACTTTCATGATTGTAACAAAACATCGTTCGAATGCATGATTTTGTATTTCTCTTCCTGACTTAATGTATTTGTTAAATGGAGCTTCCGTGAGCCTTTGTCATATCAAGCTTATTTCATATCAATGCTCCATGATTTTTGACATAAGGAATTAAATAACAAATGTATCTCTCATGGATTTACCTTATGAAAAATAATTTTTAAATCGAGAAATGGATTTGATATAATGATTCTTTCACATGAATTCCTTTTTGACGAAGGAAGATTTCTTTTTGAGATGAACACTTGCAAGGATTTACTTTCACATGTATATTTTGATCCTTGTGAAAATGAAGCATGATTTAATCTCTTATCGTTTTTTACTTAATGGCTTTCCTCCTTCATGCAAAACGTTAATGACAAATAAAAAGAGAAGAAGTAATGAAAGCTCTCTCTTTAGTAGACTTTTGAATGATACCATGTCATGATTGCATGAAAAATAATTTGTATGAATGGTATCTTATCACTTATTGTTGAAAAAATGACATAAATCTTTTTATGACATGTATCTTAACCATACTTATTGTTAAATCGCTTTCCTTTTTGTTGATGACAAAGGGGGAGAAATATTTGGCAAATTGATGATAGAAAGAATTGCTATGATTGCTCTCCTTTTTGTTGATGACAAAGGGGGAGAAATATGTGGTAAATTGATGATAGAATGAATTACTATACATATTTGATGATAGAATAAATTTCTATACACTTGAAATATTTGCATTAATGATAAGATATCTAGAGCTTACATTGCAATTTTACAATATTGATATCTTACCATATGATGAATTGCTATGATTGCTATCCTTCATGAAAAGATGTGGTAAATTGATGATAAATTGATTGCCATATTGGCATTATGTTAAGCTATCCTTCACATTTGAAATATGAGACTTGAAAATGGATGTCATGCTGCGACATCATTTTCAAAAAGTTGCATCATGATGGGTATTGATAAGTTTAAATGAACTTAACTTATTAATATGTCTCTTGAATTCAAAAGCTTTGAATTCAAGAATGACTTATCTCAAGTATGGCATATAGATAGGGGGAGTTAAGGTTAACTCCGTCATCAATTGATTGTCATCATCGAAAAGGGGGAGATTGTTGAATCTCAGATTTTGATGATGAAGTCAATTGTCATTTGTTTATCAAATCTATATGTTAAGATAAGTGTGCAGGATTAACTACGATGGTAGTAAGACATGTAGAAGGTATTGAGCCGGAGTCAAGACCAAGATCACGTTGGGGGTTCGAGAGTTCGTCGGAGGTTTTGCGGGAACAATCTTAGAAGTCCAAGAGCTTGCCAAAGAAGCTCATCGGAACTCACCAAAAGGATCATCGCGAAGTCCAGGAGTTTGCTGAGAGTCCACCAGAGCATCGTCAAGGATTCGTCGGATGTTCGCTGAAGTTCACCGAAAGCTCACCGAAAGAAGTGATTGACGCACCGAAACATAATTTGCCATAGTGATGTCTTAATTGTCATAGTTAGTAGGTAGATTAAGTTAGAATTGGGAGGTGATCTCATTAACTTAATCTGGGGCCAATTGGGCCCATAACATACCCAAATTGGGCCGAATGGATCAGCCCATTCAGACCCAGAATTCCTGGCCGGCGGTGGCACCGCCAGGGTCGGCAGTGGCACCGCCCAGGAGACTCGGTCTCCTAGGAGTTCTGGGCTATAGTACCACCCCTATCAAGCGGTGGTACTGCCGGCAGTTATTACTGCCAACGGTGGTACCGCCCTTGTCAAGCGGTGGTACCACCCTTGTCAAGCAATGGTACCGTCTGAGCTCGATATTCGAGCACTATCAAGCGATAGTACCACCCAGACTGAGCGGTAGTACCAGTCAGTGATAGATGACCGACAGTAGTACCGCTCAGTTATGGCGATGGTACCGCCAGGACCCCGAAAATCCAAGAATAGACACTTTTGAGCTCCAAATTTAAACTGATTGGGGCCTATATAAACCCCCACCCTTTCTATATGAAAGAGCAACCGAAAGTTTGCTTTTATTCTGAGTATTTGAGAGCTTAAAAGTGTTGTAAAAACTAGAGTTCTTATCCATCTTTCTTTCTAAGTTTTTATCATTCAAGAGAGGAGTGAAAACTTGTAAGGGTTGTCTCCTAAGCCTGTCAAAAGGAGAAAAACTGTAAAAGGGTGGTTGGCCTTCATCTATAGAAGGAAGGCCTCTAGTGGACATCGGTGACCTCGTCGGAGGAGGAAGCCAAAAGTGGATGTAGGTCAAGATTGACCGAACCACTCTAAATCTCGGTTTGCATTTATTTTTTGCTCTTTATCTTAAGTGCAAACTGCCTTTATTGCTTTACATCAACTACACTTCTGCTTGCTCTCAACTTAAAAGATCTTTCCAAGATCTTTCCGACATACTTTTTAGCGAAATCAGATTTCATCGTACGAAAGTCATTTTTAATCGACGAAAGTTTTTCGCTGCACTAATTCACCACCCCCTCCCTCTTAGTGCTCTTGATCCTAACAGCAGGAAGCTTCGATTAGGGAGAGACAATTAAAAGTAGCAAGAATCATGTTAAGCTAAAGTGAAGAATGTCAAAAGATTGGACGTCGAGCCGGAGGATCGGTCAACGTATCGACAAAAGGCCTCGGACTATAGGATCGGGCATCGGGACAAGAAGAGCGAAAATTGTGCCTTGGAAATCGGAGTTGAGGGGGTCAACTGGTCGATTTGGTAAAAGGCCGTAAGAGAGGACGATGCACCAAATAATCGGATGAGGCATTGATGAACCAATGACATGCCGGACAAGGTTCAATACCAAAACCACCAACTCGACTATAATATTCTATAGTCGAAAAGGTTAACTTCTTCACCAAGGAGATATTGTAAACATAGATTACTATCCTCATGGCTTTGATACCATGTGAAGAAAGGGAGAATGACATACAAGTGTAATCCTTTCTCAAATAGTAGTAACAAGATACTACTAATCAAAGATCAAACCAAATAAAAGAAAAACTTTATTGAACTTCTCAAAAAGAAAAACACTTACTTAACTTGAACAATTGAGATTTGTATTTATATATGTAAAATATAAAAGTCTCTAATCTCTATAACTCTATCTATTTATGTCATTTTGAATCTCTTGAAAAGAATCTTGATGATTAGATGATTTGAATCTAAATAAGATTTTTCTAATCGAATCATTCACCTTCTCTTGATTTCTTAACTTGAGATTTTCTTTTATTCTCGTATGATTCTTGCATTTTGTTTAAGAAAAAATTTTCTATATGAATCATATCTTTTGGTATTCAAATAATATTTGATATTATATCTTCCATACCATGATTTATTTATGATACTCCCTTGTATTCATAAATTGTATACCTCATCATATTTGATTTAAATTTAACTTTCTCATGATGTGAAAATTGATGTAAAGGCAAAAGAATTACAAAATTATATTCTTCCCTTCTCTTTGACAATGAAAAAGGGGAAAATAAAATTTGCTAGCTTGCATGCTATAATATGATGTAAAATTTGCTAAATTTACTAGCTTACAAATTGCAAGGAAAAAAACTTGCTATGAAGCAAAATTGCTAGCTTACACTTCTCCAAAGAGAAGAAAGAATTTGCTATCTTGAACATCACCAAGATTGGTAGTTTGCAATCTTAAGAGAAGCAAAAGTGCTATCTTGCCTATCTCAAGAATCAAAATTTGTAAACTTGCATAACTCAAAATTGTTACTAGCTTGTATGTTGTAAAACTTGTATATCTCAAAAACTTGCTAGATACATTTCTCCTTTTTGTTGATGACAAAGGGGGAGAAGGTATGATGATTTGAAATTATGTATGATAATTTGGAATCATGCATGCAATGATTATTTTATATTTAGACAATATACATTATGATTTGGTATTATGCATACGATACTTCAACTTTTGATAATAATGCATGCGATGATGAAATATTCATGATTAAATTTGCTTTGACTTGAATATAATTTGAATTCAAGGTTCTATCAATATGGCATATTAATGGGGGGAGTTAAAGTTAACTCCATCATCAATTGGTTGTCATCATCAAAAAGGGGGAGATTGTTGAATCTCGGATTTTGATGATGAAATCAATTGATAGTGTTTATCTAATCTACGCTTTGAGTGACGCTGGTGTTGAATCTCGGATTTTGATGATGAAGTTAATTGTCATTTGTTTATCTAATCTATATGTTGAGATAAGTGTGCAAGATTAACTACGATGGCAGTAAGACATGCAGCAGGTATTGAGTCGGACTCAAGACCAAGATCACGTTGAGGGTTCGAGAGTTCGTCGGAAGTTCGGATGTTCGTCGGAGGTTCTACGGGAACAATCCGAGAAGTCTAGGAGCTTGCCAAAGAAGCTCATCGGAACTCGCCAAGAGGATCGTCGCGAAGTCCAGGAGTTTGCCGGGAATCCGCCGGAGCATCGCCGAGGGTTTATCGGATGTTCGCCGGAAGTTCACCGGAAGAAGCGATTGATGCACCGGGACATGATTTGCAGTATTAATGTCTTAATTTCATAGTTAACAAGTAGATTAAGTTAGAATTTAGAGGTGACCCCATTAACATAATCTGGGGCTAACTAGGCCCTTAACAGACCAAAATTTGGCCGAATGGATCAGCCCATTCAGACCCAAAATTCCTGGTCGACGGTGGCACCACCAAGGAGACTCAGTCTCCCATGAGTTCTGGGTGGTAGTTCTACCCCTGTCAGGTGGTGGTACCATCGGTAGTAATTACTGCCAGCGGTGGTACCGCCCCTGTTAGGCGGTGGTACCACCCGAGCTCGGTCTTCAAGCACTATCAGGCGATAGTACCGCTCAGATTGAATGGTAGTACTACTTAGTGACAGATGACAGGAGGTAGTACCACCCAATTATGATAGTGGTACTGCCAGGACCTCGAAAATCCGGGAATGCACACTTTTGAGCTCCAAATTCAAACTGATTGGGGCCTATATAAACCCTACCCTTTCTGCATGAAAGGGCAACCGAAAGCTTGCTTTTATTCTGAGTATTTGAGAGATTAAAAGTGTTGTAAAAGCTAGAGTTCTTCTCCCTCTTTCTTTCTAAGTGTTGATCCTTCAAGAGATGAGTGAAAACTTGTAAGGGTTGTCTCCTAAACCCGTCAAAAGGAGAAAAATTGTAAAAGAGTGGTTGGCTTCAACTATTGCAGGAAGGCCTCTAGTGGACGTCGGTGACCTCGTCGGAGGAAGAAGCCAAATGTGGATGTAGGTCAAGATTGATCGAACCACTCTAAATCTCGATTTGCATTTATTTTCTGCTCTTTATCTAAACTGCAAACTGCCTATATTGCTTTACATCAACTACACTTCTGCTTGCTCTCAACTTAAAAGATCTTTCTAAAACGGTTTTTATCGAAATCAGATTTCATCGTACGAAAGTCATTTTAACCGATGAAAGTTTTCCGCTGCACTAATTCACCCATACCCCCCCCTCTTAATGCTCTTAATCCTAACAATTTGTATCAGAGTAGGTTCACTCTCAGTTGGATTAAAACCCAAGAGATATGGCATTTACCGGGAACCAAGTGGGTCACTCTATTACACGTCCGCTCATGTTCAATGGGACAGATTATATCTATTGGAAGACTCGAATGAGGATCTTCCTTATTTCCATGGATTTTGAGCTTTGAAATATTGTAGAAAATAGATTTTCAAAGTCTTCTCTTCCAATGATCAATTGGAATGAATTGGAGAAGAAAACTTTTGCTATAAATGCAAAGGCTATGAATGCCTTATTTTATGCACTAGATAAAAATGAGTTCAATCGTGCTTCGATTTATGAAACTGCATTTGATATTTGGCATATACTCGAAGTGACTCACGAAGGCACGAATAGAGTGAAAGAGTCAAAAATCAATCTTTTAGTGTATTCTTATGAACTTTTTCGAATGTAACCGAGTGAGACCATAGGTGACATGTACACCTGTTTCACGGATATCGTCAATGGTCTAAAAGGACTTGGTAAAAGTTTTTCAAATTTTGAGCTCATTAATAAAATTCTAAGATCCCTTCCAAAGAGTTGGGACCCTAAAGTCACTATCATTCGAGAGGCTAAAGATTTAAACAACTTCCCTCTTAAAGAATTAATCGAGTCATTAATGACCTACGAAATTACTTGCAAAGCTCATGAAGAGCATGAGGGCACCCTTCCAAAGAACAGGAAGGATATGGCACTTAGAACTCAAGAAGACCACTTGAGAGAAAACTCAAGTGGAGGACTTTGATGATAACTTGGCACTTTTAACAAGGAAATTTAAAAATTTTGTTAAAAGAAATAAATTTAAAAATGACATAAAAAATAAATTTGAACCCAAAAAGGACCAAGTTATTTATTACGAATGCAAGAAGACGGGACACTATAAAAGTGAATGTCCCCAAGCCAAGAAGAGAATACCAAAGAAGAAGGCGCTCAAAGCAACATGGGATGACTCAAGCGCCTCCGAAGAAGAGGAGTCCAACATCGAGCAAGTTGCTCATTATGCATTCATGGCCATTGGAGAGGAGGTATCAAATTTAATTAATATAGATTTATCATTTGATGAATTGTTAAATGCTCTCCATAATTTATTTGATGAATGCAAAACAATTAGTATAAAATATAAATTGTTAAAATAGGAGAATGAAACTCTTGTTAGTAATTTCGATAAATTAAAAATTAAGCATAATGATAGTTTAGTTCCATATACGAAATGTCATGACTTAGAAATACTCCAAAAGGAGAACTTGCTACTTAAGGACACCTTGACGAAATTTGAGGTTGGTAGCAAGTCGTTGAATATGATCCTTACAAATAAGGGTCATGTTCATAAAAGAAGAGGAATTGGATTTGTGAGAAGCCCTCACCAAAATCCAACCACCTTCATTAAAGACCATATCTTGTATATTTCGCACTAAAACAAATGCAACTTTTGTTGCAAACATGGACATAGAACTTATCATTGTCCATTCAAGAAGGTTAGTCCAAGCAAATTGATTTGGGTTCCAAAAGGAACTATAAAGAATTTCATGCAACATGATAAACAATTTAGATTGATTTTTGAGGCACCCAAGGTCAAATGGGTACCTAAAAATCTTTTTTTTTTGTAGAAACATATATCACCACAAGCTAGGAGCAAGAGATGGTACATTGATAGTGGATGCTCAAGGCGTATAACTGGAGATCCATCTCAATTCTATAAGATCACTAGTATAGATGAAGGCTATGTAACCATCGGAGACAACAACAAGGGTAAAATAATTAGCAAAGGAACCATAGGTAACAAATCCAACTTATTTATTGAAGATGTTTTGTTAGTTGATGGTTTAAAACATAACCTCTTAAGCATTAGTCAATTGTGTGATAAAGGATATATTATTAAATTCGAATCTAATGCTTGCATTATTGAAAAACTATACAAGAACACATCTATAATTGCATTAAAACAAAATGACGTATACACTATTGACATCAATGATTTGTACAATGAAATGTGTTTTTAGGTTTTGAATGATGATGCTTGGCTTTGACATAGGAGATTAGGTCATGCTAGCATTAAACTAATCACCTAAATTTCATCCAAAGAACTCGAAAGAGGAATTCCTCATATCAAGTTCATCAAAGATAATATGTGTGATGCTTATCAATTAGGAAAACAAACAAAAGGTAGCTTCAAACCTAAGAATCAAATTAGCACCTCTAGACCTTTGCAATTGATCCATATGGACTTATTCGAACCAATCTCTACATCTAGCCTAGAAGGTAGCAAATATGCTCTTGTTATTGTAGATGATTATAGTAGATACACATGGACTTATTTCTTGAAACACAAAAGTGAATGCTTTAGATATTTTATCAAGTTTTGTAAACTTGTTCAAAATGAAAAGGGTTTTATGATTTCATCAATTCGAAGTGATCACGGTTGTGAATTTCAAAACTGTGATTGCCAAGAATTTTATGAATTTAATGGAAACAACTACAACTTCTCTACTCTAAGAAATCCTCAACAAAATTTAGTAGAAAGAAAAAATAGAAATTTACAAGAAATGGCAAGAACCATGTTGAATGAACATAGCCTATCCAAATATTTTTGGGCTAAAGTTGTAAACACAGCTTGCTGTGTCATGAATAGAGTTCTAATAAGACCCTTACTCACCAAAACTCCTTATGAGTTATGGAATAATAAAAATCCCAATGTTTCATATTTTAAAGTTTTTAGGTGTAAGTGTTTTATCTTGAATGAAAAAGATGCCTTAGGAAAATTTGATGCAAAATTCGATGAAGAATTTTTTCTTGGATATTCTTCGATTTCTAAAGCATTTCGTATCTTCAATAAAAGAACATTAATTATAGAAGAATCCATTCATGTTGTTTTTAATATGATTTTCAAAATTAAGAAAAATAATTTTGATGATGATGTTAACTTTGATACCTTGAATTTAAATGAAACCCCTTCTCCAACTAGCAACTTGGATGCATCTACTTTTGAAACATCCTTATCTAAGGATTTGAAGTATGTAGATGCCCATCCTAAAGAGATAATCATAGGAAACAAATCTAAAGGAATTCAAACACATTCTTCTCTTAAAAATTTTTATGCCAATGCCGCCTTTCTCTCCCAAATTGAACCTAAATGTATTGACGAAGCCATGAAAGATGATTCATGGATTATCACAATGCAAGAGAAATTAAATCAATTTGAGAGAAATGATGTGTCGAAGCTTATTTCTAGGCTAAATGATCATTTAGTTATTGGTACTAAATGGGTCTTTAGAAACAAGCAAGACGAATCTGGTATCGTGATTAGAAACAAGGCTAAATTAGTGGTCAAATGTTTCAACCAAGAAGAATGTATCGATTACGAAGAAACATTCGCTCCTATGGCTCAATTAGAAGCCATAAGGATGCTCCTTGCCTATGCTAGTAGTAATAATTTTATGTTATTTCAAATGGATGTTAAAAGTGCTTTTCTAAATGACTTTATTTCTGAAGAAGTTTATGTTGAATAACCTCGCGAATTTGAGAATAATAGTCTCCCTAATCATATGTTTAAATTAACTAAAGCTCTCAATGGTTTAAAACAAGCCTCAAGAGCTTGGTATGAGAGACTTGGTTCATTTCTTATTGAAAATAATTTCTCTAAAAGCAAGGATGATACTACATTGTTTATCAAAAATTTTAAAAATAATTTTTTCATTGTTCAAATTTATGTTGATAATATTATCTTTGGTTCCTTGAATGAATCTCTTCGTGAATCTTTTGCTAAAAGTTTGAGCCTTGAATTTGAAATGAGTTTGATGGGAGAATTAACCTTTTTTTAGGTTTATAAATCAAACAACTAAGTAATGGCACATTTATTAGTCAAACAAAATATGCTTTAGATTTGATAAAAAGGTTTAATATGGATAGCTCAAAAGCTATCAACACTCCTATGAGCACCTCCACTAAGTCAGAAATTGATGAAAGAGGAGAAAGCTTTGATCAAAAAACTTATAGAGTATGTTAGGAAGTTTACTTTACCTCACTGCAACTAGATCGATTATCATGTTTAGTGTAGGACTTTGTGCTAGGTTTCAATCTAATCCTAGGATATCTCATTTCAAAGCAGTTGAAAAAATACTTAGATATCTTAAAGGAACCACAAATCTAGGATTATGGTATCCAAAATCTGAGAATTTTTAGTTAATTGCTTATGCTGATGTGGATTTTGCTAGATATAGACTAGATAGAAAAAGCACATCAGGAACATGTCAATTTTTAGGATATGCACTTGTTTCCTGGTCATCCAAGAAACAAAACTCGGTTGTATTGTCTACAACCGATACAGAGTATATTGCAGCTAGTGCATGCTGTGCACAAGTTGTATGGATGAAAAACACTTTAGAGGATTATAAGATTCATCTTTAAAATATTCCCATAAAATGTGATAACACAAGTGCAATATGTTTAACAAAGAATCTCATTCAACACTAAGAACAAAACATATTGATATTAGACATCACTTTATATGAGATCATATCACTAATCATGATGTAATTCTAGAGTTCATTGATACTAAACATCAATTAGCTAATATGTTTATAAAACCTTTAAGTGAAGAACAATTTGATTTTATCAGAAGAGAATTAGAAATGTTGACTTGTCCGAATGCATAAATTTGTTAAATTTTATTTTCGGACTTTCTTGATCCTTAATCAATCACTTAGAAACTCAATGCCGAAAATCTTATTTTACATGATTATATGCTTCAATAACATGTTGGAAATTGTGTGTCTTGATGCCAAAAATTTTCATGATGATAAGCATGTTTTACCTTTATGAATATAACAAAACATTGTCCGAATGCATGATTTTATATTTCTCTTCTGGACTTAATGTATTTGTTGAATGAAGCTTTCATGAGCCTTTGTCATATCAAGCTTATTTCATATCAATGCTTCATGATTTTTTGACATAAGGAATTAATTAATAAATGCATCTCTCATGGATTTACCTTGTGAAAAATGATTTTTAAATCGAGAAATGGATTTGATGTAATGATTCTTTCACATGAATTCCTTTTTGATGAAGGAAATTTTCTTTTTGAGATGAACACTTGCAAAGATTTAATTTCACATTATATCTTGATCCTTGTGAAAATGAAGCATGATTTAATCTCTTATCGTTTTTTACTCAATGACTTTCCTCCTTCATGCAAAACGTTAACGACAAATAAAAAGGGAAGAAGTAATGAAAACTATCTCTTTAGTGGACTTTTGAATGATACCATGTCATGATTGCTTGAAAAATAAATTGTATGAATGGTATCTTATCACTTATTGTTGAAAAAATGATATGAATTATTTTATGACATGTATCTTTACCACACTTATTGTTAAATCGCTCTCCTTTTTGTTGATGAAAAAGGGGGAGAAATATATGGTAAATTGATGATAGAAAGAATTGTTATGATTGCTCTCCTTTTTGTTGATGACAAAGGGGGAGAAATATGTTATAAATTGATGATAGAATGAATTGCTATACATATTTGATGATAGAATGAATTGCTATACACTTGAAATATTTGCATTAATGATAAGATATCTAGAGTTACATTACAATTTTACAATATTGATATTTTATCATATGATGAATTGCTATGATTGCTATCCTTCATGAAAAGATGTGCTAAATTGATTGTCATATTGGCATTATGTTAAGATATCTAGAGCGTACATTGTGATTTTACAAATTGATATCTTACCATATGATATATTGCTATTGTTAGGATCAAGAGCACTAAGAGGGGGGGGGGGGTGAATTAGTGCAGCGGAAAACTTTCTGCGATTAAAACGAAACTGCGTTCAAACGATAAAAATGATTTCTGTTTGAAAGTCGATTCTAAGATTACTTTAACTTAAGATCAAGCAAGATGATGTTAAAGTCAATCTATGAAGGCAATTTGCAGTTATGATGAAAACCAGAATATAAGCGCAAACTGAAATACGACGTTCGTACGAAGAAACTAATTTACGTCTAAATGCTGATTCATAAATCACTTGATTAGGCGAGATTCTGTTTAAGCAAGGTTATAAAGGCAGTTTGTAGTTATGGTAAAAATCAAAACGTAAACGTAATCTGAAATATGATGATTGTACGAAAAAGAAGATTTACGTCTAAACGCTGATTCGGAAAGTGCAAAGCTTGAAACCCGATCGTATATGCGCAGAAAGCAGTAAGCTTCAGAGGAGGTTTGCAGTAAAGATAATATGCTCAAAGTAAATACAAACCGAGATTTAGAGTGATTCGGTCAATCTTGACCTACTCCACTTTTGGCTTCCTCCACCGATGAGGTCACCGACGTCAACTAGAGGCCTTCCTTCAATAGGCGAAGGCCAACCACCCTTTTACAGTTTCACTCCTTTTGATGGGCTTAGGAGACAACCCTTACAGAAATTTTCTCTCCTCTCTTTACAACTCAGAACTTGGAAGAAAAGAGGGAGAAGAACTTTTGGCCTTTACAACAATTTTGAGCTCTAAGAATCACATAAAAAGATCAAGATTTCGGTGTATGTCTATGTGTGTTCAGTGCTGAATGGGTGGGGTATTTATAGGCCCCGACCCAGTTCAAATTTGGAGCTCAAAACTATCAAATCTCGGAATTAGGGATCAAAGTTGCACCCTCGATTTGGAGGTTGCACCCGCCTGGTAGAGCTCAAGATCGAGCCCTGCCGGTTGCACCTCCTGTCAGGGGCGGTTGCACCGCCTCAGTCTCGCTCGGAGACTGAGCCAGGGCGGTGGCACCTCCCTAGCGAGGTGGTTGCACCGCCGCCAGAGCTTCAAGACCGAGCTCAAGCGGTGCTACCTCTCTGTCTGGGGGAGGTTGCACCGCCCAGATCTCGCCGGAGATCGAGCCCAAGCGGTGCCACCTCTGGTGGGGCGGTTGCACCGCCCAGTCTCCCCTGGGGAGACTTAGCCAGTGCAGTGCTACCTCTGGCTTGGGCGGTTGCACCTCCCCGTAACAATCGTGGTCCGAATGGATAGCTCCATTCGCCCAATGGTTTTTTCAGGGGCCCAATTGCCCCAAGATTAAGCTAATGGGATCACCTCCCATTTCCAACTTAATCAATGTGCTAACTATGATTATTCCTTAGACATTTACTGCAGCTTGCTCACGGCGTCAATCGCTTCTTCCGGCGAAGTTTCCGCGAACTTCCGTCGATCATCCGATGAACCCCGGTGATGCTTCATGGACTTCCGGCAAACTCCTGGACTTGCGACGATCCACTTGGCGAGTTCCAACGAGCTTCTTTTTGGCAAGCTTATGGACTTCTCGGATTTGTTCCTTAGAACCTCGACGATCGTCCGAACTTCCGTCGAACTCGAACTCCTAACGTGATCATTGTCTTGACTCCAAGCAACTCCTGTTGCATGTCTTTCTTCCATCGTAGTTAATCCTGCACACTTAAAACAAAACTTCGATCGAGACAATTAATCCTAAGCAATTAACCAAGTTGTCCGGCATGTCATTGGTCCTCAACGCCGTCCGATTCTTGGCGATCGTTTTCCTGCGACCTATTGCCCAATCAGCCAGTTGACTCCGCAACCCCTGATATCCTTGGCACAATACCCGCTCTTCTTGGCCCGATGCCCGAGTCCATGGCCCGAAGCCTTCTGTCGATACGTCGACCGATCCACCGGCCCGACGTCCAATCTTCTGACATGTTCCTTCGGCACAACATGATTTTCCTGTTTTAATTATCTCATCCTGATCGAAGCATCCTGCGTCACTCAAAACGCAGATTAAATCATAAACATATATCAAGTAGTTTCATCATCAAAATACGAGATTCAACAGCTATAATTGCTATCCTTCACATTTGAAATATGAGACTTGAAAATGGATGTCATGCCGCGACATCATTTTCAGAAAGTTACATCAAGATAGGAATAATGATGGGTATTGATAAATTTAAATGAACTTAACTTATCAATATGTCTCGAATTCAAGAATGACTTATCTTATGACATATAGATATGGGGAGTTAAGGTTAACTCCGTCATCAATTGATTGTCATCATCAAAAAGGGAGAGATTGTTGAATCTCATATTTTGATAATGAAGTCAATTGTCTTTTGTTTATCTAATCTATATGCTGAGATAAGTGTGCAAGATTAACTACGATGGCAGTAAGACATGCAGCAGGTGTTGAGCCGGAGTCAAGACCAAGATCACGTTGGGGGTTCGAGTGTTCGTCAGAAGTCCAGACATTCATCGAAGGTTCTGCAAGAACAATCCGAGAAGTCCAGGAACTTGCCAAAGAAGCTCATCGAAACTTGCCAAGAGGATCATCACAAAGTCCAGGAGTTTGCCGGGAGTCCGTTGAAGCATCATATAGGGTTTGTCGGATGTTCGCTGGAAGTTCACCGAAAGCTCACCAGAAGAAACGATTGATGCACCGAAACATGATTTGTAGTATTGATGTCTTAATTATCGTAGTTAGTAGGTCGATTAAGTTAGAATTGGGAGGTGATCCCATTAACTTAATCTAGGGTAAATTGGGCCCTTATCAGACCCAAATTGGGCTAAATGGATCAGTCCATTCGGACCTAGAATTCCTGGTCGGCGGTGGCACTGCCCAGGAGACTCGGTCTCCCAGGAGTTCTAGGCGACAGTACTGCCCCTATCAAGCGGTGTTACTGCCGACAGTTATTACTGCCAGCGGTGGCATCGCTTAAGCTTGGTATTTGAGCACTGTCAAGTGGTAGTACCATCCAGACTAAGCGATAATACCACTCAGTGACAGATGACCGGCAGTAGTACCGCCCAGTTATGGCGGTGGTATCGCTAGGACCCCGGAAATCTAGGAATAGACACTTTTTAGCTCCAAATTCAAACTGATTGGGGCCTATATAAACCCCATCCTTTCTATATGAAAGAGCAACCGAAAGCTTGCTTTTATTCTCCTAAGCCTGTCAAAAGGAAAAAAACTGTAAAAGGGTGGTTGGCCTTCGTCTATTAAAAGAAGGCCTCTAGTGGATGTCGGTGATCTCGTCGGAGGAAGAAGCCAAAAGTGGATGTAGGTCAAGATTGACCGAACCACTCTAAATCTCGGTTTGCATTTATTTTTTTCTCTTTATCTTAACTGCAAACTGCCTTCATTGCTTTACATCAACTACACTTCCGCTTGCTCTCAACTTAAAAAGATCTTTCCGAAACGGTTTTTATTGAAATCAGATTTCATCGTACGAAAGTCATTTTAATCGACGAAAGTTTTCCGCTGCACTTATTCACCACCCCAAACACCCCCCCACCCCCCCCCCCCCCCACCCCCCCCCCCGTCCTCTTAGTGCTCTTGATCATAACAGTAGGAAGCTTCGATTAGGGAGAGACAATTAAAAGTAGGAAGAATTATGTTAGGCCAAGAGTGGAGCATGTCAAAAGATTTGATGTCGAGCCGGATGATCGATCAACGTATCGACAAAAGGCCTCGGACTATGGGATCGGGCATCGGGCAAGAAGAGCAAAAATTATGCTTTGAAAATCAGAGTTAAGAGGGTCAACTGGCCGATTTGGTAATAGGCCGCAAAAGAGGATAATGCACCAAATAATCAGATGATGCATTGATGAACCAATGGTATGCCGGACAAGGTTCAATACCGAAACCACCAAATCGACTATAATATTCTATAGTCGAAAATGTTAACTTCTTCATCAAGGAGATATTGTAAACATAGATTACTATCCTCATGGATTTGACACCATGTGAAGAAAGGGAGAATCACATACAAGTGCAATCCTCTCTCAAATAGTAGTAACAAGATACTACTAACCGAAGATAAAACCAAATAAAAGAAAAAAACTTTATTGAACTTCTCAAAAACACTTACTTAACTTGAATAATTGAGACTTATATTTATATATGTAAAATATAAAAGTCTCTAATCTCTATAACTCTATCTAATCTTATTTGAAATCTTTTAAAATATATTTTAAGCTAGAAATTCCTTGTCCCTAAAACTCTATCTAATCTTATTTAAAATATAAAATATTAATTTATGATCTTCTAAAATATACTTGAATTTCTTAACAAATGACTCGTCCCTTTGCCTCAAGTGTTACACCGTCAGTGTTAATTACTTCGAGAGGCAGATGGTCATCGATGTACTGTCAAGATTCCATGAGATCATTTCCAAGTTTACTAAACTCATCACGTATTTGTGATTACATTGTCATATGGTAAGTCAATATGATCATCGTAACTTATTAAGGTTGCCCAACGCAACAATGATAGTGTAGGAGAATTGCGGACTGACCACTTTTCAGATATGTTTCTCTGCATGTTATAATGTCTTAGCCTCGTTTGTTTAATTGCTTCACCATTAGAACAAGACGATGTTGACGTATAGATGCTCATTCCCTTCTATCTTACTCGTGGTCTTCATGTCGAATAATTGGTTTTTGTTTCTACTTCTACTGTATGGCCCGTTCCTGTTGGCTTCTTCTCCAAAAGCATGCATGCTGGGCTTCTGTTGGATGCCTCCAAAGCTGCTGTGGCAGAAGATTCTCATAATGGAAGAAATATCACGGCAGTGATAAGAGACGCACGTGGCCAAGTCACCACTGCGAATGCAACCGAGCCTTCGATGGCCCCTCATCTCCGTCGCCGCTTCGTCGCCAGAAGCGGCTTCCATGGACCAACGTGGCCACTGTCCGCGAAACCCGAACCCTAGAAGAAAGGGATGTGCACGGTGGCCCTCGGTGCACCAGTACGAAAAAGCCCTCCAAACCCACATGGGGTGCGTGACCTGTCTCCGATATATCCAAGGAGGGGGAAAGGTTGATGCCAAAAGTTAGGGGGTTGCTGCTTGCTTTTCTATAGTGTTTCATGACCCCCTTCTTCGCACGAGGGTTGACAATTACAATGGTGGCAGAAGAAGAGATGGTGGTGGTGGCGATTTCGACGACTTGAGTGGCGGTATATGCGCTGCTGTATGTGGCTCGTCAATGGCCATCAGATGGCCGACCGCCGAGTTTTTTTTCCTATTCTTGATAGAAAGCTCGATTACTGGTATGGACGATTCATCGTGAGTTGGTAGCAGCTTCTTTCAGAGACCAAGTTAGTCATTGCACGTATCATCCTGATCTCTTGATGTGTAGATGATGACTCTTCCATTTTGAATTGAGTGATTGGAATGTTGGTCCATTCATAGCGTCTTTGTCTCAGTAGACAGAACAGAGTATGACACAGGCAGCTTCATTCACCCCACACAGCATCTTTGTGTTTGAGAGAGTACCCATTGTTATCGTTAAGATGATGACCATATTGCAAAAGATTGAGGTTTCAAGGAACGACGTGGATGATCACATTCCACGAGAACAGCATCTTCTACAGACCAAGCGTGCATGGAGCACACATGCTTCCCACTATGGATGACGTGAATTATAGATGATTGACATTTTCCCTTTGAAGGTCTTGATGATTCTTATTGCAACAGCTGTTTTCGACAAATAAGTTTTCTTTCTCTTTTCTTGTCCCTTCAGGTGAAAGTAGGGAAGAGAGTGAAGAAAATAATAGAAGATAAAAATAATTATTATAAAAGCTTTATTGAAGAAGAAATGAAGAAGCTTTATTGAAATAAGTTTAGCTTGAATACATTAACATATCCCTCTCCTATTTATAGGATTAAGATAGAGGTTGGGGAAATCTTATCTTCTATCATGCCCCCGCAAGATGGTGTTCCTGTCAAGGATACCAATCTTGGATCGATGCAAATAATGATTTACGAGTTAGAGGCTTCGTGAGTAGGGCAAAAGCAGATCGCTGCTTCTGTTATTGTTGTTGTTGTTGTGACTGCGACGACGACGGCTGCAGTAGAGGAGAAAGCTGCAGTAATAGAAAAAGTTATAGCAATGTTGTAGCAGAGGAATAAGCTGCAATAGAAGAGGAAGTTGCAGTAGAGGATGAAGTAGGATGAAGTTGCAGAAGAGGATGAAGTTGCAGAAGAGGATGAAGTTGCAGCGATGTTGCAGTGATACTATAGCAGAGGAGGAAGCTACAGTAGAGGTGCAGCAGAGGAGAGAGAAGAAAGCTGCAATAGAGGTACAGTAGAGGAGGAAGCTACAACGATGCTACAATAAAGAAGAAGGCTACAACAAAGGAGGAAAGGTGGGGCAATGCTGGTGAGTGTAGCACTAGAGACGCCACAGCAGAAGGGAACGAACGTTGGTGCAGAGTGGCAGTGGAGAAGATAGTTGTCGTTCGCCGAGGAGGAAAGATTTATCTCACCGATGGCCTGACGATGGAAAAGCAATAGTAAAAAGCTTTTTCTTTTACCGCTGGAGGTGAAGAAGCAACAGATGAGTCGACAGCGAGAAGAGAGCTTGCTCTAGGCAAGTGGCTCTGATACCATGAAGAAAATAATAGAAGATAAAAATAATTATTGTAAAAGTTTTATTGAAGAAGAAATGAAGAAGCTTTATTGAAATAAGTTTAGCTTGAATACATTAACATATCCCTCTCCTATTTATAGGATTAAGATAAAGAATTTTCCTCAACAGAATAGAGGATTTCCCTCAACAGAATATAGAGATTTCCTCATATAATTGGGGAAATCTTATCTTCTTCTATCAGAGAGAATATGTTGTTCTTGACAGGAAGTGATTAGCAAGCAGAAAAGAACATGGCATTCGTTTTCTTATCATTTCAATTATTTTAACTAGTCTGCAGCATCAATTTCTCTAGATAAAGCTATTTAATTTAGGTTGCAAACTTGTTGTTGGTTCCTCTAACATTTGGTTTAACAGTACTACTAATACCTTCTTGATAAGATTTTCCCAACTATATGAGGAAATCTCTCTATTCTGTTTAGGGAAATCTTCTCTCTTGTATAAATAGGAGAGGGAAAATCTTCTCTCCTAATTTATATAAATAGGAGAGGAATATGTTAATTCTATTCTGTTCAGGAAAATCTTCTCTCCTAATTTGTATAAATAGGAGAGGAATATGTTAATGATAATTATTCTTATCTTCTATTATTTTCTTCATGGTATCAGAGCTTCTTCAATAATTATTCTTATCTTCTATTATTTTCTTCATGGTATCAAGTCACTTGCCTAGAGCAAGCTCTCTTCTCGTTGTCAAAGCTTTTTACTATTGCTTTTCTGTAGTCAGGCCATCGGTGCAATAAGCAATAAATCTTTCCTTTTTGGCGAATGATAACTATCTTCTCCATTGCCACTCTGCACCAACGTTCGTTCCCTTCTGTTGTGGCGTCTCTAGTGCTACGCTCATCAGCACTGCCCCACCTTTTCTCCTTTGCTGTAGTCTTCTTTCTTCTCTATTGTAGCATCCTCCTCTACTGTACCTCTATTGCAGCTTTCTTCTCTCTCCTCTATTACACCTTTGCTGTAGCTTCCTCCTCTGCTATAGTATCGCTGCAACATCGCTGCAACTTCCTCCTCTGTTGCAACTTCTTTCTCTACTATAGCTTTCTCCTCTACTACAGTCGTCGTGACGTTCTCCTCTACTACAGTCGTCGTCGTCACAATCGCAACAACAGCAGCAGCGTGCTCTTGCCCTTCTCACGAAGACTCTGGCTCATAAATCATTCTTTGCATCAATCCAAGATTGGTATCCTTGACAGGAGCAAGATAAGATTTCCCCAACTATATGAGGAAATCTCTCTATTCTGTTGAGGGAAATCCTCTATTATGTTAAGGAAAATCTTCTCTCCTAATTTATATAAATATCTCTCTATTCTGTTGAGGGAAATCCTCTATTCTGTTAAGGAAAATCTTCTCTTCTAATTTATATAAATAGGAGAGGAATATGTTAATGTATTCAAGCTAAAGTTACTTCAATAAAGCTTCTTCAATAATTATTCTTATCTTCTATTATTTTCTTCACTTTGATTCTCTTAATCGAAGAAATAGGTTTTGACTTTGATGACTCTTTCAATTAATGCCATTTCTTGAGATGGCTTGTTGGACTTCACAGTTTCCTAAATCATCAGCAAAAAAAAGTAAATAGAGTCATTTACTGGATTGACATCCTTATCGACGGTAACGCACTGAAAGAAAGTGCATGGAACAGGACAGACCTATACCCTCTAGACCCTTAATTAAAAATGATAAACCCTTACCTAATGTTCTATGGGGTATAAAGTAATGTATGGAGTTTGAATACTTGGAACATACAAGCCCTGAATTATTAGGATCCACAGCTCACAGTTTGAGCCAAGTGTCCTACTACTACAAGTCTGCTTTCACCTACACTGGAATTGATGGCACTATCGAGAAGCAGTCAGCTTGAAAGGGACCCTAGTCCCTACTATTCTTTCTCCACATTGTTCCTCAATTGTTAATAGGCTCTTATTTAGCTAATTTATATTATTTCCCATCTGTTTTAACTGGCATAGAAAAGAATTGATAAGGGGAAAAAAAGTAATATGGAAAATTTTATTAATTATGCAAAATGGAGTAGCATGAGAAAAGCAATATCCAGTGCATGTAACCAGTTCTTGACCTTAATGACTATTAATTGATATTACTTACTTCATAGGGCCAGATTTATGAGGCGTTTAGTTTTCATCTTAGCATTTGCAGGTGACAAAGATTCTTTCGTTTGAGCAATTAACTATTGATTCTAATCAAATTTGTGATATGATGGGATAACTGAGTTACTAATTTCATTGAGACTAATTCACCAGCCCGAAACACTTAAACCTCGTACCAATGTAAATGTTTGTCGACTTTGGATTTGAGATTAAATCGAGATATTATAAAAAATTATAGATACAAAAGAGAGTACTGAGAGCACATGCGAGACGCCTAAATGTTTCATCCTTGTCGTTCCAATGGACAATTTGCTGAAGTATAATTATAGAGATGTTTTGTTTACTATAGTATTGAGGAGGAACAAATCTGTGGTTCCGAGTCTCTGCTACTACATCCACAAGCAAGCATGCACCACCAACCATCTCAAATCAATCACTAGCTATCAAGTTCTCTAGGCTTCCTCCATGCAAACAAACAAGCTATAACCACAACTCTCTCTCTCTCTCTCTCTCTCTAGCATTCTAACAAGAGGAACCCCATAACATGTAAGGATGAGCTGGACTTACATAATTAAGGCCCTCCATGCTTTGAGAGAGAGAGAATGTGTGTGTGGGTGGGAATAATCCCGGGTGTTTTGATGAGAAGAAAAGGAGGACGAGAGAGAGGCATGGGGGACAGTAGGTTGGGGATGCAAGGTATCATGTGAGTCCATGTGAATACCCATTCAAGACTTCACATTGTCTTCCCCTTATGTATTATTAGTCTCCAATTTACATGGTGCCATAAAAATATATAAGGAGCCTTCCCCTGCTGCTGCACGGAGGAGAGCAAGCATTTGGGTGGTGTTGTGTTGTTGTACTTGGCCATCGCAAGAGAACTTATGCAAGATGGTTTGGTCCATGGCCGTCGATAGTCGTCGATGGCCATGGGGGTTTGCTTGGGAGTTGAGCTCGATAGTAGCGGAAGGGCCCAATGGTTTGTCCATATGGGCCTGGAAGATAGAGCTTCTAGAAGATTCTAGAATGTCGTCGAGCCCGACTACTCCAAGAGCCGGTGGCAGATGGTAAACCAGAGTTCAAACAATTAATGAGAGACGTCACAAAATACATCAAGTACTTGCAAGTGTGGGTTAGGGTCATGCAAGTCATGGTTAAGTTGTTATCCAAGAACTCGGATAGTTGGATGAGTGGAGCTTTTCTACTCGATTCTAGCTCATATAATTTTACTATACGGGAAAAGTAGGGTTGCTCATATATTATTATTATCTCACGTGTTGTTCATGTGATAAATAAATTTTATGAACCAATTTTCTGATAGGAAGGAATTAATTTCAGTATTTATTCTTTCGTTTTAAACTTGATATGCATATGCATATCCCTATATAATCTAAAAATTATATGCTATTGTAGTTAATATCCACCGATTGTTTAAAATTTAAATGGTAGTTGAAATAATAATGAAAAATAGTTACTCTTTAAAATATATTACGATAATTAAGGGTATTATTTATATTCTCTAATTTAATATTTAATTGTTTTTTAATACATGTGTCACAGAAGAGCAATTATTTTTTTTTTCCTTTTTGAAGTCACTTCCCATGTGTTAAATTAAATGAATTTCAAAAGTGACATGTTTTAATAATTAATAGAGAAAAGATGGCATATGAGACATTAGACTCTAAAAGTTCATCCATCATCATCATTTTCTCAATTTCATTAGCTTTCTCTGATATCTTATAAAGACATAAGACTGATACATTCTCAACTCTAATTTATTAGGGCCCTCAAGGTCAATGAAAATTTATTACGGCTCTCATTGCCAATCGAAATTTTAATTCTACTATTTCATCTAATATTTTAAAAAACACTCCTGAAAAAGAAATCAGTAGAGAAGATCGTGAATAAGAACAAATCAAGAAACAAAGTTGTGGCCTTCATTTGCATTAATCTCAGTGCCGTCTTGTCTTAGCCCAAGCCTTAAGAAACGAAACCTTGGCCCATCTCTCTCTCTCTCTCTCAGCATTTGACAGTCTTGCTAAGTACTAATATTAAGACATATAAGATGAATATGTATATCATTTATTACTCATTTATATACTAAATAATCAATGGTATAGATCAGTATTCGGTCTTGTATACGTCAACATGACAGGTTATGTATGAAACCCAACAACTACATCTCCACATCGTATCATTCAACGGGTCTCGTTTTGTCCTTCCTCGATGAGATATTTATGTATATAGTTTCCAAGGCGAAGCTTTGCTCTTCTCTCATTTGATTTGAGCACCCTGAGTTTGACCACCCTACAGCGTCTCTGCGTCGTCGGTGGCCTCGGGCGTCGCACTTTGACTTTTGGTTTCCGCATCCCATCGTCCCCACCCGAAACCATTTCCTAAACGTTTAACTTGTTTCTGCCAAACTAATTGTTGCTGTACAAGAAAATTAGAACCGGGCTTAATTTATTAGGGAGGCTAAGAAAAGCAACATTGACTTTTTTACTTGCATATTCCACTGTTTGTTCAAGAAACCGATCATCATTCTCAAAATTATAATTGTCATTACATTTATTTCGAGCTTTATTAATGAACATCATATTATGTGGATAATGATTTTTCTAGTTAAACTGATTAATGATAATTTAATAATTTGTATTCCTTTTCAAATAGTTATAGATGATATATTTTTATCTTCTTTCATACTAAACTTTATCTTTTATTATTAAAAATATTCATATGTATGAGATGAAATTAAATATATTGATTTGATCAACAACTAAAAAAACTTAAGTTTTAGATTGAGTTTGTGTTAAATTTAATATATATTAAATTTGATCAATTTGATTTGAATTTATTGTGATTCAAATTTTTACATCTATACCATTTATGGGGCCAATATTAACACCTATCAATCACCACCGATTAGAGAACTAAAAAGCCATCATATCTTAATGTGGAACCCAACCACAAATTCTATCGAGATTGATTTGAGTCGGAACATTGCTACAATTTATGAGCGATGTACCAAGCATATTTAATATAACATAAAATATTTTCCATTTTTATTGAATTCATTTTTGTGGATGAGCTACTAATTTATCCAGAGTGGGAATCTTTACGACTCGTATTACTTAAAATCTGTATTCCTAATAAGAAGCCTAGTGACAGTGGACTACTGAAGTATACAATGGGGCTAAGGAAAGGATTGTGGCTTGTATCTATTGATGCCCGTTCAACGGGTCAACGCCACAAGAAACCAATTTAAGATTCAACACCGAGCCCCGTAATTAAGAGGAGCATCGAAGGGGAACAAGATTACTTGATTCCATTTTCGAACAAATACATGTCCTGGTGCAATCAATTCTGCCTCCTCCTCGTCAAGGGAATTGGTCAACGATGACTAGCTATAACTGTCTTCTTTTTATTTTCTGTTCAATATTTTCTTTAATTATTATTAAATATTTTATATAATATTCATTCAATTTAAACATTATAATCCTTCACCTATGTCATCATCACTACTGTCTTCTCTCTAAAATGTAAGTCTTAACAAAATTGAAATGATTTTTTTCCTAAATTTGTCTTGTCTTCACAAGAAGTATTTATTGAAAATAGATATGATAAGTTCACATGTATTTGGTCGCATCAGCAAACCAAAAGGCAAACATCATATTTAGCAAATTAGGTCAATGGAAACTCCGGATTGGTTGTGCTTAATTGGTTTGATGAAAAACCAAATAGTGAGAAATGATATTGTGACGTAAGTAACGCGAATTTTACTGTACGGAGAGATAATATATTAAAATGAGGGTTAGGGGGACGTCACCACCCCACGTCAAATCCACGTGCCATCACACCCACCTCTTTTACCGCTCGAAATCACGGCCATACCGCACCGCCTGACGCTGGACTCTTCTCCGCCGACGGCCGGTGATTGGACGGCCCTGATACTCACACTTCACCTTGCCGGAGGTTGTTGACCTGCCTAGGCTGTCAAAGGTACTGTTCGATGGTCTTGTGAGCCCACCTCGACCACCGGACTTTTGACTTTTGACGACAAATTCCCTGTGGAACATAACATGATGTGTTCGTTGGCTCCAGACTTATCCAAGAAGCAACAGTCAACAGTCACAAACTATTTTAATAGCAGCAATAATATGATGAAGACAAACATATATATAATAGAATTGAGAGATGGGACGAATCTAAGGAACGTGTGCAGGAAGCAACCAACGGGTAGCATAACATTATATTAATCTGCACGTCGCTTGAGTCGAAACCGCGTAAAACATTGCACGTATTCTGAAAGTAAGGAGACGTGTGCAGCCGAGAACCGCCGGATGCAGGTAGCGGACGGTGGTGATGGGACAAGAAAGTCCACGTGTGCGGCTGCAGCGGGACGAGCGGTCGCGGCGTGGAATCGCGCCAGGACGGCGACCCGGGCCGTGTATCGTGGCGAGTTGGCTTCACGAAAGAGGAGTTGGACTAATGATGTGTATATTATATGTGCATGTATGTTTAGAGGTGATGGAAAGGCCTGCACAAGTCCCAGTGCGGATTGCGGGTCATAATAATAATCTGCCCTCTGTCACAATTGGACATGAAGTAGCCATGTGCTCCAGTACTTTTTTTTTTCTTGTGGAATATCGCTGGGGAGCATAGCAATGAACAAAAAGCAGGGATTATAAACCCAAATCGGTTCACATACTTGGATCGATACAGCTGAGGTTCCATTGCCTCCCCACGGGTCCCACAGTCTAGTCTCCATCGACCCAGTACAATGCTACTTCTACCACCCCAGGTAGGCCCCAGGCGAATTCGAGAGATCCAGTGGCTCGCGCTCACCCGCCATCTCAATTCCACTATCGACTTGAACTCTTTTAACTTCTCGTCCGGTCCAGACGCTGGGTACTACTGGCGGAGGTTTGTTGGTGAGGGGTCGCTCTCGTTTACCGCCGCACCTGGTCAAAACTGTTGACAACGGCACGTCTCTGCTCCCATATCGTCCGCACGAGCTCCAACAAAAAATAAATTAAATTAATTTTCGTTTTCTTTCGACGAATAAACAAACGAAGCACGAATTCCTCATTTTTTATTATATTTTCTCCGTTGCTTTCCGATTTCACCATCACTTGTACTATAAATGGCCAAATCGAAATTATGATTATCTGGCGATCCGACTCACTTGTCGATTGTCATGTACGTGATCAGTGACGTAAAGAACGCTAACCATCCGTTTAATTCGGGTTGGTAAGGATCATGATTCGATCATGATGAACAAATAATGAACTAGAATGAATTGGATAATCAAACATGAGATAAAAGAGAACGATCGATGAGATAAACAAAAAGACGATGATTGAAAAGAATAAAATATTTTTTTTAAAAATAAATCTTAAGAATCTTTTAAATTTAGTATAATCTGTCAGAAAAATTTAAAATTTAAAATTTTAAAATCATTATTATTATTATTATTATTATCGAACGATATTGGCGTGTGACAGGGGAACAAGCGAGACACGACGACGCGGAGATTGTTGTCAGCACGGGATCCGCGTGTCAGTGGCCGGGACCACACGTGCCAGAAAACGACCGTACGACAGACCCGCACGTGCAATAGTCCTTCGAAAAGACTTATTTATCCCCAAACAATGAAAAGCAACAGGGGCGGTTCGGAAAATTCGAGTCGTCTGGGTTGCCCCGCCGAAGTCCGATCACGTGCGACCCAGCCCCATTCACACCGGGAGTGGGGAGCCCTAGTCAAAACCGGATGGAGTTCGGGAGCCGGTTACCATATGAAGGCGCCGACCGGCATGTTCGCCAAACTGGCGCCCCTGTTCGATGCCACCATCAACTCCCGTACGCCCCCGGAGACCTGCGATCGCCGGTGGCTTCGTTTTTTGCCCCTTCCCCGTAGCTGTGTAACAAAAAGATCTCAGTCTTCTCTCTCTGTATTCCTGACTTCTATGGTAGGAACCAAACACTAACCCTAAGATTACAGCAAGCGAGCGAGAGAGGAAGAGAAAGAGCGCGACGCACCTGATGACGGTGATGCGATGATGGTGGAGAAGAGAGAAGACGAGATGGAGGCGTCGGCCGCCGCGATACCACCGCCGTTCTCCTCCCAGATTCCGTCCACCTTTCCGCTTCCTGGAGGGTTCTTCGACGCCGACGGAGGGGACAAGGGCTCCGTCGGCTTCCTGGAACTGCTCGGTCTCCGGGATCTCAACCAGTCTCCCTTCCTATTCGAGTTGCCCCGGCCGACCTCAGCAGTGGAGCCGCCGCCCGCGACGTCCGATCCTCCCCCACGACTTCCTCCCCCGGCGGAGTCATCCGACACTGCCAACTTCCCGGCGACACCGTCGTCAATCTCGTCGTCCTCGACCGAGGCTGCCGTCAACGCGATCAAGCCCGCGGCCTCATCCATCACCAACGGCGACGAGGGCGAGCAGGCGAAGACGAACAGAACGTAAGCCACACAGTATCGCGATTTATGAGCTATGATGAATCGCTGCGGTATCGCTAGATTGAGTATGGTTGGAACTAACGGTGGGAAAAGGGGAATGGGCAGGACCAAGGAGGAAGAGAAGAAGAAGAAGGGGCAAAAGCGTCAAAGGGAGCCGAGATTTGCGTTCAAGACTCGGAGCGAAGTCGATCACTTGGAAGACGGCTACCGGTGGCGCAAGTACGGACAAAAGGCGGTAAAGAACAGCCCCTACCCCAGGTCCTTATCTACGCCCTCTGCCACTCCTGAGAAACTCCCGTAATTTCTCCCAAGTACAAGGGTAAGATCGTCATTTCGCGGACTTCGTTTGCTTTCGCGCAGGAGTTACTACCGTTGCACCAGCGCCGCGTGCGGCGTCAAGAAGCGGGTGGAACGGTCGTCGGAGGACCCGGCGGTGGTGGTGACGACGTACGAGGGGCAGCACACCCACCCCAGCCCCAACCTGGCACGTGGCGCTCACCAACCGCTCCCTCCGCCGTCCCTGGTCCTGTTGGATCCGCCCCCGCCTCCTCTGGGTTTCGGCTTTCCTTCGTCGGTGCGCTCCAAGGACGTTCACCTCCCCCTGCTCGGTTGCTATCTCCCGCCTCCACCGTTGGATTTCCGCCCCATGACCGCTCCACAGCCTCTCATGTTGACCTCCGATCCGACCACCGCAGTCGCCATCTCCGGTGATCCGAGACACGGCTGCAATAGGACAGCTGAGGTCTCCATCAGGGATCACGGGCTGCTGCAGGACTTGATACCATCGAAGATAAGGAAGGAGGAGGAGTTGTAGAGTAATGGTACGTTAATTCTCTTTTAACTCTCCTTATAAAAAAATGCCTTTTTTTTCTCCTCCTCCTCTTTAGAAGTTTCTTTCTTCTGACCTCGATCAGTTGAACGGAGGATTCCTAGCAGTCCTTTACCATGTACGCTGATCACCTTCTGCTGATGATGTTGTACTATTTAGTTGTCATCCCAGCACTATTCTTCTGTATAACGAATGACTAGTACATCTTCCTTGATTGCCTAAAGTTTTTCAGTCGAAAGATTGGATTCTTATGGTTGATTAGCGAGCGTTGAATCCTACATTTCGTTATTGATTAGCAAGGGTTGTAGTTTTGCTATGACAGTATCCGACATCCTCTTTTTGAAGAGAGGTTGGATATCGTTTGCCTCTCTTTCGCTTCTATTGGATTTCTCGAAGGAAGGAAATGAATGCAGTGAGTGCAGTGACTGATAGGGCTGTAGGGCGGTTGTTTATAGGTTCAGTCGGAGGAGAGCGAAGGTGGTAGTGGGAACCGGAAGAGCTCAGTAGTAATCGATCCATTTTTGGGAAGCAGAAAGAAACCTAAGAATGGTTCTTGGGAGAAGTCGAGGAGGAGACAGTGGAGGGCTAAACCCAAGGCTAAAAGCCTAGGTAGAGTCGGGAATGTGCATCGGGGAATCGAAAGTGAGAGTGAATGAGAGACTTTCTCTTTCTATTCTATTCGGGACGGAATTGATGCTTCCTTTCAGTCCCTTTGCTTCTTTTGGCGTTCTTCCGCTTTTGGCTCCTTGAATTATTTCTTTTTTGTCTTTTGGATTTATTGAACGCTGTGTAGTGGCTTCACACTGCAGGAGAACTTTTGAAGATGGACCTCCTTTCAAAGAAAAATAAAAAAACATAAATCTATGAGCTGCACATTTTGAAGCACTTTTATTCTGCATGATAACAAATCGGACAAAAAGACAAAATTGATCTTGGTGTTGCGGATGGTGCTTGTTGCAAGGGTTTATTCTCTTATTCTTTCATTCTGTGGAGAGAGAGAGAGAGAGAGAGAGAGAGAGAGAGAGAGAGAGAGAGATGATGATGATGATGGAGTAAATGAGCTTTTCAGATATAGCTAGACATGAACGACATAGTGAAGGAGATTGATGGCGAAGGAAGCAGCGGGAGGGAAAGAAGCCAACTGCACAACTGGTATGGGCTAGAACTAGGTTGGTGCAACTCGGAGGGGGAGGCGGAGGGGGGGGTGTGGGGGGTGGGGAGAAGGGGCGTGTTGCACAGCAGATGTGCATGCATGGTACAGTGGTCATTGCCACCACGTACGTATAAGAAGACAATGGGCATGGACCCTGTTGTTCCCAGTTAACTTGTACCAGATGTATGAACTCATTAAATGATGACTTCTCCCTCCTATCCAACAGCTCATAAGCCTCCATTAATCTGCTACTGCCTAGTAATCCAAAAATTATGCATGCTTGGAAGAAACATGCTAGTCGAACGTCCTCATTTCTATTGTACTGTTCTTCCAGTAAATTTGTAATATACGTGAAACGGAGTGGGAAACGGGCTCAGTAGCAGGCCGGGTGCTGCTGACATTTCAAACCCTTAGCCCGTCAGCGACCGCTTCAACCCAAGAGATTCCTGTATTTATTTTCCATTTTTTCAATATTATAACCGATTTTTGAATCATTTATTATTTGATTTTTACACAAACGATTGAAATGAATTAATAAAAGTTTTCAATTAAGAAGTATAAACCCTTTGATGAATAATCTAAAATGAATAAAAAATTTTACAATAAAAAGCAAATGCAGATTACACACACATACATACATACATACATACATATACATATATATACAAATATATGTATATTTATATATATATATACATATATATATATATATATATATATACATATACATATATACATATATAAATACATATATAAATATATATATATATATATATATATATATATACATATATAAATATATACATATACATTTATATATATCTATATATATATATATATACATATACATATATACATATATAAATACATATATAAATATATATATATATATATGTATATATATATACATATATAAATATATACATATACATTTATATATATATATATATATATATATATATATATATATATATGTTAGGATCAAGAGCACTAAGAGAGAGGGGGTGAATTAGTGAGTGGGAAAACTTTCTGTTTTGTAAAATTGAGTTAAGACGACAAAAGTCGATTTAGTGAGAAACTTCGATTCGTAAATTACTTTAACTTGTGATTAGGCAAGAGGCAGTTAAAAATGAATCTGATAAGGCAGTTTGCTATTGTGATAGAAATCAGAATGTAAGCGCAAATTGAAATACGATGTTCGTACGAGAAAACCGATTTACGTCTAAACACGATTCGGAAAGTATTGAGCTTGAAAACACAAACGTAGGAGCGCAGAAGACAGTAAGCTATGAAGAAGGTTTGTAGTAAGGATAATAAGCTCAAAGTTAATGCAAAACAGAGAGCAGCGCGATTTAGAGTCGTTTGCGAGAAAATTGGTTTACGTCTAAACACGATTCGGAAAGTATTGAGCTTGAAAACGTAGACGTAAAAGCGCAGAACATAGTAGGCTATGAAGGAGATTTGCAGTAAAGATATTGAGCTCAAAGTAAATGCAAACTAGAGAGCAGCGCGATTTAGAGTGGTTCGGTCAATCTTGACCTATATCCACTTCTGGCTTCCTCCACCGATGAGGTTGCCGACGTCCACTAGAGGCCTTCCTTCAATAGGCGAAGGCCAACCACCTTTTAACAGATTCACTCCTTTTGACGGGCTTAGGAGACAACCCTTATAAACTTTTCTCTCCTCTCTTGAAAGATCTAAACTTGGAAGAAGAGAAGGAGAAGAACTTTAAACTCATACAACACTTTTGAGCTCTAAAAATCACAGAGTAAGATTAGGATTTTGGTGGTTTTCGTTGCTCTTTCATTGCTGAAAGAGTGGGGTTTATATAGGCCCCAAACTAGTTTAAAATTGGAGCTCAAAATTGTCAATTCCCGGAATTTCGGGGTCTTGCAGTTGCACCGCCTGACTGGGGCGGTTGCACCGTTGTCTCGGAGACTGAGCTCCTGGGCGGTGCCACCGCTTGTCAGGGGCAGTTGCACCGCTTGTCAAGGGCGGTTGCACCGCTGTTAGAGGCGTTGCACCGCCCAGTCTCGCTCGGAGACTGAGCCCTAGCGGTGCCACCGCCTGCCTAGGGCGGTTGCACCGCCCAGCTTCACTGGGAGATCCTCTCCTGGGCGGTGCCACCGCCAACCCTGGCGGTGCCACCGCCTACACTATTTCAGCTCACTGGTTGGGCTCCAAACTTGGCCCAAACCAGTCCGAACTTGGGCCCAATTGGCCCATACTTTGGTTATATGATTAACACCTAATCCTAACCCTAATTAACGTGCTAACTATGAATTTAAAGACATTTTCTAAGCTATTACAAAGTCCACAAGTCAAGACTTCTTCTAGCGAGCTTTCGGCAAACTTCCGGCGGTCTTTCGATGAACTCTCGGAAACCATTCTGCAGACTCCCGGCAAGCTCCTAGACTTCACGATTTGATCTTAGCGAGTTCCAACGAGCTTCTTCGGCAAGCTCCGATCTTTCTCGGCGAGATCCACGAACTTCCAACGAACCTTCCGGCGAGCTTCCGAAAAACCCTTCGGCAAGCTCCCAACTCATTCTCGGCTAGTTCCGGTAGCATTCCTGACGAACCTTCGAACTTCCGTCGAACTCTTGAACTCGCAACAAATCCTTCGCGCTTGACTCCGACACTTTGTTTCGCTTTATGTCTTCATCGTTATCATAGTTAATCTTGCACAATTAAAATAAAACTTCGATCGAGATAATTAATCCTAAGCAATTAACTAAGTTGTCCGGCATGTCATTGGTCCCTCGACGCTTCGTCCGATTCTTCGGCGCATCGTCCTCTCCTGCGACCTATTGCCCAATCGGCCAGTTGACTCCGCAACTCTGATATCCTTGGCGCAATACCCGCTCTTCTTGGCCCGATGCCCAAGTCCACGGCCCGAAGGCTTCTGTCGATACGTCAATCGATCCATCAGCCCGACGTCCAATCTTCTAACATGTTTCTCCGGCACAACATGATTTTTCCTGCTTTAATTATCTCATCCTAATCGAAGCATCCTGCATCACTCAAAACGCAGATTAAAACATAAACATAATTATCAATTGGTTTCATCATCAAAATACGAGATTCAACAATCTCCCCCTTTTTGATGATGACAACCAATTGATGACGGAGTTAAACTTAACTCCCGGAGTTTAAACAAACTCCCCCTATCAATATGCCATATTGATAGAATCTTGAATTCAAACTAAATTCAAGTCATTGCAATATTCATCATGAATACTTGCAACACTGCATCATGAACTTATGCATAAACTTATGCATAACATGTCATGTCATCAACATACTTTCATCAACATACTTCTGCCCCTTTGTCATCAACAAAAAGGAGAAGTACCACAATCAAGTGTTTAGAATATAAGTTCAACTCATTGCATGAAAAACATAATATCAAGTTTTATCATCATGCAATTTTGAAGCCAGAAGATATCAAGCTATTAAGTTTAGCAAGCCAGAAGATTTAGCAAGTATTACATCATGCTTAGAACATTTAAGCTATCAAGTTTCAGATATGCAAGTTTTACAGCATACAAGATAGCACTTTTGGTAGTGTTCAAGATAGCAAGTTCTACATCATGCAAGCTAGCAATATTATAACATTTTAGAACATACAAGCTAGCAGTTTTGAGATGTTCAAGAAAGCAACTCTTGCTTCTTGAGATATGCAAATTTGTCAAGTTTTGCTAGATATGCAAGTTAGCATTTTTGCCTCTTGAGATAGGCAAGATAGCACATTTGCTTCTTTTGAGATAGCAACTTTTTGCTTCTCTTTAGACCACAAGCTAGCAATTTTTACGATATACAAGTTTCATAATATATAAGCTAGCAAAAATTTCGAAAGCAAATGCAAGATAGCTTCCTATTGCAATGTGCAAGTTGCAAGTTTTGCTTCTTGAGATATTCAAGATAGTGATGTTTAAGAAGACAATTTTTGCTTCTTGAAATAAGCAAGTTAGCAATCTTTGCTACTTAAGATAGGCAAGCTAGCAATCAAGTTTTTGCATCTTCTTAACTTGTGCAAGCTAGCTATCTCCCCCTTTGTCATTGTCAAAAAGAAAGGAAGAGTACAGTTTTGTAGTTCTTTTTTCTTTTACAACGATTTCAAAATCATGACAAAGGATGAATAATCAAGTTATGAATGTCAAGACAGTTTTTCATCATGAATATTTTATCATTGCATGCATCATTATCATAAGTTGAAGTATTACATGCATAATATCATATCATCATTCATAATTACATTAATGTTTCAATATAGCAATTTCTTCTCAAAATGTATAACTTAGCACTCATAGCATTTTAAATCATGATTTACATCACATCATAATTAGAAAGCACAAGTATTGCATGCATAATTGCACATCATAAATGTTTCATATCATGATGGTATCAATTTTGTCAAATTATATCCTACCATGCATGATCAGAACTTCTCCCCATTTTATCATTGAAAACAAGAAAGAAGTAGGGAAGAGTATAAAAGTGTAAAATATTTCAATCATTTCAAGGCATTTATATCATAGATACAAAGAAATCATATCATCAAAGATAAGACCATTTGAATGCCAAAAGACATGATTCATTTTATCAAATCTCTTCCTTTTATTAATAACAAAAATTGTAGGTGTACAAAGAAGAGATTGTGATTAAAAAAAAATCTCAAGTAGTATATCCAAGAAATCAAGATCATAATTTGAACACAAACTCATTCAAATTCTAATCGTCAAATTCATCAAAAAACTCATCATCAAAATTGTATATATAGATTTATCATAAAGCAAGTTAGTTTTCAATCATCACATAAGGCATTTAAAGAATTTTTGAAACATAGGAGAATGATTAATTTAAGCATACAATGTTTCAATCCAATTCAAGTCATGAATATCAAGGCTTTCATATTGTGAGTATCAATTCATGAATACCACAAGATATTATTTGTGACTTCAATTTTGCAAGATCAAGATTATGATTTAGATAAAACTTATTCAAATCAAATCATTAACTTGAAATTCATAATCAAGTCATCAAAATCAATTTCGAGATTCACAAAATATCATGAAATCATTAATTTCGATCAGATGGGAAAAGTATTTTTAAGTGATTCTTTTTCATCATGTTTATTTTCATGAGATTCACAAGATTGATAAAATAAATTCATTAATCTCAATATGATAGAAAATTATTCCCATTTCATACAATTGATTTCATGTTAGCATGCTTTTTCATTTATGTTAAATAAAAACATGCATCAACGTTTAGGATCGAAAAATGAGTTTCATCATAAAACCACAAGATCAATAGATTCTAAAAAATGAATGGTTTTATATATTTAGATATTAACACTTTCATATATTCAGACATGATTTTTGCTATAGATTTTTAAATTCAATTATGAAGACAAAACATGCTCATGATCATGGATAACTTAAAATCTCAAGCATAAAATTGTCAATCATTGTATCAAAAACATTTAATATTACATCATTATGCATTACTTCAAATCACACATGATTTCATTCATTAATGTTAATCAAACATGATACACATTATTACTTCTTAACCATGATATCATATTTTCAATCAAAATCATTTTGTTTGCAATATTATCATTTTCGAAATTACTATCATGATCATAGTTTTTGTATTTTTATTTTTAAACATGTAATTTTTAAGAAAATTAATTCTAAACTAAAAAGAAAATACATCATGGAGGCATTAAGTAATTTCAAAATAAATCAAAGGCATTTTAATTACCTTAATGTCGAAGTTTGTTAAGGCGTAGTTTGCCGCCTCACTTTTGTTGATTGTCTCCTCGTCTTCGGAGGAGCTCGATTCATCCCATTTTTTGTTCTTCTTCTTTGGCTTCTTCCTCCGTTCAAGTTCATTGTTTATTTTAGATTTTTGTTTAATAAACTTATTAAGATTTAGTGTTCGAAGTTCAAGTTCATCATTGTCCTTATCACTTGAGTCATCGCTCAAGTGGTATTCATTCGTCCGAAGTTCTAAATCCTTCCTGTTCTTTGGAAGGTTGTTTTGTTCGTCATGTTCATCATGTGCATTATGCACCATTTCATATGTCGTCAATGAACCGATAAGTTCTTCAAGTGGAAAATTATTTAAATCTTTTGTTTCTTGTATTGCCGTTATTTTAGGATCCCACCAATTTGAAAGGGATCTTAAGATCTTGCTTACGAGATCAAAATTTGAAAAAGATTTACCAAGAACTCTTAGATTATTGATGACATCCGTGAAACGGGTGTACATGTCGCCTATAGTCTCGCTTGGTTGCATTCGAAAAAGCTCAAAATCATGCAATAAAAAATTAACTTTCGAGTCTTTGACTCTACTAGTTCCCTCGTGCGTGATTTCAAGTGTTCGCCAAATATCAAAAGCCGTTTTGCACAAAGAAATCCGATTGAATTCATTTTTGTCCAAAGCGCAAAATAAGGCATTCATAGCCTTTGCGTTTAAAGAAAAATACTTCTCCAAATCTGACCATTCGTTCATCGGTTTAGAGGGAAGTTAAAAACCGTTTTTAATAATATTCCATAAATCCAAATTCATAGAAATTAAGAAAACTCTCATTCGAGTTTTTCAATAAGTGTAGTCCAATCCGTTAAACAACGGTGGACGAAAAACCGAAAAACCCTCTTGAAAGCTATTAAGAGCCATTTCTTTCGGGTGTAAATCCGAAATGAGAAAAACCGAACTCTAATACCAATTGTTAGGATCAAGAGCACTAAGAGGGGTTTGAATTAGTGTAGCGGAAAACTTTCTGCGTTTTAAAACTAAGTTCGTACGACAAAGCCGATTTCAGCAGAAACTTTGATTCGTAAATCACTTTAACTTGTGATTAGGCAAGAGGCAGTTAAAAACGAATCTGATAAGGCAGTTTGCTATTGTGATAGAAATCAGAATGTAAGCGCAAACTGAAATACGATGTTCGTACTAGAAAACCGATTTACGTCTAAACACGTTTCGGAAAGTATTGAGCTTGGAAACGCAAACATAGGAGCGCAGAAGACAGTAAGCTATGAAGAAGGTTTGTAGTAAGGATAATAAGCTCAAAGTAAATGCAAAATAGAGAGCAGCGTGATTTAGAGTGGTTTGCGAGAAAATTGGTTTACGTCTAAACACGATTCGGAAAGTATTGAGCTTGAAGACGTAGACGTAAAAGCACAGAACACAGTAGGCTATGAAGGAGGTTTGTAGTAAAGATAATGAGCTAAAAGTAAATGCAAACCAGAGAGCAGCGCGATTTAGAGTGGTTCGGTCAATCTTGACCTACATCCACTTCTGGCTTCCTCCACCTATGAGGTTGCCGACGTCCACTAGAGGCCTTCCTTCAATAGGCGAAGGCCAACCACCTTTTTATAGATTCACTCCTTTTGACGGGCTTAGGAGACAACCCTTACAAACTTTTCTCTCCTCTCTTGAAAGATCTGAACTTGGAAGACTAGAAGGAGAAGAACTTTTAACTCATACAACACTTTTGAGCTCTAAAAATCAAAAAGTAAGATTAGGATTTTGGTGGTTTTCATTGCTCTTTTATTGCTGAAAGAGTGGGGTTTATATAGGCCCCAAACCAGTTTGAAATTGGAGCTCAAAACTATCAATTCCCGGAATTCCGAGGTCTGGCGGTTGCACCGCCTGACTAGGGCGGTTGCACCACTGTCAGAGGTCGGAGACTGAGCTCCTAGGCGGTGCCACTGCTTGTCAGGGGCGGTTGCACCGCTTGGTAGAGCTCGGAGACCAAGCTCAGGCGGTAGCTCTACCAAGCGGTGCCACCGCCTGACTGGGGCGGTTGCACCGCCTAGTCTCGCTCAGAGACTGAGCCCTGGCGGTGCCACCACCTGCCTGGGGCGGTTGCACCACCCATCTTCGCTGGGAGATCCTCTCCTGGGCGGTGCCACCGCCTACACTATTTCAGCTCACTGGTTGGGCTCCAAACTTGGCCCAAACCAGTCCGAACTTGGGCCCAATTGGCCCCTACTTGGGTTATAGGATTAACACCTAATCCTAACCCTAATTAATGTACAAACTATGAATTTAAAGACATTTTCTAAGCTATTACAAAGTCCGCAAGTCAAGACTTCTTCTCGAGCGAAGGCAAACTTCCGCAGATCTTAGATGAACTCTCGAAACCATTCTGGAGACTCGGCAAGCTCCTAGACTTCACGATTTGATCTTAGCGAGTTCCAACGAGCTTCTTGACAAGCTCGATCTTTTCGGCGAGCTCATGAACTTCAATGAACCTTCCGGCGAGCTTCCGAAAAACCCTTCGGTAAGCTCCCAACTCATTCTCGGCTAGTTCCGGTAACATTCCTGACGAACCTTCGGACTTCCGTCGAACTCTCGAACTCACAACAAATCCTTCGCGCTTGACTCCGACACTTTGTTTCATTTTATGTCTTCGTCGTTATCATAGTTAATCCTGCACAATTAAAACAAAACTTCGACAGAGATAATTAATCCTAAGCAATTAACTAAGTTGTCCAGCATGTCATTGGTCCCTCGATGCTTCGTCCGATTCTTCAGCACATCGTCCTCTCTTGCGGCCTATTGCCCAATCGGCCAGTTGACTCCACAACTCTGATATCCTTGGCGCAATATCCGCTCTTCTTGGCCCGATGCCCAAGTCCACAGCCCGAAGCCTTCTGTCGATACGTCGACCGATCCATCGGCCCGACGTCCAATCTTCTGACATGTTTCTCCGGTACAACATGATTTTTCATGCTTTAATTGTCTCATCCTAATCGAAGCATCCTACGTCACTCAAAACGCAGA